>CM054059.1:73175233-73804984 GCA_028641055.1 Alopecurus myosuroides
AAAAGCAATGCAACTTACGCTGTCACACATTCTGTAGACTAACTGAAAGTAGTACGAACAATAGAAAAATAGGATTATTTTTATGAGAATGCTAATATAAGATTAAAGCAACTCATAGCATACTATTATGTTCTATGATAACTAACAGAATGTTGGGAATATGCCCTAGAGGCAATCATGTATGATGTTATTCCCACTGTATTCATAAAAGTTATTAAGTTATCCTTGTTTTAAACATCTGATATATATCATTGAATATGTGATTCGATTGTGGAACTATATATTCATGTTGTTCATACTAGATTGTCCTTGGTCATTTAGGTTGTGCTGGACACACACCCTAGACTAATGTGAGTGTTGGCTGATAACACGGTTCCACTTGTCATGGGCATGGTGATGCCATTCCAACGTTCACGGACTTGGCTAAAGAGTTTAGCAAGTCGGACTGACCCACATTGAGATGCAACGATCAAGTCGTCATTTGCATGTCTCAATCAATGTAATCCTTAGACCTGAGGTTGTCGCACAATCCGAGTTGTGAATCACGGACTTAGGTTCTGTCAAACGTTGTTCTGTGACAAGGCAACTATAAAGGCAGAGTCCGGGTCGAATGAGAAGCAAGCTGCGTGATGTGGATAATCAAGATGGGATTTTGCCCCTCCGAATGGAGAGATATTCTCTGGGCCCTCTCGAGTGATATGATTCAGGAAGCATGGCCATGCGCAACTCAGTTAAGTGTTAACTGTGTCTGTTGACTAAGAGTTAGTCAGGTGAATCACATATCACGGATCGAGAAGAGAGTTGAGCTATTTAAGGGATGACGATAAATCGCCTATAGCTCGACAAGGTATATCGTGAGGCAAAAAGGACTAAGATGAATATCACATTGAAAGGTATGTCGTCATGACTCAATGGTACTTGGGAGTCGACACGTTCTGCTAGGAGCCGCTACCGATTGATCGATTGGGAGTTGGACTCCAATCGTGTCCAAGTCGCCATGAGACTGCAGGGTCGCACACTTAAGAGCGGGAGCAAGTATTGGTTGGGTTGGACCCGAACCGGAAATGGACTGAGTTAGTGAGTCGGACTCACAGAGGGAATGGGCTACAAGTGTTGTGCAGCCCATTACCATACGCTATATAAAGAGGGGCGCAGGTTGCCCAGCGGGCACGTTAGTCCACTCTCCCATGCGTTGGGAACCCTAGCCCCACTCAGTCCAGCCGCCGCACCGGACCTAGCAGTCCGCCGTCGGAGCTCCTCCTCGTACGTGTGGATACCGGCAGAGGTGCTGTACGTTCAGCACTTCGACGTTCGAGGGATTGGATCGGCCGGACCGGATCGTGGGACTGCACTGCCCCGACGCGCTGCATCGTTAATCCGCACCTGCGCGTCTAGTGGTAATACTCGTGGCCTTCTACCTCGGCTAGATCTTGGAAGCATCGCGTAAGAAAAGTTTTGTTTATCTCCACGCGTTCCAACACAGAATATATAGCACACTCAAAAACCAAAAGTAAGTATTTTGATTAAGTGACACATTATGAGGATCTGATAATTCCAACTTGACTACTACAGAGAGTACTACCTTGAACATATGTTGAGAAGAAAGCGGAAAGCTCCCTTCTTTTGCAGTTCCATGCATCCAGGCTGGTTCAGCTTCTGTTGTTGTTACTCCGGCCCCTCCTTTTCCATTGGTCATCTCGTTATGAGACTGACATAATTAGTTGAGAAAAAGTTACAGCAATGAAGTGGCAATGAAAAAACCCAATTAGCTATAGCTGAGGGGATCTGTATAGCTGAGGTGAAGGGCCTCTGACAGTTCTTGAGCGCCTTGTCGTAGGACATGAACCAAATCAACCAGAACTGGTGGTAGTCCATGGCTTCCATGTGCTGGCAGACAGGCTCACGGCACTTGGCTAAAGGGATGCACCACCTGCATTTGTTTGACATGGCAAAACCCGTCGCAACGGAGTGAACTCAATCTGACCAAGTGTATATACAGAGAAACAAAGCAGAGATTTTTCTTGCCTTGCAGTACATGGGCGGAGACGTCGATAGGTAACACAGGGGCAGGAACCATCATGGCCGTCCACCTGATGGGGAGCCGCATCTGTGCTGATGACCTCCCTGCGGTAGCGTGCCATGCCAGAGGAGAACGAGGACATCGACCGTCGGCGGCCATCCCCGCTCGGTCGCTCTGCTCCACCCTCCTCTGATCTATCCGCCCGTCGTTCTCTCCCAACCCAGCGCCTAGCGGATGCCCGCGGACATCATCTTCCTCCCGGAATCACCGCGACGACCACCCTGGATCCTTCCTCTACATCGAGGGGTTGAAGTTGGCAAACTCCCGGAGCAGCGTGAGACCCGCGACATCGTGCTTCTCAGCGACGAGGATCGTGGTCCTTCCCTCGATGGCCGTCGGGGCGGATGAGTGCGATGGTGCAGCGGGGACGGCAGCGGCCCAGATGCGCGCGTCGCGGGTTCTGCAGATGCGTGAGGTTGGGATGTACTGGTACGCCGATCAAGGGAGAGCAGGGGAAGGGCAGGAGGGGGGAGGAGGCGGCGCAGGTGACGTCGCTATTGGGGGCGCTAGGGTAGGGGAGAGAGGTCAAGGGATTGCGATACTTTTTTTCTGGGCCGCGTTATGGATCAGTTGTAGATGGGCTGGGGCGCTGGGCGTGAGGGCACAATCGAGGAGGGCGAGTTGACGGTCGAGCGGACGATGGGCAGACGACGTACCAACATACGTTGAACTCCCATTTAATAGTAAAGATTAGCTATGTTACTCCATTTGTCTCTCTCTTCATTAATTAGCCCCCACGTCGTCTTTTTTGTTTATGCGGCACTGAAGTTACTCCAACCTATGTTACTCTACTGTGACCAGCCTTAGCATGAGCAGCCACCGACAATCGGGGGAGGGAACAGGGATCACTCAGCCATTGGTTGGCTGAATCACCTAGGATATTAGAACCTCCACAATCCAAATAAAGCCCAAAGAGGAACAAGGTTAGCTAACAACTGTTCCCAAAGAAATTGTCGACACAAGCAACGACACGTTAACACCTCGTCATTGCACTAGAAAGTCATGTCGACAATTTTTATCCTTAATAATTAATCCTTTCTGTCCTCCATTTCTGAACGAAGTCAATGGCCTTTTGTTGGATGACTTAATCCCGGTGTCTACCTTGGAGAGAAAGGACTTGATCCGAAGAGAAGGAAATACGGAAGGACACACTGAAGGCAGACTTTAGTTCTTTGAAATTCAGTTAATAATATTGAGTCGGCGTCAGCGTAGGTGGCAAACCATTACGATATATTCAGCTAGCCGCGTTATTCTTCCCTTTTAGATGAAGCAAGCATCCCATCCGGCCTAGTATTTGCCACAGGTTTTCCTTCGGTTAAATAATATAACCAGTTTGTACCGATTTTCGGAGCAGCTTGCGGGGATGGAAAGCCCTAACCAGGTGAATGAATCCTTCGTAATATTCATAGTTCTTTTGTCAAACTTTTACTTTGCACAGTGTGTCCATTCGACACGAACTGATCTTCAATCTAAAAAAAAAGGACATGAACTGATCCTAGCAAGAATGTCCTGTGTTTTTTTTAGCCTTCCTGAAAGATAATCGATAAATTTGGCTGATTCCTTACCTTGCTAGAACTGCCTCGACATTTTGGCTTGAACGCAGATGAATCCATGCGCCATCTGCCTGGGTGGCATGGGCGCCGGCGGCGGGGAGGCCATCTTCATGGCCGAGTGCTCCCACACGTTCCACTTCCACTGCATCTCCTCCAACGTCGCGCACGGCAACCTACTCTGCCCGCTCTGCAACGCGCGCTGGCGCCAACTGCCGTTCGTGCGACCGGGCGCATCCATGCCGCCGCCCGTGCAGCCTCGGCGACCGCCCGCCCAGCCCGTGGATCAGGTTGGCGTCTTCGACGACGACGAGCAGGTGGGCCCAGCCGCGACTGCAGACGCTGCACACAACGGCCCAGTGGTCGTCAAGACGCACACCAAATACACGGCCATGGCCAGGGACTCGTCGCACAACAACTTCGCCGTGCTCGTGCACCTCAAAGCTCCCGGTAGTGAAGCGGCGCCACGCGCGCCGCTCGACCTCGTGACGGTGCTGGATGTCAGCATAAGCATGAGCGGCCGGAGGAAGCTTGCGCTCCTTAAGCAGGCGATGCGGTTCGTCGTCGACATGCTCGGCCCCGACGACCGCCTCTGCATCGTGTCCTTCTCGTCCAGGGCGCGCCGCGTGACCAGGCTCGTGCGCATGTCGGACGCCGGGAAGGCGCTGTGCGTGCGCGCCGTGGAGTCCCTCACGTCGCAGCCGGGCACCAACATCGCCGAGGGGCTACGCACGGCCGCCAAGGTGCTCGACGAGCGCCGCTACAGAAACGGCGGCGTCTCCAGCGTCGTGCTCCTCTCCGACGGCAAGGGCAAGCACACCCCGATGAGCAGGGGATCGCCCGACTACGCAGCGCTCGTTCCACCGTCCTTTGCGCGGCCGGGCAGCAGCACCGGCGATCGCACTGCACCGATCCACACGTTCGGCTTTGGCAACAGCCACGACGCGGCCGCGATGCACGCCATTGCCGAGGCGACGGGCGGCACGTTCTCGTTTATCGAGAACGAGGCGGTGATCCAGGACGCGTTCGCGCAGTGTCTCGGCGGGCTGCTTTCCGTCGTGGTCCAGGACGCGCGCGTTGCGGTCGCGTGCGTGCATCCCGGCGTTCGCGTCGGTTCGGTCAAGTCCGGGCTTTACGGGAGCCGCGTCGACGAGGACAGCCGCGCCGCGTCGATTGTAGCCGGTGAACTCTACGCCGACGAGGAGAGGCGTTTCCTGGTGTTCTTGGTCGTACCAAGAGCTGGAGAAACGGACGGTGATCGCACCGCTCTGATCAAAGTTACTTGCACCTACCGCGACGCGGCCACCGGGGCGGACATCAACGTGGCGGCGGACGATACGGTCCTGCCAAGGCCAGCATTCGCGTCGGCCGCGGCACGGTCGCTGGAGGTGGAGCAGGAGCTCGTCCGGGTTGAGGCCATCGAGGACATTGCTGCGGCGAGGGCGGCGGCAGAGCGGGGCGCGCACCAGGTGGCGGTGGAGATACTGGAGAACCGGCGGCGAGCCATGGCGCAATTGGGAGCGGCGCGGGACGGCGACGCCATGATCGCGGCGCTGGAGACCGAGCTGCAGGGTATGCACAGGCGCGTGTGGAGCCAGGAGAGCTTCGAGAGCTCGGGGCGGGCGTCTATGCTCTCCGGCATTAGCGCGCACATGCACCAAAGAGGCAGTTCGTTGCAACTGGAGCTGCCTTCGGAGATTGGTTTCGACGATGGAGAGGCGACGGCGACGGCAGCGTCAACGCTGCCCTACGCGACGCCGGCCATGCTCGCCATGCTGTTGCTGTCGCGGAATGCCCGGGAGGCTGCAGCCGAGAGCGGGGAATAGCGGCACGAGGCCGGAGAAGAAGGGGAACGCTCCGAAGTCCAAAGCAGCTAAACCAGCAGCCGTTTTAATTCTGAAATGCTGTTTGTTTTGCAAGAGATTAATTTCATTTTGCAACTTATTTGAGTAGTTCGCTTTGTTGCTGTGTGTAATAAGTGCCGTTTATGGCCATTGTTTGCAGCCTTTGAGCATGGGTGAGAATTAATGTTTGTGGAATTTGTGTGCATACTGATAGAAAACCTGATGTTCTCAAGTTTCTACTTACATCTGACTAATGATATGAAGCATGATGCTCTTAAATATGAAGAGAAGTCTATTTTTTTTTTGTTTTTTGCATGCATCAGGTTTGTATGATACGCATCTCTGTGCACAATGAAGAGCCTGGTTGGTTGGTTGAATGCACAAGTGACTAAACGATGACAAATGAACCCCATTAGAAGCATCTTTATAAATGAAATTAAACCGATCCACCCACTCATGCAGAGAAAATATAGTAATCAGGTAACAAATAGAGTATCAAGATTAATGAGAACAACTGGTCTAGCCAATCTTCCAACACAAGCAACGGTACGAGTCTTAGGTCGTGTTCGGAAGTCCTCTGGCTTCTCAAACTCCACCGATCCGGCTTCAAAATGGCTATTCCAGCTTCCTGGCCGGAGCTAGGAACGTTCGGCACTGCTCTATCTTTACCGACTGGGCTGGAAGCCTAATGGACTGATTTGGGCCCATTAGAATGGACGAAAATGTAGCCCACAGGACCAATTCGGTACAGCTTGGTCGTCTTCCACAACAGACTAGCACCCCAAATCGTCCTCCCGTCAATTCCCTAACCCTCGGTGCCCTCCACCGCAACTACCGGCCAAGAAGCCGCGGTTCTCGTAGACCTCCTCCCGCATCCATGCGCCCTCCCCCTCAGTCCACCACGCCTCGAGGAGATTCGACACGGACGTCCTGCCGTCGTCGCAGTACCCACTTCCAAGTTGTCCCCAAGGCTGGAGAGGTCAAGGTCTAAGGGGGACGCCGGGGACGCACGGATCCGCTTGAAATGCGGGATGTCCAAGGTGCAGGGGACGCGACGTATAGGGCGGCCGGAAGAGAACGGAGTAGCGGTGGCTGCATTCCGGCGCCGTCGGGGTGGCGGCGCATGGGCGCGTTCATGGAGAAGGTAATGGGAGAGATGGCCTAACACGGAACAGATTGGATCGAAACACATCGAAGCGTTTTCCTTGACTTGGCGGTGGCATCGGGCTGTAATATTTCGCTGCTCCGCCATTAGGTGCTCCACGGATTTGGAAAAGAGGTGCTCTGAGTTTTGTGTACCAAATTGGTTCAGCTTCTCGGATCTCGCTCCGTGGAGTTGGGCTGTTCGGCACCGCTCCATGATGGATTTTCGTGAAGCTAGAAGCCGGAGGACTCCTGAACACGCCCTTAGACGTCAGTGTTGGAAAAGGTCAACTTGCTAAGAACATATCCTGCTAGCATACATATGTTGAATGCGGACATACATCAAACTACATCATGACTAATTCTGATAATGATACCAAGGTCTGAATACTACATCTGCTAGCAGATTTGCAGCACCATCATTCTTCGTCCAACTCCCAGATGTTATGGCTAAAGCTACCCACAGAAGGAAGCCAGTCCAGATCTGCATAAATATACATACATTCAGTTAAGAGTTTTGAAGCAACTGCCATGGAAGGATGCACCACAAATCTTTGCTATCCTAGTAAGAAGGCGAAGTGCCAAACTGCAACAATTTAAGCATAAAGGCGCATTATTTGTGCTTTGCAAAAATCACAGAGACATCTTATGACATTTTGGAAGCAATGTACACAACAGTTAGCAGGCTGTAAGGTGTGAACTCTCTGTGCTTGAAAACACAACATGGTAAATAAAGTCAGAAGACTCGAGGCTTTCAAACATTAACTGACTGGTAATGCAACATTCTTGCTTTGAACAACATTAACTCAAGGCCTTCACATGCTAAGCACGACTAAAGATGTACCGCGTGAAATTGCAAGCAAGAGAAGGTTATTTTTTCTCCTAAGACATGTTACAATAAAATAATTAGCTTTCCAAACTAGCATAGGATCCTTTTCGATTCTTTATTAACCTTCCCAATCACATACAAATATTAAACAGGCTTACATAAACATACCATGAGTTGACTACATTCCTAGCTAGTTTGACAAGGATATCAAGCTCACATAAACATACCATGAGTTGACTACATTCCTAGCTAGTTTGACAAGGATATCAAGCTCAATATACCACTACCTGATGTCTACATACGGAAATGTCCAGATCTGCGTATATGTATTGAGTTAAGAATTTTGAAGCAACTGCTGTGGATGCAACATAAATATTTGCTATCCAGTTTCTTAGTAAGAAGGCAAGTGCCAAACTGCAACAGCTCAAGAATAAAGGCGCATTATTCGCGCTTTGCAAAAATCACAGAGACATCTTATGGCATTTTGGAAGCAATGTACACAACAGTTAGCAGGCTGTAACCTGTGAACTCTATGTGCTTGAAAACACAGCATGGTAAATAAATAAAAAGCCTCATGAACAGAAGAATCGAGGCTTTCAAACATTAACTTGCTGATTATGACACATTCCTGAATTGAACAACATTAACTCAAGGCATTCACATGCTCAACATGACTAATGAAGTAATGATGTACCGCGAGAAGTTGTGAGCAAGAAAGTTATTTTTCTCCTTAGACGTGTTACAATAAAATAATTAGCTTTCCAAACTAGCATGGAATCCTTTTCTTTATTAACCTTCCCAATCACATGGTGAATAAATAAAAAGTCTCATGAATGGAAGAATCGAGGCCTTGAAACATTAACTTACTCGGTATGCAATATTCCTGATTTGAACAACATTAACTCTAGGTATTCACATGTTACGCATGACTATAGATGTACTGCGTGAAGTTGCATTCCAAGAAAGCTAATTTTTCTCCTAAGACATGTTACAACAAAATAATTAGCTTTACAAATTAGCATGGAATCCTTTTCCTTATTAACCGTCTCAATCACATGCAAATGTTGAACTGGCTTACATAAACAAACCATGAGTTCACTACATTCCTAGCTAGCTTGACAAGGTTGTCAACCTCAGTATACCACTAACTAATATCTACATAAGGAAAGCCAGTCCAGATCTGCATATATGTATTGAATTAAAAAATTTGAAGCAACTGCTGTGGATGCAACATAAATATTTGCTATCCAGTTTCTTAGTAAGAAGGCAAATGTCAAACTGCAACAGCTCAAGAATAAAGGCGCATTATTGGTGCTTTGCAAAAATCACAGAGACATCTTATTGCATTTTGGAAGCAATATACACAACAGTTAACAGGCTGTAACGTGTGAACTCTACGTTCTTGAAAATACAGCATGGTAAATAAATAAGAAGTCTCATGAATAGAAGAATCAAGGCCTTCAAACATTAACTTACTGATTATGCAACATTCCTGAATTTAACAAAATTAACTCAAGGCGTTCACATGATAAGCATGACTAAAAATGTACCGCATGGAAAGTTTCAAGCAAGAAAGCTATTTTTCTCCTAAGACATCTTACAATAAAATAATTAGCTTTACAAACTAGCATAGAATCCTTTTCTTTATTAACCTTCCCAATCACATGCAAATGTTGAATTGGCTTACATAAGCAAATCATGAGTTGACTACCTTTCCTAGCTTAGTTTGAATATACCAATAAATAAATTTCTACACAACAACATGAGTAGGAGCAGCAAAGCATGCACCAGGAATAAAGCAATTAAGCTTAGCTAACACCAATTTCCAACAAAAGAAGCAAGCATCCTATTATATAAGCATGGCAGCTAGCAAACTTACCCTTGATTCAAATAGATGGTTCTGACAGCAACGGCGGGAAGCTGAAGTAGGGGAGCGCATGTAAGAAATTCTCCATCTTGCTACAGACCTTGGTGATTTCATAAGTCTTGACCTCCAATGAGTAGCAATCCACATTCCCATCATTAATGCCTCCTGGAGCGCCTTGAAAGAACAAGAATCCCTCGGCTCCACCAACGGTGGAAATGGAGTAGTGCTGGTAGTGGTCAGGCAGCCAGATGATCTTCTCCAACTTCCATTCCTGGGAACCATTCTCCAGAGATGTATGGTGGAGAGTAAAAGAACTGTCTTGACCAACAAGAGAAAACATATGAATGCCTCCTTCTCTGCCCGCAACAACAGCACTCAGACGCCGACGGGCAGTGCGCTGGTCAGGCATATCCCTGAGCTGCACATGGTAGCCGGTGAGAAGGTCGACGGTGGAAAACCGCATAGTGTGTGTGTCCAGCACAAGCAGGTAGTCCCTCCCAGCCCAAGTGTTTCTCCAGTAGAAGCAGCCACGCACGCAGTCGAAGCAGGATAAGGCAGCCAAAGGAGTGGAGATGTGAAATGTGGCCATGCACCATTTGCACCATTGCCTAGTTGTGGCAAGGAAGACAAAGAGGGCGATCTTGGTTTGATATCTTGCTATGAATATCACCTTGAGATCGAGGGACTCATCCTCGTGGTCGTCGTCAGTGGTGGTTGTGGTGGGAGCAAGCAGGGGCACGAACTCGAGGAGCGGCTCACCTGGCCGGGCGGCGAAATCCTCGGGTATGGTGGGGAGCAGGTCGTATCGACGGGACAAGGGGGCGCAGATGGCGAAGTGGAAGTCGGCGGCGTTGAGGTACTCCCGTTTGAGCCACGAGCTGTCGCCGGGGTGGACCGCGATCTCGTTGCAGTCCATGAGGATGCTCACGGCGCACCCGGGGTCGCCCAAGCTGCGGACGAAGCGGGGGTGGAGGGAGACCCAGTCGAGGAGGACGCGGCCATCGCGGGCGTCGCAGGGGCGCCATCGGGGGAGTTGGTCGTTGCCGGGCCGGACGGAGTGGTAGGAAGCAGAAGAGACGACGGGCGGGACGAAGGAGAAATCCTGGGCGTAGGGGGCGAGGGCGCCGGCGAGCGGGGCGGAGGGGTGCGGCGCCTCGGCGGGGTGGAATCCGGCCGCGTCCATGAAGCCGAGGAGCGGAGGTCGGTGCAGAGCGCGGAAGCGGCGGCGAAAGTCGCGACCTTTGATGAGGCGGCGGAAGGAGGTGCACGCGGCGGCGGCGCAGGCGAGCGCGTCCGGGGTGGGCAGGCGGAGGAAGATATCCACCAGGAGTTCCTCGGGGATGGTCGCCGGCGCCGGCGAGGCCATGGCCGCCGGTGCGGAGGAAGGGGATCGGGAGCTACGTTTGGGGATAGGGTTTCTTTGGGAGTGAGGAGTGGAACTGGACTGAGCAGTGGGATTGGGACTGGGAGAGCGGACAAACTCGTTCAATTGCTCGTTGTCTGCAAGAAACTCATGTTTTGCTTATAAAATTTGTGCTCAGAGTACGGGGAGACATGATTCTTGCAGCTTGGCATAATCACTCCACATGACTGTAATCGCATAAACATCACGAATTGAGGACTCAATTCTGCAGGATACACAGGATTTTATAAACCAAAAGCAGCGGTGCCAAGTAGCGCATAGCAGAAGCTTCAACAGGATGAACCGGAATAGCGGCAGTACCAGATGCAGCAGCGAACAATTGTTGCAAAAGAAACATCACCATATATAGAAGCTACGAGGAATACAAGTACCCATTGGAAATCTGAAAACTGTAGACGCATCCATGGCCATAAGAATTACATACATAGTGCTTACATAATGCTACGCGGAGCACGTATCAATGAACCAATCACGTATAGATGGTGTACTACAAAAACGAAAAGAATCGACATCAAAACAATCGAAGTGGTGCTTTTCGCTTTTGGGCGTTGTTCGTTCATCGCCCAGATCTCGCCGTGGTACGGTGGTAGGATAATTCAATCACAACCCGGTGGAGAATGGGATGGACGTGCCGGCTAGCCAGACGTCGCCGTCGATGAACGACCCCACCGTGAAGGTGCTCGCCTCCGACGCGCTGCTGATCACGCGGTAGCCCTTCCAGGTGACCCGGTTGGAAGTTCCCGCTCCGGCGCCCGTGTTCTGGTACTCGCCGTAGTAGAGCGTGTCGAGCGCGAAGGTGCCGTCCCACTCCAGCCACCCGGCGGGGTCGATGACGCTGTCCAGCTGCGACTCCAGGAACACCGTGCGCGAGTACAGCTTCCACGGCCTGCCCAGGAACGACCGGAAGCTGGACTGCACGGCGGCGAGGTCCGACGCGGCGGCCACCTTGCACTTCTGGATGGAGATGCCCGTGTTCTGGTTCGGGTCCGTCCGGCCCTGCGCCGTGTAGGTGTTCTTCTGGCTCGCCAGGGGCCGCCGCGCGTAGAGGTTGCAGCTCTGGAGCACCACGGCGGCGTTGCCGAACACGAAGTCCACGGTGCCGTAGACGTCGCACTCGCGGAAGAACTGCCGGAGGGAGTGCACGTACAGGGTGTCCTGGTAGCCCACGAAGCTGCAGCGGTAGAATGCCGACAGGTCGGCGCCGACGCGGAGCGCCACCGCCTGGTGCTTCGATGGGCCGGCTGAGTTCTCGATGGTCAGATCACGGGCCATGAAGTTGTTTCCCACCACCGCTGCAACATTACCACAAACAAGAATTTGTTAGACATATGTACACACGGTACGAAGTATGTAGTCATCACTTTCAGCAGAACTTCTACTCGATACCACTCTGCTTAGGTTGAATGAACGCAGAAAGCCTTCATGTAAGTCGACCGCGGAGGAATCCCCTCCCCCGCCGAACCAAAAACTTCTACTCGTCTGAGAACAAATTTGGGTTTTCCTATTTGGTGTCGCCCCCCCCCCCCCCCCCCCCCCCCCCGCGCGCGTGCGGTGGGCCACGCATATTTCCTTTTTTCTTTTTTCTACATTTTCTGTTATATTCTTTATATTTTTCAATTTCTTTCTTTTATTTTCTTGCAATTTCTCGAATTATTTTGTAGGTACCGTTTTATTTTATTTTTTTGTGTTTTCTGACTCTTTGTATATTTAATCTTTTTCTCCTTTGTCACAGTTTACTTTCCCTCTTTTTTCGTCTTACTGTTGTTCACCTTTTAATGTCCATTTGTACCAAACACTATTGACCACTAACTTTATTTCCGATTACTATTGAAGGTTGTGGGTGCAAAAAATAGTTTATATACAACAAGGTACTAATAATTATGCCAAGCCAATATTTGGAACATTCGACAATGCTAATAAGACAGTTGATGGAATGATGAAGAAGCAAGCTCACAAACAAGACAGTGATAGTGACATGTTGTATTACTTCATCTATTGAGGATATTATGCTTTCCATGCATGAATAAATTGGGGGTATTGATGGCGCGTATTGTTCGACTGAATAGTCGAAGCAATTTGATATCCCAGTCTCTCACTATTGACTAAATGTTTTGGAGAACTTATTTTTGTGGGAATGAGTTCTTATCTTCGAGAAATGACAGGCTTAAGAAAACCTGAGATGAAATGAACGGAAACCTTCTCTATTGCTCATTCTTTTCAAAATGTTATTTTTTTTTCTTTATTACAATCATTTATTAGTTTTTAACTCTTTGTAAATACATAAAAAAAATTTATACACAAATGAACATGTATTTACATAACCCATGAACATTTTTATATGAGATACGTGAACATACATTATATAACGTACGAATATGTCTATAATATACCATGAACATCTTTTTAGACTTTTATGAACATTTCTTTTCACATATATGAACATATTTTGCTAAATACATGAGCATTTTTTTCCAACAATACAATCATTTATTGTGACATTCATGAACAATTTATTTTTATAATACAACACATGATTTTTTATTCATTAATAAATAAATAAATTTAGTGAAAAAGCCAGGTTATATTTTTAAAAAGAAAAAAATCCTTGTTAACAGGCTGCGCTAGATGAGGCCCATAGATAAATTTAATTGAAGATCTAACTTTAATCTAATTAAACATCATTAAGTTTGTCCCTAGGCTGTAGAAAGTAATGATGTCTCCATAATCAAATATATATTATCAAGAATATTTTATGATTAATCTAATTAAACTAATTTGGTGTTGTGGATGTTCATGGGTTACCTTCGAGGAGTGACCTGTTCAAGGAAACCTAAGATGAAATGAATGGAAGCTTTCTCTGTTGCTCCTTTTTTTCAAGAGTGTTATTTTCTTCCCTTATTACAATCATTTATTAATTTGGTACTCTTTTGCAAATACGCAAACAATTTTTAGAGAAAATGAACATGTATTTATATAACCATGAACATTTCTATGAGATACATGAACATATATTATATACCATTAACATCTTTTTAAATTTTTATGAACATTTTTTCCAGATATAAGATTTTTTTTTTGCTAAATATAAGAGCATTTTTTTCAACAATACATACTGTGACATTCGTGAACAACCTCATTTAATAACACATGACATGATTTTTTATTCATTAATCAAATTTTAAAAAAATTGAGTAAAAAAACTAGTTATGTTTTAAAAAGGAAAATACTATTTGTTAACATGTTGTGCCCGTAGATAAATTTAATTGAAGTTCTAACTTCATTCTAATTAAAACTCAATTAAGTTTGACCCTGGTCTATAGAGAAGAAAGCTATCTACAACATGAAACATATCTTACATAATTTTTTTATGATGGAAATCTAATAAAACTAATTTGGTGTTGTGGATGTTGATGTATTTTTCATGCTGGCGGTAAACACCCAAGAGTTTTACAAATCTTACCATGCGAGCTCGTTCGTATATCCGAATTTCAAATTCTAGCGTTGCTTATTTCCAGTTGCTTGGTTTTTCTAAAAGGAAAATGTCGACCACCTAAAAATTGTTAAATTGGCGATGAATGTCGTTTTAGCAACAAAATAATGGAGCGCGGGTCGGATGGGCGGGATGATGGCAGTTGGCTGGTGACCAAAAAAGTTGAGAGAAATGAGTAAGATTTTGAGGCGGGTCATGAGCAGGCAATCTCTGTCTGCTCTTCAATTATTTTGCTGGCCCGAGTAGTACCCACGTTCCAGATCGGGCCAGAAGGAGCGAATGTGATGTATGAACTGACGCCGCCCGGAAAGCGTCGCCTCACATGCACATGCACATGCAGCTATAGCCTGTGACCACGCGCAAGAGGAGGCGGATTCGCGGAAGGGCACTTGTGGGCTGCAACGGCCTCCTACACTGTTGTTTGACGACAATTACAAATTGACACCGGCTTCCGTGGGCCTCTCTCTGTGCAGATCGGAACAAACTAGCTAGGCCATGCTAGACGGAAGAGCAGCTATAATTTCCATGTGGTAGAATGTATTTTGACAGTATTCTAAATTTCTAGTAATGGAAATTAATGTTTAAACTACTAGTACTACGGTAAATTAAAATTCGGAAATGTGTTACAGTAACATCATACATATATCAGGATACAATGAGTATATCCTAATAAATATAATGTTGCATGCTATGTTACTAGTCCCTACTAAAACACAACATGAACAGACTAAGATAAGATCATTTCACATGCCCTTATCAAGCGAGATGTCGACAGATCACGGGTGGCCTCACAATTGCTGAGTAGGATTCGACAATTGGCCTGAGTCAGTGATTCGTAAATTTAATTAACTTCATTTCCTTAATCTCAATCTGAATTCGCGCGGCAAAAATGATGATACTAGGGAAATCGGAATGCCCCCCGAAAGGGGAGGGGCATCGCCGAATCTAACTTCTTTGTTTAGATAGTGTATGAATAGGCCTGACTAAATCCTTGTATGGCTTCCTCGAACTTGGGGCTAGATGCTACTTGTACAATTTGACAAAAGTTATTGTGAGCGTCGTTCACAATGTAAGCCTTTTTTAGTAAACTAGTTTGCTAAAAAATGCTTACATTATGTAACAGAGATAATACTAGGTATATACACGCTTGATTACCTGGAGCTAGTCAGCTAGCCTTGGAGATAATACCTATATTGTACCACAAATCGGTGGGAGGTGAAGTACGCACTCCGGCTCAAATTAATTGTCACAATGGATAAAAATTGATGTATATAACACTAAATTATGTGTAGATACATGCACATTTAACAATCAATTTGAGACTTGGTGAGTAGTTGCATTACAGAGCAGTCATGCGCGAAAAACACGAGACAACCAGTGATAAATGGAGGTACGTGGGAGGTGAGGGCACCTACAATGGTTCTATCTTAGCGATGCCACGTAGGATGATTGCTGAGTTGGAGGAGAGAAACGAAAAAAAAGGTTTGCCTTCTCTTAACGAAGAGATGATCTCTTAGCACAATTGTCTCACCATATTTTTTAGCAAATCTACTTGATAGAGAAGAGTCTAAGAGATAATCCATTGTACATCATGTTTTTTTAGCTTTATGTAAAAATTTATGATAATATGTCTTATCAACCATTGTACATGCCCTGAGGTAGCACGTGTTGATCCCTGAATTAGTGGGTTAATTGGACAAGGAGGTTTTGCTCGATCGATCCATCTATCGTTTGGGTCCAGTACCTTGTTTGGTTCCAATTAATGTAGTGCTAGCTAGTACAGTACTAGGTGTTGGCAATGTGCGCACAAGTTGTAGCCTCACAAGCTAAGCTACCGCGTGGGCCTGTGGCTTGTCATAGTGTGCGATGCACTGACTGCACCGACGCGTACAGTTAGTGACAATTAAAGGTTCCAGATCGATCACGGACACGAGCTAGGTGGAGTAGCAGCTTTGACACATCGATAATGCTCCACCGACCCAACAGTCATTGCTAGCCCGGGCCGGCCGTACCCACAAGCGCGCGGGCATGCACCGCCTGATCTGGAACGGATAGCATGCACGGATGCAGAAAAGTCCCACTTTGGCCATGCAAACGGTGAAGATCACATCTGACCTGATCACACCCCCAATTAATTTCACTAGCTTCAAGCCCCAGTTCACTCACCAGTTGGGCCGGAAAACGCCATTGCAGCTGGTGCTGCCGACACATGGAATACGTCGACGGTCGACGTACATCGCTACATGCATGGACTGGAAGCATGCTGCCAATACTAGCCAAAATACGTACTGTCCGGCGCAACAGTGTATCTACACGTCCAGGGGGTACGGTTCCATGATTGCTGCTCTCGGTACTGTACTCTTCCCAGCCCAGCAGCTTGGTCACTTGGTGATTTTAAGTTAAACTCGTGATGCTCGCGTACACTACAGGGCCACGTGGAAGTTGGCGCGCGATAAATTCGTACAGCAGAGCCAGCGTTTAGCTCTTGGATAGGCATCCCATGCATGGGATGTGGATGGATCACTGACACAGTCTGTTGGAGACTTGGAGCTACACGTAGTTGTTGGGCGTCGAACACCAGCCACTGTGTTCCTACATTCATTCACGTACGTACCGCGAGGACCACGAAAAACGATACTGCACAAGGGATGTTTGCACGCATATCCTGTCCTTTGTAGTACTACCAAATTGAGGTCGATCTACCTATCCAATTGACCCGCTTGACCGCTTTACTGAATCTACTTCACGATCGATTGATTTGACGGAATGTAGAGTTTAAGACAGGTGAAATGATGGATGGCTTATTAATTACCGACGGTGGCGGAGTTGAAGGTGGTGGAGCCGTCCACGACGTTGCGGCTCGCCTTGATCACCGTCTTGCCGATGCCGTCGCCGATGAACATGAGGTTCTTCTGGTTCTTCGCCACCGCCACGTTCTCCATGTACGCGCCGGCCTTGATGTAGATCACGTACCTGCTGTTCGAGTTTACCGGCGCAGCCGCCACCGCCGCCGACACCGTCGTGTACGCCCCGCTCCCGTCCTTGGCCACCACCGCGTTCGCCTTTATGCCCGACGGTGCCGCCTGCAGCAGCCGCCGGTCCCCGGCCTTCACCCACCGAGGGAACCCCTTCACCATCTGCCCGTAACCCGTGAACGGATGCCGCTCCTCCTGCTGCACGCCCTCCGTCGCCGTCGAGGGCGAGGGCAGCTTCTTGGCCATGGCGAGCGAGTTGCTGACCATCTTGGCGATGTGGCGGATGCTAGGCTCCATGTAGCGGCGTACCTCCCCGCCCTTCTGGAACGAGAAGCCCTCCAGGCAGGTCTCCTGGTTGGTGATGGCGGCGGAGAGGACCGTCATCACGTGCTCCATGGTCGGACGCCTGGCCGCCGAGGGCAGATGCTTCAGGTCGGAGATGGTGGCGCGGAGGTCGTCCATCGTGGTGTCCAGAAGCTCCATGCAGTCCGACACGGCGAGGCTGTCGCGGGCGGGCAGGGACCTCTGCCGGAGGTACGCGGAGCAGTTGGCGGCCATGGTCGTCACCTCGGTCCCCGTGCGGTTGCAGGCGGCGCAGATGACTTCCGGGAGGGTCTTCTTGTGGAGGTCCGGGACGGTGGCCAGCGTCGACAGGCAGAGCTCCGGGTACAGCGTGCCGCCGCAGTGCGCCGCGGCGGCGGCCTCCGCGGAGGGATAGAAGGAGACATCCGACGGAGCCGCCGTGGCGGCGGCCGCGAGCGTGAGGGTGAGGAGGAGGAAGAGGTGCCTTCGTTTCTCGTTTAAGGCTGACATTGTGATGTGCTACGCGAGCACGACTACCGGACTACCTAGTATGGAGAGCTACAATACGCGACTGGAGTGGCGTGGGTAGATATTGTTGTGGAAGGCGAGAATCTTTTCTATTTATAGAGCCTTTCTTTTTCTTCCATTTGGATCCGCGTTGCATGTTGCATCGGATGTTCGAAAAACGTCGGCTGAGTTGACGAATCAACGGGAGGCTCAATAAATATTCTGCCTAGCACATGGCTCATTTAACCATACAGCGACCGCATTAAGCTCCGGTTTGTTCATATCCCCACCTCCCACACCACATTTTGCTTGCAATAATGCTTAGGTGAACAAATACTATAGACCTAGGGAGGAATAATTGTGATTGAGCTTCTGAATTAAAAATAAGAGATAAATACATCACAGGACCCAAAAAGTTGTGCATGATGTGTAAACTGGTCACAGATCTTATAAATGGGGGTCAGGTGGTTCTAAAAGTTGCTAGGTGCAAATTGGTCCCAAATAACTTTGGAGTTGACATGTGGCATAATATTTTTGCCGAAACACCCATATCAATTTTCCCTATAGCACAGACAACTTTACAAGTGCTGACAGACGTGGGTCCCACCTGTCAGTTGGGAAGGAAAAATGCCAAAATTGCAGCAGGCTTCGAGATCGAACCAGCGACCTCTGGATCGAATAGGGACACGCTGCCACTGTTGCTCATAAGTTTTTGTGTCAAACAATTAGACATATACATTTTTATACTTCTATAAACAAGTAGACTAACAAATAGAAGTGGGTCCCGCATGACAGTCGGGACGGAAAAATAGCTCTTCCTGTCGAACCCAAGACCTCTTCCGGTCGACCAGGGCCACTCTGCCAATGCAGACCCGAAACATTTGTGTCAAACCAATAGACTGTCGTCTTTTATACTTATAGAAACAAATAGAATGAGAAATAAACTGATCTTAAGTTTAAGTGTGAAAATTTATATATTTAGTAATATGACCATCATAACATGGTTATATCAATATCGAATTTATTTTATATTTTCTAAAATACTTGTGAATACTAATATGACCTGTCAAACTTTATAATTTTTCATATTTTATATTTATAGTAAGTGAACACACATATGCGTATACACGTTAAAATTGTTCCTTTTTAAATAAAAGCCAAGAAAACAGTTAGACAGAATAAGAAATTTATCATTTTCTATATAGAGTTATACTCGCTGCATTTAAAATAACAAAAGTTATTTGTGTGAGACAATTTGAACCAACATGATGGACGATATGTATTTAAAAAAGTCCACGTTTGTTTCAACACAGAAGCATGTATGGATCGGCGGTTACCAAATGCCCGCATGCTCTTGAATTGCTTTGAGGTCGTCGGTTCGAACCCCAGCGCGCTTCAACAATTTCGGCATTTTTCGTCCCGACTGACATGCGTGACCCATCAGTGGCAGTGTGTCCCTAATTGAGCGAGAGGCCGTGGGTTCGATCCCAACGCACGGAACAATTTTGGCATTTTTCCGCCAGACTGATATGCGGGACCCACGTTTGTCAGCACATGTAAAGTTGTTTGTGCTATAGGAAAAATTGATAGGGGTGTTTAAACTGTTAAATAAAGATGGAGTTTGGCGGAAATTGCTACATAATAACAAAACGGTCGCGCTAAACTCGCGCGTTGTAAAACATGTTTGCAGCGCCGAAATAGCTATTATACAGCGCTGCGCACGTGAGACAAATTCCAGTGGTGCCAAAATACAGCGCCGGAAAGTGTAACGTTGTTTAGCAGACACACAAAATGCAGAGCGCGCCAGTTCGAGAATCGCACAAACTAGCACATATGCAAAATTTAATCAAAACAAACAATTCAGGCAAACACAAGATCATTTGAATAGTTCGAGATTGTTCAAAAGCAAATCCACGACATAGTTCATGATAAATTGAAGTTCACATGACCGAACAACAACATTCATTCCTCAACCTCTTCCACTTTTACTTCTTCGATGTCATTGCCACTGGAAAGTTGAACCGTCAAGTCATCACCCCCAACCTTGGAGTAACCATGGAAGCCATACCTCCCATAGTAGCGCCGGATCCCATGCCTCCCATAGTAGCCCGAAATGATGCCACCGGGTGGTGCTCTCATGCCTCCATATGCGCCCATTGGAGGAGCTCCTAAAGCTCCATAGCCACTCATCGGGCATGCTCCCAATCCTCCATAGCCACCCATGGAAGGTGCTCTCATGCCTCCATAGACAACCATTGGAGGAGCTCCCATTCCTCCATATCCACCCATTGGAGGAGATCACATGCCTCCATATGCACCCAAAGAAGGAGCTCTCATGCCTCCATATGCACCCATTGGAGGAGCTCTCATGCCTCCCATACCACCAATGCTACCCATGTTGGTCATCCTTTTTTTAGCAATGCCTTGATCACGACATAGTTGTATGTACTCATTTTGCTTCTCATCGAGGCTAGACATGCCCATGAAGAAGAGGTTTTTCTCATACTCAATGCGTCGAGTATCTTCTTCACGTTGCCACTTCTTCTCCTCCAAAGCCACCACCCTCCTCTGCTCGGCCATTTCCCTCCTCTCCTCGACCACCGACAATAAAAGCTTAGCCATCCTCTCCTCGGCTACTTCCTTTCTAGCATTGACAATAGCTATCATGGATTGCTCGATGGAATCATCCCCGATCTTCCTCTTCCCTTTTGCTTGCTTTCTTCCAACGGGCCTTTTTGTGTTGGCAACCAAGTTGTTAGGAGTCGGGCTTATATTGCCTTCTTCACTTGATGCTCCATCTTCATCACCTTCTAGGGCCCTTTCCTTCTTGCTTTCAATTTTCCTAACCTCATCAGGGGCCTTCCATTTCTCTTCATGCTCGAACTCCTTATAACAATGATGGAAAAAATGGCCCATTGATAACTTTTCCTTTCTTGTTATTCTTACCTTCTCCTTTGTACAAATTTTGAGCTATGTTGATCTACAAGCAAATGGTTCAAGAGAGAAAATTAGCCATAGAGAGCAAAACAGTGCAATATGATTGAAAGTAGCCATGCAGAACAATAACACCAACTTACTCTATCTTGTTGATTTGTGCCACTAGGATTCAAGACATCCACAGCCGCCAAGGCTCCCGCCCACTTTTGACGATCCGTTGAAATCAGGCCCCAACAGGAACGAAGAGATCTCTCGGTCCGATCAACCAGCTCGCCCAACGGAAGAGGGTTGAGACTATCAAAGTATTCTTTCATCCTCTCCCAATAGGTGTCTCTTGTTTGATCTGTGCCAATGGTCGCATCCAATCCCACTTTGCAATAGGTCTTGCAAAGCCAAATATCATCCTGTGTGGTGTAGTTGGTCATACGAAATAAACGTATACATAATTACTGATGTTCCATGTTGTTTTGATGACATATGCTGCATGTTTTTTATACACTGTATGCCATTTTTATCGATTTTCTGGGACTAACCTATTGACAAGATGCCACAGAGCCAGATCATGTTTTCTGTTGTTTTTAGTTTCAGAAAAGTTGTTCTGGAAATATTCTCGGAATTGGACGATTCGAAACACGGAAGTCTTCGAAATATGTCGCGCACACGGAGTCCGGAAGGGACCCGAAGGGGGGCCACAGGGGCCCCACACCATAGGGCGGCGCCCCACCCCCTTGGCCGCGCCCAGGGGTGGAGTGGCCCCCTGGTCGCCCACCTACGTCGCCCTCGCGCCTATATATTCTCCTCCTCGGGTTAACCCTAGATACCCGAGCCTTTTCCACCGAAAACATCTGTAACCGCTGTCATCGTCAACCCTAGTTCGGGAGGGTTCTGGAGCTCTCCCCGTCACCCTGCCGGGAGGGGAATTCATCACCGGAGGGCTCTACACTACCATGCCCGCCTCCGGAATGATACGTGAGTAGTTCCTCGTTGGACTACGGGTCCATAGCAGTAGCTAGATGGTTGTTCTCTCGTCTTTACGCCTCATGTTTAGATCTTGTGAGCTTCCCTACATGATCAAGATCATCTTATTGTAATGCTACATGTTGTTTTTGCTGGGATCCGATGAATATTGAATGCTATGTCCAATGATTATCAATCTATCATGTTTTAATCATGTGTATGTTATATAGGATCTTGTATGCTCTCCGTTCCTAGTAGATGCTCTGGCCAAGTAGATGCTAGTAACTCCAAGAGGGAATATTTATGCTCGATAGTGGGTTCATGCCTCCCTTTTACTCACGCTTGAGTGACAGAAACATAACGGGTGGGGGATGTGCTATTGCCATTAGGTTGAAAACAATGATGTTTACATTACACACTTTTTTTAATGCAATTATCTTCTACTTGTAACTTAATACCCCAAGGTTTGCTCGGATGACATTCTGAGGGAGGATTATTAGTCATAGATGCAGTTGGATAACAGTCTATGTATTTTGTTGTAATGCCCGCGTGAATCACGTAGTAATCATCATGTCATGCATATGCACTACGGTGCAGCCTTTATATCTGTCAATTGACCAGTTGTAATTTGTTTACCCAACATGCTATCTATCTTTTATGGAGAAACACCCCTAGTGAACTATGGACCCCGGTCCATTTTCCTCATACTAATAATACAACCACTGCCATCTCTGTTTTCATACTGTTACTACTATTTTCCTATTGTTTTCGACACCATACATTTAACCTCTTTGTTTTCAGCAAAGCCGGTGAGATTGACAACCTCACTGCTTCGTTGGGGCAAAGTGATTTGATTGTGTTGTGTAGGTTCCACGTTGCTTCTGAACCGGTAGTGCGCCCTGCCACATCAGCTGCATCAACCTTCGAAAGTGATTTATTTCTCCTACTGGTCGATTCAACCTTGGTTTCTTTCTGAGGGAAAACTTTTTTTTGTTCTCTTCATACCTTCCTCTTGGGGTTTCCCAACGAGTGCAAGATCTGCACCATCAAGCATATTTTCTAGCATCGTTGCCGGGGAGACAGAAGGATTTATGCAAGGGGAGTCTCTCACTACCAATCTCTTTACTTTGTTTTAGTTTTCCTTAGTTTATTTTATTTTGTCTTGTTTGCTTCTGTATATCGAAAACACACAAAAATTAGTTCCTATTCTAATTACTATTTTTGTTTTCCTGTTTTAATCTTGCTTTATCGTGTTTGATATCAATGGTTAATATCTTTGAAACTATATCTTATTGGAAAGGTGGGTTCACGGAAGAACAACAAAAAAATTATAAGGAACACCGCTTGTCACAAAAGGGGATACACTTATGGGATCAAATTAATAAATTGCATAACTATGCTAAAAACTTGTGCTCTACTTATAATGTTAATTATTTCTTTGATAAAACTTGTTGCTGTAGGAGTTATAAACACCTCCCTTTTCAGCGTGAGTATAATGATGATGTTACCATATCTTCTTATGTTAAGGGAAATTATGACTTTTATTATGTGAAACAAATTGAGGAATTTATTGCTTGGAAGGATGCATTCAAAATTGCCTATTTGCTTGAAAGTATTGATGATGCACCTTATAAATACGAGATTTAGGCTATACTTAAATATTTCCTTGATAATTACAAGGATTGTAATTACTACATACTTAAATATCTTAATAGATGTTTTCCCCCAAAGGAGGAGACTAATGCCTTGCAGGAGCCTATGGAAGAAGAAATTGCTGAATCTGGAAGCTCATTGGATGAAAAAGAGGAAGTGAGTGATGATCAAGAGAAGGAAGAATGGAGTAGCTACCCATGTATACCTCCAAATGAGAGTAACTCTTTAACTCATAATTGTGATGATCCTATTGATTCTTTTGAAATATCCCTTTTTGATGAAATTGATATTTTCCATACTTGTGATCTTGATACTACTATGAATGAAACTTGTGAGAAGGATATTGCTACTATTATTTATGATAATCCATGCTAGTTTGATAAATCTTATGATAATCCTCTATTTATTCCAACTATTGATATGCATGATAATGAGGAAGTTCGTTTAGAAAATTTATATGATAATGCTCTAGATGATGGTCCTATGTTACTTGATGTTATAAATTATAATGCTACCTAAAATATGATTGCTATAATATGTCCCATACCTTTTAAGAGTGACCAATCATCTTGTTTTTCTATTTCTAGAAGTGGGAAAGAAGAGGTCTTTATTTTTAATTTGGATCCCACTATTTTTGAGCTTGATATGAATTGTGTGCTTTTAGACCATGACAAACATGCTTTATGTGATAATTATGTTCTTGAGTTTATTCATGATGCTACTGAAAATTATTATGAGAGAGGAAAATATGGTTGTAGGAATTTTCATGTTACTAAAACACTCTCTTTTTGTTGAAAGTTTTGAAATTGCTCTTGTTCGACCTTCCCATGATTTCTAGTTTGAGCTTCTTTAATTTAATTAATTATAAGATTCCTATTCATAAGAAGTGTTAGACTTAAATTTTCTTTATACTTGCTTCTTGATTCTCCATTTTCTTAATTCATACTTCTTATGTGAGCATCTTCTAGTTTTCTGGGCCTAGATAAAAGGCGTTAGAGAAAAGCACTTCTTGGGAGATTACCCATGGTTTTCTTTTTTCTTTTTTTTATCTATTTTATCTGAGTAAAGGTGTTTTTTACTTCTGTAGAAAATCCTTTGTATCTTTATTTTTTCCCATTTGTTGTGACAAATAAAGTCTCTAGTGAAAGTTGAGGTTAGATTTGGATTTATGCGCAGCAAACAGATTTCTGCCGTCCACCGTATAAAATTGCATAATTCACAGAAAGATCAAAATGACCTGTAAATTTTTGTGATTATTCCTCAACTAATTTATGAAACTTTTTTGTTCTTTACGTTTTGCGATTTGAGAAACTTAAGTACCCCCCAAAAAAATCGTCTTTACAGACTGTTCTGGTTTTGACAGATTCTGTCTTTTTACTTGCATTCTCTCTTTTACTATGTCGAGTGGATTTCTTTGCTTCAAAAAACATCGGTGGATGTAGCTAATGTTTAAAAGTATTAATAAATTTTGTTTCCATGCAGAACAGGTGAATTTTTTACTGTCCACTAACCCTCTAATGCGAATTACTTCGAGTGTAGTGTGAAGGAAGTTTTCAAGGGCCAAGAGAAGATGATGATATAATGTGACCAAGAGGAGTGAAAAGACAAAGCTTGGGGATGCCCCCGTGGTTCATCCCAGCAAATTATAAGAAGACTCAAGTGTCTAATCTTGTGGATGCCCAAGGCATCCCCTTCTTCATCAACAATTTATCAGGTCACTTCTAGTGAAACTATATTTTTGTTCTGTCACATCATATGAATTTTACTTGGAGCGTCTGTTTGTTGTCTTTTGTTTTCCTTACGGCAATAATATTTTTGGAACCCAGAATTCTTGTGTGGGAGAGAGACACTCTCCGCCTTTTATATGAATACACGTTATGCTCGTATTCTTAGTTTTTCTTCTAGCTGCTGCAATCCTTTTTAGCTCATGTTTTTCATGCATCTCTTATTCAGAGTTGTTAGTCCTAGTAGAGTAGTATTAACACTCTCTTGTTTCATTGGTATATTATTTGTAGAGTTTGTGTTAAAATATATATGAAATGGTGCTTTATGGAAATAGAAAATGCTACATGTGGTAGATGGTATAACGAAAAAAAAACTTGCATAATCTTGTAGATCACTAAACTATTTCACTTGATTAATTGGTGTTGTTTTGATATATTAATATGCTTAATGGTAAACTTGCTAGTTTAGTAAATTAAAAATAATTAATGGTTGGTCTAAAAGCTTGAAACTATGCCACATTCAAATAACCAGTTGGTAGGATAATGGTATATGAGTTCCTTTGCTGATAGCAATCGTAACGGATTTTTTACGCGCTACGGTCGAGGTAGATAACAGTGACTTGTCACTACCATGGACCCCCTTGGAGTGATTTTCATTATGCCTTGTAAGATCATGATTTTTGTTGTAATCTTTTAACTTGCGAGTTCTATGTTATGGTTTTCTGGCACTTCCACCATCCATACTTGCTAGCCTCTTTGGTATTGTGCATTGCTCATTCTCACATTGAGAGTTGTTGCAAACTTTGCCAGTGCATCCAAATCCCGTGGGAGAACTTTGTTTTTCTACACATAAGCCAAAAATTATCTTCCTCAAAACAGCCACCATACCTACCTACCATGACATTTCCATACTTGTGAGGTTATATATCAAAAAAAAAGCCCCCAAAAAAATAAAAAATAAAGGGCCAAAGAGAGATAATAAAGAGAGAGGGGGCAGCATTACTATCATTTATTCCACACTTGTGCTTTGTTAGCACCAATATTTCAGTTTGGAGAGAGTTTTCATATTATGACTTGCATAACTATGTGGGGAACTTTATATTATAGAACTTGGCTTGTATATTCCAATGATTCTCCTCAAAAGTGTTCTAAGTCTTTGTGAGCAAGCAAGTTAGATGCACCCCCACTAGTTCTATTGGAGAGCTTTCATACACTTATAGCTTGATGTGCATCCGTTGTGTGACAATCACTACTCATTGCATAAGTTCGGTTATAAGACTTCCTCTTGTCTAATGATCACTTTCAGTTGTGTGAGACTTTCTTCCATTGACCATCCAAACCCCCCATAATGTTCTTTTAGCCATAACATCCCGGTGCCAGGGACCAATACAGAAGGCTTGCTTGTTTTGGGTGCACAAATATCTTAATGATTTTCCTACGTGCATATTGTTGTCGCTTGACTTGATCCTAACAGGAGTTGTTGTGAGAGTTTGATGCCTTGGATGATTATATTGTTGTTCTTGAAGCTTCAATCATCTTTAATAAACCTTGCACGGTTGATTATATTTTAGTATTGATTCATTGAAAAAATTTACCTTGTTATTCCTAATGGTTTATACATTATTCTATTTGATATCAACTATAAACCACAACCATTACTCATTTGATCCTAGTTTACATGCTTTACATTACTATGATGATCAAGTTTATGTTGGTAGCATGTCACCTCGAATTTTTTTTATCGTTGAACTACTCGAGGACGAGTAGGAACTAAGATTGGGGATGTTGATACGTCATAAACGTATCCATAATTTCTGATGTTCCATTTTGTTTTGATGCCATATGCTACCTGTCTCTTATACACTTTATGCCATTTTTATCGATTTTCTGGGACTAACCTATTGACAAGATGACACAGAGCGAGTTCCTGTTTTTTCCTGTTTTTAGTTTCAGAAAAGTTGTTCTGGAAATATTCTCGGAATTGGACGATTTGAAGCCCGGAAGTCTTAGTAATCTCTCGTGCACACAAAGCCCAGAGGGGGCCACAGGTCCCCACACCATAAGGCGCCCCCTTGACCGCGCCCAGGGGTGGTGTGGCCCCCCTGGTAGCCCATCGACGTTTCCCTCGCGCCTATATATTCTCCTCCTTGGGTTAACCCTAAATACCCGAGCCTTTTCCACCAAAAACATCCGCAACCGCCGTCATCTTCAACCCTAGGTCGGGAGGGTTCTGGAGCTCTCCCTGGCACCCTTCCGGGAGGGGAATTCATTGCCGGAGGGCTCTACACCACCATGCACGCCCGCGGAATGATGCGTGAGTAGTTCATCCTTGGACTACAGGTTTGTAGCAGTAGCTAGAAGGTTATTCTATCCTCTTTATGCCTCATGTTTAGATCTTGTGAGCTGCCCTACATGATCAAGATCATCTTATTGTAATGCTACATGTTGTGTTTGCTGGGATCCGATGAATATTGAAATCATGTTTTATTCATGTGTATGTTATTTATGATCTTGCATGCTCTCCGATACTAGTAGATACTCTAGCCAAGTAGATGCTAGTAACTCCAAGAGGGAGTATTTATGCTCGATAGTGGGTTCATGCCTCCATTTTACTCACGCTCGAGTGACAGGAACATAACGGGTGGGGAATGTGATGTTGCCATTAGGGAGAAAACAACGATGTTTACATTGTTTACATTACACACTTTGCCTAATGCAATTATCTGTTGCTTGCAACTTAATACCCAAGGTTTGCTCGGATGACATTCTGAGGGTGGATTATTAGTCATAGATGCAATTGGATAACGGTCTATGTATTTTGTTGTAATGCCCGCATGAATCACATAGTAATCATCATGTCATGCATATGCACTACGGTGCAGCCTTTATATCCGTCAATTGCCCAGCTGTAATTTGTTTACCCAACATGTTATCTATCTTTTATGGAGAGACACCACTAGTGAACTGTGGACCCCGGTCCATTTTCCTCATACTGATAATACAACCACTACCATCTCTGTTTTCATACTGTTACTACTGTTTTCCTACTGTTTTCCACACCATACATTTAACCTCTTTGTTTTCAACAAAACCGGTGAGATCGACAACCTCACTGCTTCGTTGGGCGAAGTGATTTGATTGTGCTGTGTAGGTTCCAAGTTGCTTCTGAACCAGTAGTGCGCCCTGCCACATCAGCTGCACCAGCCTTCGGAAGTGATTTCTTTCTCCTACTGATTGATTCAACCATTGTTTCTTTCTGAGGGAAAACTTGCTGCTGTGCTCTTCATACCTTCCTCTTGGAGTTTCCCAACGAGTGCAAGATCTGCACCATCAGTTGGCCACTCTTCCTCTCGGTCCATTATTGAGTATACCCTCACTCTTCTCGTCAACATCATCATGATTTTGAGTGTATCCATATTGTTGAGACCAATCTTGTTGGGAGCCATAGTTTTGAGACCGATTCTCATTATGGGAATCAACATTCATAGTCTCCAAAAAGGTGGTATCATCATGAGTACAACAACCAAACAATATAGAAAGGTACAAATAAACATAAATATGGCATTTTGATCATGAATTCTACAATGCATGGAGTTGGAAAACAAAATTACCTTTAGGGAATTTCATCAAACATGCTGGGCGCTTGCGACGGCTGCGGGGGTTGCATAGGCACGTGTGTAGGAGGAATTCGGCAGGTCCCGACAGCCTTGACCTTCCTTGTCGTCGTCAGCATGGGGGCGGGTACCGGCGCCGCGCCGACAGGGCATTTCGTCGATGCAACCCGTGCACCCTTTGCCGCGGGAGCTGACATGGCGGCCACCGGTGCCGCGTGGCCATCCACTACGTTCGTTCATGGTGCGACGAACAGACCGCGTGCGATTCCGGTCGTATTTGGTGCGGCGGTGGTGGCTCTAGGGTTTGGAGCAACCGAGTACCACCAGCCCGCGGCTTAGGGCGGGGTGCCTGCCTTCCCGGAGAAGTTCTCCATCGCTGGCGGTGCACGGGATGGGGGGAGGGGGAGCGTGCGGAGATTTCTCATCGGCGGTTGGTTCTTCACACGGGAGTTCGTGTTGTACAACGCGCGGAAGTGGAAACTCAATATTCGCCGTGCGGGATTAGGCTCCTGCAGGTGCGCGGAACGAAATTTACAGCCTTCGCAATTTTGGCGCGACCGTTGGAGCCATTTTTTTACTGCACGCGCTATATCGATAGTTTTTTTTTGTGCGCAGAGCTATTTTAGCGCGACAGCTAGAGATGCTCTAAGTACCTTGGTGGCATTACTTTAGCTAAGGTAGAAGCCAAACCAAATGATTATCCCTTTAGAAAGGATTGATGGAAGTCAAGCAATTGAGGCCTTTTCAAAATTGGCTATGGGTCTAGCACTCGTTTTTGGGAAGATATATGGCTTGAAAATTCACCTTTGAAGTATCACTATCCTTCAACATATAACATTGCTAGAAGAAAAAACGTTTTTGTTCAATATGTGTGATACGTCTCAAACGTATCTATAATTTTTGATGTTCCATGTTGTTTTCATGCCAATTGCTACATGTTTTCTATACACTTTATAGCATTTTTCTAGATTTTTTGGGACTAACCTATTAACAAGATGCCACAACGCCAGTTCATGTTTTCTTCTGTTTTTGGTTCAGAAAAGTTGTTCTGGAATTATTCTCGGAATTGGACGAAAGAAAATCACAGGGTCCTATTTTTTGTCACGTACACGAAGTTCGGAGGAGACCCGGAGGGGGGCCACCAGGTGTCCACACCATAGGGCAGTGCGATCCCCTTGGTCGCGCCACCACGTGGTGTGGGCCCCTCGAGGTCACACCGGCATTGCCCTTTCGCCTACATATACTCTTCCTTGGTAAAACCCTAAATACCCGAGCCTCCATCCACGAAATGTTTCGTAGCCGCCGTCATCGTCAACCCTAGTTCGGGAGGGTTTTTAAGCTCTCCCCGGCACCCTTCCGGGAGGGGAAATCATCACTAGAGGGCTCTACATCACCATGCCTGCCTCCGGAGTGATGCGTGAGTAGTTCACCCTTGGATTACGGGTCCATAGCAGTGGCTAGATGGCTGTCTTCTCCTCTTTATGCCACCATGTTTAGATCTTGTGAGGTGCCTAACATGATCAAGATCATCTATTTGTAATGCTACATGTTGTGTTTGCTGGGATCCGATGAATATTGAATGCTATGTCAAGTTGATTATATATCTATCTTTTGTATGTTATTTGTGATCTTGCATGCTCTCCGTTACTAGTAGATGCTCTGGCCAAGTTGATGCTTGTAACTCCAAGAGGGAGTATTTATGCTCGATAGTGGGTTCATGCCCCCTTACATTGTGCTCGAGTGACAGAAACGTGACAGATGGGAGATGTGTCGTTTCCATTAGGGATAAAACAACAATGCTTTATTTAAGGACAATTCTATTGTTTACATTACTGATACGTATCAAACGTATCTATAATTTTTGATGGTCCATGTTATTTTCATGCCATATACTACATGTTTTCTATACGCTTTATGTCAATTTTATGGATTTTCTGGGACTAACCTATTAACAAGATTCCACATGTCGCACCCGGACTTCTAGAGGATACTCACAGTCCGCTAAACAGTAGAACAAATGGCTTACGGGGCATACCGGCACCCGCATCTCAATATGAGCAGGCCAACACGTAAACGTGTGACAACCATTCTCTACTATCCATCGTCTGCGTAAACCATCCCATAGAAATCCGACTACTTCCGTTGACGCACTTCATAACATACACACATGGTACGTCAACGGCATTTGAACAAGTGATACCACAACATATCTCTAAGACACAAAAGATTGAAATAAGTTGCAAATAGCTCTCACTGGAGCAGAGATAGCAAATACAATCATCCAGAGGACACATGTCCCAACAATTCATCATTACATCACAACGGAAGCATCCAAAGTGTCTGAGTACAGACAAGATCCAAATAGGCCTAAGAGGCCGGAAACGAAAAGACGGAGCCCATCCATGATGTCTCGGATCCTGCCCGGGTCCGCTATCTACTCGTCAGCAGCCTCGTCATACTCCACGTAGTAACACCATGGGGATCCTCGGAAACGTAGTCTGCGGAAACCACAACCCCAAAGGGGTCAGTACATAAACGTACTGGCAAGCAAGACTCACAAGATACCAAAGTGTATCCGGCAACACCAAGTACAGATGCTTTGGGTTCAACGGAAGAATAGGTGATACAAAAGTGCGGCAGCAGGCTGTTCTAACCAACTACAGAAACACGCTACAACTTCCGGCTAAAAGAAAGGGATAAGATAGCGTATCGTAACCAACTGCTACTAATCTCAAACAAACCCATCCTGGATCTCGCCCCTTATCCAAAGAAGCAATCCGAGGATAACTCACACAGTTGGATTAATGATGGTTCAAGTTATTGTGTCAATAAAACTATTACTAGTCTAATTGTTAGTCATTAGGTGTAAGTTGTCTGAGTACTTGTTAGCCAGTACTTTCACCAAGTCATCCATAACCGCGGACAACACGGCTTCTCGAGAAGATTTAACCCTCCAGGGATGCACCAATTTGGCCGTACACGTAAAAATAACCCGCCAGATGGAATGGCCCTTCCACCAAGCGGGGCACTCAACACAACTCAACTCTTCTTCGCATCAAGCCCAAAGAACCCCGTGCAATTGAGCGCACGGCTAATCAAGCCCCACGAAGAAAAGAGGACCCTCATAGCACTCTAAGAACGTGTCTCCCTAAATGCCGACTACAAAAGTTTCCACCCTGGCCTCGGGTTCGTACCTGCATATGCGTGCGGCAAATGGAAAACCCGAACCAAATGAGGCGATTTGGACGAGATGCGAATTGAATCAAATTGAGGGGGGCGCCCATACACGCTTCCCACATGCGGTTAGTGCGCTCATCATGGATCAGTAGACAAGAACCTTTTCCTAATTAGGGTCGACACTAGCAGGCCTCAAAACCACGCCGGGCCTCCTGCAGGTGCCTTATCATCAAATTAGCATTATCTCAAACATTAACAGGTTGTTGTTTAACATCGAGCCCCCAGAACATAAAAAATATGGTAACAGAAATAACAGACAGCAGACTCGAGCATAAACAACCCTAAGCATGCTAGTAAGACACGGGCAACAAGCAACGGGGTTTTAGGTGTGGAGGTGAGGCTATATCAGGGTTAAAGGATAACATGTGATAGGATCGAACACAAGCAACGATTCATAAGGCTAGCAGAATAGACAACGGAAAATATCGGTAGCCAATGTGGAAAGGAACACCATGGTTCATGTGAGTGAATACTTGCCTGCAAACTCAGTAGCCTGGTACTGGGCTAACTCCTCAGAAGTAGTGTCGTAAACCTCGTCTGTCTCAACGTCGTCGTCTATTCGAGAAGAAGCAAACAAACAACACAGAGAGACAAACAATCAATAACATGGCATAATGCACAATCATGGGATGATGCATGGCAATTTAATTGATGCATCAAACATAAGCTAGTTGACATGGTAACATAATTAAATGGACCCATATGCAATTTGGATTGCATATGGAAAGCCCATGAATTAAGGGTTGAAATAAATGATCTACAACCAACCATCATGTGAAAGTTGATTAGCATGATGCATGGATGAGGAAAACAAAAAGAAAACAACAATAGATTCAATTTGAAATGAAGTTTACCAAGTTTGAAATTTTATTTATTAAGTTATGAAAATTTGCTCCTTAAAGGTGTTACACAAGCATTTGTTGTTTTCACCAATTTTAATTGTTCCAAATAGATAATAAAATTCATATTTGGAAAGAACACAAAATTTTAGGTGGAATACATGTTTCATTTGTTGAAAAAGGAATTAAGATGAATTAATTATGAATTAAACAAGTTTAAACAAGATTTAAATGAATTTAATTCAAGTATGAAATTATTTGAATTTTTATTTGTTCAAAACATTTAATCAAATTCATATTTGAAAAGGTTATACTTTTCTGGTTTGAAAACATATTTTATAAGTTCAAAAAGAATTTTATTTGACCAAGTTATGAATTTAGCAATTTATAATGATTTAAACAAGGTTTAAATTATTTAACCAATTTTAATTATTCAAAACATGAAACAAAGTTTATATTTGAAATGGTGGTTTAATTTGGCATGGAAAACATATTTTATATGTTCCATTTGAATTAATTTTGAATTACTTATGAATTTAACCAAATTTGAAATGAGTAGTTTGAATTTGAAATTTGAAAACATTTGAAATGTTCAAAACAGAAAACAAATGATTCAAACAGGTAGAGAATTAAATTTGGTTCAGGATACATATTTTATTTATGTTATTTGGATTTGAAATTCAAAAGTTATTTGCATTTTTAAACCAGGGACTATTCTATAAATAAAATAGGGGCTTAAAATTAAAAAGAAAAGGGGCCAAACTATTTACACCGTGCAGTGCCTAGCCTGGGCCGCTGACAGCGGGCCCTAGGCCACGGTGGCAGTGTGTGTGCGTGCGTGGATGCACGCGTCGCTGACAGGGATGCCCCACCTGTCAGCGAACGGTGCAAAAGTGTGGGATTAAATCCCGCAAGGCTGGGATTCGAACCTGCGTCGCGGCGTGCGGGAGCAGTGCACTGTGCCACTGCGCTGTTGCGCGTTTGTTGACAGGTAAGGGGTTGGTGGGGGGTTAAGGTTCAGATCCGTGGTTGTTAACTGAAACTGCAAGTTTCAGTTAACTGAAACTGCAGCGAGGGGACGGTGCTCGCCGGCGGCGAGCTGCTGCTGCGTGCTCGTGTGCGTGCAGGGTGCGGTGGACGTGACATGGAAGCAGAGGGAGAAGATGGAGGGGATCGTGCTGCTCACCGAGGGAAGGAGAAGGAGGAGCAGGGCTCGGTGGTCGCCGGCGACGTCGAGGTGGACGGCGGCGGTGATGCAGTGGTTCCCTGGTGTCGTGGAGGTGTCGAGGAGGTAGAGGGAACGGAGGGGTTCTCGTTCCCACAGCTAGCCAGGACGGTGGTGCATCGTGGGCGCGGCGATCGCCGGAGATTCAGCACGGTGGCGGTGATGCTGGTGCAGAGATGGGAGGATCAGGGCCGAGAGGAGGGGAAAACGGCAGCGCTGCGAGGGAGAGAGGTGGAGGAGGGAGCTAGGGCAGAGAGAGAGCTCGTGGGTGAGCTTTAAGGAGGAGGAGGGGTGCCCGTGGCCGTCTTCTCCGCTGTACAGACGACGTGGGCAGCTCGGATGAGCTGCCGTACAGGTAAGGGACGAGGGGGGGGGGGTACCAGGCCGTGCTGGTGGGCTGGGCTCATCCCACTGGCCTGTCTCTCCCCTCTGTTATTTTTTTTGTTTTATTTTTTTCTGTTCTGTTTTTTTTTTGCTGAAAAGAAAAGAGGAAGAAAAGGGATAGTTTTTGGGTTATAAAAATTTAGGGAAAATTTTATATCTTATTATTTACAAAACCCAACTGTGCCAAAGATTGCTTTTTCAAAATTTTGAATTAGTTGCTGTTTGTATTTTATTTGAATTTGAGTGAATTTTTGGTATTAATTGATTAAATGAAAAGAACAATTTAAAAGTTTTTAATTTCAAGTGTAATGGTATCAAATGATTGATTTGTTTTGTAATTTTCATAAATTTCAAAATGGTTGCTGTATGGAAATTTAATTGAATTTTGAATGAAATTGAATTAATTAGATTATTTAACTTAAGAAAGTTAATGGTTTGTTCTTCCAACTTTAATGGAAACAAATTTATATTTGGGTTTGAAATTTTCATTTGAAAATTTGTAACAGAACAAGTATGAAACAAAATTTGAAATTTGGTTTGAAATTCAAAATAGAAAACAAGGGAAAACAAAGGAAAACAAATGCAAAACTTAAGATGCCATGATGCAAAACATAATTTAACAAGAAATAAAACATTCTAAAGGTTGTTTTTCATACTTGGGATGTTACAAAACGCCCCCCTTGAAGGAATCGCGCCCCGAGATTCCTACTGAGAAGAGAAAAGGTCTGGATACTTCTTGCGAAGATCCTCTTCGGTCTCCCACGTTGCCTCTTTATCGGAATGATGAGACCACTGCACTTTCAAGAACTTGGTGTTCTTGTTGCGAGTCTTACGCTCGGTCTCATCGAGAATACGAATAGGGTGCTCCTCATAAGAGAGATCTTATTGCAGTTCAATGGAATCATGATCAACTGCACGATCTGGATCTTTGAAACACCTCTTGAGTTGTGACACGTGAAACACATCGTGCACCTTGGATAGCTTTTCTGGAAGTTCAAGACGATAGGCATTTTCCGCACGCCTTGAGAGAATGTTGAAAGGACCGATATATCTTGGTGCAAGCTTTCCTTTGACACCGAAACGATGAGTACCTCTGAGGGGAGTTACACGGAGATATGCTTTGTCACCAGGTGCATAGATCATATCCCTGTGTTTGCTGTCATAGTAGCTTTTCTGACGAGGCTGAGCAATCTTGAGATTGTCACGAATGATACGAACTTTCTCTTCGGCTTCCTTAACAATGTCAGGGCCTAAGAGTGAACGTTCACCAGCTCCAGACCAATTGATTGGACTCCTGCATCTGCGGCCATAGAGAGCTTCAAATGGTGCCATGCCTAGGCTTGCCTGGAAGCTGTTGTTGTAGGAGAATTCAGCATATGGAAGACATTCCTCCCATTTCATGCCAAAGGAGATACCACATGCTCTGAGCATATCCTCGAGAATCTGATTGACTCTTTCGACTTGCCCTTGAGACTGAGGGTGATAGGCTGTGCTGAACAGAAGTTTGGTGCCCAATGCTTCTTGAAAGCTTTTCCAGAAATGAGAAGTGAAGATGCTTCCACGGTCTGAGCTTATTTCCAATGGAACACCATGAAGAGGAACAATCTTTGCTGTGTAGAGCTCTGCTAACTGGCTAGCTGAGATTGTTTCTTTGACAGCAAAGAAGTGAGCTACTTTAGTGAGTCGATCAATGACAACGAAGATTGCATCGTTGCCCCTCTTGGACTTTGGAAAACCAGTGACGAAGTCCATTTCAATCATGTCCCACTTCAACTCAGGGATTTTCAGAGGTTGGAGAAGGCCGGCTGTTTTCTGATGCACTGCCTTAACACGTTGACAAACGTCGCATTCAGAAATGTATTGAGCAATTTCACGTTTCATGCCAGGCCACCAATATAGCGTCTTGAGATCCTGGTACATCTTTGTACTTCCAGGGTGTATGGAGAGAGGAGTTTCATGAGCCTCCTTCAGAATGACATCTTTGAGACTTTGAACTTGAGGAACTGCAATGCGTCCTTCGAAGAACACAGTTCCCTTGTCGTCAATTGAGAAGGACTTAAATTTCTCCTTGCCTTCTTTGATGTGTTCTACCATCTTCTTGATTTCAGCATCACGAAGTTGTTCAGAACGAATCTTGTCCTCGAGAGTTGGACTGGCTGTCAAGTTTGCAAGATAGCCTTGAGGAACAAGACCAAGGTTCAGCTTCTTGAATTCTTCATGAAGAGGAGGTTGGCTTTCCATGATCATGAGATTATTGCAATACGACTTGCGACTGAGAGCATCGTCCATAACATTAGCCTTGCCCGGAGTGTAAGAAATGGTAAGATCAAAGTCTTTAATCTTTTCAATCCATCTCCTTTGTCTGAGGTTTAGATCTGGTTGAGTGAAGATGTATTTCAGACTCTTATGATCGGAAAAGATTTCAGTGCGGTTACCCAACAAGTATTGTCTCCATTTCTTGAGGGCAAACACAACTGCTGCAAGTTCAAGGTCATGAGTGGGATAATTGAGCTCATGTGCGTTCAACTGACGTGAAGCATAAGCCACAACTTGACGTTCTTGCATAAGAACTGCACCTAGACCTTGGAGAGAAGCATCACAGAATATTTGGAAAGGTTTGGAAGGATCTGGGCCAACCAGAACTGGTGTAGAAGTGAGTTTAGTCTTCAGGAGATTGAAACTTTCATCACATTGTGGAGACCAAACGAACTTCTTGTCCTTCTTTGTGAGATCAGTGAGAGGTTTGGCAATCTTGGAGAAGTTTTGGACGAAACGACGGCAATAGCTAGCCAAGCCAAGAAAACTTCTTACTTGCTTCACCGTCTTTGGAGGTTTCCAATCAACAATTGCTTTAACCTTTTCTGGATCAATGGCTATGCCCTTCGCTGAGATGACATGACCAAGGTAAGCAACTTCTGAAATCCAGAACTCACATTTGGAGAACTTGGCATATAGACGATGCTCGCGAAGCTTCATGAGGGTTAGACGAAGATGTTCTTCGTGCTCTTCCTCGGATTTTGAGTAGACAAGAATGTGATCAAGATATACCACAACAAACTTGTCGAGGTATTCGTGGAAGACAGAATTCATGAGTCGAGAGAATGTCGCCGGTGCATTGGTGAGACCAAAGGACATGACGGTGAATTCATATAGACCGTAGCGAGTGGTGAAGGCTGTCTTTGGAATATCCTCTTTTCTGATCTTTATTTGATGGTAACCCATTCTCAAGTCCAACTTGGAGAATATTGAGGCTCCAGCAAGTTGATCAAAAAAGATCATATATACGAGGAATTGGATACTTGTTTTTGATGGTTTTCTCATTAAGAGGACGATAGTCAACAACGAGTCTCTTTGTGTGATCCTTCTTCGCAACGAACAGAGTTGGGCAACCCCAAGCCGAGGAACTAGATTGAATGTAACCTTTTTCCATGTACATATCAATTTGTTCCTTTAACAACTTCAGCTCAGGAGTTCCTATCTTGTAAGGATTCTTAGAGATTGGAGCAGTACCTGGTTCAAGTTCGATCACGAACTCAACAGCTCTGTCCGGAGGCATCCCTGGCAACTCTTCTGGAAAGACGTCAGGGAATTCGCAAACCACCGGAACATTTTCAAGTAGAGGTAGAGGTTTTGCATCGAGGGTGCATAGTTGAATGGAACTTGATTCATTTGGAGAATAGACTATCTGGCCAGAAGGGTGGAACAGAGTTATTGACTTTTGAGCACAGTCAATTTTTGCTTTATTGGCCTTCAACCAATCCATACCAAGAATGACATCAATGTCAGAATTTCCCAGCAACATGAGTGCAGCAAGGAATATGTGGCCTCCAATTAGGATTTGATTATCCTTACTTATCTTGGAAGTCAACATTTGAGATCCCGGAGAGTGAACAGTGAATTTATTGCTTAGTGGAACCACCATTAGGTTGTTTCTTGTGGCAAAGATTTTTGACACAAAAGAATGCGATGCTCCGGTATCAAACAACACTTTAGCTGGAAAAGAGTTTACGGGTAATATACCGAGAACGACGTCAGGAGCTTCCTCAGCTTTGTCGATCTTGACATGATTCACCCTTGCGGTCCTCCCGACAGGCCTGTTGTTGGAGTTGAAGGCTTTAGGCGGGGGAGCGCGCACCATTGCCTGGTTGGTGTTAGGACGAGGTGGTGGTGGAGGTAGCTGCCTCTGCGTGCACTTGTCAGCGTAGTGCCCCGTCTGCTTGCACTTGTAGCAAGTGACGACACGAGGAGGCCCTGGCCTTGGCTGCCCCATTGAGGTCCTCTGATCATGCATCTGAACAGGGTTGGGTGGGCAGGGAGCGAAGCCTGGAGAAGCTTGGGCGTATGGAGCCCGAGTGACAGCACCATTTGGCACCCAGATGCGGCGCTTCTGCGGAGGGGTGGTCATGTTGGAGGAGGAACCACCCTCACGCGAGTGCTTGCGAGACTCCTCGAACGCCTTGCGCCCATTTTCTTCATTGAGCGCGGTGTTAACGAGCTCCTCGAAGTCTTTGGTCTTGACGTTGGTGAGGGCATACTTGAGCTCCGGGTTAAAACCTCTGCGGAACCTTGCCATCTTCTTAGCCTCAGTGGACACCTCATCACCAGCGTAACGAGCGAGGCGATTGAACTCACTCTGATAGCCAATGACGTCCAACTTGCCCTGCTTGAGTGAGCAAAACTCTTCACGCATCCTTTCCATGAGACCATCTGGAATGTGGTGCTTCAGGAAGGCTTCCTTGAAACAACCCCAGGTGATTGGATAGCCAGCTCTCATGGTCTGGTAGTTTTCCCACCAAGTAGCTGCCTGACCCTTCAGCAGATAGGAGGCATACTTGACCTTGTCTTCCTCAGCAACGTGAGCAATCTCCGGAACCTTAGCTATCTCACGGATCCAGTCATCAGCATCCAGAGGCTCGCGTGTTGCCACGAAAGCTCTCGGGCCCAGACTGAGAAACTCATTGATACTGACTCGTGGAGCGGTCTGGTTGATGTGCTGATTAGTCTGGAACTGGGCCATCTGCTTCATGACTTGGGTCATCTGAGTCAACAGCTCCGTGATTGGCGGTGGCTCAGGCGGGGTGTTCCTTGTTGGCGGCATCCTGAATGGAAATGCATTTTAGCACAACAACATAAAAGGATAGACTTGGCAATCGAAAGAGAGATTATTCCGACGCATGAATAGATAACCAACAGGTACATCATCACATGTGATGGGGGGATAGTAACCCGGTAGGCCAACTCCAAGGTGTGACCCGGCCCAAAGGATCTTGCACAGGATCCGGCTAAGAATAAAGAGACTTCTGGAAGGCCCAAAGTTTGTAGGCCTCGTAACCCGGATTGTGGGTTGCGGTAAGGAAAGCTAGGGTTTGTAAGCAAAGTTCGAATAGGACTCAAGATGTGCCTTGAAGGGCAAGTTAGGGGTGTACGGGTGCTTTATAAACCGGCCCCTAGGTTTAGTTTGCCAGAGATTCAAGTCATAGTTGTACCACCTGTTATCGACTATCCAGTATAATTCGTATTGAGATCCGGCGAGTTATTTTCCGGTTCTTAGATTGCCTTTCGCCATGTTTTCCCTCGAGCTAAACCCTCTCCCAAATACCTGTGTCGACTTGCCCCAAGATCAGTTACCCCAGGTAACATCTGCCGTGATTATCCCACGACAGTTGGCGCCCACCGTGGGGCCTGCGTCCAAAGGTGTTTGCATCACGGGAGAAGCTCGGAAAAGCATGGAGAACCTCGTCGTCGGTGAGATCTACGACGACCACGAAGGAAAGAAGATGGTGGACGATTCCGGCTGGGGACCTGAGTCGGATCGCCTCGAATCCGGATCGGTCGTGACGATCGGCCGAATCAACGTCTTCATCGGCATGGTATGTACCTCTGGTTCGATTCCTGACAATTTTTCTGATCCTGTATCAGGGGAGGCTGCGTACGCCCAACCCGATAGAGAAGAGTCAGTCGGAACAACATACCAGGCAGAGGAGTCTATTACACGTTGGGAACAGCCGGAGGAGCCGGCATGGACTCCGCGCGACCCAAGCAATGGAAAGGATGACACTGCATCCATTAAGGACTTGCTGGAGGATCGGTACAGGGAGGAAAACGGCGAGGAAGAACAGCACGAGTCTACCCCGGGTATCATGCGCCGGGTTGCAGTTTATGCGGCTCCCGCGACCAATCTCGATCAAGAAAATGCAGCCGCGGCGCCAGTCGGGGCGGCCCAGGCAGTAGCCCAGCAGCAAGGAACGGTTAACCCGGTCCTGGTCCAGGTCGATGGAGAGTCGACGTCAGTCACCAGTCGCCCAGCAGACGAGGAGCAACACGCAAATATGTTCGGATTCCAAGCAAACCGGACACCGGGGGCGGGCCCCTCGAATCCGCGCCACCCGGCTCTGTTTGATAATAATTTGATCTTGGACCCCACAGTCTTGGCCACAGTTATTACCCCAGAAAACGCGGCAGAGCGCGTAAGAGACCTGGACGTGGCTCGCCGTGCATTGGAGCAGCAAAGAAGGCAAGTAGAAGCAGAAAGGCAGGGGATGGCCGCGCGGCAGCGCGAATTGGATGATCGAGAGACCCGGCTCCGGGAGGAAACGACAAGGATGCACCAAAGGCACCGAACTATGCTGCCGGCAACAGGAGGGGTTATTAACCCGACTGCCCTGGTGTTCACGCCTCAAGATCAGCCGATTCCACCGGTGAACCAAGGAACCATACCGCGACAGTCAACAGGAGCACAGCCGGTAAACGCGCCAGCCGGGTTACCTTTGCCACAGACGGGGGTGACAGCCGGCAATACCATGCCACCACCACCATCACGATTCCACACACCAGCATGCCATTACAACAATCCCATGGACAACGTGTACGCAGCAACGCTCGCATTAAACCAGATTCCTGTAGGAGATTCGCCTCATGCAGAAGGAACCCGACGAGCGATCGACCTGCTACACACCGCGGTAGCACAGCAAGCCAATTATCCGGATCATAGAAGCGGAATGCATGGGACGCCGTACGTCAGTCAGCAACAGGGCAATGTCCGAGCAAGTGCGGCACGACGAAGGGAACAGCAACAGCAAATGCCGCCTCCACCGCGTATCTAGACAGTACCAGTAGTATCAGCAGCGCAGGCGGTGGTGGACAGTTCCAGGGCTAGAAGAGCCGGGGCCGGGTCTGCAGGGCACGAGTTGCCGGTGGCGCCGCGCCTCGTGGCACCCCCAGCCGGGTCACGTGTTTCCCGAGTAAGACCAGCCCCAACCACCCTGGCGGGACCCAGGTGCCTCTCGGACGATATCAGAGCAGAACCTTACCCGGAGAAGTTCAAGGAACCGGGGAAAGTAGTAAATTATGAGCCAACAATGGATCCAGAAACGTGGCTGAGCAGCTACGAGATGGCAATGTCAATTCGCAACGCATCCGAGAATCTCCAAGCCAAATTCATGTACTTAATGATGTCAGAGGGAGCAGCAAAGTTATGGTTCACCAATTTACCGGAAAAGTCGATCAAATCGTGGGAGGAGCTAAAGACCGCATTTATCAAGCACTTTCATGGGACATGCAGAAAGTTATTTACTATTGATGATTTAGAAAGATGCGTTCAGAAGAAAGGAGAGTCAGCACGCAGCTGGGTACGCCGGGTTATGGAGATACTCCACTCGTCTACAGATATCCAGCCTAAGGACGCGCTACAAGCTATGGCAAAAACATGTAAGTATGTTCCTTTAGTGCAAAAGCTAACTCGCATGAAATCTAGTAGGAATGCAGCGGAGGTTACGATGGGAGAGTTAATGGATGCGTGCAACAAACACGCTGCAACGGATACCACAGAGAAGGAAGTTGATGACAAGAAAGCAAAAGCAAACACAAGTAGCAGTGGGAAAACCGGCAATGGATCGGCGCCAAACAATAATGGAAATAGCCAGAACAAGCGCCCGTTTGAAGGGAATTCCGAGTTTGTAGCCAGCACGGAGGCCGGGTCTTCAAGACCTAGATCCGAAGGAAATTTTAATACTGGAAATCACAATGGGGGACACTACCAAGGACCTCCAAGACCAAGCAACAGTTGGGACATATTTAGGATGGCATGCCCGAAGCATAGCAGGAACGGCAAGCTGGCCAATCATTCATTGGAGCAATGTGCCGACTTACAAAGGTGGAAGAACGAGGAAGTGAACAGAGCCATGCGAGGTGCAGGCCGAGGAGGAGGCCCGGGCCTAGGTGGAAATTTGGGCAACGGACCGCCCCCAGCCGGCAACCCGCCAGCTGGAAATCAAGGTAACAATCAAGGGGGAGCGGGAGGTTTTCAAGCTAACCCCAAACAGCTGGGTCAATATCATGTGCACACTACGGGAGGCTCTAACAAGGATAAGAAGATACTGAAACAAGCAGTTAATTCGGTCTCTTCCGCTGTTCCAAGATATTTGAGGTGGTCAGAACAAGAGGTAACATGGAGCAGGAAGGATCACCCGGACAGAGTTGATCACCCGGGAGTCTTAGCTTTGGTAGTGGCACCACAGGTCAACGGCTACGAGCTGAAAAAAGTCTTGATGGATGGAGGAAGTAGTATCAATATCCTGTACTGGGAAACTTTTCTGCGTATGGGCTTAAAGGAATCGCAGCTGCAAAAGAGTACAACAGTTTTTCACGGGATAGTGCCGGGTCATTCGGCATGCCCCGAAGGAAAGGTGGCACTGGAAGTAGCTTTTGGAGAGTCAAAGGACAATTACCGAGTCGAGTGGCTTACCTTTGAGGTAGTAAAGTTGCGCAGTCCTTATCATGCATTGTTTGGAAGGCCGGCTTATGCCAAGTTCATGGCGAGACCGTGTTATGTGTACCTACAGCTGAAAATCCCGGGTCCTAAGAAGACCATTACAATACACGGAAATCGAGATATAGCAGCTGAATGTGATGAGGGAGATGCGGCAATGGCCGAGCAAGCCTGCAGGAAGGAAGAGCTCAAACATTACCGTTCTCAGGTGGACCTAGAAGAGAGGACAACGTCAAAAAAGCCAACTCCTGAGGGGGACAAAGCAAAAATTAGGGCAGAACAAGACCCTAAGATGGTAGGCTTCATCAGGAGCGATCCTTTCAAAACTCCTGGCAGGGAAGAAGAAGACGTACCGCCATCCGCAGCTGATCACGCTTCAAGGACGATATACCCGGATTGGCTAGCAAATCCGGTACTCATTATGAGAGGGCCTAGCAAATGGAGAATGTGCACCGGCCGCACCAACGCGAGGCCGATTCTCGAGAATAACTAAAGAAGTGTAACGGACGGCAGGTTTCATACGCACTCTTTTCCTACCCAGGGTACCTAAGGGGACTGGAAGGTTTTTAATGAGGCGGCCTGCTGATTCAAAAAAGAAATTTTTATCAATAAAAGAAGATGGTCTCGAGTCTTATCATGGTCTTTGCTTCAGTTACAAGTAAGTAATGCTTGTTATTATCAATACGTCAATATCATCGAAATACGTCACGTGCATATAGGTCTTCGGGGATTGGTGTGCTTAAATAAGTAATCACAAACCCGGAGACCCGGCCTTGATGCCTATGAGTTATGAGGGCTGATTACCCGAAAAAACGGGTACGGCTGCAATCTTATAACCGGACAAAGGAGCCAAATTTCTTGATTATTCTTACTTAAGCTCGATGTGACTCGCGCCAAAGTGGCATGATCTGTTCACTTACGATTACAATCAAACTATGCAGCCCAATGGGACTTGCTTGACCCTGTTTTTCGTATAGATGTAACAACATGGTATCCACGCGAAAGCCGGCTTACAGTACAAGATAATCAAAAGGGTCATCTAAACCACAAGTCCATGCAGAGTATAAGGCTCAAATAGCTGGAAACTCAACAAGTATTAAGCATGACTTCAGTATTTATGTGAATAGCTATTGGTCTTCAGCTTGGTAAAGAGCAGTTTGACATCTGAGAAAGGCCACGCCCCCTTAGCTCGTACTTTGGGTCATGGGGACTGGGGACTTCGAGACAGAAACAAACTGCTTAACTACTAAAGCTCGTAAACCATAGTTTCCGAGTCTTGGGGACTTAAAGAAAAGTCCGTCTATCAAAACCTACGATACTCGGTTAGCCGAGTCTCGAAAGGGAGTCAAAAGCAAGAGTTCAAAGTATCGAGAATAAGCTTACATGTAACACAAGGATCGAGATTATCAAAAGCCGGGAGAGGCAAAGAGTTATCATAAATTAACAAGCGCAAAGTCATAATATCAGTATCAATGTTGCACAGGCGCACCACTAAAAATCATATCAGTCTCGAGAAACGCAAAGCACCAGGTATCATCCTACTCGGCATCCTGGGAGTGGTCCTCCGGGTCTTCGTCTTGGACTTGCTCCTTGGCTTTGCCAGCAGTTTTACCTGGACTCTTCGCGTCAGGACGGACAGGAGGAGGAACGGCTGGTGTTGAGGTAGACGGCTTTACGCCTAGTTCGGTTTCTCTCTTCGCAGCCTCTTCTTTCCTCCTGGCCAGGTCAGTCGACCACTTTTCCAGCATATCAAAAGGAGGGGGTGCCTCCACCAGAATAACCTTGCCCTCAGAGTCGTATGAGCTCATAACTGTGTTTAGATCCATTTTATCTGCCAAAGTTGTGGCCGAGTGACGTACCGAAGACTGTATAGCTTTGAAGTCCTGGGGTTTAAACTTAGACCCGTCAGCCTTGAATTCTGGGAACCCGGATACTACCTTGGCCGGGTCAAGCTTAGGAAAATAAGCCTTCGCCAGCGTCAAAGCCCGGGTCATCCCAATCCGGCAAGACGAACGCTTCAATATTTCAATCCATCCAGGCGCTGTGGACAAGGCCTGCATGAGATTTTCTTCGCCCGGGTATACCTCTGAAGGCCACTTTATAGCATCCAGCAAAAGTTTCGTGCCGGCAAAAAATGTCCGGAGCACAGTCTTCAGAGTTTTAGCCTGAGTAACGGTGTTCTCCTCCGGAGCAGCAAGGTTAGCACCTGCAATCGAAACACACAAAAGCATATCAGTAATCTTGATTATTACAACGGCAAGATAGAGATACGCAAGTTAATTGCAAATAACAAACTTACTTAGCAAGATACGGTAAGTGTCCGTAATTTGAGTCGACAGGTTCGTCAGCGAGGATTGGGCAGCATTGTATTTGTTCTTGTATTTGGAGACATCTTTTTTCAAAGTCTTTATCTCCGCTTCAAGGGTTTCCCTACGTTTTGTTTCTGCAAGCAAGAGCTGCTCAGTTTTAAGTAATGTTTCATCCGACTGAGTTATCTCCGCCTGCAAATAATGAGTGCAACTGTAAGCCGGATATCACGAGAATATTTCCTTCTGAGAAAATAATTGCAGAAAATTATTATGCGAAGTACCGAGAATAACTACAGAAAATTATGCTCGGAACTTGGGGACTGGATGTATAGTAAGAAGTATCAAGTAAGATTACCTGATGTGCTGCAGCCATACGCTCTAGGATATTTCCTTCTGAAGCTTTCATGGCGAGAAGAGCGCTCATCAGCTGGTTAAAATCAGCGTTATCCGAGTTAGATGACTCGGGTACCTGGAAAGTGGGAAAAGGAGCTTTTCTGGTAACAGGAGGTGGCACCCGGGTCATCCGAATGTCGGAGTCTGGTCCCCCTCCCGCGCTGGAAGCTGCTCCCTTCTCCTTCTCGCCTGCGTGCGAAGCGATTGGATACCCGGTATCATGCCTAGCCAGCTCCGGTGGCGACGCTTGCTCGTCGCCAGTTGCGGTGAACGCGCCATCAGCCGGCTCATTCTCGACTCGGACCTTAGCCTCCGTGCCCTCTTCGTCGCTAATAACAACCGTGGCCCTGTAGAAGGTACAAGGGTGTAGTTAAGCTTTGGTCATGAAAAAGGTGATAAAAGTTCAGTATAACGTCAAGGAAAGGAGTTTACCCGGTGTTCACCGGGAAGTCCGAAGGGAAGTCGCCGCTAGACCCGGAAGAGACTGAAAAATGGCAAGCAAGGTCTGGGATTACGTCGCAAAGGAATGTCCGGAAAGAGTTTCTATGTACGATAAATACCAGAGCGTCGAGCCGGGGGCGACGAAGTGTCCGGGTTAAGGGCCTCGTCGCCCGGATGGTTCCGGGTTACTCGGCGCCTAGTCGCGGGCGGCTCCTTCATTTATGATCAAAAGGGATGAAGATGAGGTTAGCCCCGGAGTGATGTTATGAGAGCAAAAATTAAAGGGCAAGGAAATGAAATGAAAACCTGGAGGGCGATTCTTTGGGATTTCCTTTTTGATCCGGCTTTGGTGGCCGGCTCCGGCTCGTCCTCTTCGCTGGTGGACTCCGCCCTGCCGTCTGTCTCTTCTTCTTCTTCGTCTTGATCCTCTCGTTCTGAAAGATATCAAAGCTATAGCATAAGGAAAAAGAGGAGGCAGGATATAATGCGTGCGAGGGGATTGGGTATGCACCTTCATCCGAGTTAGCGGCATCGTCTTCCTCCTCCGCGTCTTCGGAACTAAGAGGAGTGTTGACTGTCCAAAAGTCATTATCGGCCTGAGGTGAAAATGCCAGGGCAATGGTTAATATTGAGTCAAGAAAAGCGGATAAAAGTAAGCTTGTTAAAATCCAAAATCAAGAGGAAGAAAGCTTACCGCGGGGGCGGGGTTCTCGAGTGTAAAAGGTTCTAATCCGGCTATGTTCCGGATTACCTCGAGCTTCTCTGTTAAAAAACCCTTGATCGTTTTGTTCGTGTCATTAGGGGCGAAGGTGCTGGTAGAGTATCGGATCGGGTCCGTGGTTTGACCCGAATATTCACACATCAGCTTCTCACGAATGGAGTTTGGCTGGATGCGGAAGCTGACCCAGGTCTTCACCAGGTTTAGCCCGACGAGGCCTCGAGCCGATAAGATAGAGATCTTAGCCAGCAAAGGCAAGATAGCCTCCCTGTCCGAGTCAGGGGCGAAGGCATTGAAAGTCTCGGAAATGTCAAGCTGACCCTCCGAGTAACCCGGCAACTTCTTTTCGCCGGGAGGGGAGGTATCCTGGCAGTAGAAGTACGAGAGCTGCCAGTGCTTTACGTGAGAATTGAGAGTGATAGGAGGCATCAAGGAGTTCTTGCGGCGCTGGATAGAAACCCCGCCGCAAGTAAGAAGTGCGCCGTCGCCGCTTTCGCGGCACGACTTGCACTGAAAGAGTTCAACGAAGAGAGCCAAACTTGGCGGAATGCACAAGTAAGACTCGGAAAGAACGATAAAGTGGGAGATGTTTAGAACGGAGTTTGGGCCTATGTCGAAAATACGGAGGTTGTAGTGATCTAGGACGTCACGAAAGAAAGGGTGACCCGGAGGTCTGAAGCCCCGGGTCACGTGTTCGACGAAACATATTACCTCGTCCGTTGCTGGAGAAGGCCGGGTTTCGTTGCCTGGTACTCTCCAACGGATAGATTCCTGCGGAGGAAGAATTCCAAGCTCGACCAACTCCTCCAGTTTAGCCTTGGTAACGGAGGACTTCCCCCAATTGGCTGATATGGAGTTCGTGGATTTAGCCTTAGCCGGCTGTTTCCCTTGCCTCTTGGGTGCCATGGGATTGACCTGGTGAAACATCAAAGGGAAGGACGTAAGAAACGAAAACTTGGAAGTTAGCAGATGAGCAATTACCGACTATTTAAACACGATCCGGGTATTGCCTTGCTGGGCCAAGTACGATTTGTCCGGGTATTGTATATCATTACAAAACCTGTAGGGTTTTCCATAGGGTAAGTGTTTGGGGAAGTTAGAAGGATACCCATATGCCTACCATCAGCAAGTGAGCCGGAGAAGTGAGATTTTCGGAGGAATAAGAGTAAAGGCGGAAATTTTAGACGGCCCGAGCCCAGATTGGGGACCCTGTTTCTAGATTTGTGACCAAGTTAATGCGTACTGACGTTAGGGGAGTAATATAAGCAATGTATCTTACGTAGGGGAATGGTTATGGTAAACACTAGTGAGTCAATTCGGCCGGGCCCGAGAAATTGCAGGCGACTCGATTCAGATCTGATCTAAGGAAAAGCTAAGAGATTGCAAGGTTAGGCTGGAGGATATCAAGAACTTACCGGAGGAGGTTGAAGTAGGGATTTGCGGAGACAGATAGCGCAAGATTGATGCCCTTTCGCGATTTCTGGCCGGCGAATCGGGGGCTTAGTGGTGGATTTGGGAGCTGGAGTGGGTTGCACGGTGGCGGAGCGCAAACGACGGCGGATGGGCTCCGGCGACGTGCGCAGGGCTTCCGTGGTGGCACTCTGTGAACTCGAGCTTGAGAAGAAGAGGGATGGGGAAATGAGTCGTTGGAGTTGAGGTTGCTCCCTGGGGTCTATTTATAATAACCCAGGTGGAAAAGCCTAACCTAACGGGCGAAACCCGGGAGGTGCGGAGTGATATTTGGCTATTTTGAAATTTGAAAGACGCGCCTTATGCATAGATCGATATAATCCAGAGAAAAAGGAAAGGGAAATCTCTTTCCTGGTATCAGCGATAGTTATCGAGGAAGATGTGAAATCCTCGAGTTTCCTATTAAGACTCAAGTCTGGAAGATTGAGGGAGAGCCTTTGAGGGAGAGCCGGGTTGCTACCTGATCCCCTTGGTGCTAATCCCAGCCATTCGTCAACATATTGTATCTTGATCTTCATGTGTTTTTGTATCCAATATTTCTGCAGGGAATAGCCAGCACTTCGAAGAGTAAATCTTGGAAGCCCAGGCTATTCTGGGGACTACTGATGGGGGGATAGTAACCCGGTAGGCCAACTCCAAGGTGTGACCCGGCCCAAAGGATCTTGCACAGGATCCGGCTAAGAATAAAGAGACTTCTGGAAGGCCCAAAGTTTGTAGGCCTCGTAACCCGGATTGTGGGTTGCGGTAAGGAAAGCTAGGGTTTGTAAGCAAAGTTCGAATAGGACTCAAGATGTGCCTTGAAGGGCAAGTTAGGGGTGTACGGGTGCTTTATAAACCGGCCCCTAGGTTTAGTTTGCCAGAGATTCAAGTCATAGTTGTACCACATGTTATCGAGTATCCAGTATAATTCGTATTGAGATCCGGCGAGTTATTTTCCGGTTCTTAGATTGCCTTTCGCCATGTTTTCCCTCGAGCTAAACCCTCTCCCAAATACCTGTGTCGACTTGCCCCAAGATCAGTTACCCCAGGTAACATCTGCCGTGATTATCCCACGACAACATGTTCAAATACATCAGAATATCCAACACACCACAAATGGTTCCAATGCCAAAGGATAACTAAACATAGCTAAGAATGGATACATCGGTACTCCCATGCTCATCACGCAGGACGGCGGCTAGGAGTACGGCGAGAGGTACGGTGAGGAGCACGCCCACGAAAGTAGGTAGAACGACGATCTACATAGATCTGACGTGGTCTGAGAGCGACTCTAGGTGTGGTGAAGTACATAGCGTCGACTCCCTGTGCTCCAAAGCGAGGAATCCCAGTGTAACCAGCACCGAGGTTAAGGAGTGGACCTCTGATCGGCTCGTAACCTCTAGCATCTGGCAGACGACGTCCAACTGGCTGATCGAAACGTGCAAAGCGCTCGTCTCCAACAAAGTCTGTGGTGTACGTCGCCAGACGAGTCAAAGCAAGGTAGAGCTGCTCTCTGACTGAAGCCAACTCCTGAGATAGTGTGCTGGCAACTGCGTCACTGTGCCTCACAAACTGAGCGATGGTGTGCAGCCTGGAGTTATCATGCTCGTAGACATCCAAGTTGTCGTAGAGAGTGAAGTGAGCTCCCTCCGAAGTGATGTAACCACGGGGGATGTGGCGATAGATAGAATCGTCAAATCCCCAGTAGTCAGCACGAAGGACGGTGAGACTCACATAAGCTGCCTGCTGCACGACCATATCCACTGTAGAACCTACTGCCTCGTAGCGGTGGACAACGCTCATGCCATCATCTGACAGAATGTAGACGATAGCCTGGTAGTAGGTCTGGTCAAACTCTCGCTGCTGCTCGTAGACCTGGTACTCTGGTGCCCAACGGAACCCCAGAAAAGTGACCATGTCTCTCAGCATCTCCGGATAACTGGCAGTGCTCTCGCAACGAGTCATACGAACCACCTGCGGGTAGAACCTGAGATCCATCTGCAGATGATCAGGGAAGTTTTGATTAGACGCCGGTAGAAGAACTGAAGTGGCAAGCAACAACAAGGTTTCAACGGACGAAAAGGATGTTGAGAAGAACAGGATATCGAAGCAACATTCGGGAAACACGAGACCAAAACACTCCTGAGGTACTACGGAAAACCCATCCGGGCTTCTAAAGGATCAATATCTACTGCTTAAGGAATAGAGGATCTGCTTCCGGGGTTTACACGCCTCCGTTCTCAATCGTGAGTAGGCAACATGATAAATCATGTCACAACCACCTCCATTCCTATGGTCTAGTAGATATAACTATCCTAGAGAAACCAGGATACGTGAAAACCTAACTTGAAAGTTTAGATGAGAAGAGAAAACAACGTTGCACTTCCTTACCAGAAAAGGGAGGGTGGGTGGGGAAAGAAATAAAAGGACAGAATTCCTACTCTCACGTTTCATTTTTCCTATATAGCTACAAAATAGTTTCTAGACTCAACTGCGACCAGTAAAAGGGATCCTACAGGCAGACAGGCTCTGATACCATTTGTCGCACCCGGACTTCTAGAGGATACTCACAGTCCGCTAAACAGTAGAACAAATGGCTTACGGGGCATACCGGCACCCGCATCTCAATATGAGCAGGCTAACACGTAAACGTGTGACAACCATTCTCTACTATCCATCGTCTGCGTAAACCATCCCATAGAAATCCGACTACTTCCGTTGACGCACTTCATAACATACACACATGGTACGTCAACGGCATTTGAACAAGTGATACCACAACATATCTCTAAGACACAAAAGATTGAAATAAGTTGCAAATAGCTCTCTTTGGAGCAGAGATAGCAAATACAATCATCCAGAGGACACATGTCCCAACAATTCATCATTACATCACAACGGAAGCATCCAAAGTGTCCGAGTACAGACAAGATCCAAATAGGCCTAAGAGGCCGGAAACGAAAAGACGGAGCCCATCCACGATGTCTCGGATCCTGCCCGGGTCCGCTATCTACTCGTCAGCAGCCTCGTCATACTCCACGTAGTAGCCACCATGGGGATCCTCGGAAACGTAGTCTGCGGAAACCACAGCCCCAAAGGGGTCAGTACATAAACGTACTGGCAAGCAAGACTCACAAGATACCAAAGTGTACCCGGCAACACCAAGTACAGATGCTTTGGGTTCAAAAGAAGAATAGGTGATACAAAAGTGCGGCAGCAGGCTGTTCTAACCAACTACAGAAACACGCTACAACTTCCGGCTAAAAGAAAGGGATAAGATAGCGTATCGTAACCAACTGCTACTAATCTCAAACAAACCCATCCTGGATCTCTCCCCTTATCCAAAGAAGCAATCCAAGGATAACTCACACAGTTGGATTAATGATGGTTCAAGTTATTGTGTCAATAAAACTATTACTAGTCAAATTGTTAGTCATTAGGTGTAAGTTGTCTAAGTACTTGTTAGCCAGTACTTTCACCAAGTCATCCATAACCGCGGACAACACGGCTTCTCGAGAAGATTTAACCCTGCAGGGATGCACCAATTTGGCCGTACACGTAAGAATAACCCGCCAGATGGAATGGCCCTTCCACCAAGCGGGGCACTCAACACAACTCAACTCTTCTTCGCATCAAGCCCAAAGAACCCCGTGCAATTGAGCGCACGGCTAATCAAGCCCCACGAAGAAAAGGGGACCCTCATAGCACTCTAAGAACGTGTCTCCCTAAATGCCGACTACAAAAGTTTCCACCCTGGCCTCGGGTTCGTACCTGCATATGCGTGCGGCAAATGGAAAACCCGAACTAAATGAGGCGATTTGGACGAGATGCGAATCGAGTCAAATTGAGGGGGGCGCCCATACACGCTTCCCACATGCGGTTAGTGCGCTCATCATGGATCAGTAGACAAGACCCTTTTCCTAATTAGGGTCGACACTAGCAGGCCTCAAAACCACGCCGGGCCTCCTACCGGTGCCTTATCATCAAATTAGCATTATCTCAAACATTAACAGGTTGTTGTTTAACATCGAGCCCCCAGAACATAAAAAATATGGTAACAGAAATAACGGACAGCAGACTCGAGCATAAACAACCCTAAGCATGCTAGTAAGACATGGGCAACAAGCAACGGGGTTTTAGGTGTGGAGGTGAGGCTATATCAGGTTAAAGGATAACATGTGATAGGATCGAACACAAGCAACGATTCATAAGGCTAGCAGAATAGACAACGGAAAATATCGGTAGCCAATGTGGAAAGGAACACCATGGTTCATGTGAGTGAATACTTGCCTGCAAACTCAGTAGCCTGGTACTGGGCTAACTCCTCAGAAGTAGTGTCGTAAACCTCGTCTGTCTCAACGTCGTCGTCTATTCGAGAAGAAGCAAACAAACAACGTAGAGAGACAAACAATCAATAACATGGCATAATGCACAATCATGGGATGATGCATGGCAATTTAATTGATGCATCAAACATAAGCTAGTTGACATGGTAACATAATTAAATTGACCCATATGCAATTTGGATTGCATATGGAAAGCCCATGAATTAAGGGTTGAAATAAATGATCTACAACCAACCATCATGTGAAAGTTGATTAGCATGATGCATGGATGAGGAAAACAAAAAGAAAACAAAAATAGATTCAATTTGAAATGAAGTTTACCAAGTTTGGAATTTTATTTATTAAGTTATGAAAATTTGCTCCTTAAAGGTGTTACACAAGCATTTGTTGTTTTCACCTATTTTAATTGTTCCAAATAGATAAAAAAAATTCATATTTGGAAAGAACACAAAATTTTAGGTGCAATACATGTTTCATTTGTTGAAAAAGGAATTAAGATGAATTAATTATGAATTAAACATGTTTAAACAAGATTTAAATGAATTTAATTCAAGTATGAAATTATTTGAATTTTTATTTATTCAAAACATTTAATCAAATTCATATTTGAAAAGGTTATACTTTTCTGGTTTGAAAACATATTTTATAAGTTCAAAAAGAATTTTATTTGACCAAGTTATGAATTTAGCAATTTATAATGATTTAAACAAGGTTTAAATTATTTAACCAATTTTAATTATTCAAAACATGAAACAAAGTTTATATTTGAAATGGTGGTTTAATCTGGCATGGAAAACATATTTTATATGTGCCATTTGAATTAATTTTGAATTAGTTATGAATTTAACCAAATTTGAAATGAGTTGTTTGAATTTGAAATTTGAAAACATTTGAAATGTTCAAAACAGAAAACAAATGATTCAAACAGGTAGAGAATTAAATTTGGTTCAGGATACATATTTTATTTATGTTATTTGGATTTGAAATTCAAAAGTTATTTGCATTTTTAAACCACGGACTATTCTGTAAATAAAATAGGGGCTTAAAATTAAAAAGAAAAGGGGCCAAACTATTTACACCGTGCAGTGCCTAGCCTGGGCCGCTGACAGCGGGCCCTAGGCCACGGTGGCAGTGTGTGTGCGTGCGTGGATGCACGCGTCGCTGACAGGGAGGCCCCACCTGTCAGCGAACGGTGCAAAAGTGTGGGATTAAATCCCGCAAGGCTGGGATTCGAACCTGTGTCGCGGCGTGCGGGAGCAGTGCACTGTGCCACTGCGCTGTTGCGCGTTTGTTGACAGGTAAGGGGTTGGTGGGGGGTTAAGGTTCAGATCCGTGGTTGTTAACTGAAACTGCAAGTTTCAGTTAACTGAAACTGCAGCGAGGGGACGGTGCTCGCCGGCGGCGAGCTGCTGCTGCCCTGCTGCTGCTGCGTGCTCGTGTGCGTGCAGGGTGCGGTGGACGTGACGTGGAAGCAGAGGGAGAAGATGGAGGGGATCGTGCTTCTCACCGAGGGAAGGAGAAGGAGGAGCAGGGCTCGGTGGTCGCCGGCGACGTCGAGGTGGACGGCGGCGGTGATGCAGTGGTTCCCTGGTGCCGTGGAGGTGTCGAGGAGGTAGAGGGAACGGAGGGGTTCTCGTTCCCACAGCTAGCCAGGACGGTGGTGCATCGTGGGCGCGGCGATCGCCGGAGATTCAGCACGGTGGCGGTGATGGTGGTGCAGAGATGGGAGGAGCAGGGCCGAGAGGAGGGGAAAACGGCGGCGCTGCAAGGGAGAGAGGTGGAGGAGGGAGCTAGGGCAGAGAGAGAGAGCTCGTGGGTGAGCTTTAAGGAGGAGGAGGGGTGCCCGTGGCCGTCTGCTCCGCCGTACAGACGACGTGGGCATCTCGGATGAGCTGCCGTACAGGTAAGGGACGAGGGGGGGGGTACCAGGCCGTGCTGGTGGGCTGGGCTCAGCCCACTGGCCTGCCTCTCCCCTCTGTTATTTTTTTGTTTTATTATTTTTCTGTTCTGTTTTTTTTTTGCTGAAAAGAAAAGAGGAAGAAAAGGGATAGTTTTTGGGTTAGAAAAATTTAGGGAAAATTTTATATCTTATTATTTACAAAACCCAACTGTGCCAAAGATTGTTTTTTCAAAATTTTGAATTAGTTGCTGTTTGTATTTTATTTGAATTTGAGTGAATTTTTGGTATTAATTGATTAAATGAAAAGAACAATTTAAAAGTTTTTAATTTCAAGTGTAATGGTAACAAATGATTGATTTGTTTTGTAATTTTCATAAATTTCAAAATGGTTGCTGTTTGGAAATTTAATTGAATTTTGAATGAAATTGAATTAATTAGATTATTTAACTTAAGCAAGTTAATGGTTTGTTCTTCCAACTTTAATGGAAACAAATTTATATTTGGGTTTGAAATTTTCATTTGAAAATTTGTAACAGAACAAGTATGAAACAAAATTTGAAATTTGGTTTGAAATTCAAAATAGAAAACAAGGGAAAACAAAGGAAAACAAAGGAAAACAAATGCAAAACTTAAGATGCCATGATGCAAAACATAATTTAACAAGAAATAAAACATTGTAAAGGTTGTTTTTCATACTTGGGATGTTACACCACATAGCCAGTACCCATTTTCTTTGGTTTCAGAAAAGTTGTTCTAGAAATATTCTCGGAATTGGACGAAACAAAATCTCAGGGTCTTAGAAGTCTGTCACGTACAAGGAGTCCGGAGGAGAACCAAAGGGGGGCCATAGGGTGGCCAGAGGGTGGCCACACCCTATGGAGGCACGCCCCCTGGCCGCGCCACCAGGTGGTTTGGGCCCCCTGGCCACCCGCCGACGTTGCCCTTTCGCCTATTTAATCTCCTCCTCGGGTTAACCCTGGACACATGAGCCTTCACTGAAAAAGTTTAGCCGCCGTTGATGACCCACAAGTATATGGGATCACAACAGTCTTTGAGGGAAGTAAAACCCAAATTTATTGATTCGACACAAGGGGAGGCAAAGAATATTTATAAGCCTTAAAAGATGAGTTGTCAATTTAGCTGCACCTGGGAGTAGACTTGCTCGCACAATTTATCAGTAGAAACAGTTTTGTAGCAGTAGCAATAGTAAAATAACAACATGAATAAAATAGAAACAACGGTAGCAATTGTAGGAAACAGTAGGATTAAACTAATGTAGGCATAGGGAATGGATGAACGGGTGTTGCATGGATAAGATAGTTCATATAATAATAAAAACATGGGCATTGCGGATAGATAATAATAAAGCATCCAAGTACTAGGTAACCATAGGCATGTGTTCCAATTTAGTCGTACGTGCTCGCAATGAGAAACTTGCACACCATCTTCTGTCCTACCAGCCCGGTGCAGCGGGGCCTCAAGGGAAACTACTGGTAATTAAGGTGCTCTTTTTTATAAAGCACCGGAGCAAAGCATTAACACTCCGTGAACACATGTGATCCTCACATCATAGACATCCCCTCCGGTTGTCCCAATTATTGTCACTTTAGGGCCTCAGGTTCCGGACAACGATATGTGTAAACAACTTGCAGATATGATCAAGAAACATAATTATACTCATGAAACAATAACATGTTGAGATATGAGATCATGAAACTCGGGACCTAGTGACAAGCATTAAGCATAACAAGTTGCAACAATGATATATAGCACTAACAAGAGATATTAGGCACTATGCCCTAACGATCTGGCTATATTACATGAAAGATCTCATCTAATCCCTCACATCCCTCTGAGCCTATAGCGGGGATTACTCACACATGGATGGAGGAATCATGGATAGTTTATGGAGAAGTGGTGGCGATGATCTCCTCCGAATCCCCGTCCCGGCAGGGTGCTAGAACAGGAACTTCGGATCCCCGAATTGGGTTTCGAGGTGGCGGCGGCGCTGTGGTGTGTTTCTATGAAATATGACAAACCCTCCCTCGGCTTTTAGGTCACGAGGCTTATGTAGTTGAAAGGGGAGCCCGAGGGGGTGGCTGAGGTGGCCACACCACTAGGCGGCGCGGCCAAGGGGGGCGCGCCAACCAATGGTGTGGGCCCTCCTTGCCCCCCTTCGGCTCTTCTTCTGGCTCCGGGGGTCTTCGGGTAAAATAAGGACTTCGGTATCTTTTCCGGGCAATTTCCTAAAAGTTGATTTTCTAAACACAAAAACAAGACACCAAGGTAATTCTGCTGAAGACAGCATTAGTCAATGTTAGTTGCATCCAAAACTCACAAGTTTAGAAGAAAACAACAGAAAAAGTGTTCGGAAAAGTAGATATGTTTCGGACGTATCAACTCCCCAAGCTTAGCCTATTGCTTTTCCTCAAGCAATTCAGTTAACAACTGAGTGAGATAAAATAACTTTTACAAACATATTTGTTTCATATGATGTAAATATTCTCACTATATAATACAATGCTTAGGAGATTCATAATAAGAAGTATGCTAATAAAGTAACCTAATAGTTATGCAAACCATGAAGAGATTCCAACACACTAATAGCCAGCAACATGAAATATATCAATTCACAACATTGCAATGTTCATAATAAGATATGATAAAGTGGTATCTCGCTTGCCCTTAATAGTGGAGCAAAACATAAATGCGAGGGCACCTCTGTTGTTCAAGTGAAGACTAGAAGTAAATATATGAAAGATAAAAGCATCAAATTTATACCACAATCAACCATGTTCTGGGACAAGCACATTATACTAAGATTGACAGTTACGCTCTCAAGAAGGTGAATAAAGTTAGAAGGTCAAGACTCAACGTAAAAGTTAAATAAAGGCCCTTCGCAGAGGGAAGCAGGGATTAACTCATGTGCTAGACATTTTTATTTTATAAACAGAGTTATTGAAAACAATTTTTAAAGGTTGGGTTGACGCCCGCCTCCCCCCAAACTTCGAGGGAAATGAAAATGTTTCCCCCCGAGGATCGGCTTATCAGCCTCTCCTCTCCTTAAGAGAGGTGTATGCTTATGTCAACAAATGGTAAACAGAAAATACAGTATGTCACAAGCCAACTAGACTTCACAAGAGAATCTCGCATTGAAGGACACAATTGGGGTCAGAAGGTCATCCCTCTTCTCTTTTGTTTACACAATTATGTTTTGATTGATAAATGAGGGGCAAAAATAGTGAAGATAATTTTATAGTAACCAATTTTGGGTCTGGGCACCCTGCTGCCAACTCTTCTATCAATTTGAATAAGCGGATGTGCCACTAGGCTAGGTGTGTAAAGTCCAATCAACAAGTGAGATAAATATTCTCTATTTACGTCCTCATGAGCTAAAACAGGGGCACAAAACAGGAATAGTTTTGAAGGTTTTAAAGGTAGCACATGAGAAATTTATTTGGAGTGACTGTTAAATACCACATTTAGTTAGGTATGGTGGACACATTTGGAAAACTTTCGTTTTTGGGAGTTGGATGCACTAGTAGATCTCATACTCGGTACAAGTGGAGGCTAGCAATAGACTGAGAGCGACAATCAAGAGAGCAACAACTATCGTAATCATACTTGCGGAAAGGGGCATAAAAGTGATACAAATACTTTGGGGCAAAATAAATCATCAAGACTTAATTTACGTTTTGTTTTCAGTCTTATGCATGCGTGAGCATGCGCCAAGTCAATTCAAGCGAAACATCTAGAGGGAGATACCGCAATGTCATACACTTCTATGAATAAAACAATGCATGCAGACATTTATACGACATGCTATCTAATATTAGTAAGTTGGATCTAATCATGAGAGAGCACAAACTACTCAGCATCCATGAAAATAGCATACACCTTACACAAACAAACTAAGTATGTCCACATGGATGAGTATATGTACAAAAAATGAAAATAAATAGAGTTCATACCAGCCTCTCAGCACAACTTGAATTGTCGTAAATCGTCATTATTTCTCTTCACTTGTGTGGATTGAATGATATAAAATAATAACCAAACTCCAATGGAGACACAAAAGACCGTTGAAATCTGCAGCAAACTTTACAAAACCAAAAAGAAGAAAAAATATTTTTGTGTTTTCGAATTTAGAACAAGAACAGAAAGAAACAAGCAAAGAAATTAAAATGTTTTTGGATTTTTAATAGCAAACTGAAATAGAAAAAAAAAGCAAACCGATGAAAGAAACTAAAGAATTAAAATGAGAAACAATAGAAATATTTTTGGTCTTCTTGCGTTTTGGAAAGCAAGAACTAAAACAAGAAAAACAAAGAATCAAAAGAAATGAAAGAAACAAAAACATGGATATACAAAGAACCGACAGAAACATGATATGTAATTGAGTGTGATGTCGGCATACCTCCCCACAAGCTTAGGCTTTTGTCCTAAGTGGAGGTCAATCCCAAGAGGGCCAAGAAGGGGCTCCCCCATAGTATGTCAAGGATGGGCCATCCTCTTGATATGAGCTCGAGGACACCCCGCGTGGTGTAGTTCTCGGAGGGCGCGTTCTGCCTCATTTGATGCTCGGGGTCGTGCTGCTCAGAGAAATCAAGGAAGCACAACTACTTAGCCTACTCCTCCTTCGAACACAACCACGACATCCTGCTAACAGTGAACAAACTAGGTTGTGGCAAAGGAACTTACCTTTCATCTCCATCAGTGAATAAAACTCTATATACTAGATGTCTAGCACTAGAGTTAGCAGTAACAAAATGATGAGCTTTCATGGAAGCAAGATCAAGTCTCTCTGGAGCTAGCAACTCATCATTGGGAGCAACAGAAAAGTCAAAAGCAGTTAACATACGCGTAGCAATAATACCCCCATAAATGGGTCCTCTAGCACCTAAGTGGCGAGCAATGAAAGCACCAAGGTTATACTTATTGCTATTATAAGTGCAGCAACAAGAAAATCAAGAGGGTAATTTGAAATATTACTAGTGTTTTCCCTACAAAGAACACTAGTAGCAAGATAATAAGTAAAATATCTAATAGCGGGGAGTTGAATGTTTCTTATCTTGCCGCACTGAGCTGCGCGATTATCATCATTTGTAACTCCTCGATAGAGCTCCAACAAATCAGCAGGTCGTTCCTGAATCTTCGTTGCTGTCCTAGCCGTGTTAATACCTATGATGCTGCAAAATCTTGCAAAGAGCATGGAAAAAGGTCTATCATAGATTTTGAATGCAATAGATGGGTTATAATGAGAGTTGTTGAAAGCAACATTTTTTTTTGTTAATATAGCATATTGAGGGCTTTCATAATTCATGTAATCAGTTAGACCAACCCTACCAATCAGTAGCAAGAAATCCTCAAGTATTCATGCATCATTTAGAAAAGTATAACAAGGGAAGGTAGATGGATGTGCATCTCCATCATCTCCCGCATCATCAATACTTGGTGCAATGAGATTTTCATTGTAAGATGGTCTCAGCAGAGTAGCTGATCGTGAAGGCCTTGTCCTCCTAGGTGCATCGCTCTCAAATATTTCTCCAAAGATGTAGTTATCCTTCTTCCTTTTCTGAATTTTTTAACAATCATTACAAAAATCGATTTTCAAGCAACTATATGATAGAAACTACTACAGAAATTTTTAGGAGAGCGATACATGCATCAAAACTAATTTATTTCAACATTAAACAAGCATGCTAACTCAAATAACCTGTCACCTTCAGTACCAAAATACTCCACTAAACAAAATTCTACTTGGATAATTGGAGGAGTCACATACCAGAGAGCAAATGCTCCAACTTTCAGCAACAAAGATGGGTTGAGCAAGAAGATCAAAAAATCACGAGGAAGAAAAGCAAGAACTCGGACTCCAGGAATGTTTTTGAGTTTGGGTGAGAGAATGGAGTATTTGGCAGTGGAGGGCCAATGGGGCCCCACACCATGTGATGGCGCACCCAGGGACCTACCCGCGCCACCTGGTGGTGTGCAGGCATGGTGGGTCCCCCTGCAGTGCCCCAGGTGCCTCTCTGCCTTATTTTTAACATAAACATGTAATATAATTTTTCTGGAATTTTTCGAGAAACTTTATTTTCGAGGCATTTTCAGAATTTAATAAATGATTACAAAACTGTAAAACGATTATGGAATGATGGAAAACAGAACCAAAACCAATTCCACAAAAGTTCTAGGACATTCTAATGTGTAAATAACCAGTGAAAACAAAGGTGGAAGTGGTGAAAACAAAATTATGGATGGTGAAAATATGTGTAACATGGTGAAAACAAAAGGTAAACATGGTGAAAACAAAAGTAGACATGGCGAAAACAAAAGTGAATAAGGTGAAAACAAAATTAGGGAAGTGAAAACATTGGTTCCTTCATTTAAAATCAATTTGTTAATAACGTTGATCAAGTCTTGTTACCAAAACAATTTACATGAAGCAAAACTTTGTATCTCACTAGATGATTATGTTACCTCAACTTTGATAGACATAGTCCCAATCATAATAATTTCATATTCTTTTTGTGGCATTGGAATAGGACAATAGAATTCTCCAATCTTGATGGTCTCAATTTTTTCAATTGAATTTAGACCATATTTCCTATCAATCTTCTTGGGAAAATAAACGGTGTGCTCTTTATCACTGACATTAAAAGTTACTTTTTCTTGGTTGCAATCAGTAACAGCCCCTGCATTGTTAAGAAAAGATCTCCCAAGAATAATAGACATATTATCATCTTCAGGCATTTCCAACACAACAAAGTCAGTTAATATCAAACAACTAGTAGCCACTTGAACATGAGCATTCTCACATATACCAATAGGAATAGCAGTAGATTTATCAGCCATTTGCAAGGATATATCAGTTGGTATTAATTTTTCCAAAGAGAGCCTCTTGTAGAGAGAAAAAAGCATAACACTAACTCCTGCTCCCAAGTCACATGGAGCAATTCTAACATAATTATTTTTAATGGAGCATGGAATAGTGGGTATACCAGGATCTCCAAGCTTCTTTGGAACCTTACCATTAAAAGAGTAATTAACAAGCATAGTGGAAATTTCCTCATTAGGAATGTTTCTGTTATTAGAGACAATATATTTCATATATTTAGAATAAGGGGGCAATTTAATAGCATCAGTCAATGGAATTTGCAAAAATAAAGGTTTCATCCACTCACAAAACTTATTATAATGTTCTTGTTCCTTTGATTATGTTTCTTATTAGGAAAAGGCATTGGTTTTTGTACCCAAGGTTCTCTTTCTTTACCATGTTTATTAGCAACGAAATCCTCCTTAGTCTACTTTAGATTTAGTTTGCTTTTCAGGTTCAACTTTAGTTTCTTATTTATCAGAAGCATCACTTTTATTATTACCACTTTCAGTTTCAGCATCAGAGACAGATATACTATTAGGATCTTTAGCAGGTTCAGGAGATTCTACAACAGTTTTATGTTTCTTCTTCTTTTTCTTAGAAGAAGTACTATTTTTTTTTGTTGTTGAGAATATTGTTCAATTCTTTTAGGATGTCCTCCAGGATATAAGGGATCCTGAGTAGAAACACGACTTCTAGTAATTATTTCATAAACATATTTTTCTCTAGAAGCATTAGCTAGCAAATCTTTTTGCACTTTAGTACGTTGATCAATTTGAGTTTGAACCATATGAAAATGTTTAACAAGCATTTTAACAGCATTAGAGGATCTTTCAATAATACGATGCATATTATCAATAGCTCTAGAATTTTCCATTAGATAATTCTACATTATCATATTAAAATTATCTTTCTTAACAACATAATTATCAAATTCATCTAAGCATTGATCAGGTGGTTTAGAATAGGGAATATCTCTATTATGAATATACTGGAGGGAGTATACCTCAACTGTGGGTGGATGAGGAATTTTCTTACATAATTCTTCTATAGGTGGTAAATTCTTCACATCTTCAGATTTAATACCCTTCTCTTTAATAGATTTCTTAGCTTCCCTCTTCACTTCATCATTTAACTCAATCATTCCCCTCTTCTTGGGTGTTGATGTTGGTGTAGGCTCATGTATAGTCCAATCATCATGATTCTTGCTTATATTAGCCAATAATTTCTCAGCTTCTTCTGAAGTTCTTTTCCTGAAAACACAACCGGCACAACTATCCAGGTATGTCCTAGATTCAATAGTTAGTCCATTATAAAATATATCTAAGAGCTCATTTTTAGGTAATTGATGTCCAAGGCTAGCTCTTAGTAAAGAACAAAATCTTGACCAAGATTTAGGCATTTTCTCTCCTTCAATTTGCTTAAAGTTAAAGATTCTTTGCAAAGCAGCATGTTTAGCACTAGTAGGAAAATATTCCTGAAAGAAAGCATTAACCAAACCAACAGGACTATTAATAGATCGAGGTGACAAATTGTTAAACCAAGTTTTAGCTTCATCTTTCAATGAGAAAGAAATTTTTTAGCAACAAAGTAAGTGCATTTTTTAATATCATCAGAAAATAAACTACTCGAAGATGAGAGCTCATTCATATGTTCCATAGCACTTTAATTTTTAGTACCACAAAAAGGTTCTTTCTCAACAAGAGATATGTAAGATAGAGAAATCATAATCCTTATATTTAATGTGTATGGGAGATGTAGCAAACTTAGCATCAGAAGAAGGTTTATATTTAACAGCATGTCTTGCAAGAAGACTCTTAAGAGCACTTGCCTAGTAGTAGCTTGAACTTCTTCAATAAAGTCATCATTAAGTTCAATGTAAGTTTCCTCAAGATCATCACTTGGACTTTCTCTAAACCCGGGTGAATTAATAGGTGTACCAGCATTTTCATCAGGGATTTTAGGATTTTCAATTTGTTTAGATCTAGCAATTGTAGCATCTAGGAAAGGACCTAATGACCCAGTATCATCAAGGACAGTAGAAGCATCATCAAAAGTATGAGAAGAATTTTCAGACTCAGCAGAAGTAGCAGTGTATAGCATGCGGTGGTGTAAGAAGCTTACTCATCACAAATGGTGAATCAAGAGCAATAGAGGTGTTCAGAATTGTACCTCTCCTTGTAGTGGATGGTAATATAGGAACTTTCCGATAACGAGTTTTACCCATGATGAAAAACTTGCAGAGAACAATATCACGTTCAATTGAGAAAATAAATAAAGCTATGTTCCCCGGCAACAACGCCAGAAAATATTCTTGATGACCCACAAGTATAGGGGATCTCAACAGTCTTCGAGGGAAGTAAAATTTAAATTTATTGATTCGACACAAGGGGAGCCAAAGAATATTTATAAGCCTGAACAGATGAGTTGTCAATTCAGCTGCACCTGGAAGTAGACTTTCTCGCAACAGTTTATCAGTAGCAACAGTTTTATAGGAGTAGCAATAGTAAAATAACTGCAGGAATAAAATAGAAACATAGGTAGCAATTGTTGAAAACAGTAGGATTAAAGTACTGTAGGCATAGGGAATGGATGAACATGCGTTGCATGGATAAGATAGTTCATATAATAATCAAAACATGGGCATTGGAGATACATAATAATAAAGCATCCAAGTACTATATAACCATAGGCATGTGTTCCAGTTTAGTCGCACGTGCTTGCAATGTGAAACTTGCACAACATCTTCTGTCCTACCAGCCCGTTGCTGCGGGGCCTCAAAGGAAACTATTGGTAATTAATCTGCTCCTTTTAATAAAGCACCGGAGCAAAGAATTAACACTCCATGAACACATGTGATCCTCACGTCACATCCATCCCCTCCGGTTGTCACAATTATTGTCACTTTGGGGCCTCGGGTTCCGGACAACGATATGTGTAAACAACTTGCAGATATGATCAAGAAACATAATTATACTCATGAAACAATAACATGTTCAGATCTGAGATCATGTCACTCGGGCCCTAGTGACAATCATTAAGCATAACAAGTTGCAACAACGATATATAACACTAATAACGGATACTAGGCACTATGCCCTAACAATCTGACATTATTACATGAACGTTCTCATCCAATCCATTCCATCCCTCTCATCCTATAGTGACGATTACTCACATATGGATGGGGGAATAATGGATGGTTGATGGAGTAGTGGTGGCAATGATGATGGCGATGATCTCCTCCGAATCCCCATCCCGGCAGGGTGCCAGAACAGGAACTTCTAATCCCCGAATTAGGTTTCGAGGTGGCGGCGACGCTCGTGTGTGTTTCTCTGGAATATGACAAACCCCCCTCGGTTTTTAGGTCACGGGTCTTATGTAGTCGAAAGGGGAGCCCGAGGGGGTGGCTGAGGTGGCCACACCACTAGGCGGCGCGGCTACGGGGCGCCAGCCTATAGTGTGGGCCCCTCCTTGACCCCTCCGGCTCTTCTTGTGGCTCCGGGGGTCTTCGGGTAAAATAAGGACTCCAGGTTCTTTTCCAGGCAATTTCCTGAAAGTTGATTTTCTGCACAAAAACGAGACACCAATGTAATTCTACTTTAAAAAGCGTTAGTACGTGTTAGTTGCATCCAAAACTCATAAGTTTAGAAGAAAAAAACATCAAAAGTGTTCGGAAAAGTAGATACGTCTTGGATGTATTAGCCGTCATCGTCAACCCTAGTTCGGGGGGGGGGTTCTGAAGCTCTCCCCGGCACCCTACCGGGAGGGAAAACCATCACCGCAGGGATCTACATCACCATGCCTGCCTCCGGACTGATGTGTCAGTAGTTCATCCTTGAACTACGGGTCCATAGCAGTAGCCAGATGGTTGTCTTCTCGTCTTTACGCCTCATATTAGATCTTGTGCGCTGCCTAATATGATCAAGATAATCTTATTGTAATGCTACATGTTGTATTTGCTGGGATCCGATGAATATTGAATGCTATGTCCAGTGATTATCAATCTATCATGTTCTTTTATGTGTATGTTATTTATAATCTTGCATGCTCTCCGTTACTAGTAGATGCTTTGGCCAAGTTGATGCTTGTAACTCCAAGATGGGGTATTTATGCTAGATAGTGGGTTCATGCCTCCCTTTTATCCATGCTCGAGTGACAGAAACGTAACGGATAGGGGATGTGATGTTGTCATTAGGTAGAAAACAATGATGTTTACATTGTTTACATCTCACATTTTACTTAATGAAATTATCTGTTGCTTGCAACTTAATACCCGAGTTTTGATTGGATGACATTTCGAGGGTGGATTTTTAGTCATAGATACAATTGGATAATGATCTATGAGTTATGTTGTAATGCCCGCATGAATCACATAGTAATCACCATGTCATGGATATGCACTACGGTGCAACCTTTATATCTGTCAATTGTCCAGCTGTAATTTGTTTACCCAACATGGTATCTATCCGTTTTGGAGAGACACCACTAGTTAACTGTGGACCCCGGTACATTTATTTTACACTGATAATACAAACTACTGCAAACTCAGTTTTCCTTTCATTCACTTCCATCATTGTTCTATTTTCATTTACTGCAAACAAGTACTGTTTTCCACACTATACGTCTAATCCTTTGTTTTCATCAAAACCGGTGAGATTGACAACCTCATTGTTTTGTTGGGGCAAACTAAATTGTTTATGTTGTGCAGACTCCACGTTGCTGCTAGGCCGGTAGTGCGCCCTACCAACATCAGCTGCCAACAACTTTTAAAAGTGATTTCTTTCTCTTACTGGTCGATTCAACCTTGGTTTCTTTCTGAGGTAAAACTTGCTGCTGTACTCTTCATACCTTACACTTAGGGTCTCCCAACGAGCGCACCCCAGGTGCCATCTCCATCGACCGTTCTACCTCCGTGATGCTTCATGAGTAGTTCTTCCGTGGACTATGGATTGCCCATCTCACCCTGATACCGGCCTGGCCGCGCGTCGCTCTTTCAGGAACCGGCCGTCTCAGGCTAAGTATACCACATCTTTCCCATGTTATGATGGACATCAATGTGTCTTACAACTCATTCAGTCGGTTTGCATTCAGTTTTCCTCACCAAGCTAGTGTTAGTTCGTGAGGCACAAAATAGCCATTTCAAATGAGAAGTTACTACTGTACTCATTCATCATCCAAGGCTCAAACATTGTTTACAGATCAGTGTGACAAACCTCACAACATAGAAATAAATTATATAGTGGTAATCATTGTTGGATTTATCAAGTTTTATCTCATATGCACAGCTTGCCTTGCAGGTTGTCGAGTCGTTCCAGGTATGAACCTCTGTACCTAGTACAGGAAATCATATTTCAGTTTGCAGGTTTTGAGACATCAAGGTCTAGCAGTACAAAGACTCTGTTGCGTGTTGCAAGGATTAAGTGTCTAACATTTTAATTGTTATAAGGTAGTTATTCAACCAAAAGCCAGAACACTTAACATTCAGGTGCCATGTATATAAGCATGCATTAAGTGGAGTGGCCACTAGTACTAGCATCGTTGTGTTTCTTGGCTTGATTAAAAGGCATGGTAATCAGAATGATGTGCAAGAATACATATGTACGCAATAGCTAGCTCTTGCCTCTGTACAAAACATTTCATGCTAGAACCATTGCTAGTACTCATGCAAATCAATAGATTTGAGGTGCAACAGTCTAGTCTTGAATAGATTAATCTAGCAAAATATACAAGGCCTGATATTGGACAGTGAAGAACATGTATGGTGTGATGCAAGAAAATCAAGGAATAAAGTGGTATGATCCATGCACACCTACAGCAGGAACCAAACTCTAGTACTAATCGATGAATACTAGGATGGGAAACTATCTGTGTGCTGACGGCCGATTCATAGAAAACAGATCCAAGAGAGTAGTAATAGGACAGCGCAACTGACCTCCTCCCCAGCGAGCTCTTTCTGGTTCTGTAGTACTACTTCCCCTAGGAGTGTCCTCCGATGTGTGTGTGAGAGTGTGGGTGCAGCCTAGTGTATGGGAAGTCAGGGGTATTTATACTGCCGAGAGTGTGTGGAAGCCTCCGGGATAAACATGATCGTTCCCATTTATTTTTATTCCTACAGTGATCCTTATCAAGTATCGTTGTCGGTTCAAAGCAGGAGTAATCGGTGTGCAACGCATAGTGTGTCTCCAAATAAGACAAGAATTCTGGCAACTTAGTTTTAAAATCTTTCTATTCAGCCCTCGTAGCTCTCTGCAGGGGCGGATCCAGGATTTGAGCATGGCGGGGGCTAAACAAAATAAAAAAAATATTAAGTCTTACAAGTATCATTATGTATAGTAGGTTGAGCTGGAATCGTTGTTTCCTTGGTGGATTTGTATTTTTAGCCGCAGAATTGGAGTTTGAACCAATCGGTTTGAAATAATTACTAATTGGTAGCGTCTTCCTCTTCGTAGCAAGCAGCTATACTATAATTTTTTTTAATAAATCATTGTAACTAGCTAAACAAATTATCAAGAATCATATATATAATACATAGGTTGGAGCTCGGGCGATCACCGCAGATCTGGCAAGAAAATTGATATTGAGGTCGTCACGCATGGGATGGTGGCAGCACTAGGTCGGCGTCACCAATTGAGCTCTCTTGATCTTTCGTTTCGAATGTCACTGGTAGAAAAAAGGCCTTCCATACGCCCCCATCAGTCCCCAAACGTCGCACACCGTGACTAATGAGTCTTTAGTCCCGGGTCGGGAGGAGACCCGCGACAGAAGGTCATGCGTCGCGGGTTGGGAAGCGCGTTGAGGCGCGTGGAGGGCATTAATTCCGGTTGGCGTGGCCGCCCGGGACTAATGATCCTTTAGTCCTGGTTGGCGAGGTTACCCGGGACTAAAGATCAAACTGCTCGCCTCCCGCGCGGCGGTTTTTATTTCGCGAGCGAGGCAGAAGGGCGCCATTGCTACAGTGCGCGTCCGAGTCTCTGTTTCTTCCTCTCTTCTCTTCTCTTCCCTCTCTTCGATCTTCCTCCACCAAGCACACCGCCATGGCTGAAGTTTGGGAGAGATACACGGGTCCCACACCATGCGGCAAGCGTCTCGACGTGTGCTACACCAACATTTGCGAGAGTATCCCCGGTGCTCTTGAGCATTTGACCAATCTCTATTTCTCGTCTCCCGATAAACACCGGTTCTTCGGGCTTGATCTGGAGTATACGGCGGATCAACGGGATGTTGCCGTCATCCAGATTGCGTTCAAGGAGGCCGTTTTGGTCTTCCAATGGTCAAGGTAACGCACACGTACAATCTTGTATCTTCGATTTGTTTGTTGCATTTGAAGAATACATGTGTTGCAACATATCTAACACGTATCAAATTTTTGTTGTTGCAGTAGTTTAAAGAATTCTTCGGCACTTGCTGATTTTCTTGTCAACAAGGGGTATGACTTTTGCAGCGTCGACATCACGCAAGACCGTCCGAAGTTGATGCGCTTGGGTATTGTGATACCTGAAGATCACTACATTGATCTTCAGGATCTTATCCAGTTGAACGGGCCAAAGACCGGGATGACTCGCATGGAAACTGCCTTAATCCACGAGGGCTACGAAACCATGAAGTCTGGTTTCCCCTCGAGGAATCACTTGTATTGGGAGAAGACCCCACTGGACTTGACGAACGTCAAGTATGCAGGCATAGATGCATACGTCTCCTACGAGTTGTTCCGCATCTACTCGACGGAGCCATAGATGTATGCGTTCGATATATATGCATGTAATGGGTATCTTAGTATGTAATGGATATCTTAGTATTGTGAGACTTATGTTTGTGTTATGTGTGATCGTAAGACTCTATGTTATGAATGTGATATGATTGTGTTCTATTCATGATTGTGATGTCTCTACTCGTATTTTACTTGTGATTTAATTATCACTTGTCTTTCAAAGTGTTGCAAAGTGTTGCAAAGTGTTGCAAAGTGTAATGGATATTATTTCTATATTAATTCCTAGCTATACTATTTCTATATATTATGTCAAACACACGTTTCAAAACAAGCAAAAAACAAAAACACATCAAGAAAACAAACAAAAACACATCAAGAAAACAAAACAGAAAAACTACAGTTTCTATATATCTGTTCACCAAAAATTAATCTAAGCCAGCAAAACATATATCTAGTCAAATACCAAACTCATCCAGTATTAAAATAAATTAGTATTATTTTTCTTAATTTTTTGATATATTATTTGTATTTATAAGATTTTAAAATGAATTAGTATTATTGTTCTTAATTTTTTGATATATTATTTGTATTTTTTAAGATTTTAAATGAATTAGTATTATTTTTCTTAATTTTTTGATATATTATTTGTATTTTTAAGATTTTAAAATGAATTAGTATTATTGTTCTTAATTTTTTGATATATTATTTGTATTTTTTAAGATTTAAAAATGAATTAGTTTTATTTTCTGAATATTTTGATATATTAATAGTATTTTTAGAAATAATACAAATTAAAAAGTTAATGTTTATTTATTTATTCAAAATTATTAATTACATCATTACTTTTGTTTATTAAAAGATTTATTTGAAATTCAAACAATAAAGAAATGTGGCATCGACCAACATGTTAATAAGATTGATATGATACTACTATCACATACATGCGTGCAAAACACTTGGATGCGGGACGGTATGGAACTCGGAAGTTAAGCGTGCTAGTGCTAAAGTAGTGGGAGGATGGGTGACCGAGCGGGAAGTTTGACCACGAGTAAGTAATTTGACTAGAGATAATTGTAGTTAGACGCTAAGCAAATAATACAAATTCTGAAAAAAAAGGGAGTGAAAAAAAGGGAGAGAAAAATTGGTGTGAAAAATAATTAGAAACCCAAATGAATTAAGGAAATAACGAAATAAAGTCTAGTCCCGGTTTAGGTGGCCAACCGGGACTAAAGGTCCTCCGCCCCCCGGCTCCGCCACCCGCCCACGTGGCCGGGCCTTTAGTCCCGGTTCGTAATCGACGCGACTATAGGGGGGGGGGTCTTTAGTCGCGCATAGCTAGTCCCGGTTGCTCGGTCGGGACTACTGGCCCTGGCAAACCGGGACTATAGGCCTATTTTCTACCAGTGTGTGTAGACATGTCAAGATTTTTAGTGATAAAAATTGTTCTCTTATGCAGATTATCTTCAGGTCTATAGCTATACTCCATACTTGGTACCACCGCAGCGTGTGAAGTACCGAGACCTATTTATGAATGCGTGTACCAGACTGGAGGATACAGCGAGGGACTTTTTAGGCTAGCATGGATGGCCACATGATATGCGTATCAGCCCTCCAATCCCTTAGGCGGCTTTCACCCGCTTTGTAATTCGCCATTTTATTTTCCTTTTTTCGGCTGCGTGCATCTTACTGATGTAGAGTCTGGGTGTAATACTTACATTACATAATAAAAGCTCCCATTATCAAAAAATATCTTGCGGCGACGGCGGCAGCGCCGCTCAATAGAATTCGGTAGACGCGGAATATGGATTATGTGATCATGGCTGCCTGATTGCTTGCACGTCGTGCAGTCTACAAGTATGATACATGTATGTTCCATTATGGCCTTAGGTCTTAGGGCCTTGATTAGATGCATTAGCTTTGACCCAAACAAATTAGCATGCGGCCACCGTGGGATGAGAAGATTAGAATTAGCCTAATTACCATATTATATTAGCTTTCCCATAAAAAATTAGATTATATTAGTTGATACGTATATATACCTACTGGATCCTGCTACGTATGAGTAGGGGTGGCCGAATCATGGGGGTGGCCTGGCCACCCCTCGCCCCTCCCTAGATCCGCCTCTGGCTCTCTGACTTCATAAATTAGATCCTAAACCTTCTTTCTATACTGGGATACTACACATACCATCAGGAGAATGAATCCAATATCATGCATCATATTATGCGACATAAATTATGTTCAGAAATAACTGGGAGGAACTAGTCAATATGAAGTAAAACAAGAATCCATGTCTTGATGTCATGTAAAGCTGAAGATTGTCAATCGAGCAAGAATTATTCTCAATGTTGTTTCACAAATGACCTGAGGAGCTACAGGGCCTTCTACCTGACCCATTTCATGGTCCAGAGTAATGATTTGTGCTAGAGCCATAGATGGCGTCCGATCTTTAAACCATGGTAATTCCAGGCCTTGGATGATACATGGGACTCCATACATGGCCACGGCTAGAGGCGCTAGGTGGCTTCATGTGATGTGAACGAAGCATAGCTGATATGGGAGAGTTGGCCAAACATCTAGTGTTGCTGGGCAGGAAAAGTTCCATTGTTGTTTCCATGATATCCCGAGGAGTCGTAGTAACCTGGTGTTAAACTTGAAGGATTATGATGAAATCCTTGATATCCTAGTGCAAGGGGATGATGTTGATGATATAGTTCTTGATCTGTTGGTACAGGAGGAGGATGTTTTGGATATAAGGCTCGATCTGGTAGTCCAAGAGGAGAATGTGGTGGATATGAGCCTTGATCTGCCAATACCAAAGGAGGATGCTTACAAAATATTTGTTGATATGCTGGTACACGGGGAGAATACAGAGGGTATAATCCTTGATATGAGAATGGAGGACAATTCCCATGAAGATATCCTTGATCTGCTGGCACCAAAGGAGGATGCCGAGGAAATAAGCCTTGCTTGGCTTCTACATCAATACTATGATGAAAGAATAATCCTTTGTCTCCTAGTGGGTTCGAATCACTTAAACCATTTTTAAGCAGTTTTTGATGATCTGCCCCTGAGGACTGCCACATCATCCTTTCCTCATCATCAAAGCGAATTTTCTTCCTGAAGCACTTATTTTCCATATCATAATGAGATATTGGGTTCGTTATCTTTCTTGACACCATATATGCGGAAGTTCCTTGGGTCCCAACATTTTCACCACCTTTAAAGAACGGATGCGATTGTGCCTGGAACTGTCTAGTACGCCGAGTCTCCTTATTGAGTGGATGAACATTAGGTTTTACTTTAGCTCCATGGGAAGGAGAGAAGAAATATTCTGGCGGGTCCTCTTCATCATCAAGTGTATGAGAAGAATCGAGATTTAACTGTGATGGACGATCTTGCCGCAGTTTTGGAGATTCATCACTTGATACATATTTTTGTTGTGTCATGCTATTAGAAAAAATCCCAATCATATGATTCTACACAAATTACATAATATAGCGGAGTCAATATTTAGTATCAAAGCATGCTACCAAATAGAGATAGTAGCATGATGAATCAGATGAGTATACCTTTTCTGTAGCAAAATCGGGGTTGATAGCTTTGCCAATAATGTCTCTAAGTTGCAGAGGTGATTCGTGAAAACCAATTTCGTAAGACCTTTCCACTACATGAACATGTGAATTGAGAACCCCCGCTAGGGAAGATCCATCATGAGAGTCTATGATAGGTTGATCTTGTTGCCTAGTTTTTTGGGTTTCCACTGATTGGTTGGGAATTTCATGCGATGGAATTTGTTGAACCTGTGAATGTTGAGATCCTCTTAAGGATGGTGCCTTGAATGATGTGACCCGAGATGACTGCAGAAGTAGCATTGATGCTACTTTGAATGATGAATCAGGTACTGCTTCTTCTAGGCGATAAACCGTTTGAGCAGTTTTGTTAGAATTCACACATCGATATGGAAAATCTGGATGATAAGTACATATAAATTCAGAAATCTACATGTATGTGAACTAATAGAATATAAATCTTACCATCTATCACATCTTGTGATTCCACACGAGTGCGCCAAGTTTCTTGTATTTTCTCAATACCGCTCTCAACCGTACTTGTGTTTACCTTTTGTTTTCGATCCCATACAACGAAACCGATGAATGAGTCTTGATTTGTGTCAACTGTTGACATGCCTTTCAAGTAACCATATTTATCAAGGATTTTTATTATGGCCTTGATTTTGGGACATACATAAATATATGGACCCTTATCGATCTCTGCAAAACCAACTCTCCTATTCACTTCAAAGCTCCTTGCAACCTGCATGAGTGCCTTAAATATCTTAAAGACATTTTTTTGGATATCCATACCTTCTAATGATCATAAAAGGAAAAGATAGTGTTAAAGTTACCTCCTTTATCCCCTCTAAGCCATCTTCCAAGAACTTGTCGTTCGAGCACAGGGAAATTACCTATTGGATATTATTTGCAAGTTAATATACTTAAATTATTTTTGCAATGTTATGTTTACTGAACTGCCAGTTAAAAAACAAAGTTAACAAGGTATGGCACAACCCATTTTTAATTTATTCCGCACAAAAGTAAATAATGCTAAAGGGGGAGAACTTTAGAGCGAAAGAAACAAGAATGAATCATATGCAATGTAAGAAAACAATCATACCATTATTGATCGGTTTCGAGAGTGACGAAGGTCCTTGACAAATTTTTCAAAATCCTCCAATTTCACTCTTCCTTTTATTTTGATGGTATTAGGCCATATAATATCTAGAATTTTTTCTCCACTGCCAAGAAAGCAAGTAAATACTACTTAATAAGAAATTCCATCTTTGTAGGTAGAATTCCATATTCACGACAAGAAATTTAGGTGCTCAAGTCCAATAAACAAGTATATTCCCGTAGTATAATTACTAAGGAAACGAGTAAATATACTATGGATGTAGCATTATCACTAAACTAAATCAACTCCTGCATGGGAGGCCATAAGGAGACTTCTAAAAGGTAAATGAATCACCATAACATATTATTAGATTAGTTATGCTTCAAACCTCGAGTAAAGTAATGATAATACAAGGAATGTTTGAGAAACAAAAATATATTGTATTAAAAAATCCACATCTACACATGGGAACATTCACTACCTACTAATCACCAGCAAAACATCTTAAAGATCATATGGAAACTCTAGTACATATGTAAAATGTATACATATGTAATTGAGATGTTTCGACAAAGAAATGTGTAGAACATAATTTTTTCACATAGGACAACTAAAACATAGTCAGATGAAAGATTCATTTTGTTGGAGTTTGACTTGTTTTGACCTCATTGCTCTGTCACTAAAAATTTCCTTTGAGACAATATGCCTTCCTAATAAGTTTTCCCTTTTCTAACCAGAAAACATGATGCCTAAGGGACCAAGTCTATCTGATGTCCAACATTCCCGGTTTCACCAACTTTTACTTCTATTAAGTAAAAGGATTTTTGACTGGTTTTAGATAGTACATGCAATTGAAAAACTTAGAAATATAGTACAAAATTCTACCAATCAACATCCTAATAAAGAATATTGGTGCAATGTCATTCAAGTTCATCATTGGTGATATATGGGCAGAATTATTGTGGTGGACTAGAATTATTTGAAGTAATTCAAAATGAGATAGTCCACCTTCGGACATCGCCTTAGTTTGTGTCCTAAAGATCTATGACTAACCTTGATAAAGAAATTTCTTATTTTGACCTATGAAATATGTACATGAAGTAAAATATTCTAAAAATCATCATGTTTAATACAACTTGGAGCAAATAACATACTAACTTCAAAGAAGATTTCAACAAAAGCCCATGCAGTAAAAAAGTCAAAATTTTAATTTTGGCAGATACAAACTTAGTGTTTGAGAAGGTTCATATTTTCTTCAGGTACAAAAAATATCAATTGTTTTACTTAACTCCAAAAGAAACCTACATAAAAACAAGGCACCAATTTCGTGGAATTTACTATAATGTATAGGAACACAATAACCAACAGTTGCAGGTGTATAGGGTTATAAAAGTGTGGCATTGGTTCTTCATCTATCAAAAATTATCTTCTATTTGTCTAAAGCTAAAACACAACAATGAGGCGAGATTAGAATGGAGACATAATGGTACATATTTACCTTTTAAAGAAGGCAGACATTAACACCTTGACGGAACTGTTCAGTTGGATCATACCATCCCATAAACTTGAATAAACCAATGGAGATATTCGACTCATGACTGATTTGATATCATCATCTAAAATATGAGATGAACAATGTTGTAAATACCATATGTTGTTTTACAATCTTTTACAACACTTCATACAATTTCATAAATTTTGCAGGGGACGTATGAGGTGAAAATGGACAAGTTCTGTAAATATCCAAATTCTTTTTCATTGCCCTTGGATCTTATACCAATGTATAGATTCAAGTATTCACCCCACCACCAACCAGCCGAGTTATATTTGTAGAAACCCCCAGCGCTAGTGCACTGTCACATTGCCATAATTCATGGACATTCCGAATGGCTCATCCTTGCGATTCAGAGATAAGCTGGACAAATCAATTTTTCTTCCTTATCTGGATCAATGATGAACTAAAAAATGTTCATAAACGACGAGTTCAGGAGTATAAATAATGAAAATATTTGCTGCTTTTTTCACAAAGGTTCACACATAGATTATGAAGTTTGGTTTTAGGCCTGTTCTTGAGCCAAAAAAAAAAACACATCCACATTCACTATTCAATTTCATTGTCACCAAGAATAGGCCATAACAATTTATGAGTAAGGAGGGATCACGAACACACACATATCATCAGGAAATTCCAAAATTTAGATCGGGCAAGAAATCCCATAATTTAATAGCAAATCGCATAGAAAAAGGGGAAGGAAAATCAAGAAATTTTAAGCTGATTGATATTGGAATGGGTCAAAAAATTCCATGATTCAAGAGCGGAATCACGCACACCTTGGTGGCAGAATCTCCACCAATCCGATTAATTTTTGATCCCACTCCAAATCAAGAAACATACCTTGTAAATAGATCTTCTCCATTATGGTGAAGAAATCGACGCGTCACGGACGGAATTGCTCCGAGAGGAGTCTCAGGGGCTGTTGGAAGAGGTGGCGTCCCTCGTCGCCGGGAATCGCCTCCTTGCGCCACAGGGAACGAGGGAGAATCTGAGGCGCGTGGGCTAGAGAGGGGAGAATCTAGAGAGAGATAAGAAATCTGGGAGAGATCTGAGGAAAGTATTGGTATTTTGTGTGACTATGAGGGTTGTTTTACAAAAACGCCTGAGGTAGGATTGAGGTTGGTGATCTAAAATGTTGGTGCAAGATTCAATGTATAGTATAAATATTTTCAGGAACTATGTCATTTTGACGTGATATGTTCCCACTTTTGTGCTCTATTTATAAAGGGTAGGCTTGAAATAATCCGACTTTGAAGTAACAAAGCTAGAAACGGTTGAAGATTACAAGTGCCGAAAGACAGCTTGCATGAATCGAATACAATAAGGAAAGAAACAAAATGAAGCAAATCTTGATAAACAACGACATTGTTATTGGGTTACGTAGGAAAATTTAAAATTTTCCGTCCTACGTAACACACATGATCTACCATGCTGGTAGAGGCGTGGATAGATCTAATTCGTCACTGAAACAAAGCGCGGAAGATGTGTCGATGACGATGTCGGTGAAGCCTGATAAAGAGTCTCGCGGCTAAGCCTAGTGGTAGGACTATTGCCGATTCTCTTTACCCCACCTTCTGGATCCAACAGGGTGAGGGTATCACCTGTTACCCCTCTAAGATCTCACACACATACGTTCGTCAAAATCCTGCAGCTCTTCACCATACAGTACTAGTCACCACATGTTTACATTGAGGTAGAGAGATCCCAACACATGGGAGAGAGATTAGAGCTAGGTCTAATCGAGAGATAATCACAAGAAGCCCTAATCAAATTAGAGGTGTTCTAATTAGAGGCTCTAATCCCATTAGAGGCTCTAATCTCTTAATGAGAAGAAGCCCTGAACCAATAAGAGGGTCTCTAATTAGAAACTCTAATCCAATTAGAGGTTTTCTAATTAGAGGATGTAATCCCATTAGAGTGGTTTTAATTATATGCTCTAATTCAATTAGAGGGTCTATAATTAAAATCTCATAATTCCGAGGGGGAGAGAGAGATAGAGCGAATAGGCCTGAAGCAAATTGGATGTCCACACAATTAGGGAGGGGTGGGTTATATAGTGACAAAAAGGTGGGCACCTACCTTGGGGAGGAGGTCGGTTTGGCCTCCCCTCCCTTGGCCGCACCAATTCCCTAAGGGGATTAAATTCGACACCTAGATGGATTCCAACCCCCCTTCCATTTTTTCCTTTTCTTCTTTCTCCAACTCATTTATTCATCAAATAAATCAGCAAAAACCCTAGGGGATGGTGGTGTGCAATGTGAGGCCATGGGGCCCACCTCACAGCCCCTAAAATTTTGGTTCGGTCCATAGGAGGAAATCTGTTCCCTTCGGCACTCCCCCCCTTTATGGAAGGTCCTCCGAAACTCTTCCGGAACCATATAATACTTATAGATAAAATTGTCGACTCTAACGATATTATAAATATATTATAAAATCTCCTCGACATCTCATGCGCCTCTGCACTTGCTCCATAAAGCGTGCAAAGTATTTCTCTCTCATAGTAACTTCTCTGAAACGACTCCGATTGACATCAGACTTGTTTTGTGATATCTGATGTCTACGCACGCTTCTATACTTGTAGACAGTGTTGGGCCTCCAAGTGCAGAGGTTTGTAGAACAACAACAAGTTTCCCTTAAGTAGATCACCCAAGGTTTATCGAACTCAGGGAGGTAGAGGTCAAAGATATCCCTCGCAAGCAACCATGCAGTTAAGATACAAGAAGTCTCTTGTGTCCCCAACACACCTAATACAATTGTCAGTTGTATATGTGCACTATTTCGACGAAGAGAGAGTAAAATGCAAGTAATATGGATGATAATAAGTAATAATAGAAATCTGAAATAAAAATGGCAGCAAGCAAACATGTAGCGGAACAGGCGGAAAAGATGGTGTTTCAATGCTTGGAAATAAGGCCTAGGGATCCTATTTTCACTAGAGGACACTCTAAAAAATGATCATATAATTGAATAACTAGATATCTTCTCTTCACTATGCTACTTTTGACCACTCTCCGGTCGAATAACAACACTAATCCATGCGTAGGGCTTTAACAGCACTCCTCAGAGTAAGCATAGTGAACCCCATGCTATCACCATGGGACCCAGATGGTTCCACGCAAACACCACAATTTCATAAGGTTATCCAACACAAAATATAAATATAATGCTAAACCACATGGTGCACACATTGTCACCTTTACACCGTGATCAAAGCGTTCACGGAGATCCCATAACAAATAACAAACACTAATCATTGTGTAGGGCTGCAAAAAGCATTCCTTAAAGTAAGCATTCTCATGTCTAGTTAACCCCACGCTGTCACTATGAGCTCCCTAGATGGTACTAGAAAAACACCACAATTCATAGAGGAGACACACACGATGTGCACACTGTCACCTTCACACCGTGGGACAAGGTGACTCCAAAGTTCATATTAATAAAGCACTTGAGTAGCAAAAGATGAAGATTAACATCTACGAATTCAAATAGATTACAAAGCTCATGATCACATATAGATCACACCATGGGAGAGAGAGATGAACCACATATCTAGCGATAGATCCCCCAGCCTCGGGGGAGAACTACTGCCTCCTCGTCATAGGAGACAGCAACGGCGATGCAGATGGCGGTGGAGTCGATGGAGATGGCTTCCAGGGGCACTTCCCCGTCCTGGCAGGGTGCCAGAACAGAGATCCGTCCCCCGAAACTTGGCGGCGGCGGCGGAGCTACAGATGTATTTTGTGAAAAAGGTCGATCCTTTTAGGGTTTTCCCTCGGGGGAGTATATATAGGCGAAAGGGTGATGCCGCGGGGTGGCCAGGGGGCCCACCCCACCCGGGGGACCCGCGCCACCCTATGGTGTGGCCACCCTGTGGCTCCCCTCCGGGGCTCTTCGGAACTTCTGGATGCTTCCGGGGAAATAGGAACTTCGGGATTCGTGGGGTCCAATTCCGAGAATATTTCCAGAACAACTTTTATGAAACAAAAATCAGCAGAAAACAGGAACTGGCACTTGGCATCTTGTTAATAGGTTAGTCCCAGAAAACGTAGGAAAACGTAGGAAAACATACAGAAAACATGTAGCAATTGGCATAATATCAACATGGAACATCAGAAATTATAGATACGTTGGAGACATATCAATATCGTAACAACATCGACCATTTCTTATTGATGTTAGAAACATATTTCCAACATACCTGGACATCTTTGTCCTTCGTAATCTCTCTTGAATATTAATTCTATCACGTCGGAATTACCCGAAGGATAACCTACTCTCCCCCGAACTATCCAATGCAAACAACAGACTTTGACGCCTTAGGTGTGTGACCCATATAGATTCGATAACTAGTAGACATGATTGGAAAACCATTTTCCTAATCAATAATCAACATCAGGACCATGGACGTACATATTGATTCCTACAAGTTATATGAAAAACACCGCTGAACATGGTTGTTGTAAAGTAAGTTCCTGTTATTTTGCGATACCAATCAATACCTTGAGACGACATGAATGATAAGATTGTGAATAAGCTATTTAATCGCCGTATCACATTATTCACGATCCTGATATGATTCCTTTTAATCGTAACCGTGTCATAGTATCCCCATGACTAGTGTCATGTCTTTGTCTGTGCAGACTTATATACTGATACTATTTTACCGAGCGGATCCTGGATGTAACTCTCTATTATCTAGAGTATTAATTCCCGATATTCAACTTTCATGATGATAAGAACACTTTTGAGATCACCCAGTTTTAGCCCTTTTTATCACCCAGTTTATGGTGTGATACTTGGCTATACCAAAATGATCTTTACGATAAACATCATCGTACATTCTCATGGTCCAAGGAAGCAAACAAAAAAAACATCTTTTGAGGATACTATTTACCAAAACAAACTTCATAGTATCTCAACTACTTGGGTCTACCCAGCCACAATGTTAAAACAACATTATGCTCCCATTAATATTGATATAATAAATGTCCATGACCAGGAAAACGTGGTCATCTAATATTAACGAGTTTTTCTATGAGACATGACAAAGGGTTATAACAACGTGTTTATATTTCTACACGTGTATATGGGTTTTCCTCTGAATATGATATTCACTGACCATAGCAGTTATAGCATAAAAACATAGTACATTAATCATGAAATTCAGTATTTTATTTCCTCTTGGGCATACATCCAATAGTCTACCGTTTGCACAAGAAACAATAATCTGTTTTTTTTAGCTCAACACCCAATGGCATTGTGGTGTTGATTGTGGTGTAGACTCTGTCCTTGGACTTGAAACCCCAAGTCCATGTATTTTCGTATCTTGGAGAATCACTTCTCCCCTTGACCAATGCTTGCGGTTTAAATGTTTGGTGCTTTAACTAAGAAGACATTTTGTTGTTCATAACATTGTTGTTTCTTTTTGTAAACTACTGTATCCAATTATGTGAATTACTTATACCAAAACATTTAATATTTATACTTCCAAAGTGTATGTCATCTTACCGCTATTTTTATAGATTCTATCATAGTGTTAAACTTTAGAATTATCCTCCAAGTTCAGTCATGGAATATCTTCCATCTCACTATGCCACCTTATTAACACTATGCTGGTTGGTTTTTGTGATTACGCAATAAACCATTTACCGGTGTAATTATTCACACTAATTTGCTTTTGCATTTATCACAACTATGAAGTGTACCTTATATTCTCATAAGGTTATCTTCTCCTTAATCATCAACATGATCATCTTTTCTTTATATTCATAACACTTTATAACATAATTCATATCTAGTTTCTGTACATATTATGGCGTACATGACTGATCTAATCATTCATATGTATCTCTTATCATGTGTATATTTTTCTATTCACTATGAATAGACATGCTTTGTATAAGTACTAGATTTCAAAAGAAATTCTTCCCTTGGTTTGCACCAACATGCTAATTGTTGTTTCCAAAAATTTGATCACTATGATTTTAACACGTTTGATCCAACATAGATAAGTAATGGAAAACGAGAACCATACTATGTTCTATGTAGGAAAGTTCCATCATGAACTTTCCACTCAAACGTTTATCACCTTTCCACTTCCAAAGTTAAATATTTATACTACATTTCCTTTATTACTTTTATTGACATATAATTTAAATGAAACCTTTTACTATGTTAATAATATTTCCAACTAACAATACGTTGATCACATAAATTATTAGAAATACTCTTTAGTGCCCCACCGACTTTCTTGAGTCGTCAAGCCTCTTCACCGTCCTTAATGATGTCAAACACTTTGATAATTTTATCTAGGTAAAGATCCCAACTCCATAATGCTTTCTTTAGTTCTACGAACTAAAGTTCACACTCCCTTCTAGCATATTCTCGATTGAATATTCTCACTTGCAATATCTTGAAGACAAGTTATGCAGCACTTGCTAGAATAATCCGTGTAAACTTAAAATCCATGCCACGTGAGATTAAATCTCATTGTAGTCATTCCATTGAACTTCTAACCAAGTAAGCCTTCATGGATGTTACCATACATTTTGTTTACAGATCCATTAATGAAAGGTAGGATTTATTGCCTTGTTAAGGGGCATAAAAATTGACACCAAGTTCCAAACTAGACTTTTGTTTATGGAGTCTATCTGGATTTTATGGTGTTTAGCCATATCTCTGGAGTTAGGGTCCATCACTGTTTCCCTTATATCACATTCTCATCATTGCGAAACAATGATATTGTGATCTACCTGGTTCAGTCACTAAGCCCGATCAAAGTTTTCGTCCCATGTAAACACTTCACATCATTCATGATGTCAATCACCAAGATTACTTTCAGTCTTGCACCACTCTGATATGATTATGTAGATCTAATCTTGTCGAATTATACTGTCCTCCCACTTACTTTCTGAAGAAATAATTTCTCCATAACACCCATGAAAAATCTTTGCCTTTGGTGATGAGAATAATTCCCCATACTTGGGATAACCATTAAAGCAGCAAACATTCATTTTTGATTTCTTCTAAGCAATTTTCATCACAAATGAAATTTATATGGATATATATATTTTTAGTGTAAAGCATTAATCTCAAAAGCATGACTTATCAAAAAATGTAATGGCATTTTTAACATCCTTTATCCATCCTATCAAAAAATGTTGGATTATTTCACTTGGACACTCTATAAACTCATGGTGTTCCTTGTGACAAAAGTTGTATAATAATTCCAGAACTTTTTGGATGCTTGATACGTTGCAAGCGTATCTTAGTGCTTTTTTTTATAGATGTTTTCTCTATGTTTTCCTTTGTTTTCTATCATTTATTAAACTAACCTATTAATAAGATGCCCAGTGCCAGTTCCTGTAGATTTTTTTGGTGCATTTCCAACATAGGTAAAAAAATCAAAGTGACAGGAATAAGCTAAAAAAAATTGACGATGTTTTATTCACGGGAAGACTCCAAAAGTGGGAAGGTGGCCATAGGGCCTCCAGGGGGCAGCAGTCGTGTCCTCCACCATTGGCCATGCCTGGGACCCACCTGGGGACCCTGGCCACCACCTCGTGGCGCCCCTTTGCCCATAAATTCAGTATTGACGTAAAAGGGAAAACCCCTGGACAATTTTTCTGAAAACGTATCTGAGCCTTGCCACCATCGAAAACCTTAATTTCGGGGACACAATTTGTTGTTCTGGCACCCTGCCAGGACTGGGAAGTGCCCCCTGATACGTCTTAAACATATCTATCATTTATGATGTTCCATGTTGTTTTCATGCTGATTGTTACATGTTTTCTATACACTTTACATCATTTTTATGGATTTCCTGGGACTAACCTATTAACAAGATGCCATAGTGCCAGTTCTTGTTTTCTTTTGTTTTTGGTTTTAGAAATTTTTTCTAGAAAGATTCTTGGAATTGGACAAAACAAAAACCTAGGACCTTAGAATTCTTTCACGTACACGGAGTCCGGAGGAGACCCTGAGGGGGCCCTAGAGGGCCCACACCATAGGGCGGCGTAGGTTCCCCCTGGCCGCGCCACCAGGTGGTGTGGCCCCCCTGGACACCCACCGATGTTTCCCTTTCGCCTATATAAGCTCCTCCTCGGGAAAACCCTAAACACCCGAGCCTTTTTCCACCAAAAGTTCCATAGCCGTCGTCATCGTCAACCCTAGTTCGGGAGGGTTCTGAAGCTCTCCCCAGCACCCTGCCGGGAGGGGAAATCATCACCCGACTACTCTACACCACCATGCCCGCCTCCGGAGAGATGCTTGAGTAGTTCATCCTTGGATTACGGGTCCATAGAAGTAGCTAGATGGTTGTCTTCGCCTCTTTATGCCTCATATTTAGATCTTGTGAGCTTCCTAACATGATCAAGATCATCTTATTGTAATGCTACATGTTGTGTTTGCTAGGATCCGATGAATATTGAATACTATGTCAAGTGATTATCAATCTATCATGCTTATGTTATTTATGATCTTGCATGCTCTCCGTTACTAGTAGATGCTTTGGCCAAGTTAATGCTTGTAACTCCAAGAGGGAGTATTTATGCTAGATAGTGAGTTCATGCCTACCTTTTATCCATGCTCGAGTGACAGAAACATAACAAATGGGGGATGTGCTGTTCCCATTAGGGAGAAAACAACAATGTTTTCATTGTTTACATTACACACTTTACTTAAGGCAATAATCTGTTGCTTGCAGCTTAATACCCGAAGTATACTTGGATTACGTTCCGAGGGTGGATTATTAGTCATAGATGCAATTGGATAACGGTCTATGAATTATGTTGTAATGCTCGCATGAATCACATAGTAATTATCATGTCATGCATATGCACTACGGTGCAGCCTTTATATCTGTCAATTGCCCAGCTGTAATTTGTTAACCCATCATGTTATCTATCTGTTTTGGAGAGACACCACTAGTGAACTATGGACCCAGGTCCTTTCTTTTACACTGATAATACAACCACTTCAAGCATTGTTCTTTTACTGCAAACATTGTTTTCCTTTCATTCACTGTAATCATTGTTCTCTTTTCCTTCACTGCAAACAAACCTTGTTTTCCACACTATACGTCTAATCCTTTATTTTCAGCAAAACCGGTGAGATTGATAGCCTCACTATTTTGGTGGGGCAAAGTAACTTGGTTGTGCTGTGTAGATTCCACGTTGCTGCTGAACCGGTAGTGCGCCTTGCCAACATCATCTGCCAACAACCTTCAGAAGTGATTTCTTTCTCCTACTGGTCGATTAAACCTTGGTTTCTTTCTTAGGGAAACTTGCTTCTATGCTCTTCATACCTTCCTCTTGGGATCTCCCAACGAACGTGTGTCTACGTGCATCAAGACAATTTTCCGGTGCCATTGCCGGGGAGGAAGAGGATTTCTGCAAGGGGAGTCTCTCACATCCAATCTCTTTACTTTATTTTTGTTTAGCTTAGTTTATTTTATTTCGTCTTGTTTGCTTCTCTATATCAAAAACACAAAAAATGAGTTCTTATTATAGTTGTTATTTTTGTTACCGTGTTTTTTATTGTTCATCATGTTGCTCCCTACTCCACCCTGAAAGAACTACCAATAGGTAGTGGTTCTATAATTGGAAAGGATAACATTGAAGAATTCTTTAATCATGTTAGTAAGCATGAAAATTTTGAGGATAAATCCATAGTGGAACTTGCTCCAAATTATGAAACTGCTGCAGCTTCTTTAGTTCACATGTTAGGGGCTAGGTTTGTTAACCTTAACCGCATAATGCGGCAATTGTTTATTAACCTGAATGATATTGAGGGTATTGAAAAAATAAATTTTATCTTGGAAACCTTGCTTACAGAATTTGGAGAAGTTGCTATAGAAGCTAGGAGAGTTTTTTTTATCGTTTTAAGATCCTAGGCTCATGTGTAGATGTTATTGGTTCTCTTGAAAAAACTGACAAGACCGAACCTAAAAACAGGAAGGAAATCAAAATACCAATACCCTTTAAATTCATAGCAATGCATGAGGCCTTGGAAAAGAATTTTGATTGGATTGTTCCTGAAAACCCATTTGATGAAACTAGTAAACCTAAAAAATGTTAAGAGAGGAACATTTGAGACTCATTTAGATAAAATACGATGCATTGTTGAGAAGGTTTCTGATCTCAATTTGGATGCTTCTTCATTGGAAAACACTTGACTCTCTCTTTTTGTGCCTAGCTAAAAGGCATTAAAGAAAATCACTTCTTGGGAGATAACCCATGTTTTCATTTTTTTTAAATGTTTTCTTATTTCAAGGTGTTGTTTACTTCTGTATCAGCTCCTTTGTATCTTTATTTTCCCGTATTTTTTGTGCCAAGTAAATTCTCTAGTTAAAAGTTGAAGTTAGATTTGGATTTCTGTGTAGAAACAGATTTTTGATGTCCACTTTTAAAATCGTATAAATTCACATAAAATACAAAATGACATGAAATTTTTTGTGCTTAATCCTCAGCTATTTCCGAAACTTTTTTAATTTTAAGTTTTTTTTATTTGAGCAACGTAAGTTCCTCAAAAAAAATTCATCTTTCCAACTGTTCTGGTTTTGACATATTTTGCCTTTTTGCTTTGCATTCTCTCTTTTACTATGTTGAGTGGATTTCATTGCTCCATAAAACATCAGTGGTTGTAGCTAATGTTTAAAAAGTATTAATAATGCTTGTTGCCATGCAGAACGTATGATTTTTTGATTATGAAATAACCCTGTAATGGGAATTACTTCGAGTTTGGTGTAAAGGAAGTTTTCAAGGTCAAGAGAAGAGGATGATATAATGTGATCAAGAAGAGTGAAAAGCCAAAGCTTGGGGATGCCCCCGTGGTTCATCCCAGCAAATTCTAAGAAGACTCAAGAGTCTAATCTTGGGGATGCGCAAGGCATCCCCCTCTTCATCAGCAACTTATCAGGTCACTTCTAGTGAAATTATATTTTTATTCGGTCACATCATATGCACTTTACTTGGAGCGTTTGTTTGCTTTTTGTTTTGTTTTATTTTATTTTGTTTGCTGCAATAAACTTAGTTGGAACCCAGAATTCTTGTGTGGGAGAGAGACACACTCCTATTTTTCATACGAATACTCGTATTCTTCATTTATGACACCCGTATTCTTCGTTATTCTTCTAGTTGCTGCAACTCCTCCTCTTTTTAGCTCATGTTTTTCATGCATCTCTTATTCAGAGCTGTTAGTTCTTGTAGAGTAGTTCTACTCTCTTGTATCATTAATATATCATATGGAGAGTTTTTGTTTAAATAAGATGATGGTGTTGGAAAGCAATAACATATTTCATGCTTATAACGGTGCAAATAGAAGCTTGTTTTGACTGTGGCTGGACTTTATCATGCCATGTTGGATGTTATTTTAATTCTATGCCTAGTAATTATTGATGTAGAATGACTTGTACCAAATATCTGAGTGTGCTTAATGTTCCATTGAAATAATCATGCGTTGTTTTTATCATCTCAACGCATAATATTGTGGTAGTCTCCTTTGAATGCCTTATTTGGTTGACTTGGCGCATGTTGCATGTTTACACCATGTTATGACTATGAACCAGTCACCTCTAGCCTCCATCATCATTTATTTTTTGACTTGCAATACCATGTATGCTTTTATCAATAATGTTTTAGTCGCTATGCATGATTATGGCCATTATGCTCTCTTAATCTCTCGCTCCCAAATTTTTCTAGCCTCCACCTGTACTGAGTATGAGCTCTACTCGTGCATCTAACTCCCAAAAACCAAAGTTTGCCAAATCTGTCCACCGTACCTACCTACATGTGGTATTTAACCGCCACTCAAAAGTAAATTTCTCATGTGCTACCTTTAAAACCTTCAAAATTATACCTTTTTTGTGCCCCTATTTTAGCTCATGAGGACACAGATAAAGAATGTTTATCTCACTTCTTGATTGGACTTTACACACCTGGACTAGTGGCACATACGCTTATCCAAACGCTATAAGAGCTGGCAACGGGGTGCCCAGCCCCAAAATGTGGTTATATAAAGTCTCTTCACTCCTTTTCCCCTGATTTATCAGTCAAAGCATAATTGTGTAAACAAAAGAGAAGAGGGATGATCTACTGACCCCAGTAGAAAGAACTTCCTTCAATGGGAGGCGCTCTTGTGAAGTCTAGTTGGCTTGTGACGTACTATATTGTCGGTTTGTCATGACGTAAGCATACACCTCTCTCAAAAATGTTTTCAATACCTCTGTTTTAATAAAATAAAAAGCTCTAGCACATGAGTTAATCCCTGCTTCCCTCTACGAAGGGCCTTTCTTTTACTTTTATGTTGAGTCTTCATCTTCTAAATTTATGCACAATTAAGAGAGCGTAGTTTCCATTCTGAGTTTAATGTGCATTTTTCCGAAAGATTATTATTGATTGATTCATGTTATGTTATTACGTGCTCTCAAACTATTTGTTTCTAGTCACCACTTGAACTTTGAAGGTGTCCTGACATTTATGTTTTTCTCCACTTTTAAGGACAAGCGGAATACCACTTTGCTTTGCTTTCTTTATGCTCGAAACAAACATATGACTTTCAAATGCATTATTATTCATGATCTTTTATTTGTGTTACTTTTCATGTTGCAACATGGTTGTGAAATTTCATTGTTAGAATTATGTCTATCATGCTCGTGTTTAAAATACTATGATCTCAGCTTTACAAATGCTTTTACAATTATGATGATCAAAATTATGTTGGTAGCATGTCACCTCAGAAATTATTTTGTTTTTATCATTTTACCTACTCGAGGACGAGTAGAACTAAGCTTGGGGATGTTGATACGTATCAAACGTATCTATAATTTCTGATGTTCCATGTGGTTTTCATGCCATATGCTACATGTTTTCTATACACTTTATGTCATTTTTATGGATTTCCTAGGACTAACCTATTAACAAGATGCCACAGAGCCAGTTCCTGTTTTCTGTTGTTTTGGGTTTCAGAAAAGTTGTTTTGAAAATATTTTAACAATTGGATGAAACAAAATCATAGGGTCTTAGAAGTCTTTCACGTACACGGAGTCCGGAGGAGACTAGGAGGGGGGCACAGGGTGGCCACACCCTATGGCGGTACCCCCTGGCTGCGCCACCAGGTGGTGTGGGCCCCCTGGCCACCCACCAATGTTGCCCTTTTGCCTATTTAAGATCCTCCTCAGGTTAACCCTAAACACCCGAGCCTCCATCCATGAAAAGTTCTGTAGCCGCCGTCATTGTCAACCCTAGTTCGGAAGGGTTCTGATGCTCTCCCCGGCACCCTGTCGGGAGGGAAAATCATCACCAGAGGGATCTACATCACCATGCCTGCCTCCAGAGTGATGTGTCAGTAGTTCATCCTTGGACTGCAGGTCCATAGAAGTAGCTAGATGGTTGTCTTCTCCTTTTTATGCCTCATGTTTAGATCTTGTGAGCTGCCTAACATGATCAAGATCATCTTATTGTAATGCTACATGTTTTGTTTGCTGGGATCCGATGAATATTGAACGCTATGTCAAGTGATTATCAATCTATCATGTCTATGTTATTTATGATCTTGCATTCTCTCTGTTACTAGTAGATGCTTTGGCCAAGTTGATGCTTGTAACTCCAAGAGGGAGTATTTATGCTAGATAGTGGGTTCATGTCTCTCTTTTATCCACTCTTGAGTGACATAAACGTAACAGATGGGGGATGTGCTTTTGCCATTAGGGAGAAAACAACAATGTTTTCATTGCTCACATTACACACTTTACTTAAGGCAATAATCGGTTGCTTGCAACTTAATACCCGAAGTCTGCTTGGATTACGTTCAGAGGGTGGATTATTAGTCATAGATGCAGTTGGATAATGGTCTATGAATAATGTTGTAATGCCTGCATTAATCACATAGTAATCATCATGTCATGCATATGCACTGCGATGCAACCTTTATATCTGTCAATTGCCCAGTTGTAATTTGTTTTCCCAGCATGTTATCTATCTGTTTTGGAGAGACACAACTAGTAAACTGTGGACCCCGGTTCTTTCTTTCATACACTAATAATACAACCACTGCAAGCAGTATTCTTTTACTGCAAACGTTGTTTTCCTTCCATTCACTACAATCATTGTTCTCTTTTCATTCACTTCAAACAATCCTTGTTTTCCACACTATACGTCTAATCATTTGTTTTAACAAAACCGGTGAGATTAACATCCTCACTGTTTCGTTGGGGCAAAGTAACTTGGTTTTGTTGTGTAGATTCCACGTTGCTGCTGAACCGATAGTGCGCCCTGCCAACATCAGCTGCCAACAACCTTCAGAAGTGATGTCTTTCTCCTATTGGTCGGTTAAACCTTGGTTTCTTTCTGAGGGAAACTTACTGTTGTGCTCTTCATACCTTCCTCTTGGGGTCTTCCAACGAACGTGTGTCCATGCGCATAAATTACGCACTTTACTTAATGCAATAATCTGTTGCTTGCAACTTTATACCCAAAGTGATGGGGGTATGGTAACCCGGTAGACCCATGCCCAGGTGAAACCCGGCCCGAAGGGAATCGCACAAGACCCGGCCCAAGGTGGAGGAGTTTCTAGAAGGCCCAAGGGGGAGCGTAGGTCTTGTAACCCGTACCTTGAGGATCGCGATTAGGAAACTTAGGGTTGTGTGCGGTTTCCGGGTAGGATTCCGGGTGTGCCTTGTATAGGAAGCCAGAGAGCCGGGTAATATATAAACCGGCTCCTGGGACAGAGAAGAGAAGAGTTTTTACCTGATAGTCAAGTATCCTTGTAATACGAGAGCTGATAGTTGTAACCCTAGATCGGAGACTCGGCGACATTGCAGCCCGAGCTACCAGATCACGTGATAACATGATTTCCCCTGAGCTAAACCCTCTCCCAAACACCAGAGTCGATTTGCCCCAAAGTAAGTTACCCCAGGTAACGTCTGCCGTGATTATCCCACAACAGTTGGCGCCCACCGTGGGGCCTACGTCCAAGGGTGTTTACATCACGAGAGAAGCTCAGGAAAGCATGAAGAACCTCGTCATCGGCGAGATCATCACCAACCCTGAAGGAGAGAAGATGGTGGACGACTTTGGTTGGGGACCAGAGTCGGATCTGCTGGAAACCGGATCTGTCGTCACGATCGGCCGGGTCAACGTCTTCATCGGTATGGTACGTGCATCCGGTTCTGTTCCTGATGATATTGAATATGATTCTGTGTCAGGAGAAGCGACCTGCATCCAGTCGGATGGAGAAGAATCGGTTGGGACAGCCGATCCAGAAGAAGAGCCCACCACGAAGAGGGAACAGCCGGAGGAGCCGGTATGGACCCCGCGTGGCCGGGTCATGAGAGAAGATGATACCGAGTCTATCCTGCACCTGCTTGAAGACCGGTACGAGGAAGATAGTTGTGACGAAGAGGAATACGAATCTTCACCAGGCATCGCGCGCCGGGTCGCGGTCTACACAGCCCCTGCAATCAATCTTAATCAAGGGGATGTGTCGACGACAACGGTCGGAGCGGCGCGAGCGCTGGCTCAACAGCAAACACCGGTTGACGGAAATCCGGTTATAGCCCGGGTCGATGGAGAGTCGGCCTCGCTTACCAGCCATACCGGAGAAAGCAAACGGCAAAGGAACATGTTTGGATTCACAGCAAATAGAACACCGGGTGCGAGAGCCTCGGTTCCGCGAAATCCGTCTCTGTTCAACAATAACCTAATCTTAGATCCTACAGTGTTAGCGACGGTGATAACTCCAGAGAACGTGGCGGCACGTGCCCGAGATCTGGACGTGGCTCGCCGTGCATTGGATCAACAGAGGAGAGATATCGAACCCGAGAAACAAGGGATGGCCGCATGCCAGCGCGAGTTGGAAGAACTGGAGAATCGCCTTCAAACTCAGTCGAACAGGATTTACAATCAGAGGCACCAGACGAGATTACCGGCAACCGGTGGGAATTTACAGCCAGCTACATTGTTCGTGACCCCTCAGGATCAACCAATCCCGGTGGTAAACCAAGAAACCGGATATCGAGCTGCAACCCTGGGAGGACAGCCGGCAAACGTGCAGGCCGGGTTACCCACGTTGCAAACTGGGATCGCTGTTGGCAATATCGCACCACCACTACCACCACCGCGATTTCATACTCCACCGGGTCACTTCAACAATCCCATGGATAACCTGTACGCCGCGACTCTAGCGCTCGACCGTATCCCACTGGGAGAGACGCCCCGAGAAATCGAAACTCGGCAGGCCATAGAGATGCTACGCACCGCAGTAGCTCAATAGGCCAATTACCCGGATAATAGGAGCGGCATGCATGGAACGCCATATGTTAGACGGCAGAATGGGAATACCGGTTATATTCAGTCAAATTCGGCACGGCGGAGGGTAGAGCAGCAGCAAATGCCGCCTCCTCCCCATAGACCGGCAACGCCTGCAGCATCAGTAGCGCAAGCAATTGTGGACAGTTCTCGAGCTAGGCGTGCAGCGGCCGGGTCTCCGGTAAGAGGGCCGGTAGCGGTTGCACCCCCCACCGCGCCCGCTGCAGGATCGCACGTTTCCCGAGTGAGGCCAGTACCGGCAAACCTCGCCGGGCCTAAGTGTTTATCGGATGCCATTAGGGCTGAGCCTTACCCGGACAAATTCAAGGAAACGGGTAAAGTGGTTAATTACAAGCCGACCATGAACCCAGAGACCTGGTTGAGCAGTTACGAGATGGCTATGTCGATCCGCAACGCATCCGAGAGTCTCCAAGCCAAGTTTATGTACCTTATGATGTCAGAAGGAGCATCAAAGTTGTGGTTCAATAACTTGCCTGAAAGATCCATCAATTCATGGAGTGAACTGAAAACTGCCTTCATCAAACACTTTCATGGGACGTGCCGAAATCTATTCACGATTGACGAGCGATCTGTCTAGAAGAAGGGAGAGTCGGCGCGCAGCTGGGTGCGCCGGGTCATGGAAATTCTCCACTCCTCCACTGATATCCAGCCAAAAGACGCATTGCAAGCTATGGCGAAAACGTGCAAGTATTTACCCTTGGTGCAAAAGCTGACACGCATGAAATCTAGTCGGCACGCATCGGAGGTTACCATGGGAGAATTGATGAACGCTTGCAATAAGCACGCTGCCACAGACACAACAGAGGAGGATGTTGATGACAAAAAAGAAAAAGCCAACACAAACAACAACGGAAGACCCGACAATGGGGCAGCACCGGGTAATAACGGAGGAAGTAATGGAAATAACCAGCACAAGCGCCAATACGAAGGAAATTCCGAGTTTGTTGCTAATACAGAAGCCGGGTTTGTGAGACCCAGGGCAGAGGGAAATTTCAACGGAGGAAACTTCAATGGAGGAAACTACCAAGGACCACCCAGGCCGGCTAACCATTTAGAGGCCTTCAGAATGCCCTGTCCGCGTTATAGCAGGAATGGCAGGCCGGCTAATCATTCATTGGAGCAGTGCGTGGACTTACATAGATGGAAGAACGAGGAAATACATAAGGCCCTACAAGGAGCAGGCCGGGCAGGAGGACCGGGTCCAGGTGGAAACCCGGGCAACGGGTCACCCCCCGCCGGCAACGCAGGAGGTGGCAATCTGGTTAATAATCAAGGAGGTGCTGGGGGTTTCCAAGCCAACCCAAAACAGTTAGGACAGTACCACGTTCACACTACCAGAACTTCTAACAAAGATAGAAAGATACTTAAAAGGGCCGTAAACTCGGTGTCTTCAGGTGTTCCGAGATATTTGAGATGGCTAGATCAAGAGGTAACATGGAGCAGAAGGGATCACCCGGAAACAATAGAACATCCGGGGGTGTTAGCTTTGGTGGTTGCACCACAGGTCAATGGTTACGAGCTGAAAAAGGTTTTGATGGATGCTGGAAGTAGCATCAATATCTTGTATTGGGAAACATTCCTACGCATGGGGCTCAAGGAGTCTCAGCTGCAGAAAAGTTCCACAGTTTTCCATGGAATTGTGCCGGGTCACTCGGCGTGCCCTGAGGGAAAGATAACACTAGAAGTCGCTTTTGGAGAATCCAAGGACAATTTCCGAGTGGAATGGCTCACATTTGAGGTGGTAAAATTGCGCAGCCCTTATCACGCGCTGTTCGGAAGGCCGGCTTACGCCAAGTTCATGGCCAGGCCATGTTACGTGTATTTGCAGCTAAAGATTCTGGGTCCTAAGAAGACTATCACTATACATGGGAACCGGGCTGTGGCAGCCGAGTGTGATGAAGGATATGCGGCAATGGCAGAACAGGCCTGCAGGAAGGAAGAGCTCAAGTATTACCGGCTCAAGTAGACCCGAAAGATAGAACGGCTTTGAAGAGACCGAATACGGAGGACGAGAGAGCAAAGTTTAAAGCGGCCCAGGACACCAATATGGTGGCTTTTGTCGAGGGTGATCCCTCCAAACAATTTGCCATAGGTTCTAACCTAGACAACAAGCAGGAAGTAGCACTTATCGAGTTTATTCGTGAGAATCAGGACGTTTTCGCTTGGACGCCCAGCGACATGCCAGGTATCCCGACCGAGTTAGCTGAGCACAGTTTGCATGTTGATCCCAGGTCCCGGCCTGTGAAGCAGGGTCTAAGAAAAATGAATGAGGAAAGGAGAAAGGCTATAGGAGCGGAGATAGCTCGGCTCCTTGCAGCCGGCTTTATTATGGAGGTTTTTCACCTGGAATGGTTGGCAAATCCAGTTCTAGTGCTGAAATAGAACAATGAGGGGAGGATGTGCATAGACTATACAAGTCTCAACAAGCATTGCCCAAAGGATCCATTTGCCCTTCCGAGAATAGACCAGATCACTGATGCAGTGGCAGGTTGTGACTTATTATGTTTCCTGGATGCTTATTCCGGGTATCACCAAATAAAGCTCAAAAAGGAGGATTGGGAGAAAACTTCATTCATAACCCCCTTTGGTGTTTTTGTTATAAGACCATGACCTTTGGACTGAAAAACGCGGGCGCAACGTATCTGCGGTGCATCCAGAAGAGTTTTGAGGATCAAATTGGACGCAACTTTCATGCCTATGTGGATGATGTGGTGATTAAAACAAGGAAAGCTGAAACTTTCATTGATGACCTAAAGGAGACCTTCAAGAACTTGAGGAGATATCATTTGAAGCTTAACCCGACTAAGTGTGTGTTCGGAGTACCTGCGGGAAAGTTACTCGGCTTTATCGTTTCTGAGAGAGGAATTGAGGCAAACCCGGAAAAAATCAAGGCCATCCAGAGCCTGAAAAAGCCGGAAGGCCTGAAGCACGTTCAGAAGCTCACGGGATGTGTGGCAGCATTAAGCCGGTTTATATCCAGGCTCGGAGAAAAAGCAATACCTCTATACCGACTCTTGAGGAAAACCGACAAATTCGTGTGGGACCAAGAGGCGGACGAGGCATTTGAGGCTCTGAAAAAGCAGTTATCTGAGGCACCGATTCTGGCAGCGCCGGGTCCCAAAGAGCCCATGTTATTATACATCGTGGCCGGGCCTCGGGCGGTTAGCGCAGTGGTCGTGGTTGAGCGCAAGGAGGATTGGAAAGGATCACCCGGTACAAAGGCTGGTTTACTACGTGAGTGAGGTCTTATCAGAAGCAAAGGAGCGTTACCCGCATTGGCAAAAGCTAGTTTTTGGGGTCTTTATGGCCAGCCGAAAATTGAAGCCGTACTTTCAAGAACACCCCATAACGGTGGTCAGCTCCATACCCATGGCAGATATTATCAGAAATTCAGATGCGACAGGCAGAATAGCCAAGTGGGCAATTGAGATGGGAGATTATCACATCAACTACGAGCCTCGGTCTGCAATCAAGTCCTAGGCTTTAGCTGACTTTATCAATGATTGGACTCACACAAGTATGCCCACAATGATGCCAAGTTCCGAGTCTTGGGTGATGCACTTTGATGGTTCTAAGCAATACGAGGGATCAGGAGCTGGGGTGGTACTCACATCACCAAAAGGAGATAAGTTGAGTTATGTGTTGCAAGTTCACTTTGATTGCTCCAACAATGTGGCCGAGTATGAGGTCCTATTACACGGACTGCGAGTAGCAAAGGATATGAATATCAGGCGAGTAATGTGCTATGGAGACTCGGATCTTGTGGTACCGCAGGTCTCTGGAACTTGGGATAGGAAGGATGCAACAATGGCAGCATATCGCAGAGAGGTAGACAAGGTGGCCGGGTCTTTTTCCGGGTATGAGGTGGAACACATTGATAGGCGAAAGAACGAGGCAGCAGATGCGCTTGCAAGACTCGGTTCTCCCCGAGAGCCGGTCCCGCCTAACGTTTTTCTGGACGAGTTATGGCGGCCTTCCGTCAAAACCGAGTCTGAAGAAGAGGTGGCCAACCAAGACCCGGATTTGGAGCTCGTAGCCGCTGTACGCGCTATTCCCGAGTGGACGGAGCCGTTTCTGGCCTACCTATCGCGGGGCGAGTTACCACCACAGGAAGTTTTAGCCAGGAAAATTTTGAGATGAGCAAAGGGTTATTCTATCATCAATGGCGAGTTGTATAAGAGAAGTGCTGCAGGAGTCTTTTTGCGTTGTGTAACACCAGAGGAGGGCCGACAGATTTTGAAGGAGATCCATGAAGGTGATTGTGGGCATCATGCCTCCACAAGATCCCTTGTGGCTAAAGCATATCGACACGGTTTCTTCTGGCTCACAGCCTTGGCGGACGCGGAGCGCTTGGTGGCAAGGTCTGATGGATGTCAAAGGTATGCTCGCCAAACCCATGTGCCGGCTATGGAGTTGCGAACAATCCCGCTGACCTGGCCGTTTGCAGTTTGGGGTATGGATATGGTGGGCCCCTTTCACATGTCGCCTTGCAAAAAGACTCATCTTTTGGTGGCTATTGATAAGTTTACTAAGTGGGTTGAAGTTATGCCAGTCACCAATTGTGAAGCAGTTACAGCAGTCAAGTTCCTGAAAAGGATCATCTATCGGTTTGGATACCCTCATAGCATAATAACAGACAACGGAACCAACATGTCCTTAGGAGAGATGGAGAAATTTTGTGGAAACAATGGCATCCTCCTTGACGTAGACTCTGTAGCCCATCCACAAGCTAATGGACAGGTGGAGAGGGCAAATCAGGAGTTGCTTCGTGGGTTGAAACCACGGCTGCGAGTCCCGTTCCTCAGAGCTGCTGGAGCATGGGTTGAGGAGTTACCATCAGTGGTTTGGGGAATTAACACTACACCTAACAGATCTACCCAGATGACTCCATTTTTTATGGTTTATGGTGCAGAGACAGTCCTGCCGAGTGATATTATTCATGACTCACCCCGAGTGGCGGCTTATGTTGAGGTGGAGAACGAGAAGACCCGGCAGGATGCCATGGACATGTTAGAAGAGCACAGGGAGCAAGCCTTGGAGAGATCAGCTATATATCAACAGGATTTGAGGCGATACCACAGTCGACGAGTCAAAACCCGGGTCTTCCAGGAAGGAGACCTGGTATTACGCCTAGTACAGTCAAAGGAAGGAAAGCACAAGTTATCTCCACCATGGGAAGGCCCGTTCGTCATAAGCCGGAATTTGCATAATGGGTCATACTACTTAATAGATGCAAGGGAAGAGTCGGATACTGTCAATGATACCACCCATACCACTTCATCTATGCAAGAGCGGGAAAGACCATGGAACGTGGCTCAGCTACGTCCCTACTAAACTTAGCATAGGCTAGGTATACAAGTGGAATTGCACGATGTAACAGGCAGCAGGTGTCAGACGCACTCTTTTCCTATCCAGGGTACCTAAGGGGACTGGAGGGTTTTTAATGAGGCGGCTTGCTGACCTAACTTTTCTCATATCAATAAAGAGATGGTTAAACTATGATATTGTTCCCTTTTTATTTATTTCTGTTAGTTTGTTCTTAATTTTTCTGTTTTACTTCCTTCCATATCAGGTAAGTATTTATTGTTTAGCCATAACACACTAGGTTTAAAATTTCATAGATTGCACATATAGGCCTTGGGGGCTGATTGCTTGAATAGCACAGCTATAATCTCAAGACTCGGCCACGATGCCATTAAGTTATGAGGACCGATTACTTGTAATAAGTACGGTTACAATCTTATAACTGGACAATAGAGCCAAACTTTCTTGATTTCCCTTGTTTAAGCTTGATGTGACTCGCAATAATGTGGCGTGTCTTGTTAACGTATAATCACAATCAGTCATGATGCCCACTGGGACATGCCTGGCCCTGTTTTTATACAGTTATAGCAGCATTGAATATCCACGCGAAAGCCGGCTTACAACAAAGAGGATCAAAAGGGTCATCCAAACCACAAGTTATGCGAAGTTAAAGGCTACAGCCGTAAACTCACAATGTATTAAGCATAGCTTCAAAATTTATATGGGTAGCTATATACTTTGGGCCCTGGCAAAAACATGCAGCTTTTTCTTAAAAACTACAAATTCCTAGACTCGGAAATTTGGGTCTGTCGCACCCTGATTTCTAGGGGATACTCACCGTACGAACTGGATAGCAGATGCTTGGATTATGGGGCATAACTGCTCCCACGTCCCAGCTTCCTGGTAGGCCTGCGCTTATGCGCGACAACACAAGCCCTGCTATTCCATCGTCGATGTAAACTATCCACTAGAGATCAAAGGCACTTCCGTCGACGTACTTCAAACCATACACACATGGTACGTCAACGGCGTTTAACAAGTGATATCACAACAGATCTCTACGACACAAAAGATTGAAATAAGTTGCAAATGGCTCTCATTAGAGCAGAGATAGCAAATACAATCATTCAGAGGGCACCTGCCCCAACAATACATCATTACAATACAGCGGAAGCATTCAACAGGTCTGAGTACAGACAAGAACCAAATAGGCCTAAGAGGCCGGAAACGAAAAGACGGAGCCCATCCACGAAGTCTCGGATCCTGCCCGGGTCCGCTATCTACTCGTCAGCAGTCTCGTCATACTCCACGTAGTAGCCACCATGTAGATCCTTGGAAACGCCGTCTGCGTAAACCACAGCCCCAAAGGGGTCAGTACACCAACGTACTGGCAAGCAAGACTCACAGTTCACCAAAGTGTAACCCGTCAACACCAAGCACAGATGCCTTGGGTTCAACGGAAGAGAGGGGATATAAAAGATGCTGCAACTGTCTGCGCTAACCAACTACAGAGATTATACTACTTCCGGCTAACAGAAAGGAGATGAGATCGAGGATTGTAACCAACTGAAAGATAACTTCAAACAAACCCATCCTGGATCTCGCCCCTTATCCAAAGAAGCAATCCGAGGATAACTCACACAGTTGTAATAATGATGGTTCAAATTATTGTGTCAATAAGCCTATTACTAGTCAAGTTATTAATCATGGGGTGTAACATGTTTGATCATTAGGTTTAAGTTGTCCTGAGTACTTGTTAGCCAGTACTTTCACCAAGTAATCCATAACCGCGGAAAACACGGCTTCTCGAGAAGATTATCCCTGCAGGGTTGCACCAATTTGGCCGTACACTCATGAATGGCCCGCCAGATGGGAGATCACCCCACCAAGCGGGGCACTCAACACAACCAACCATTCTTCGCATCAAGCCCAAAGAACCTTGGGCGCACGGCTAATCGAGCCCAGAAGAAAATGGACCCTCATAGCACTCTAAGAACGTGTCCCCCTATATGCCGACTACAAAAGTTCCACCCTGGCCTGGGCTCGCAAAAACATGATGCGGCAAATGGAAAACACGAACTAAATGAGGCGATTTGGACGAGATGCGAATCAGGTCAAGTTGAGGGGGGCGCCCATACTCGCTTCCCAAATGCGGGTAGTGCGCTCATCATGGATCAGTAGACAAGACCCTTTTCCTATTAGGGTCGACACTAGCAGGCTCCAAAACCTCTCATGGGCCTCCTGCCGGTGCCTTATCATCAAATTTATTATTAATAGTAACATTAGCATGATTGATTGATTAATCATCGAGCCCCCACAACGTAATAGATATAGCAACAGAAAGTAACGGGTAACAGACTCGAGCAAAACAACCTAAGCATGCTAGTAAGACTCTGGCTCAAACAATGGGTTGTAGGAAGGGAGGTGGGGCAATATCAGGTTTAAGGGATTCATGTGATGGGTTCGTAACAGAACAACTACTACTAAGGCTAGCAGAAAAGAACAACGGAAAGTATCGGTAACCAATGTTGAAAGGAACACAGTGGTTCATGTGAGTGATAACTTGCCTGCAAAACCCAGTAGCCTGGTACTGAGCTAAATCCTTAGAAGGGATGTCGTAAGTATCGTCGGTCTCAACGTCGTCGTATATCCGAGAAGAAGCAAACAGACATTGCAGAAAGATAAGCAATCATTATCATGGCATTGTGCACAATCAAATATGATGCATGACAAGTTAATAGATGCAACAAAATAAACTAGTTGATAGGATAGCACAATTTAAATGGACAGATATGCAATTTTTGAGTTGCATATGAAAAGCCCATGGAATTTGGTTAGATTGTTTGTTTTCCAACTATTCAACAGGTGCTAGTGGTTTAGTATGATGCATGCAACAGGAAAACAGCAAAATAACAACATAAGAATCAAATTTAAATAGGGTGTAGCAATTTAGAAGTTTATTAGTAATTTAGGGAAATTTTGGGTGCATTAGAGGTGACACACAAGTATTTGTTGTTTTCAACCAATTACATTGTTCAAAACAATTAACAAAGTTGATATTTGAATAGATCATCAAATTTTGGTTGGATTACATGTTTCACATTTTGAAATTGGACTTAGGATTAATTATTTATGAATTAAACAATTTTAAACAATTTTTAATTGAATTAAACAAGATTTAAATAGTTTAGGCAATTTAAATTATTCAAACCAGAAAACAAAGTTTATATTTGAATAGAACATTCAAAAAGGAGTGGAAAACATATTTTATTTGCCCTATTTGGAATTAGTATGAATTAGTTATGAATTATTACAAATTACATTTGAATTATCCAAATTTGAATTTTAAAAGTATTTTGAAATTTCAAAACAGTGAGCAATTGGGTTTTTTGGAAAGATTATGAAATTTGGAGCAATAAACATATAAAACTTGTATTAATTGGACTTATAGTTTAAAAGTTATTAAAGATTTGGTTTTAATGTTTTATTCTGCCATTTAAAGGAAATAGAAAACAAAAACAGAAATGTTTTATTTCTTTTGTTACAGCCACGGGGTCTAACCCCAGCCACTGCCCCGTGGGACCGTGGCCAGCGTGGCGAAAACGCGCACGCGTGGCAGACACCGTGGATGACGGGTGGCCCCTGCACTAAGCGCTGGTTAGCAAAAAGGTGAGGTTTTTGGTGCGGCCGCGGGGGATCGACCCAGCGATCTGTGGCTCGCGCGCGCAGGGAACTGGCCAGCTGGGCTGGATGTGTGGTTGCGATACGAGTAGGGACTGACGGAAGATATCGTGTTCGTCTGCGTTAACTGAATTTCGGACAGTTGCTTCGCTGAACCTGACGAACACGTTCTGAAATTGAACAGCACGGCGCGGCGGCCGGTGATGGAGAACTATGGCGTACGACGACGGCATCATCCATAGCACAATTGGGAGGAGGGAAGGATGGTAGAGGTGGGGGCTCACCTCGAGGTAACACGGGGACCTGGTCGGTGTCGATGAAGGAGCTACTGCGACGAACTCGACGCCGAGGTGCGCGCTGCCGTCAGCACACGAGGAATTGGACGCCGATCTTGGCTGCAAACGGAAGCGCATCCAGCTCTTGGCGTCGCGCCAGGAAGAAGCGGGGCCGAGGCGCAACTCCTGGACCTGTCCTTGGAGATCCTGGACGTGATGGCACCTTGCGAGGTCGCAGCTCCGGTCATGGCCATGGCGGAACAGGCGATGGTCAGAAAGATGACACGACCAAAACTAGCGCGAAAAGGGCGGATTTTGACGGGAATCGGTAGGTTGGCTCACCCAGGGGATGCCGAGGTGGTAGTTAGCGCCCGATGTCGTCCGCGGCGGCGAGAAATCGCAGAAACTCGCCGGCGTTCGAACTGAAGGTGGTGGCTTCACAGACGTTCCGCTGCCCCTCCGAGTGGTGATCCAGGTCGAGGAGAACGAGGGAGTGCGGGTGGTTCCTGTCCACCGATCGTCTTGGCGCGGGAGGGTTCACGGCGTCGGAGCGGCTGCGAGGTGATTTTTCACGGCTGTTGGGTGGACGAGGTTCAGAGACTTCCAGTTTCAGGGAGAGTGAGGACGATGGCGGCGCGGCGGAAGGGAACTAGGGCTAGCAGAGCTCGGTGTAGGTAGATATAGGGAGGAGATGCTGTACGGCGGCAATCGTAGAGGAGGGGGAAGGGATCGCACGGCGCAGGGAAGGACAGCGACGCAGATGCTTTTCTGCGTCCGTACGAAGACGACGACCGGATGATGGGCTGGGAGGTAAGTGATGTGGGGGGGTGGGCCGGATGATGGACTGGGAGTTGGGCTGCTGTGCTCTCCCTCTCTTCCTTTTATTTATTTTTGATCTGCAGCAGTTTTTTTTTTGTAACAAAAGAAAAAAGGAAAGTTGGAGGGTTTTGGTGTTAGCAAATTTCATAGAAAATATTAGGGTGAGATTAATAAGTCAAATACAACCAACTACCAAGTTGGACTTCAAAATTATTTGAGTTTTTGTGATGTTTGGAAAAAAACCAAATTTAGATGATTTTTAAGATTTGAAAATGATTAATGAAATCACCCTCTTAATAAAGTGACCCAAAGAAGTAAAAGGAAAGCAAGGGATGAGAGAAAGTTTTGGTTATTATTTTTATAATTTCAAATTGGTTTTGTTTGAAAAATATTTGACTTGAATTGGAATATGTTGTTAATTGATAGAAACAACCATTTAATAGGGTGAACCCTATTATTAGTTGGATTAGAATTATTGGAATGGTTTGATATTTGACAATTTCCAAATGAGGTGTTGATGATGATTTTGTTTTGAATTTGAAAACCAATTTGGAATTAATTAATTGAAATAAAAGCACCATTATTATTAGTTGATCAAACATGGAAATAATTGGAAACAACAGATTAGATTGTTTTGGTAATTTTCATAATTTCCCACATGGGTGTTGTTTAAACAATGTATTGAATTTTTGAATGTAATTTGGAAACAATTGATTGATTAAAACCATTAACTTAACAAGTGAGCATATGGAATAAAAGAAAACAATTTGGTTGTTTTCAATTGTTATTTTTATTCCAAAAGTTGTAACAGAACAAGTATGAAAATAACCATTTGAATTTGTTTGAGTTTGAATTATGGAAGCAAGATAAAACAGATGCAAAACAAATATTAACAATGCAAACAATAATAAAACAATGCAATGAAATGATGACATGATGCATTGCTTGAAATAAAACAAGGAATCAAACATTCTAGGGGTATTTTCATACTTGGGATGTTACAAAACGCCCCCCCTTGAAGGAATCGCGCCCCGAGATTCCTGCTGAGAAAAGAAAAGGTCCGGAAACTTCTTGGGTAGACGTCAGGGAATTTGGAAACCACCGGAACATTTTCATGTAAAAGGGGAGAGATTTTGCACCAAGGGTGTAAGCTGAGTAGAGTGATTCATTTGGAGAATAGACTATCTGTAATATGGTTGGAACAGAGTTATTGACATCAATGGAACACCAAGAATGAGATCAATGTCAGAATCATCAACATGAGAGTAACGAGGAATATGTGGCCTCCCATTAGAATTGGATTGTTCTTACTTATGTTGGAAGTCAACATTTGAGATTCCGGGGAGTGAAAAGAGTTTTGATTGCTTAGTGGAATCAGAATTGGGTTGTATGTTGTGTAAAAGATTGTTGACACAAAGGAATGTGATGCTCCGGTATCAAATAACACTTTAGCTGGAATAGAGTTTAGGAGATGAACGGGGAAACTTTGATTAGACGCCGGTAAAAGATTTGAAGTGGAAAACAACAACAAGATTTCAACGGACGAAATGGATGTTGAGAAGAACAGGATATCAACATCGGGGAAAACAAGAACAAAACTCCTGAGGTACTACGGAAAAACCCATCCGGGCTTCTAAAGGATCAATATCTACTGCTTAAGGAATAGAGGATCTGCTTCCGGGGCTTACACGCCTCCGTTCTCAATCATGAGTAGGCAACATGATAAATCATGTCACAACCACCTCCATTCCTATGGTCTAGTAGATATAACCATCCTAGAGAAACCAGAATCCGTGAAATCCTAACTTGAAAGTTTAGATGAGAAGGGAAAAACAACGTTGCACTTCCTTACCAGAAAAAGGGAGGGTGGGTGGGGAAAGAAGAAAAAGAACATAATTCCTACTCTCACGTTTCATTTTTCCTATATAGCTACAAAATAGTTTCTAGACTCAACTGCGACCAGTAAAAAGGGATCCTACAGGCAGACAGGCTCTGATACCATTTGTCGCACCCTGATTTCTAGGGGATACTCACCGTACGAACTGGATAGCAGATGCTTGGATTATGGGGCATAACTGCTCCCACGTCCCAGCTTCCTGGTAGGCCTGCGCTTATGCGCGACAACACAAGCCCTGCTATTCCATCGTCGATGTAAACTATCCACTAGAGATCAAAGGCACTTCCGTCGACGTACTTCAAACCATACACACATGGTACGTCAACGGCGTTTAACAAGTGATATCACAACAGATCTCTACGACACAAAAGATTGAAATAAGTTGCAAATGGCTCTCATTAGAGCAGAGATAGCAAATACAATCATTCAGAGGGCACCTGCCCCAACAATACATCATTACAATACAGCGGAAGCATTCAACAGGTCTGAGTACAGACAAGAACCAAATAGGCCTAAGAGGCCGGAAACGAAAAGACGGAGCCCATCCACGAAGTCTCGGATCCTGCCCGGGTCCGCTATCTACTCGTCAGCAGTCTCGTCATACTCCACGTAGTAGCCACCATGTAGATCCTTGGAAACGCCGTCTGCGTAAACCACAGCCCCAAAGGGGTCAGTACACCAACGTACTGGCAAGCAAGACTCACAGTTCACCAAAGTGTAACCCGTCAACACCAAGCACAGATGCCTTGGGTTCAACGGAAGAGAGGGGATATAAAAGATGCTGCAACTGTCTGCGCTAACCAACTACAGAGATTATACTACTTCCGGCTAACAGAAAGGAGATGAGATCGAGGATTGTAACCAACTGAAAGATAACTTCAAACAAACCCATCCTGGATCTCGCCCCTTATCCAAAGAAGCAATCCGAGGATAACTCACACAGTTGTAATAATGATGGTTCAAATTATTGTGTCAATAAGCCTATTACTAGTCAAGTTATTAATCATGGGGTGTAACATGTTTGATCATTAGGTTTAAGTTGTCCTGAGTACTTGTTAGCCAGTACTTTCACCAAGTAATCCATAACCGCGGAAAACACGGCTTCTCGAGAAGATTATCCCTGCAGGGTTGCACCAATTTGGCCGTACACTCATGAATGGCCCGCCAGATGGGAGATCACCCCACCAAGCGGGGCACTCAACACAACCAACCATTCTTCGCATCAAGCCCAAAGAACCTTGGGCGCACGGCTAATCGAGCCCAGAAGAAAATGGACCCTCATAGCACTCTAAGAACGTGTCCCCCTATATGCCGACTACAAAAGTTCCACCCTGGCCTGGGCTCGCAAAAACATGATGCGGCAAATGGAAAACACGAACTAAATGAGGCGATTTGGACGAGATGCGAATCAGGTCAAGTTGAGGGGGGCGCCCATACTCGCTTCCCAAATGCGGGTAGTGCGCTCATCATGGATCAGTAGACAAGACCCTTTTCCTATTAGGGTCGACACTAGCAGGCTCCAAAACCTCTCATGGGCCTCCTGCCGGTGCCTTATCATCAAATTTATTATTAATAGTAACATTAGCATGATTGATTGATTAATCATCGAGCCCCCACAACGTAATAGATATAGCAACAGAAAGTAACGGGTAACAGACTCGAGCAAAACAACCTAAGCATGCTAGTAAGACTCTGGCTCAAACAATGGGTTGTAGGAAGGGAGGTGGGGCAATATCAGGTTTAAGGGATTCATGTGATGGGTTCGTAACAGAACAACTACTACTAAGGCTAGCAGAAAAGAACAACGGAAAGTATCGGTAACCAATGTTGAAAGGAACACAGTGGTTCATGTGAGTGATAACTTGCCTGCAAAACCCAGTAGCCTGGTACTGAGCTAAATCCTTAGAAGGGATGTCGTAAGTATCGTCGGTCTCAACGTCGTCGTATATCCGAGAAGAAGCAAACAGACATTGCAGAAAGATAAGCAATCATTATCATGGCATTGTGCACAATCAAATATGATGCATGACAAGTTAATAGATGCAACAAAATAAACTAGTTGATAGGATAGCACAATTTAAATGGACAGATATGCAATTTTTGAGTTGCATATGAAAAGCCCATGGAATTTGGTTAGATTGTTTGTTTTCCAACTATTCAACAGGTGCTAGTGGTTTAGTATGATGCATGCAACAGGAAAACAGCAAAATAACAACATAAGAATCAAATTTAAATAGGGTGTAGCAATTTAGAAGTTTATTAGTAATTTAGGGAAATTTTGGGTGCATTAGAGGTGACACACAAGTATTTGTTGTTTTCAACCAATTACATTGTTCAAAACAATTAACAAAGTTGATATTTGAATAGATCATCAAATTTTGGTTGGATTACATGTTTCACATTTTGAAATTGGACTTAGGATTAATTATTTATGAATTAAACAATTTTAAACAATTTTTAATTGAATTAAACAAGATTTAAATAGTTTAGGCAATTTAAATTATTCAAACCAGAAAACAAAGTTTATATTTGAATAGAACATTCAAAAAGGAGTGGAAAACATATTTTATTTGCCCTATTTGGAATTAGTATGAATTAGTTATGAATTATTACAAATTACATTTGAATTATCCAAATTTGAATTTTAAAAGTATTTTGAAATTTCAAAACAGTGAGCAATTGGGTTTTTTGGAAAGATTATGAAATTTGGAGCAATAAACATATAAAACTTGTATTAATTGGACTTATAGTTTAAAAGTTATTAAAGATTTGGTTTTAATGTTTTATTCTGCCATTTAAAGGAAATAGAAAACAAAAACAGAAATGTTTTATTTCTTTTGTTACAGCCACGGGGTCTAACCCCAGCCACTGCCCCGTGGGACCGTGGCCAGCGTGGCGAAAACGCGCACGCGTGGCAGACACCGTGGATGACGGGTGGCCCCTGCACTAAGCGCTGGTTAGCAAAAAGGTGAGGTTTTTGGTGCGGCCGCGGGGGATCGACCCAGCGATCTGTGGCTCGCGCGCGCAGGGAACTGGCCAGCTGGGCTGGATGTGTGGTTGCGATACGAGTAGGGACTGACGGAAGATATCGTGTTCGTCTGCGTTAACTGAATTTCGGACAGTTGCTTCGCTGAACCTGACGAACACGTTCTGAAATTGAACAGCACGGCGCGGCGGCCGGTGATGGAGAACTATGGCGTACGACGACGGCATCATCCATAGCACAATTGGGAGGAGGGAAGGATGGTAGAGGTGGGGGCTCACCTCGAGGTAACACGGGGACCTGGTCGGTGTCGATGAAGGAGCTACTGCGACGAACTCGACGCCGAGGTGCGCGCTGCAGTCAGCACACGAGGAATTGGACGCCGATCTTGGCTGCAAACGGAAGCGCATCCAGCTCTTGGCGTCGCGCCAGGAAGAAGCGGGGCCGAGGCGCAACTCCTGGACCTGTCCTTGGAGATCCTGGACGTGATGGCACCTTGCGAGGTCGCAGCTCCGGTCATGGCCATGGCGGAACAGGCGATGGTCAGAAAGATGACACGACCAAAACTAGCGCGAAAAGGGCGGATTTTGACGGGAATCGGTAGGTTGGCTCACCCAGGGGATGCCGAGGTGGTAGTTAGCGCCCGATGTCGTCCGCGGCGGCGAGAAATCGCAGAAACTCGCCGGCGTTCGAACTGAAGGTGGTGGCTTCACAGACGTTCCGCTGCCCCTCCGAGTGGTGATCCAGGTCGAGGAGAACGAGGGAGTGCGGGTGGTTCCTGTCCACCGATCGTCTTGGCGCGGGAGGGTTCACGGCGTCGGAGCGGCTGCGAGGTGATTTTTCACGGCTGTTGGGTGGACGAGGTTCAGAGACTTCCAGTTTCAGGGAGAGTGAGGACGATGGCGGCGCGGCGGAAGGGAACTAGGGCTAGCAGAGCTCGGTGTAGGTAGATATAGGGAGGAGATGCTGTACGGCGGCAATCGTAGAGGAGGGGGAAGGGATCGCACGGCGCAGGGAAGGACAGCGACGCAGATGCTTTTCTGCGTCCGTACGAAGACGACGACCGGATGATGGGCTGGGAGGTAAGTGATGTGGGGGGGTGGGCCGGATGATGGACTGGGAGTTGGGCTGCTGTGCTCTCCCTCTCTTCCTTTTATTTATTTTTGATCTGCAGCAGTTTTTTTTTTGTAACAAAAGAAAAAAGGAAAGTTGGAGGGTTTTGGTGTTAGCAAATTTCATAGAAAATATTAGGGTGAGATTAATAAGTCAAATACAACCAACTACCAAGTTGGACTTCAAAATTATTTGAGTTTTTGTGATGTTTGGAAAAAAACCAAATTTAGATGATTTTTAAGATTTGAAAATGATTAATGAAATCACCCTCTTAATAAAGTGACCCAAAGAAGTAAAAGGAAAGCAAGGGATGAGAGAAAGTTTTGGTTATTATTTTTATAATTTCAAATTGGTTTTGTTTGAAAAATATTTGACTTGAATTGGAATATGTTGTTAATTGATAGAAACAACCATTTAATAGGGTGAACCCTATTATTAGTTGGATTAGAATTATTGGAATGGTTTGATATTTGACAATTTCCAAATGAGGTGTTGATGATGATTTTGTTTTGAATTTGAAAACCAATTTGGAATTAATTAATTGAAATAAAAGCACCATTATTATTAGTTGATCAAACATGGAAATAATTGGAAACAACAGATTAGATTGTTTTGGTAATTTTCATAATTTCCCACATGGGTGTTGTTTAAACAATGTATTGAATTTTTGAATGTAATTTGGAAACAATTGATTGATTAAAACCATTAACTTAACAAGTGAGCATATGGAATAAAAGAAAACAATTTGGTTGTTTTCAATTGTTATTTTTATTCCAAAAGTTGTAACAGAACAAGTATGAAAATAACCATTTGAATTTGTTTGAGTTTGAATTATGGAAGCAAGATAAAACAGATGCAAAACAAATATTAACAATGCAAACAATAATAAAACAATGCAATGAAATGATGACATGATGCATTGCTTGAAATAAAACAAGGAATCAAACATTCTAGGGGTATTTTCATACTTGGGATGTTACAGGGTCTTAGGGACTTGGGAATTTGAGAAAATCAACAAACTATTTAGCTATTGAGCTTGAAACCCAAAAAACCGAGTCTTGGGGACTTGCGGACTTGGGAATTTGAGAAAAGCAAAAAACTGTTTAGCTATCAAGCTTGAGTACCAAAAATCCGAGTCTTGGAAGTCTTGGGGACTTGAGAAGCAAGAATCCGATCTGTCAAAAATCCTGAGACCCAGAAACCGAGTCTCATAGATGTGGAAAAAGAAGAAAGACCAGAAAAACGGCAAAAATCTTAAGACTGGAGAAAGCATATCAAGGTGGATGGCCAAAAGGGCCATCAAAGCCATTAAAGTTTAAGTGTGTTACAAACCGAGGAAATAGTATCAAAAGTGCACAAGCGCACTATTAAACAAATAATTGTATCAGGCATATTACAAACATGCCTATTGGCCGAATAAGTGTTTGTGAGCGAAAAATTATAAAACTTCACTCGGCATCCATAGCCGAGTCTACAGCAGCAGTCTTGGTAGCCGGGTCTTCAGTGTTTTCTTTAGCAGCAGTCTTGGTAGCTGGGTCTTCAGTATTTCCTTCTGTAGCCTTCCCTGCCTCTGTATCCGGATCAACCACGGTATCAGCGCGAGCTGGAGGAGGGATGACTGGAGTGGATGACGCTGGCGCAGAGCCGGCCTCGGCCTTCCTCTTGGCAACTTCCTCCTTCCACCGGGTTAGCATATCAAAGGGAACCGGGAAATCGGGAAGGTACCGGCTTATCTTCGGCGTTGTACGGAGGGGTCAGCTTGGTCACATCAAGTTTATCGGCTATCAAGGTTGCCGAGTGACGTATCTGAGTATCGATAGCCTTGAAGTCCTTTGCCGAGAATCGAGAGCCGTCGGTGTTGAATTCGGGGAACCCATTTACCAGTGTTGCCGGCTCAAGCTTGGGAAAGTAGGCTTTGGCCAACGCAAGGCCACGGATCACCCCAACCCGGCAAGCCGAGCGCTTCCAGTGGTCGATCCAAGCAGGGACCATGGAGCACGCATCGAGCATGTGGGATACACCGCCATAACCACCAGGCCACCTAATGGCTTCAAGGGTCCACTTGGTCCCCGCAGAAAATTGCCGGATAATGGCCTTCAAGGTCTTCAATTTCTCCATATCATCTTCATCATCAGCTTTGTCACCCGGACCTGCAGAATAAAAGAAAAAGTAAAGTGGTAAGGTCCGGGTCATAGATCATATCAAGTGAGAAACCCGAGTCTTAGTCAGGAAGTTAAGTTCTTTTACCAAGTATGGAGCTGTAAGTATCGGCAACAGAGCTCGATAATTTCTTCAGCAAATTCTCAACATGGTGGAGCTTTTTCTTGTACTTCTTGCAGTCCTTGGAAAGGTCCTTCACCTCGATCTCCAGCTCCTCTCGAAGTTTGGTCTCAACTCGGAGGAGTTCGTTGGTTTTTGCCAACATCTCCTCCGACCGGGTCACATAAGCCTGAAAAAATAAATAAGGAGATATTAGTCGGTTGCAGCATAATAACCGAGTATGGATGGATATATAGTTATGGAAGTACCGAGTAAACTATGTGTAGTTCACCCGGATCTTGGGGACTAGATGAGTGTGTAAGCAATATCGGTGAAGATACCTGATGCTCAGCAGCTAGGGACTCGAGGATGTCTCTTCCATTGGTCTTCAGGGAGAAAAGTTCATCTAGCATCCCTTCGAAGTCAAGGCCACTCAGATTTGGCCTGGAAGAGCTTGGGTTCTGGTTACCCGGTGGCGGGGTCCTTTCCTGCTTAAACGAGTCGACTCTGGTTGCCTGAGTGTTGGGAGCAGGGGAACCCCTCTGTGTGCCCAGAAACTCGACATCGGCGTCAGTCGACTGATGCGTTGGCAGGGGAAACTCGGCTTCTTGGTCAATCGGGTCTTCCAGCTTTTCTTCTTCTTCATCACCAGCTCCGGGCTCCACAACCTTCTCCGGGTCCTCCGTGGCCGGGTTATCAATGTGCATATCCTCCGGGTCACTAAGTGTGACCTTGGCTCTGAGAAAGAAAAGGAAAAATTTAGTGAGTAATAGACGGAAGACAAGGAAAATAAAGGTATATTGGTTAATAAGGGTAGCGAGTTACCCGGTATTCACGACGAAGTCGGCTGGGAGATCGTTGCTGGACCCGGAAGATGCTGATAAAGAATCGGAAAGTGAGACCCGGATTTGTCCGGCTAAGGGGTGATTTGCAGATGGAAATTTTCGAGGTATATGGGATTTATAAGTTGGGGAAGTACCGGCTCGGCGAGCGGGTGACATAGGGATACCCGGGTGAAGGGGATCGTCACCCGGAGATGTCCGGGTTGCCCATCGTTTGGCCGGAGTTGATTCCTTCAGAGATGATGAACTGGTTAGATGTTTGTTAAGTTCGCACATATTGGCGTAGGAGTATGGCTTGGAGGTCATAGAAGAATAAGGCACCTTGAAAACAACCCTCTGGGTCCTCCTCTTGGCCCCAACCGCAACCTCCGGCTCAGCTTCGCTTTCTTCCGACTGAGCGTCGTCCTTGTCCTCTAGCGCTGGTCAATGAGGAACATTGTCGGAAGGAGGAGAATTTCGGTCCAACAAGCTAACGAAGTAATTATTAAGAAGAGACCCGGAATTACCCTCATCGCCGTCAGTCGGCTCCTCCTCCTCCTCTGAGTTTTCAGAGGGGGGAGGGGTGACAATCTTCCATAATGCGTCAGTTTCCTGAGTAAAAAACACAGAGATAAGAGTTAGTATCTATGCATAAGAAATGTCAGTCGGGATAAAGAGTGATAACCGGTTCTTACTGGAGGAGCCGTCTTAGCGCGTGTAAAAGGAGCAAGCCCGACTATGCTCTTGATAACGTCGACTCTCTCAGCCAAGAAAGTCTTCATGATCTTATTTACATCCGCGGCCGGGTAAGTTTTCTCCGAGTATCGGAGAGAGTCGGTGACGTGCCCGGAGTAATCGCACATAAGCTTGGGCCGGACGCTGTTTGGTTGGATCCGGCAGCTGACCCAGGTCTTTATCAGGTTAAGCCCAATAAGCCCATGGGCTGAAAGCACAGCGAGTTTGTGGAGAAGAGGCTTGATAGACTGTCTATCGGCCTCGGATGCGAAAGAGTTCAGGTTATCAGAGAGAGAAAGTGTATTATTAGAGAAACCCGGCAAAGGCTTTTCGCCGGGTAAAGATGTGTCTCGGCAGTAGAAAAATGTCTTCTGCCAGTGCTTCACATGAGAATGAAGACTGAGAGTCGGCATCAGAGAGTTTTTACGTCTCTGAATCGAGACCCCCCCACAAACTAAGAGGGGCCCGTGCGTGCTCTCCCGGCAGGGTTTGCATTGCAATAATTCTAGGAATAAAGCTAAGTTTGGGGGAATGCACAAGTAAGCCTCACACAGGACTATGAAATGGCAGATATTTAACATGGAATTTGGGCCGATATCGAATACCCGGAGTTTGTAGTGGTCTAGCAGATCTCGGAAGAAAGGGTGACCCAGGGGGCGGAAACCCCGGATCACGTGTTCGAGGAAAACGATTACCTCACCCGGGCATGGTGTAGGCCGGGTCTCCTCACCCGGTGTCCTCCACTGGATATCCGGCTTGGCAGGCAGGACACCAGACTCGGCCAGCTCGTTAAGCTTGGCCTTAGTGACAGTCAATTTCGCCCAATTGGCGGAAATCGACTGACCCGGCTTTTGCTTCTCGGCCGGGTTTTTGCCCTTCAACTTGGCACTAGCCTTAGGAGCCATGGAGTATAGATCTAAAAGGAGGTAAAATGCGAGTGAGTAAAAATTGAGAAAGAGTGCAGCTATCTGATACGGCAGGAAAAGGGAAGGGTAAAGCAACTAAGTGTTTGCGAGAAATCGGGAAATGGATCTAGCTAAGGATACATGGTGGACAAATTTGAGATTGGAAATTGCGAAGGTGTGGCTAGCTAATGGAAAAATAAGCGGATGACCATGGAGTGAGATTCAAATCCAAAAGTACGAGCATGAGGTTGAAGTCAGAAGAAATTTAGATCTAGTAGATAGAGAAATTTACCGGAATGGATCCTTGTTGAAGATGCGCAGCGGCGGAGATCCAGGACGACGGCGAGCGCGGCGACGGCGGTTCGCTGGTGGTGGCGGCTTGTTTCGGGGGCTCCGGCGGCGCGGATGGCGGCGACCAGCGGCGGCCCCGCGGGAACTGGAATGGCTCTGGCGCGCGCGGGTTTGAGTTTGAGCTCGTGGGTGTGGAGGCGGAATGAGAGGAGGAAGGAGATGGGCGAAATGGTGAATGGATTTAGGGTTGACCCCTGGGGCCTATTTATAGGTGCGGGGGGAAAAACCCTAGTTTTGGGCGGTAAGTGAGAAAATTTCGGAAGAAAATGATCCGGCCCGGATATTTGGGGATAGATATCCGGATAAAGATTAAGATGGATTTTGGGCGTATTATTTGGATTAACTGATAGCGATACGAATGCCGGGTCTTGTCACGTTTCTTCGGACTGTTGACCCGGGAAATGATACCCTGACTCGGGAAAATCCGGGTTATTATATGGACCGCCCAAAGAGCAGGCCTGGCTACAATCAAAGCACTCTAACCCGGTATATTATGTATTTGAGTGTTTATTGTTTTGCAGGGAATAGCATGCGCTTCATGGTTGATCCCGAGAAGCCCAAGCTATTCTGGGGACTACTGATGGGGGTATGGTAACCCGGTAGGCCCATGCCCAGGTGAAACCCGGCCCGAAGGGAATCGCACAAGACTCGGCCCAAGGTGGAGGAGTTTCTAGAAGGCCCAAGGGGGAGCGTAGGTCTTGTAACCCGTACCTTGAGGATCGCGATTAGGAAACTTAGGGTTGTGTGCGGTTTCCGGGTAGGATTCCGGGTGTGCCTTGTATAGGAAGCCAGAGAGCCGGGTAATATATAAACCGGCTCCTGGGACAGAGAAGAGAAGAGTTTTTACCTGATAGTCAAGTATCCTTGTAATACGAGAGCTGATAGTTGTAACCCTAGATCGGAGACTCGACGACATTGCAGCCCGAGCTACCAGATCACCTGATAACATGATTTCCCCTGAGCTAAACCCTCTCCCAAACACCAGAGTCGATTTGCCCCAAAATAAGTTACCCCAGGTAACGTCTGCCGTGATTATCCCACGACACAAAGTTTGCTCGGATGACATCCTGAGGGTGGAGTATTAGTCATAGATGCAGTTGGATTACGATCTATGTATCATGTTATAATTCCCACATAAATCTTATAGTAATCATCATGTCTTGCATATGCACTACGGTGCAGCCTTTATTTCTGTCAATTTCCCCGCTGTAATTTGTTTACCCAGCATGTTATCTATATTTTATGGAGAGACACCAGTAGTGAACTGTGGACCCCGGTCCATTCTTTTACACTGATAATACAATCTATTGCAAGCACTGTTCTTTTTACGGCAAACGTTCTCCTTTCATTCACTGCAAACAAACATCTAATCCTTTGTTTTCAGCAAAACTGGTGAGATTGACAACCTCACGGTTTTGTTGGGGAAAGTATCTTGGTTGTGTTGTGTGCAGATTCCACGTCGTTGTTGAGCCTGGTAGTGCCCCCTGCCAACATACATTGTCATCAACCTTCAGAAGTGATTCCTTTCTCCTATTGGTCCAATTAAACCTTGGTTTCTTTATGAGGGAAAACTCGTTGTTGTACTCTTCATACCTTCCTCTTGGGTTCTCCCAACGAACGTGTGTCCACATGCCATCAAGCTTGTTTCCTGGCACCGTTGCCGGAGAGGAAGAGGATTTCTGCAAGGGGAGTCTCTCACCTCCAATCTCTTTACTTTGGTATTGTTTTGCTTAGTTTATTTTATTTTGTCTTGTTTTCTTCTTTATATCAAAAAACACAAAAAAATTAGTTCCTATTTAAAGTTTCCTTTATGTCTAGTCTTGTCCCTATTACCATGTCACCTGAGGAAATGATCTTCACTGTCAAACAAGGGAGCGAGGAGAGTTTTAAAGAAGCTTGGTCTAGAGTTTTTTTTTATTCCTATTGTAAAACTGAACCTAAAATGACTCTAAGCTTGTTTCTTTGTAGCTTCTACTTTGGTCTTGTTCTTTGCTATAGACGCTTTGGATACTGTAGTAGGAGGATATTTCCTTCATTGTGATGTGGATCAAGCTTTTAATTCCATAAAAAAGTTGATTGCAACCTATAGCTCACCTAGTAAATCTGATATAGCCCTTGTGAGCATTCATGCTAGATTAAACACTCTTGAGACACATATATCCTATTTAAAAGAAGGTTATAATCGAATTCGTGAACATTATGATTATGACCCAGTAAATTTTGAAACCTTAAAATGGATACCTACAGTAAAAGTTGCTATAAATGGTGAAACTTTTCATGCTCGTTGTGATATTATGTCTGAATATTTTCTTATGTCTAAAGAGATTTACGAATCTTTGAACCTTTGGGGACTTTCTAAGGGTGGAGAAGGAATACCTCTTACTAATAATGACATTATATTACCCGTTGGGGTAGCTTAAGGAGTGTTTACAAAACTCCTAGGAAGAACCGTTTCCACTGATTATCTTGTTATTGAATGTGTAGGAGAAGTCCCAATTACTCTTGGAAGATCTCTGCTAAAGATCTTGGGAGCAACAATAGATATGGGAAAATAAACCATGAATTTCACCTCCACACCAGGCTGCAATAATGTGTTCCCTAAAAGTAAGAGTAAGTATAAGAAAGGTAAATATAAGGCTCCTGGTCTTAATTTTGATGCTTCTTCATTTGAAAATAATTGATTCTCTCTTTCTATGTCTAGCTAAAAGGCGTTAAAGAAAAGCACCCTTGGGAGATAACCCAAGTTTTATTTCTGCAATTTTCCTTTTGTTTTCTTCGAGTCAAGGTGTTGTTTACTTCTGTAGAAACTCCTTTGTATCTTTACTTGTTCGAATTGTTGTGCCAAGTAAAGTCTGTAGTGAAAAGTTGATGCTAGATTTGGATTTCTGCGCAGAAACGGATTTTTTCTGTCCACTGTTTAATTCGTATAAATTTCCAACAAAATCGAAACGACCTAAAAAAATTTGTGCATGATCCTCAGCTGTTACAAAACTTTTCCTAGTTGTGAATTTTCTGATTTGAGCAACCTAAGTGCCTCGAAAAATTTCGTAATTACAGATTGTTTTGGTTTTGATAGATTCTGCCTTTTTTACTTTGCGTTCTCTCTTTAACTATGTTGAGTGGATTTCTTTGCTCCACAAAACATCACTGGCTGTAGACAATGTTTATAAAGTGGTGATAATTCTTGTGTTCATGCAGAACATGTGAATTTTTGATTGTGTGTTAATCCTCTAATGAGAATTACTTCGAGTTTGGTGTGAAGGAAGTTTTCAAGGGTCAAGAGAAGAGGATGATATAATGTGATCAAGAAGAGTGAAAATCCTAAGCTTGGGGATGCCCCCGTGGTTCATCCTAGCAAATTCCAAGAAGACTCAAGCGTCTAAGCTTGGGGATGCCCAAGCCATCCCCTTCTTCATCGGCAACTTATCACGTCACTTCTAGTGAAACTATATTTTTATTCGGTCATATTTTATGTACTTTACTTGGAGCGTCTATTTGCTTTTATTTTCTTTGATGCATAAATATTGGTTGGATCCTAACATTCTTGTGTGGGAGAGAGACTCCCCGCTTTTTCATATGAATACTCTTATTCTTAATTATTTTCTAGCTATTGCAATCCTTTTAGCTGTTGTTTTTCATGCATCTCCTTTTCAGATCTATTAATTCTTGTAGAGTAGTAGTACTCTCGTGTTCCATTGATAAATTATTTGGATAGTGTTTGTTGAAATAAGTGCTGGTGTTGGAAAACAATAAAATATTTCATGCTTATAACGGTGCAAAGAGAAGCTTGTTTAGACTGTGGCTTAGGCTTTAACATGTCATTCTAGATATTATTTTAATGCTTAGTAGTTATTGATGAAGCATGAATTGTCTCAAATATACAAGAGTGATTAATGTGCCATTGAAAGAAATCATGAGTTGTATTTATCATACCGAAGCATAATATTGTGGTATTCTCCTTTGAATGCTTTATTTGGTTAACTTGGCGCATGCTTACACCATGTTATTACTACAAACCTGTCACCTCTAGGCTCTATGATCATTTAGTTTTTTCTTGTAATAACATTTATGCTTTGATTAATAAGGTTTTGTCGCTATGCATGATTATGGCCATTATTGCTCTCTTAGTTTGTCGCTCCCAGTCTTTTGCTAGCCTTCACGTGTACTGATTTTGAGCTCTACTCGTGCATCCAACTCCCAAAAACCAAAAGTTTGCCAAATGTATGCACCATACCTACCTATATGTGGTATTTAACCGCCACTCCAAAGTAAATTTCTCATGTGCTACCTTTAAAACCTTCAATATTACACATGTTTTGTGCCCCTATTTTAGTTCATGAGGAAGTGGTTTAAAGTTTATTGTGTCTTATGTCAAGCAAATATTTTCTCCTATTTCACCCGATGAGTATGGAATCTGTGCTCATCTAAATTTGCAGAGAGCTAGTGCCAATTAATATAACCAAAATGAACTTCCCCATGGATTGATGAAAGTTGGTGGGTACCCGTGGATACGGCTATCCCTGGTTCGTGAAACGCATGGTGGGGGAAGTGCCAAACTTTTAAACAATGAAAACCACTCTAAAAAGTCTAAACACTTTGCTTGGCATGAGTCAAGTTGAGCTTTTCATTACCATTCGTTGACATAGACATACACCTCTCTCAAAATTGTTTTCAATACCTTTGTTTTAATCAAATAAAAAGCTCTAGCACATGAGTTAATTCTTGCTTCCCTCTGCGAAGGGCCTTTCTTTTACTTTTCTGTTGAGTCTTCATCTTCTAAATTTATGCACCAATTAAGAGAGCACAATTGTCATTCTGAGTACAATGTGCATCAGTCCCAAAATTTATTATTGATTGATTCATGATATGTTATTATGTGTTCTCAAATTACTTGTTTCTAGTCACCACTTGAACTTTGAAGGTGTCCTGGCATTTACATTTTGCTCTCCTTTTAAGGACAAGCGGAATACCACTGTGCTATGTTTTGTTTATGCTCCAAACCAACATATACCTTTCAGTGAATCATTATTCATGATCTTTTGTTTGTGTTACTTTTATGTTGCAACATGGTTGCTAAGTTTACATTGTTGAAATTATATGTTTCATGCCTATGTTTAGAGTACTTTGATCTCAGCTTACAAATGCATTTCCAGATATGATGATCAAGATTATGTTGGTAGCATGTCACCTCAGAAATTATTTTGTTTTTATTGTTTTACCTACTCGAGGACGAGTACGTAGAACTAAGTGAAAGATCGAGAGGTTAACTAGAGGGGGTGAATAGGTTAACTACAAATTTTAGCTTTTTTCGAGTTAACAAGATAGTACTCAAATATAGATTGTCTAGATTATGCAACTAGGTGAACAATCCGATATGTTGAGCAAGTACAACTAGCACAAGGTGAATATATGACTAAGCTAGTAGCAACAAGTAAAGGTAAGTTGAGGAATAAACGAACACAATGACACGGAGATTTATCCCGAAGTTCACTTCCCAATGACACGGAGATTTATCCCGAAGTTCACTTCCCGATGTGGAGAGGCTCGAATCACTATGTTGCCGTTGACGTTCACAACTAGAACATTTACAAGGATGAGGCACACTCCACAACTTTGGAGGGTCCTCACCAAATCCCCGGAGCCACCAAGACACCGGGAAGAAAGATCCACGAGCACAAGAGCCTCGGGGACAACAACAAGGCTCCAAACTCCAATGATCTAGAAGCAACAAGGTTCTTGGCTCCAATGAACCAATAACAACAAGATCCCTAGGGGATGAGTGTGTTGATGACGAATCGGCTTGGTGAAGTTGTAGATCTAGATCTTCTCCTCCAAATCCCAAGAGATCGATTGCTTTGGTTGGGTATTTGGGGAGAACCTTGAGCTTGGAGGTGGTCAACAATGGTGGAGAGAGAATGCTTGTTTGACAACTCCAAAAGGTAGGAGACAAGTCCTATATATAGTGGGGTGGGAAGAAACTAGCCATTGGGGGTATCTTTGTGCTGCGTAGAGTGGCCGGCTGCAAGGCCGGCCTGCGTGCAGGGAGCCCGGCCTGTGCGCAGAGGGCCCGGTCTGTGCGCAGAGGGCCCGGTCTGTGCGCAGAGGGCCCGGCCTGGGCCGGCTGCTAGGCCGGCCAACACACAGAACAGCCCGGCCTCGAGCCCGGCCTGGGCCGGCTAGGCAGCGCCCGACCTACGCAGGGGGGAGCCCGGCCTGGGCTGGCCGCCAGGCCGGCTACCTAACAGAACCCCCCGGCCTGAGGCCCGGCCAGGCCGGCAGTCAGGCATGCCATGCAGTTTTTCTTCCTCTCTTATTCCCTTCGATTTCTTCTTCCTCCTTCTTATTTCTTTGACCATTTTCTTCAACAAACAAGTGTTTTGACTTGTTTTTCTTTCTCCATTTTTGTGCTGTCATAGCTTTGTATATTTGTCATTTGTTCCCTAGAACACTTAAGCACAATGGTCAAATACTTCCAAGTTTTGTAATCAAACATCAAAAACTAGGATTAGGAAACATGTCCTTTCAATCTCCCCCTTTTTTGTGTTTGATGACAACATATGGATATAAAAAATAAATTGATTGAAGCATTTGTGAGGGAGTACGAATGTATAGAAGCTCCCCCTATGTGTGTGCCCATAATCATAAATTGTGTTATCATATTGAGGGTACACATATTTGGGCCTATTTAAATTTCCCTACATGTTGTATTTCAAAAATAATCACTAGAGCTATATATGTTTCCAACATTGCTTTATGATAGATATTTAACCATTTTTAGCTCTAGGAATTTATCTAATCAATCCATTGACATTGTATCATCATAATAGGGTAGGATATGTATCCATATCAATTAATCATGTAAGAAGGGATATGATATCAGCTCACCATACTTCTCACCAAGGAATGAATATAGCTAGGATAACCATAATATGCATATTTCGAGAATGACATAGTCTTCAACATAGAATATATATCCCGAAAACATAGTCTTCAACATAAAATAGATATCCCGAGAACGACATAGTCTTATGATAACATATGGAAATAACAACCATAAACCAATAAGAAGTTCAACTAGAAGAAAGAGAATGGCAAATGGATGCATGATATGCAAATGCAAAGATCACTAAGATAATTCTCCCCCTTGGCATCAAAGCACCAAAACGGGAGACCTCAAGCCGCGATATCCTCGTCATCTTGATCATCGTCATCCTCGTCCTCATCATCATTACCATGGGGTGGTGGTTGAGGCTGACTCGAGCTGGAGTGAGATGCATGTGCTGTCCAAAACGGTCCAAGAGAGGTGGCATTATCGCCAAACCAGTAAGTATTCTGGGACTGCCATTTGTGCTCATCAAGTTCTTCCTCAGAACTCACAGGACCCGTAGGGAGATGCAAATGCTCCATGATCTCACGCTTGTGACGATGGTAGGCCTTGCCCTTCTTATACTCCAGAAAGTCCTTGTGTTGTTTATCCACAAAGAAGCAATTCATCTTTTGGAGCGCCCGTTTGATGCTAAACTTCTTAAGACCTCTGAGAGCATGAGTTGGAGAAGCAGCTGGGGAACCATCAGGAGACTCATCAACCTGAGGAGTAGCAGTAGCTCGTGAGGAGCGTGGAGGCTGAGCAGCAGTGTCCTGGGAGGCGCTGAGAAGGGGCTTCATAGTGGGAACAACCATGGCATAGTTGTTGATGAGCTGAGCCGGAAACTTGGTGTTGATGAGAGTCTGAAGATAGGATCAATAGATGGGGACCTTCTTGTCACGAACCATCATCTGCAGCTCATTCCACATATAATCCAAAACATCGATTTGCTTGTTGTTCTTCTGGGCAGCCACAATATGGTACAGAAGGTTGATCATCCACCCTCGAGCCATCCCCTTTTCCCCAAACTTGCAATGAATGGTGTTCCGAAGAATTGTGTGAGTCACATACCAAAAATCTGAGAAGAAGGCAACCTTGGGGACGTGTAGAGAGCCAGTACGAGGGGGATAGTAGTGACTAAGTCCTTCTTTGGCCTTCATGAGCCTTCGTGCATCACCATGAATCCATACATGGGAGAAAAGGCAATGAGGTGCCTCCGCAATACCAAACAGAGGACCAAACTCGGCCAAGGTGGCATGACACAGAGTTCCTCCACTCATCCAAGTCATGGCACGCCCACCCTCGGTAGAGAAGTGAACATTGGCAAAGAATTCCCGAAGGAGAGCACGAGAAAAATGAACAGAGCAGTCCATAAGCTTGGTGATCTGATGAAAATCCATGAGTTCCATTACCTCGGGCCAAACTGTTCTAGCTGCATCAATGTCAAAATAATGCACAGGCACATGGTCATTCTTCAGAGTGGAGACCACAAACTCATGAACTTGCTGATGCATCTTGCAATAAAATCGAGTGTCGCGGCAGGTGCGGTGAGGGAAAGCATATGGGTTGAATTTCATGCGGTGCTCTTCCCAGTCAGTTGTGTTAAGACTCTCCCATTTATGATGGACTGGCTCATCTTTATTGACAGGAAGAGGCCCCCCCTGTGATTGAGAGGGAGTAGAGCCAGAAGCCTCCTTAGCCTTCCTCTTCATCCGCGTGCGAGCATAGGCCGTGGGTTCCTTGCCTGAGAATGAATGAAAATGCAAGTGCATATGCAAGATGAGTGTACATGGTCATATGGAAAACATTGTTTTTTTTTGTTTGTTATGGGTGGATTGATTAATTAGAAGTGGATGAATTAGTGACCATGATAGTGAGAATGTGAGCAAGAAAATACATAATGGGCAAACAAATTTCTTAGAGTTGGTTTGTTTGATGGCATAGTGGGACGTGTGGTGTAAGCAAGATACTAGATTGATTTCACATGGCATATGGGTGAGGTAGCACTAATGGAACCATTTGAGTAGGAAATCCCTAAGAATGGCATCACTTACATGATAGAGACAATAGACACTAGTGGTATCATAAAAATAAAAGACCCGAAGCCATAGCCCTAAACAAGTAGTCTTTAAGCACTAACATGGCATCACACAAATTAAAAATTCTTAAGAGTAGTCGCTAATTACTAACATGGCATCACACAAATAAAAGGTATTAAGAGTAGTCTCTAATCACGAACATGGCATGACACAAAAAAATTCTTAAGAAACATCCCCAAAAGGTTTAGTCATAGCACATGGGGTGGAGACTCGAGTGAGGCAACCAGCAAAGCACACACAAAAAAAACAAAAAACAAATTAGTCATAGTACCCGGATTGGAAGGCATGGTGATGTTCTTCAAAGATGGGGTGGATATCCTCTAAATCCCCACCAATGAGGATTCCGGCTGGAGGAGTAGGGGAGAGAGAGGCTAGGCTAGCAGATTTGAGGAGTAGGGGGTGGGATGGAGTTTAGAGGGAGGGGTGGGTGGAGGAGACCTTGAGGCATGGCTCCCATGGAGTTTTTCGGGTGGGGGAGGGGAGAAGAAAAGGGGATCTAAAACCGCCCCCCCAAGCACGGTTAAGTGAGGCGCAGGGCAGCCGGCCTGGCCGGGCAACCAACAGAGCCAGCCGGCCCCGACCCCGGCCTAGGCCGGGCACCCAACGGACAACGCCGGCCCCTCGGCCGGATTTTCTACAATTTTTTTTAACCCCCCCCCTTTTTGGATTTTGAATGTGTTGGTTTGTTCCTTTTTTTGAGTAAAACACATTTAGAAATACTACTAGTTTTAACAACATAGGTACAGGAATTTGTGCCAAAAAAAATGTTTTAATCAATTTGTTTGACCATGTACATAATGTAAGATTGATGTATGAGGCATGATGTTGTGCACATGGAGCAAAGTGTTAGTATGATGATTTCCTCACACATCCAACATAGGAAAGAATAAAACCATAAACGTTACAAAAAGCAACATTGGATGTGCTATGGAATAAAAGAGCGAATATGCATATGAGTTTCACTCCAAATGTCTTGTCAATATGAACAACCAAGCAAAGCTCGAATCTTTGATTTGGGCGGTGGCCTTAGCCACCATGTATGAGTATACTCGATATGACACCGCGAAGATATATCTTGGGTGCATTGTCGAAACTCATCATTGAAGCACATTATATCATTTGAAATGACCATTATGCATGATTGTTTATTTATGCATTATAGGGGTAGTGTCGACTCATTGATTGAGCTACACTCCCCCTATGTCTATTCGTACATCTAAGATCCAAATAAGAGTCTAGTAGAGGTGTGTATGCAAGATTTTCAATCAACTAAAATTGCTTGCACATATGATATTGAGCTCACTCCTTAATTGCTTGAATCTCTTCTCATCTAGAGGTTTTGTAAGGATGTCGGAAAGTTGATCTTTGGTGTTAACATAGGAAAGTGAGATATCTCCATTGGCCACATGATCTCGAATGAAGTGATACCGAATCTCAATATACTTGGTCTTGCCATGAAGAACCGAATTGTGACCAATCTTTATAGCACTCTTATTGTCACATAAAAGAGGCACTGTCTTAATCTCAATTCCAAAATCCTTAAGACATTTCCTCATCCATAAGAGTTGAGAGAAACAACTCGCGGCGGAAATGTACTCCGCTTTTGTGGAGGAGGTGGCAAGGCAATTTTGCTTCTTAGAAGACCAACACACGAGCGACCTACCATGGAATTGGCAAGCACCCGAGGTTGATTTTCTATCCACCTTGTCACCTCCCCAATCCGCATCCGAATATCCCACAAGATCAAAAGTTGTGTTTGATGGATACCAAAGACCATGTGTAGGAGTGTCAACCAAATATCTAAGAATACTTTTGACCGCAATCATATGGCTTTCCTTGGGGTTAGATTGAAATCTTGCACACAAACCCACACTAAACATAATATCCGGTCTAGATGCACAAAGATAAAGCAAAGATACAATGATAGAACGATAAAGTTTTGGATCAACCGGTATACCTTCGTGATCCATAGTAAGATTCATGGTTGTTGACATTGGATAAGCTAGTGGTTTGGCATTCTTCATATCAAACTTCTTGAGCATGTCTTGAATATATTTTGCTTGACAAATAAAAGTCCCTTCATAATATTGCTTGATCTCAAAACCAAGAAAGAACTGCAATTCTCCCATCATAGACATCTCAAACTCACTTGTCATTAGTTTGGAAAATTGGTCTACAAAACTCACATTAGAAGATCCAAATATAATATCATCAACATATACTTGACATACAAAGAAGTATCGATCTACACTTTTGGTAAAGAGTGTGGGGTCAATTACCCCAAGTACGAAACCACGATCCACTAGGAACTCCTTTAAATGATCATACCAAGCACGTGGGGCTTGTTTGAGGCCATCCAAAGCCTTATGGAGGTAGTAGACATGGTTAGGATACTTGGGATCCTCGAACCCCGGGGGTTGTTTAACATATACCGATTCATTTAGAGGGCCATTTAGAAAAGAACTTTTAACATCCATTTGATGCAAGATGAAATTATGGCTAGTGGCAAATGCAAGTAATATACGAATGGATTCAAGTCTAGCTACGGGAGCGAAAATTTCATCGTAGTCAAGTCCTTCGACTTGAGAGTAGCCTTGAGCAACCAATCAAGCCTTGTTGCGAATCACTTGCCCATGAGAATTTTGCTTGTTCTTGAACACCCATTTTGTTCCAACGACATTGTGATCCTTGGGTCTTTCCACTAGTGACCATACTTTGTTTCTCTCAAAATTATGGAGCTCTTCATGCATGGCTTGAACCCAATGTTCATCTTCAAGAGCATCATATACTTTGATAGGTTCAACATGAGAGACATATGAATGTATACCACAAAACTTGATCACTTGTCCACGAGTGGAGACACTTATTCCCAAGCCACCAATAATATTATTTTGATAATGTGACTTTTGTGCAATCTTGAGGCTCGACGAGTCATGATGCAAACTAGGGCATCATCGACATTCTCATTTGGCGGGATATCTTCATCATTTCCTTCGTCAAGACCATGATCCATCCGGAGTGGAGTTCTTGTTGAAGCATCACCAAAATCATTTCCACCATTATCATTGGGTGGATCTTGATCACTTTATTGATGAGGGGTATCCACTTGAATATCTTGTTCTTGTTCTTTTTCTTGGTCTACCATTTGATTGGTGGTTTATATAGAGGGCTCCACTTGCGTAGATCTAGTCCCATCCATATTTTCCACAAGGTGTCCCTCAATGGGTATAAGTGGACCTATACCCATTCCTCCCATGGCTATGGAGGAAGGTTCATCACCTACATCATCACAATCGATTTTCTCCACTTGGGATCCATTATCCTCATGAAACTCCACATTCATAGATTCTTCAACACACCCGGTGGATATGTTGTAGACTCTATAAGTGTGAGAGTTTGTGGCATAACCAACAAATATACCTTCAAAAGTTCTAGGATCAAACTTAGACAATCTAGTTCCCTTAATGTAAACTTGACATTTACATCCAAAAACTCAAAGATACTTGATGACGAAGACATGGATCCTGGACCCTGCGGGTAAGGACACCCCATCTCAGGCCCAAGGTTAAGGCCCAAGAAGAGGAGCCCTTGGAGTATTCCAGGAGGCCCACGTGAAGCCCACCCGCGCGCGCAAACTTGCGGGTTAATTTTAGAAATATGTAACCGACTTAAGGTTAGAGTTCGAGTCCTCTCCGGGTAGGGCTTGAGACCTGGCCACCTATATAAGGCCAGGAGAGCCACCGGAAGAGGACCAAGCAACACCGCAACACCAAAGCCTTGAACTCGAGATCATACTCTCGATTCGAGCAACCACCATTGTAACCGATCTACTCATTAATACAGATCGACAGAGGCAGGAGTAAGGGTTTTACCTCTACGAGGGCCCCGAACCTGGGTAAATCTCGCCCCCTGTCTAGCCGACGATTCCACCAGCGCTCATGAGTTCTCCTAGTCGAAACCCGATAGGGTCACCTAAGGGATTTGTAGAGTCAGAGATTCGACAATTGGCGCACGTCTGTGGGAACGGCGGGCGCTGGATCACCGGCATCTTCGGCTTCATCGACAACCAACTCCCGTTGGATACCATCGACTACGGCTCCGAACAATCCTATACGGATCGGATCTGTCGTGGTCACACCTCACTCGCCGGAATCACGCCCGGTATTCGAGGATCTGGAGAAGAGCGTCACCTTGACGTTCGGGAGCCTGAAATTCGTGACCAACAGGGACGGAATCCTCCACTTCTCGGACGAATCAGAAACTGAATCTGGAGCTGTCGACTTGGGCCGTCATCTGGAGAAAAGCGGCGAATCCATCCGCTTCAACGCCAACGACTACCATACCCTCTCGACAGAGGAACCATCAAGAGTTCAAAGGAACTTTCGATCTACGCCTAGGACGCACGAGCCTCGACTGGCTCAAGTCAGCATGGCAGGATCGGAACAAGCCCCGGAAACGGAACATAGCGCAGCAGAGCGCAATATAATCGGCGTCTCACGGGAATCTTGGAACCGAGCGAAGTTGGCTATGTGAACGAGCAAGCCACCCGCAGCCGGAGCTTCACACGAAGACATGGTTGCCTACCACTATCACCTAGTGAGAGCAGCCACGACTATCAAAGACGCTCGGATAGATCTGGCCCGCCGAAGAAGAGCAGCGGATGAGTCAAGTCAAATACGAGCCGGGCTGTCCCTAACACCCTCAGTCGGAACCCGACCCACGAGGAAGGGGCACGCATCTACATCCAGGAACAATGAATCCCTAGCCAGGACCAGCAGATCGATCACTCCTTCCCTCATGCGAGTCGATGACGACGGCAACTGTCGTGGGATAATCACGGCAGACGTTACCGGGGGTAACTGATCTTGGGGCAAGACGACACAGGCGTTTGGGAGAGGGTTTAGCTCAGAGGAAAACATGATGGTACTCGATCTGGTAGCCGGCAATCAAGTCGCCGAGTCTCCGATCTCGATATATTAACTCAACTCTCGTGTTACACTGGATGCTCGATATCAAGCGATATTGCTAGAACTCTTGGATCTCTCTTAACCTAACTTAGGGGCCGGTTTATAAAGCACCCGAACCCCCTGGCTTGCCCTCCAAGGCGCACCCTGAATCCTACCCGGACACTGCGTATAAAACCCTAACTTTCCTTACCGTAACCCACAACCCGGGTTACGAGGCCTACAATCCTGGGCCTTCTAGAAGTTCTTTTATCCTTAGCCGGATCTTGCGCAGCGTCCTTTGGGCCGAATTACACCTTGGAGTTGGCCTACCGGGTTATCATCCCTCCATCAGTAGTCCCCAGAATAGTTTGGGCTTCAAAGGATCCTCTTTGAAGCGCACGCTATTCCCTGCAAAATTATCAAACTTACAAGTTCAATGGAGGCCGGGTTATATTGCTTTGATAAACAGCTAGGCCTAACTCCACGGCGGCCATCTAGTAACCCAGCTTTTTCCAAATCCCTTGCCTAACTTTCCGGGCCAGCACCTTGACAAAAATGTCAAAGATCCGGCTTGCTTTACTCGATAATTGACCCTGATGTTGCGGAGAAGATCTCCTTCTCATTTTTGTCCGGATATCCCGGCTAGCACTTAAAGCATATCTCACAAAATCCGCGCAAACAACCGTTATCCCAAAATTTCCGGCTTCCACTCGTTAGAATAAGTTTATCCGCCCACACCTTATAAATAGATGCCCAGAAGATAACCTAGACCTCAACGTTTCATTCCAACTCCTTCTCCTTTCTCACTTCTCGAGCCCGCGCAACACCGCCACAGGAATCCCGAGCTCACCACCGGAGCAAACCGCCGCCGGCTACGTTCATCCTCGAACCACTCCGTGCCGCCGCCAAGCTCCGCCGCCGCGCCTTCATCCTGCCCATCGGAGGTTGCAAAGGGGCATTCAGATCACGCCGTCCGCCGCCGCCGCGCTAGACTCCAATTCCTTCCAGTAAGTTCCTCGTATCCATTAATTCAGTCTTGCAATTTTTCGATTTACTCTAGATTGGATCTAGGTCGATCCGCGGGCCGCTTTTCTTGTGGCGCCGGATTTAGATTACTTAGATGCTTGCTAGCTCGTCCAATAGCCTGATTGATGATCACACACCACCCTCCTACCATTATTAATCATCAATCTCTTCGTAGAACCGCCCGGAAGTTTTCCAATCTAGATCCATTTCATCCCAATTTTCCGCGCATGTCATTGACACCCGGAAAATCCTTCTCTTCCAGTTCTTTTGCTTGTAGTAGATACATGGGCAATCATCCGTCTTCCTCAAACACCTTTCAATACGTAAGTAACCAATGGCTTCCATAATTACACTTGATACCCGGATAATTCTTGTAATCTTCGCTCTGCGGCATGATACCCGGATAATGCTTAGTTTTCATATCTTCTTGATACTCCGTGCATATACCTGAGTAACCCGGTACTTCCGAGTCTCACTTCCCGTATCTTTTTTTCCTTGTGTTTTGCAGGTTGATCCCATGGCTCCCAAAAGGCAAGGGAAACAGCCGGCCCAGGCGAAGACAACCCAATCCATATCCGCCAATTGGGGGCGATCCACAGTCACAAAGGCCAAGCTGGAAGAGCTGGCCGAGTTGGGGGTCCTCCCCTCTCAGAAGGACATTCATTGGAGGGCGCCGGGTGACGAGACCCGGCCCACACCCGCCGACGGCGAGGTAATCTGTTTCATAGAGCACGTGACCCGGGGATTCCGTCCTCCGGGTCACCCTTTCTTTCGTGAGGTCCTAAGCCATTATGGCCTCAGGATATTTGACATAGGGCCTAACTCTATGTTGAATATTACTCACTTCATTGTTTTGTCCGAGTCATACTTGTGCACTCCGCCAAGTTTGGCCCTCTTCATCGAACTTTTCCAGTGCAAGCCGTGCCGCGAAAGCGGTGACGGGGCACTTCTCACTTGCGGCGGGGTATCCATCCAACGCCGCAAGAACTCACCAATGCCAACCATTAACCTGAATTCCCATGTTAAACACTGGCAATTATCCTTCTTTTACTGCCACGACACTTCCCCACCCGGTGAAAAGAAACTGCCGGGTTACTCGGAGGGTCTCCTCGATATTTCTGAAAAATTCAATGCTTTCGCCCCTGATTCGGACAGGGAAGCAATCCTGCCTTTACTAGCTAGAATAGCCATCCTCTCCGCCCAAGGTCTTCTTGGGCTCAATTTAGTGAAAACTTGGGTTGATTTCCGGGTCCAACCTAATTCTATCCGCGCCAAATTAATGTGCGAGTACTCGGGGCACGCCACGGACGCGGTCCGATATTCTACCAAGAGCTTTGCAGCCGGCGACACCAACAAAACCATCAAAGGTTTCCTGACGGAAAAACTGGAAGTCATAAAGAACATCGCCGGGTTACCTCCATTTACTCGGGAAAATCCGGCTCCAGCGGTAAGACCCGATACTCATAAGCTTATTTCCACACTTTGACTAGATACTACTTTTAATTCTTACTTTCATCTTTTTGTCTCAGGCTGATGACCCTTTCTGGAAAGTTGAAACCTCCCCCGCCTTCCAGAGACCCGGAAGAGGAAGATGAGCCGGCTAATGATGACGAAGGTTCTTATCCGGATCTTGTATCATCTTCACTTGTATCATTTTCCTCCCATTTTAACTTTTTCCATCAATACATACTCGACTCGCAGGGCTGGAGGACGAAGAAGAGAAGGACGAGGACGACCCGGAGGCCACCGAATCTGATCAGGAAGTAACAGTCGGGGCCAAGAGGAAGGCCAGAGGAGTGGTTTCCAAGGTTCCTTTCTCTTCTATATCCTCTGAACCTTCCTCCTTCGATATCATGCGTAGACTTAACCAACAGTTGTCACACTCGTCACACTTGAAGGATCCTCTCCCGGCCAAACGTAGGGTGACCCGGAGTTCTCCGGGTGAGGATCCCCTTAATCCCGGTACCACCACCTCACGAGTCCACCGGGTCGGTACTCCTCCACCCCAATCCTCCAAATCCCCCCAGCGTCACCCATCTCCCAACCATCCACGTGTCGGGCAATTCCGGGTTCCGCTATCGGTCCCTTTGTCGACTTCATCTGCTTCCAGCAGCGAGATCCCACCGGATTACGCTGTAAATACCGGGTAGGTCTTTTCTATTTGACATCCTTTTATACCTGAAAACTTTCAATCACTGTTGCTAACTACCTCTCTCACTTTTCTTTAGCGCTCAAGTCACAGTTAGTGACCCGGAGAACATGGAAACAGATAACCAGAAGACGGAGGAACCAGCTGATAATGCGGACGCTGCGGCTGGTGATGAGGCTGAAGACGTGCACGAACAAGATCCTTTTAATGACCCGGCCCGACAAGAAGCCGGGTCTCCAAAATCGTCTGAAGACGTGGATGAAGAGATTGAGATCCAAGAGACGAGGACGGGTTCCCCAAACCCGGAGATCCAGACGGTCCGGGTCTCGACCCCAAAATCAGGAAAATCCTTTCATCCAGAGGCTCAAGCTGCCGGTTCTTCTGGCACCAAGCCTGAAGACATGACATTCCCCCAGATGCTTAGCGCCCTTCACACCTTAAGGGCCAAGGAAGAGAATATCCTGGAAGCTTTGATAGCAAAACATGAGGTAAATCCGAATAACATTGCATGTATCCTTATCTAGTCCCCAAGTTCCGGGTGAATTTCTTGATAATTTGCCTGGAACTTCACAGTATTTCCGACTAATTTATCCCTGTATCTCCACTCAGGACTTCGTGACCCAGTCTGAGAAAAAATTGGCTAAGGCCACCAAGTGTATTGAAAAGGAGGTGGCTCTGCGTGAGGAGGCCGAGGCTGAGGCCAGGAGGAGTGGGAAGATCATGAGAAAGTATAGGAGAAGGGCTCATGCAGCCGAAGATAGTCTAGTGAATCTTTCTGTCCAGATTGCTGATACGTATCGCGCTTTGCTCGGTATGACTCTTAGCATAATATTCATAACCCGGGTCATCCGTCTGACACATAGCCGGGTTTCCTTACTCGTGTTTTCATTTCTTTCTGCAGGTCCGGATGAAGTAATGCCGGAAGAAGATGATATTGCCAAGCTGAAGACCATCAAGAGCGTCATCCGGCAACTATGTGCCGGAACCAAATGGATCCTTGAAGAACTACGGTGGCCGGGTGTTGGGCACGTCGACCTGAAGAGGATGCTGGATGCCTGCTCCACTTTTCCCGAGTGGATTTGGCATTGGAAACGCTCGTCCTGCCGGGTTGGGGTAACCCGGGGGCTAGCCCTGGCGAAAGCTTACTTTCCCAAGCTAGAGATGGCCAAGCTGATGGTCGGGTTTCCGGAATTCAACCGAGATGGGTCCAAATTTTCCCCGAAGGATTTCAAGGCCATCCAAAAAGAAGTCCGTTACTCGGCAAGCGTGATTGCTGATAGCTTGGAGCTCAATTCCATTGTCCCTTCCTATGGTGCTGATGGTGAAGCGATTAAGTCGGATCTTCCCAAGCCGTACGATATGCTAGCCCGATGGAAGGAGGAAGCCGCCAAGTTGAGGGAGGAAGCTGCAAAAAAGAAGGCTGAAGCCGACTCTGCGCCTGCTACTTCCACACCAATCGTCCCTCCTCCTGCGCGAGCCAGCAATGCTGCTGATCCGGGTGCTGCTGCCACCAATAATAATAGCAAGGGCAAGGAGAAGATGGACGCCGCAGCCCAGAATACCGAGTGATACCTGCTACCTAATGCTATGCCATATGCGTCAGTCGGTCAATAGGCCGTTTAAACAACTATTACTTGATGATGCGCCTGTGAACCATTGATGCTGGTACCGAAATTTGTAATGCACTTTAATTTCTTGATACGCCTTGTGCCTCTTCTGGCCTCTAGATGAACTTGATATTTATCTGGTTTTTGAGTTTATTCTTGATATCCGACTTTCTTTATGGTTCCTTTTGTGAGACTCGGTTTCCGAGTTTCATGGATTTTGACAAGCGGACTTTTCTTTAAGTCCCCAAGTCCCCAAGACTCGGATGTTTGGGTTTTCTGAGTTTTAGCAACTAAGCAACTTTTCCTTTTTTAAAAATCCCCAGTCCCCGAGACCCAAAATGCCGAGTCTGGGATGTATGGTTTTTCCAAGGGAACAAGTTGTTTGCTGCTAAGCCCAAGCCCAGAGCCGTTTCACATAGGTATTTGAAGTTATGCTTGATAAACGTTGAGTTTCCGGCTATTAGCCCTGTACTCTGCATAACTTGTGGTTTAGATGACCCTTTTGACTATCTTGTACTGTAAGCCGGCTTTCGCGTGGATACCATGTTGTTACATCTATACGAAAACAGGGTCAGGCAAGTCCCATTGGGCTTCATGGCTGATTGTAATCGTAAGCGAGCAAATCATGCCACTTTAGTGCGAGTCACATCGAGCTTAAGTAAGAAAAGTCAAGAAAATTTGGCTCCTTTGTCCGGTTATAAGACTGCAGCCGTACTCGTTTGCGAGTAATCGGCCCTTATAACTCATAGGCATCAAGGCCGGGTCTCTGAGTTTGTAACTGTGCTATTCAAGCAATCAGCCCCCAAGACCTAGATATACACAACATACGGAGAGTGAAGAACGTAAGAATAACCACCTCTTTACTTGATATGCGAAAGTTAGGTCAGCAGGACGCCTCATTAAAAACCCATCCAGTCCCCAAGGGTGCCCTGGATAGGAAAAGAGTGCGTCTGAAAACCTGCCGCCTGTTACATCGTGCAACTCCACTTGCCAATATAGTCTATACTAAGTATAGTAGGGACGTAGCTGAGCCACGTTCCATGGTCTGTCTCTTTCCTGCATAGACGAAGTGGTATGAGCAGTGTCATTAACTGTAGCCGACTCTTCCCTTGCATCTATCAAGTAATACGACCCGTTGTGCAGATTCCGGCTTATGATAAACGGCCCTTCCCATGGTGGTGATAACTTGTGTTTCCCTTCGTTTGACTATACCAGACGCAGGACCAAGTCTCCTTCCTGGAAGACCCGGGTTTTCACGCGCCGGCTATGATACCTCCGTAAATCTTGCTGATATATGGTTGACCTTTCCAGGGCTTGTTCCCTTTGTTCTTCTAACATATCTACGGCATCTTGCCGGGTCTTCTCGTTCTCTACCTCGACGTAAGCTGATACTCGAGGTGAATCATGAATAATATCACTCGGCAACACCGCTTCCGCACCATAAACCATGAAGAATGGTGTCATCTGAGTAGATCTGTTAGGTGTAGTGTTGATACCCCAAACCACGGAAGGTAGTTCTTCAACCCATGCACCCGCAGCCCTGATGCAAGGGACTCGCAGTCGTGGTTTTAGTCCACGAAGTAACTCTTGGTTTGCCCTCTCCACTTGTCCATTGGCCTGCGGATGAGCCACTGATGCTACGTCAAGCCGGATTCCATTGTTGCCACAAAACTTCTCCATTGCGCCAAGGGACATGTTGGTTCCATTGTCGGTAATTATGCTGTGGGGATACCCGAACCGATAGATAATTCTTTTCAGGAATTTGACTGCTGTAACTGCTTCACAATTGGTGACTGGCATAACCTCAAACCATTTGGTAAACTTATCAATGGCCACCAAAAGATGTGTCTTCTTGCAAGGTGACATGTGGAAGGGAGCAACCATGTCCATACCCCAAACAGCGAACGGCCAAGTTAACGGAATAGTCCGCAATTCCATAGCCGTCACGTGGGTTTGGCGAGCGTACCTTTGACATCCGTCACACCTTGCCACTAAGCGCTCCGCATCTGCTAGAGCCGTGAGCCAGAAAAATCCGTGTCGATAAGCTTTGGCCGCAAGGGATCTTGTGGATGCATGATGCCCACAATCACCTTCGTGGATTTCCTTAAGAATCTGTCGGCCTTCTTCTGGTGCTACACAGCGCAAAAAGACTCCTGCTGCACTTCTCTTGTATAACTCCCCATTGATGATAGAATATCCCTTTGCTCGCCTCGAAATTTGCCTTGCTAACACCTCCTGCTGTGGTAACTCGCCTCGTGATAGGTAGGCCAGAAACGGTTCTGTCCACTCGGGAACAGCGCGTACGGTGGCCACGAGCTCCAAATCCGGGTCTTGATTTGCCAGTTCTTCCTCAGACTCGGTTTTAACTGATGGTCGCCATAATTCCTCCAGCAAGACGTTAGGTGGAACCGGCTCTCTGCGCGAGCCGAGTCTAGCGAGGGCGTCTGCTGCCTCATTCTTTCTTCTGTCTATGTGTTCTACCTCATACCCGGAGAAACATCCTGCAACCCTATCAACCACTCTGCGGTATGCTGCCATAGTTGCGTCCTTTCTATCCCAAGTTCCTGATACCTGCTGTACCACAAGGTCCGAATCTCCAAAGCATCGTATCCTCTTAATGTTCATCTCCTTGGCTACCTTTAAGCCGTGCAATAGGGCCTCATACTCGGCCACGTTGTTGGAACAATCAAAGTGAATCTGTAGCACGTAACTCAATTTGTCTCCTTTGGGTGATGTTAGCACTACTCCAGCTCCTGATCCCTCATATTGCTTGGATCCATCGAAGTGCATGATCCAAGATTCGGAGTTTGGAGCAAAGGTGGTCATGCCTGTGTGTGTCCAGTCATTAACGAAATCGACCAAAGCCTGAGACTTAATTGCTGACCTGGGCTCGTAGTTGATGTGATAATCCCCCATCTCTATCGCCCATTTGGCTATTCTTCCTGTCGCATCCGAGTTTCTCATGATATCCGACATTGGTATCGAACTTACCACTGTTATGGGGTGTTCCTGGAAATACGGCTTCAGTTTCCGACTGGCCATAAAGACCCCAAAAACCAGCTTTTGCCAATGCGGAGAGCGTTGCTTTGCCTCTGATAATACCTCGCTGACGTAATAAACCGGTCTCTGGACCGGGTAACCTTTCCCATCCTCTTTACGCTCCACAACCACTACTGCACTAACGGCTCGGGGGCCCGCTGCTACATATAGCAGCATGGGCTCTTTAGGACCCGGGGCCGCTAGGACTGGTGCTTCAGATAACTGCTTCTTTAGTGCCTCGAACGCCTCATCCGCCTCTTGATCCCACACGAATTTATCGGATTTCCTCAAGAGCCGGTACAAGGGTATTGCTTTTTCTCCGAGTCTGGATATAAATCGGCTCAAGGCTGCTACGCAGCCCGTGAGCTTTTGAACATGCTTCAAATTTTCCGGCTTTTTCAGATTCTGGATAGCTTTTATTTTATCTGGGTTTGCCTCAATTCCTCTCTCGGAAACGATAAAGCCGAGTAATTTCCCAGCTGGAACTCCAAATACACACTTCGTCGGGTTAAGCTTCATCTGATACCTCCTCAAGTTTTTGAATGTCTCCTTCAGATCGTCGATAAATGTCTCTGCCTTCCTGGTCTTGATAACCACACCATCCACATAAGCATGGACGTTGCGTCCAATTTGGTCCTCAAAGCACTTCTGTATACACCGTTGATAAGTTGCACCAGCGTTCTTCAATCCAAACGTCATGGTTTTGTAACAAAAAGCCCTAAAAGGGGTTATAAATGATGTTTTCTCCCAATCCTCCCTCTTGAGCTTAATCTGATGATACCCGGAATATGCGTCCAGAAAACATAATAGGTCACTTCCGCTACTGCGTCTATGATCTGATCTATCCTTGGTAGTGCAAACATATCCTTTGGGCAATGCTTGTTGAGACTCGTAAAATCGATGCACATCCTCCACTCATTGGTCTTTTTCATCACGAGAACCGGATTTGCTAACCAATCCGGGTGAAATACTTCCATAATGAAGCCGGCTGTCAGCAGCCGCGCGATTTCTTCTCCTATAGCTTTCCTTCTTTCCTCATTCATCTTCCGCAGGCCCTGCTTCACAGGCATGGACTTAGGGTATACGTGCAAACTGTGTTCTGCCAATTCTGTGGGGATACCCAGCATATCGCTAGGCGTCCAGGCGAATACGTCCGCATTAGAACGAATAAACTCCACAAGTGCTTTCTCCTGCTCGCTGTCCAAGTTAGACCCTATAGTAAATTGCTTAGAGGGATCACCTTCAACAAAAGCTATCATCTTGGTATCCTGCGCCGCCTTGAATTTTGCTCTCTCGTCTTCAGTATTCGGCCTTTTCAGTGTTGTCCTGTCATCCGGGTCTACTTGAGACCGATAATACTTGAGTTCCTCTTTTCTGCAAGCCTGCTCGTCCATTACCGAATCTCCTTCATCGCACTCAGCTGCTATATCCTGGCTTCCATGTATGGTGATGGCTTGTTTAGGACCCGGGATTTTTAGCTGTAAATATACATAACACGGCCTAGCCATGAATTTAGCATAAGCCGGCCTTCCGAACAGCGCGTGATAAGGGCTGCGCAATTTGACCACCTCGAAAGTGAGCCACTCGACTCGATAATTATCCTTCGATTCTCCAAAAGCTACCTCCAATGCGATTTTTCCCTCGGGGCATGCTGAGTGACCCGGCACTATCCCATGAAAAATTGTTGAGCTTTTCTGTAGCTGAGATTCCTTGAGATCCATGCGTAAAAAAGTTTCCCAATATAAGATATTGATACTACTTCCACCGTCCATCAGGACCTTCTTCAACTCATAACCATTGATCTGCGGTGCGACTACCAATGCTAAGACTCCCGGGTGTTCTATCCTTTCCGGGTGATCTCTTCTGCTCCATGTTACATCTTGTTCTGACCACCTCAGATATCTCGGAACGTCCGAGGAAACCGAGTTTACCGCTTGCTTCAGTATCTTCTTGTCCTTATTAGAAGTTCCTGTAGTATGCACATGATATTGTCCTTTTAAACCAGATGTACGTACCATACCGATGAAGATGCTGATTTGGCCGATTGTCACAATAGATCCGGATTCGAGGTGATCCGACTCTGGTCCCCAGCCGGAATCGTCCACCATCTTCTCTCCTTCGTGGTCGATGTAGATCTCGCCGATGACTAGATTCTCCATGTTCTTCCGAGCTTCTCCCGTGATGCAAACACCTTTGGACGCAGGCCCCACGGTGGGCGCCAACTGTCGTGGGATAATCACGGCAGACGTTACCGGGGGTAACTGATCTTGAGGCAAGACGACACAGGCGTTTGGGAGAGGGTTTAGCTCAGAGGAAAACATGATGGTACTCGATCTGGTAGCCGGCAATCAAGTCGCCGAGTCTCCGATCTCGATATATTAACTCAACTCTCGTGTTACACTGGATGCTCGATATCAAGCGATATTGCTAGAACTCTTGGATCTCTCTTAACCTAACTTAGGGGCCGGTTTATAAAGCACCCGAACCCCCTGGCTTGCCCTCCAAGGCGCACCCTGAATCCTACCCGGACACTGCGTATAAAACCCTAACTTTCCTTACCGTAACCCACAACCCGGGTTACGAAGCCTACAATCCTGGGCCTTCTAGAAGTTCTTTTATCCTTAGCCGGATCTTGCGCAGCGTCCTTTGGGCCGAATTACACCTTGGAGTTGGCCTACCGGGTTATCATCCCTCCATCAGCAACGTCTACCCGCAAACTCCCGCTGCCGCGGTTCTAGCTGCAGCAACTTACATGCAGATGAATCAACCGACGGAAAGTGACCCTCGGGCGGAGCAATATAAACATGTGCGCAAGGGACTAGGACTAGCAGCCGCAAGGCTCGCCGCCTATGACCGCAAGAAAGCCGCAGAGCAGCTGGAGAAGGAACTAGAGAAAGGGAAAGAGAAGGAGAGAGAAGCGTCCCGCAAACATAGGAGCTCTTCGCCAAGAAGGGACAGATCGCCACGTCGTGGCCGAGGAAAAGAAGCACGGCGCCGTGATGACAGACGAAGCAGCAGCGAAGGCAGTCCGAGAGACAAAAGCTCGCGACATCACAGCAGCCGCTCGCGAAAGCGAAGCAAGGAGCCAAGGAAGGACGCCGACCGCGACCGGCCAGGACATGACGCGCGATCGGACATCGCACAAAATAAGGTAGATAAGGAAAGGGCTTCGCGATATCGCGGGCGCTCTTCGTCCAGCTCCTCGGATGACGAAACCTGCGGTGCGCTCTGCTTTGCCCGCAGCATCCGCGAAGCGCCTCTACCCAGAAGATTCAAGCTCAGCACAGAAGTGACAAAGTACGACGGCTCACTCGAGCCCTCTCAATGGCTAAGCGATTACCTCACGGCAGTAAAATGCCAACATGGGAACAAGAATACAGCTATGCAATATCTCAATTTGCATCTCGTTGGCGCGGCCCGCAGCTGGCTGGAAAGAAGACCAAGATCTTGTTACGCATCGTGGGATGACTTGCACCGCGACTTTTGCAAAAAATTTCAGTCGACTTACAAGAGGCCGGCCACCATTGAAGAACTGCGAGCATGCAAGCAGAAAAGCGGTGAGTCTACCCGCGAATATATCCAGCAGTGGACCACGCTCAGGAACACTGCGGGAACCATCTCGGAAGAAGTGGCGATTGAGGCCTTTGCGAAAGGCGCCCGAAGAACTGCTTTCAGAGAAGAGCTAGGCAGGGCCGCACCCAAAACTATTGGAGAGCTAATGATCATAGCCGAAAAGTGGGCTAACGGAGAAGACGCAGTGCGCAACGAGAGAGCATCATCACCTGCGCACGATGAAGACCGCCATGGCCGAAGGAAAAGGAGGAAATATTACGATCACGAGGATCGAGAGGAGCTGGTAGCGGCGGAATTCACGCGAAGCCGCGAGTCCGGTCGTCGTGGGAATCGCGAGTGGAGACCGAAGGCTGAAGAAAAATCTCCCGAGGAAGACCTCGATGCATACTGCTCGCTACATCTATTTACAGATAAGCGCACGGGCAAAACTAAGGCAACACACCTTCTTAAGGATTGCCGAAAGTTTATTGATATCTCGGACGCCCTCGCAAGAAAAAGATCCGCAGCCACTCAAAATTACCCACCGCTTCCAGGAGGAGGCCACCAAGGATTCCAGCCGCCACAACCCCTACCTCCACCAACAAATCCAAACATGGTGTTGGCTGCACTGCCAGCACCACCTGCACAAAACTCCGGGGCCAATGCATACCCGAATCTGGCAGGGCAACTCGCGATTATCCAGAAGGTATGTCCATCCCGCAGAGCTCAAAAGACTAACACAAGACAGTTGTGCATGGCTGTGAAGACTCCGCCAACAAAGCCCGAGTACTTGAAGATGGCGTATCAACCGATCACATTCTTGATGAAAGACCACCCACCACGAGTCCATCGACCAGGACACGCCGCCCTCGTCATCCAAGCACAGATTGGCAACTACGACTTGGCCCGCGTATTCATGGATGGTGGCAGTGGCATCAATATTATTTACGCGGATACACTCCGTCGGATGAACAGGAACCTGGACGGCCTTGCGGAATCAGAAACATCCTTCGACGGGATAGTTCCGGGAAAGGCAATCCGTCCACTCGGAACAATCAACTTAGAAGTTGTGCTGGGCACTAAAAGCAACTACAGAAGAGAATTCCTCGGCTTCGAAGTCGTCGATTGTCCTTCACAGTACCACACCATTCTTGGTCGAAGAGCGTTCGCCAGATTCATGGCAGTACCACACTACGCGTACCTGAAGCTCAAATTACCTGGAGAATATGGTGTGATCACCATCGATGGAGACTTTCAGAAATCCAACAAGTGCGACATTGAATTCAATGAGATCGCAAAATCTTTCGGGATGCAAGAAGAACTTCAAGAGCTGGCAAAAACCACGGATCACTCCGTGATGCCCCTCACGAAGAAAAACGCGTCTGAGCTATAATTCAGCGCCAACAGTGACACCCGAAAGCATCAAGTGCACCCGACAGATTCTGCGAAGACAGCGATGGTCTCAACCACCCTCTCGCAAGCATAGGAAAGCGCGCTCGTCAAACTCCTCCGTGAGTACTGGGAAATTTTCGCCTGGCAGCCCTCAGATATGCCAGGAATACCCAGGGAGTTTGCCGAGCACTCACTCGAAGTCTTTCCAGATGCCAAACCCATCAAACAAACTACTCGACGATTTTCAGAACCCAAGCAGAAAGCGGTTGGAGAAGAAGTAAACAGATTGTTAGCAGCAAATTTCATCAGGGAGATCAAGATATCCACCTGGTTAGCAAACCCAGTGCTGGTCCCCAAGAAGAACACGGACATCCTTCGGGTATGCATTGACTACACGTCATTAAACAAGCACTGCCCCAAGGATAACTTCCCCCTCCCGCGAATCGACCAGATCGTGGACTCTATGGCAGGCTGTCAACGCCTCTCCTTCCAGGACGCCTATTCGGGCTACAATCAGATCCGGATGAAACGGGAGGACTATAAGAAAAGACAGCATTCATCACGCCACACGGCGTATATTGCTACACGACAATGCCCTTCGGGCTCAAGAACGCAGGCGCAACATACCAGCGCTGCATGCAAAAATGCCTCGCCAAGCTCATTGGCAAGAACGTACAAGTGTACGTTGACGACATCGTCATCAAGACTCGAGTTGAGGACACACTCCTCGAAGACGTTAGAGAAACATTCGACGCCCTCAACGCATACAGGATCAAGCTCAACTCGACGAAATGCGTCTTCGACGTCACAGCAGGAAAACTTCTCGGGTACCTGGTATCCGCCAGAGGCATCGAAGCCAACCCAGATAAAATACAAGCAATCTTCACTATGAAGGAGCCAACCAATCTACGCGGAGTCCAGTAGCTCGCAGGGCGACTAGCCGCTCTGAGCAGGTTCATCGCCCGATTGGGAGAACAAGCGCTACCCTTCTACAAGCTGTTGAAGAAAACGGACAAATTCGAGTGGACACCAGAAGCTAAACAAGCGTTCGTAGACTTGAAGTGATCGTTGCAAAGCAGGCGCGTCCTTGCAACACCGCAAGAAAGGGAGCCACTCTACTTATACCTAGCCGCCACAAACCAGATCATCAGCACAGCAATCGTAGTCGAACGACCTGAGGAGGGCAAGGCATACGGAGTCCAACGACCGATCTATTACATCAGTGAAGTGCTCTCGCCATGCAAGCAACGATATCCTCATTACCAGAAGCTCGCATATGGAGTTGTTCTTACAGCCCGAAAGCTCAAGCACTATTTCCAGGAACACGCCATCACAGTGGTTAATGATGCGTCACTCGGGACAATCATGAACAACCCTATGGCATCCGGAAGAATAGCCAAGTGGAGCATCGAGCTGGGCGCTTGGGACATCACTTACGCAGGACGCAACGCAATCAAATCACAGGTACTCGTGGAATTCTTAAGCGAGTGGACAGAGTTACAAACGCCCGGACCGCCTGAGTACACGAGCAACTGGATAATGTACTTTGACGGGTCCAAAAGAAACGAAGGAGCAGGAGCTGGAATCGTCCTCATATCGCCTAGGGGAGACAAGATGCAATACGTCCTACGATTGGACTTTCCACCCGATGATCCAGCATCAAACAACGACGCAGAATATGAAGCCCTGTTGCACGGGATGAAGATGGCAGTCGCCTGTGGAGCTACCCGATTAATGATCTATGGCGACTCCAATCTCATCGTGCAGCAAACAATGAAGGAATGTGACGCAATTGCTGAAAACATGATCGCATATCGTGACATGTATAACCTACTCGAAGGGAGCTTCAAAGGATGCGAGCTGAAACACATTGCGAGATCCAGCAACGAAGAAACAGATAGACTGGCAAACATGGGTTCCACAAACACACCCATACCGCCAGGAATATATTTCGAACGGATGATCAAGCGCTCAGTCAAAGTCAAAAAAGCTGCAGGAGCACCCGCAGCACCAGAAACAGAGGTCAGCCCGCAAGTTGCCATCATCGAGCTTATTCATAACATTTCACGACAGGTTTTTTTGGTCGAGCCAGTCTGGACGCAGAAATACCTCGACTACCTGTCCTCCAGACAGCTCCCGGCCAATCCTCGCGAGGCTCGACAGATAATCAGACGCAGTAAATCCTTTCGGGTAATCAACGGAGAATTATACAAGCAAAGCATCTCGGGTATACTTCAGCGCTGCATCGCACCCGAAGATGGCAAAAAACTACTCCAGGACATCCACCAAGGAGACTGTGGGCATCACGCTAGTTGGAAAACAATCATGGGAAAAGCCTTCCGAGCAGGATTTTATTGGCTCACGGCAGCCAAGGACGCAAAGGAGCTAGTCGAGCGATGCACCGCTTGCCAGCGATTCGCACCAAGACCACATGCACCTGCTACGGAATTACACATGATACCCATCGCCTGGCCTTTCACACAGTGGGGGCTAGACATGGTAGGACCGCTACGCAAGTCCACGCCGGGTGGATATACACACTTGCTGGTCGCAGTCGACAAGTTTACCAAATGGATCGAGGCCATGCTAGTAACTTCGACTAGCGCCCAATGCGCCGTCAAGTTCCTCGATTCCATCGTATGCAGATTTGGGGTTCCACACGATATCATTACAGACAATGGCACAAACTTCACGGCAAAGGAAACACAACATTTCTGCGAGGAAAAGGGCATCAACTTCAAGTTTGCTTCAGTTGCCCACCCGCAAACGAACGGACAAGTCGAAAGATCCAACGGCTTAGTTTCGGCTGGCATCAAGAAACGTCTACTCGATCGTCTACAGCTAGCAGCAGGACATTGGGCTGAAGAGCTATCCTCCGTACTATGGAGACTCCGCACAACTCCAAATCGATCCACAAACTACACGCCATTCTTCATGGTATACGGGGCAGAAGCGGTCCTTCCCGAGGATGTTCGGTTCAGCGCCCCACGAGTCGTGGCTTACAGTGAAGAAACCTCCAACAGGGCACTCGCGGAAGATATGGATGCACTCGATGAGATGCGTGATATAGCGCTCGCAAGATCAGCAGTATATCAACAATCACTGCGAAACTATCATAGTCGCCGCATACGCCACAGAGCATTCACGGTAGAAGATCTAGTGCTACGGCTCAAGCAGAAGGAGGGACACAAGCTCGAGCCACCATGGGAAGGACCCTTCGTCATACACGAAGTTATCCCAGGAAGAGCCTACAGGCTGAAGAACCCATCGACTGGAGGAATCTATTCCAATCCTTGGAATATCGCACACCTCCGAAAATTTTATCCCTAGATTTACTTGTATACATCCAACAATCAATCATGGCGAAAAGCATTCTCAGTCGCCAACACTCTATCTACTTCCTCAGAAGTTAGTCGAATGATTTTCGCCGCCGCAGGACGAACAACATCGTAGTGCGGTGAAATATCGTCGATTGGACCATCTGGAAGCCTAGCTACGGAGTTACAGTTTATCTCAGGATGCCATATTCGGACAAAGGAAAGAGCCACTACCTCTCCGCAAGTCATTTGATTGCGCACACACTCGCGAATCTCTCCCTCTTGCCCGAACAGCTTCAGGAGATGGCTCCAGTCTTCAGGACCCCCAGATAGAACACAGCGTTCATCGCGATCAAGACCTCGTGAAAAGAACTCACGAGAACTTTTACCTGGGTGATACGGAACTTCAAAGTAGCCAGCACAAAGCCTCGACTGCGATCAGACCAAAAATTACTCGCATGAGGCCTTGAGCTGCCAGCTTCTTGAAGAATGTGGTTTTCTACCCACTGTTTTTCCTCCCTATCATCCGGTTTAACAACTGAAGAACAAATATGCACGATTAGGCAAGGAAACAAGACAAAGAAGACTTGGGGGCTGTATTACTTACACAGCAAGTCCCTAGCAACGGAAGCCAACTCGTCCATCAGAAATTGTTCGCGTTCAGTCGCCAGTTTTTGTTTGGACTTCGCCACATCGGCCATCCCGCGCAATGCTTTCAGCCTGCGCTCACCATCAGCTACACGATCACGAAGACCTACCAAAGACCCCACAGCGGCAACAAGCGGATCTGTTGGGGCAGCAGGTCCACCTGAAGGTTCTGCGGCCACCTCGGATACCTGAAAAAGCACAAAGAAGATTAAAGGAATAAGGTGCCCCACTCGAGATATACTTACCACCTATTCGACAGGTGCTCGGGGGCTACTCTCATCGGGATCACGCGTACAATCGCGGGAAGCATTTCAGCAAAAGCATCTCGATTAAACTATTAGAAAAACGGGAGCACATCCCAGGGTTCATTACAATCGAAGTTGGAAAGTACAAACAAACTAAACTAAGAAGCTACAGTGGTACTCCCACTCGCGGCAGTCGTCCCTCCCTTAAGCCGAGCAAACAGCTCAGATAACTTCCGAGCGAGGACGGCGGCTGGCTCGCCAAATCGACGAAGCCCTACCTTTTTTCTCGTGGAAGGATCAACTGGGAGATCCGAGTAGGCCTCCTCCAAGCCGCTAACTCCATGCGCCAGCGCAAACTGGATGGCCGTCCTCGCCCCAGATTCCGACTGGGCAACCGCGTAGGCGTCAAGGAGATTGCTCTCCGAGAAGATCTTCAGCAGGTCACCTAGCGCGGGTGGAGATGAAGCATTGATGAGAAGGCGACCATGCAGCTGCGTCAACACTTCAGTAGCATTGCCGATCAAGGAGCAAACCCCTGCAGCATGCCTTCTAAGCTGGGCGCAAGAATCTGTCAATGCGTCCACTCGAGGAGTCCCAGCAAGCTCCAGGGGGACACCCAGAAGACCTAAGAACAAAAAAGGGTGTTAGTACAAAAGATCTACCAAGACAAAAAGAAGAGTGTAGAAAAGTACAAACTTACCCGCAAAGCGCTCAACAAGGGGACGAATAAAATTGACAAGATTGACATCCGCCTTGGCGCCAGCATCCTCTAAGTTCTTGAGGGCATCCTGGACAGCCGCAAGTTTTCCCTCGTAATCGGCATTTAACATGCGGGAAGACTCGAGCTCCTGCCGGGCAGTTGCCAGTTCTGCCTCTAGAGTTGCTGCCTGGGCGGAGGCATTGTCCTTCTCGGTCTTCGAAAACTCAAGTTGAGCTGCACGACAACATTCATCAGAATCGAAGGACGGATGGAAAAAATAGAAGAAGAGGACTGAGCTTACCTCGAAGAAGCTCGTTCTCAAAGGTGAGTCGACTGCGGTCCACTCGAAGGAACGCGCAGTCGGACTCAGCAAGAACAACACGGCGCCCAATCGCCGCAAGGGAGTCAATAAGTGTCTGCAAGCAACATGAAAGTGGAAATCAGAAGAGTAAAATTTGAGCCTATACTCGATTGTAAACATTCGAGTATAGCCTTGGGGGCTACTCCCATCGGGAGCACTGTCGTGCACCTGATAAAACCAGGAAGAAGGAAAAGACAGACTTTGAGCCTGTAGCCGATCACATGCGATCAACTACAGCCTCGGGGGCTACTCCCATCGGGAGCACAGTCGTGCACCCGATAACAAACTAAAGGCAAATAACAGAATTTACCTGGCCCTTGGCACAGGAAAGGGGATCTGCTGAGCTACCCGTCGCCTCTTTTGAAGCTGAAGCTCCGACAGCAGAACTAGGAACTCCATGTTCCGTAGTCGCTACCTTGGGGGCTACGCTGGGCGAATTCTGGACAGTGCCAGCAGTAGGAATCTCATCCGCAGCTCCTGCCTTACTCTTCCTTTCGGGAGGAAGGGAAGAGGTGTACCTGCGTGGACTAATCATTTGCAGGCTGCAACAAAAGACAAGGCGTTAACATAGATGCAAAGGAAAACGTTCGACGAAGAACGAGGAGAAAGAAACTTACTCATCTTCGTCGTCCTCCTCATCCAGCATATCCGCATTCCAGGCGGTCTGGATAACTGGGAATGAGGAGGAAGGAGCGCGGGTTCGCAGAGGGGTAGCGTTGATGGGCTCCTTCCCGGGCGATTCTTCCAAGGAGTTGTCCTTGGAGGTGGCCTCATCACCTTCCACCCGACGGCGCTTATGATGATCGCCACCCGAGGCCTCGACGTCATCCGAAGAATCTTGGTCGGAGCTCGAAGAAGCGTCCGCGACATTGGTGTCGGCCGGGGCATCCAGATTACTCGCCAATAACTCTGAGGCTTCTGCCCCGGATACAAGAGGGTAGCAGGTGGCCATGGATAAACTCTACGGAAGACAGAAGAAAGCAAGGGAAAATTCAATCGACTGAAACTCAGAACAAACAAGAAAACAAAAGAAGAGAAGAAGAATAAACTCACCGCGGCTGGCGGAGGCTTCGACGCGTCGAAGGCTGCGACTGAGCAGTCGGGGAATTTCTCTCCCACCTTCAGGCTAGTGATAGCCGCGATCTTCTTCTCGAACTCGACGTTCGAGACCTCCTCGCGACTCACTCGGCTAGGATCCTCAGAGCCTTGGTACTCCCACATCGTGGAAGGTCTGTGCTGCAGAGGTTGGATCCTGCGCTTCAGAAAGATACTCGCCCGATGCAGCCCGTTGAGTACAACTCCAGCAGTTTGATCACGGAGGGCTGTCACCCTTGCGAGTAGTGGTGCGACGACCTGGGTTTCTTCAGTCGACAACTTGTGCGCCCAGGATTTCCGCCTCTTCAAAACAGCGAACGGGTGGAATTCCACGATCCCACCCGAGCTGTTGTCGATGACGTAGAACCATTTTTTCCTCCAGCCCTGCGCGGAGTCGATGAAGTACATGCTGAAGTAGCTGGTCTCCGATTTCACTTGGATCCCAAAGCCACCCGTGCGTAGCGGCTCGCCGGGCTCGGAGTCTACCCGCGATTTCTCGCGGAAGATCCGAACTTTGAAAAGGGCCTTCCAGAGCGCCCAATGTGGGCGAATGCCAAGGAAGCATTCGCAGAACACGATGAAGCACGATATGTGTTGCACCGCGTTCGGAGGAAGGTCGTGAAGCTGTATGCCATAGACATACAGCAACCCGACAAGAAACGGATGGAGGGGAAAGGAAAGACCGCGAGACACGTGGTCCGCGAAGACCATGCGCTCATTCGCTTGCGGGTTGGGTACCTCTTCCTTCTTTCCAAGGCGCACCCGCTTCTCGGACTCCGCCGGCAGCAGCCCCTCCCGCTGCATCTCCTTGATGCTCTTCCCGGTGGTGTTGGGCGAACGCCAGTCGCCCGAGCGCGGCGCAGGTTGCACGGAAGCTTCCCCGGATGCGGAAATGGCAGCGCCGCGTTTTTTGCCTCCCGGCATCGCTGCTGAGCACGAGCTTGGAGGAAGAAAGAAGATGAGCGCGAGGAGGAAGACGGATTGGAAGACGAAGGCTGGGAAAGTTTTACCGCACCGCAAAGATCCGTACTTATACACGGAACGAATCGATGCTGGCCACTCGATGCGCCACGTGGCGGCCATCGCCGCCACCACGTGTGAAGACGAAACGAGGAGGCGGTGAGCGCTGTTTCCTGCCACGATCTTAACAGAAGATTGTGCGCATTTACTGCACGGTTTGCGAAAAAACCGGGAACGACGTCTCGTTTCCCGGTCAAAAAGCTGACTATGTGGGCCAGGCTCTCTGCTCTCACTCCGTCACGTCCCATCGGGAGGAGAAAAGTGCGCCATGACGTCATAGCGTGCATCATCAAATTGAAGAAAGCTTCGAATGGAAAGTTCAAACGCGAAAATAACTTCGTATGGACAAAACTCTTTCGAATAGAAGCAACTTTTTCATGAACAAATCATGAGGCAAGACTCCTTTAAAAACGAAGGAAAAAACCATGCACACGAAAACTCTTTCGTACGGGCACGATCTCCCAGACATGAAAACTCTTTCATATGGGCATAAAACTCCTAAACACGAAAACTCTTTCGTATGGATAGAAGAACTACTCAGTAAAAAATTACACGAGTAGGCAGAACCTATCCTTTCTCACTCGCATGATATTTAACATCATAAAAGCCTGGATCGTTCGGCCAACTAGGCACATCCGGATGCCATATTCTTCGAATATGAAGGTAAGACCCGAAAGATCTCTCTTGAGGGCCTGGAATCGCACTCAAAGCTGCGTCCTCCGGTATCTGTGTCAACAACACGAAGAAAAATCCCAGCGGACGCGCCGGGTACCCACATAGGTTAAGTTCGACTCGATAAGACCACAACGGCCCAGTCGCAACAATCACCTTATCGGGTTCGAGTCGGATGTCTCGAATCTGTGTAGGCCAGAAATGTTTTTGCCCTGGTCGCAATTAATTGGCCCTGATCTCCCGGGAGAGCCAAGCTACTGTGCCACATCCTTCTGCGATAAAAAGCCATAAAAACAGGCACTTGCATTGCTCGATACTCGAGTACGAAAACTCATTATACAGGGTACACGCCCTCTTAACAGGAAACAGCCAAACTGGTTACCCACAAGAAAGAAAAACCAAGAAAGATTTGACCATCTACTCGACTGGAGAAATCCCACTCGAGCAAACGCCCGGGGGCTACTGACGAAGACATGGATCCTGGACCCTGCGGGTAAGGACACCCCATCTCAGGCCCAAGGTTAAGGCCCAAGAAGAGGAGCCTTTGGATTATTCCAGGAGGCCCACGTGAAGCCCACCCGCGCAAACTTGCGGGTTAAGTTTAGAAATATGTAACCGACTTAAGGTTAGAGTTCGAGTCCTCTCCGGGTAGGGTTTGAGACCTGGCCACCTATATAAGGCCAGGAGAGCCACCGGAAGAGGACCAAGCAACACCGCAACACCAAAGCCTTGAATTCGAGATCATACTCTCGATTCGAGCAACCACCATTGTAACCGATCTACTCATTAATACAGATCGACAGAGGCAGGAGTAAGGGTTTTACCTCTACGAGGGCCCCGAACCTGGGTAAATCTCGCCCCCTATCTAGCCGACGATTCCACCAGCGCTCATGAGTTCTCCTAGTCGAAACCCGATAGGGTCACCTAAGGGATTTGTAGAGTCAGAGATTCGACACTTGAGGTTGAGTTTGTTACCGGTTAGGAGTTCATATGGAGTCATACCAATCATCAGAAGAAGGAAGATTCGGTTAGATAGATGACAACCGGTGTTGATGGCTTCGGCCCAAAAGTTATATGGGGATTTAAACTCGGCCATCATAGTTCTTGCCATATAAATAAGTGTGCGATTCTTCCTCTCCGCTACACCATTTTGTTGAGGGGTGTACACATCGGAATATTGATGTATTATCCCCTCTTCACTCAAGAATTCATCCATGCTGTAGTTCTTGAACTCGGACCCATTGTCACTCCTAATTGACAAGATCTTGGTGTCATATTGGCGTTGCACTTCCGTGGCCCAAGATATGAACCTTTCTTGAGTCTCACTCTTCTTCTTGATATAGAATACCCAAGTGTATCTTGTATAATCATCAAAAATCACCAAACAATACTTTTTGCCACCGAGACTATCATATGTGGCAGGCCCAAATAAGTCCAAGTGAATACGCTCAAAGGGCCTTGTTGTGGAGATGATTGATGTCTTGGGATGATTCTTCTCATGCATCTTTCTGGCAATACAAGAGCTACAAGGGCGATATTTGGAAAAATTCAGACTTGTTAGTCCTACCACGTTCTCACCCTTCATAAGAGTTTGTAAATTTCTCATACCGACGTGGCCCAAGCAGCGATGCCAAAGCCACCCCACGTCGGATTTAGCCATTAGACAAGTGGCGATATGTGTAGTTTCTTTCGAGAAATCCACTATATACATATTGTTTTCCACAAATCCAACAAAGGCTACTTCAAAAGAAATGGTGTCAAGAACAAGCACGTGATGTCGACCAAATACACATGTAAAATTGCATTCACAAAGTTGCAAGACGGAAAGAAGATTATAGCCAAGGGACTCAACAAGGAGGACTTTCTCAATGGATGAATCTAGAGAAATGACAACCTTGCCATGTCACAATACCTTAAGTTGTGAGCGATCACCAATAGTTACATGAGCAAATTTGAGGAGTTGTAGTTTCAAATCATTCAACACTTCCTTGCTTCCGGTCATGTGTGCGGAACAAACACTATCAATCATCCATGATGTTCCTCCGGAAGCACAACCCTACAATGAATCAACTTCTTGTCTTAGGTACCCATTTTTGGATGGGTCCTTTCTTGTTAGTCACAAGGGTCTTAGGAACCCAAATAGCATACTTGTAATCATCACCATATGAGGTGCCAACATATTTGCATAAACATGACCATCAATAGATTTAAGAAGCACATATGATGGGTTATACTTTCCCGTAGATTTGTTGTGAGTAGTAGTGTTCCTATGAACAATACTCTTAGCAATCATATCAAACTCATCTTCATCATTAGCCAACTCCCCCGCCTTCACAAAACCAATAGAGTTAGTGGTGGGAGTTGACTTCTTCTTGTAGGCCACCTTGGACGTTGAACCAAAGCCAATACCTTCCTTGCCAATAACTCTCTTTAGACTACTCAAAGATCATTAAGGTTCTTTTGCCCTTGGATGCATGTGGCAAGACCTTTGTTGAGTTGTGCCTTCAACCTATTGTTCTCCTCAATGAGAGTAGCCTTGACACACAAAGGGTTAGTAATACAAGAGTGTTCATCCACATTTTTTAACCCTTTCAAGGTTTTGAGCTCATTTGAAATTGTTCGATGATAAATTTTAAGCTTATCAAAATCCTTAATGAGTTCATTGTAACCTTGGTTAGTTGCATCATATAAGTTCATGAATTCCGTTACCTTAGCAAAAGCATGCTCATAATCAAGTTTTACTTTAGCTATGTCAATTGCAAAGGTTTCCTCTATGCTTTCTCTAAAGCAATGTGATTCATCTAGAGCTTTCTCAAGCTCCTCAATTTTACTAGCATCATCACGAGCAAACTTTTCAAGTAAAGTTATTTTCTCCTCATGTTCATCAATGAGGCCATGTGCCTCACTTAATTGATCCATGAGAGAGACAGCGATAGATTTAGTTTCTCCACAAAGTTTATCAAGGGGTTTTCCTCGACGCAATTTAATAGTGAAGGAGTAGAAGAGTTTGTAAGTTTGCGTGTAGGAGTCACCTTTGGGGGTATACCCTTGGCCATGAAGCACTTGTGACTCGAGGGACCCTTGTTGTCATTAGGGTTGGATAAGAGAGAGCTTAAGTTAGGAGGTACGACGCCCCTATCCATGGCCGCCATACCTACTTGTTCGCCTTCACCATCACTCTCTCCACCACCGGACGTGTACTCAACTTCTTTTGCAATCAATGACCTAGGAGGGCCTCTCTTGATGAAGTTCTTGGACTTGGGAATGAAGGTAGATTTCTTGATAAGTCTTCCACCATTTTCAATTCTACTCTTGAAGGCGCACTCGGCAACAAAGTGCTTGGAATCTCCACAATTGAAGCAAGTTCTTGACTTCTTCATACTTGAGGCTTCCTTTCCCTTATTCTTGGTGGCATTTGATCTAAAGTCTCCCTTCTTCCACCACTTGTGTTGGGAAAGGGCCAAGCATTCTTCATGTGATGTATTCATCTCTTTCTCGGAGACTTCATGTGTGGATCCACCATCATCACTTGAGTCATTCTCTTCATAGGGGATGGCCTTAGCCTTCAAAGCAAGAGATGGTTTCTTCATTCCATTTACATGGGCCATGACATCATCGTAGGTTTGCTTCATGACTTTTAGAGTGACGAAGAGATCTAAAACATCATTGGGGGATAGATCCAAGTAATCGGCCCATGATTGCACATTCATCACCATGTTTTCATTGTATGGAATCAAGGTGAGTAGAAATTTCTCCTTGACCCAATCATCCGTACAATCCTTGAAGCCACAATCTCTCATGTCATCTACAAGAGCCTTGAGTCTTCTAAACATGTCTTCAATGTTCTCTACATCACCCAAATGGAAGTGTTCAACTTTTCTTTGGATGATTGACTTCTTGGATCGTTGAAGATTGATGTTGTCGTCATACATATCGAAAAGGCAATCCCAAGCTTTCTTTGCACTTGAGAAGGACCGGATGTGCTCAACTCCTTCCTTTTCCATTGCCTTATCCAACATGTGCATGGCATGAGCGTTGAGTTGCTCATCTATGATGTCACTTGAGCTTAAGTTCTTGGGGTCCTTTGGCTCATACCCCTTATCAACAATTCTCCATATTTGCATTGAAGAGATGCACATGTAAGACTTCATGGAAGCTTTCCAATTAGTAAAACGATTCCTATCTACCATAGGAGGTGTACCAAGATGATTAACACGTAGATGTTGAACATTAGGAGCATTGTTATAAGCAAAGCAAAAAGAAGTTCCACCACTACCACTTCCGTGTGCCGATGTTGCGGACCCTTCCTTAGATGGAATGGGGTTTCCATGTTCATATAATACAACATTTTATTTAGATTGATTAGATGAAGATGCCAATTCCTTTATTAGTCCCTCCATCTTTTTCTCGGAGTTATCAATCATAGCTTGGATTAGCTTTTGAATCCCCTCCATGGTGACGGGATCATCAGCCATCCTTTCCTCCTCTTTAGGCGGTAAAGCCTTTAATAAAGAGACGAGGCTCTGATACCAATTGAAAGATCGAGAGGTTAAATTGAGGGGGGGGTGAATAGGTTAACTACAAATTTTAGCTTCTTTTTCGAGTTAACAAGATAGTGCTCAAATATAGATTGTCTAGATTATGCAACTATGTGAACAATCCTATATGTTGAGCAAGTACAACTAGCACAAGGTGAATATATGACTAAGCTAGTAGCAACAAGTAAAGGTAAGTTGAGGAATAATCGAACACAATGACGTGGAGATTTATCCCGAAGTTCACTTCCCAATGGAAGCTAATCTCCGTTGGTGCGGTGCGGTTCCACCAAAGTGGAACACCGAGTAGCCCTCAAATGGCACACTGTATCTCCTTCGAGTCCTTCCACCGATGTGGAGAGGCTCGAATCACTATGTTGCCGTTGAGGTTGACAACTAGAACCTTTACAAGGATGAGGCACACTCCACAACTTTGGAGGGTCCTCACCAAATCCCCGGAGCCACCAAGACACCGGGAAGTAAGATCCACGAGCACAAGAGCCTCGGGGACAACAACAAGGCTCCAAACTCCAATTATCCAGAAGCAACAAGGTTCCTGGCTCCAATGAACCAAGAACAACAAGATCCCTAGGGGATGAGTGGGTTGATGACGAATCGGCTTGGTGAAGTTGTAGATCTAGATCTTATCCTCCAAATCCCAAGAGATCAATGGCTTTGGTTGGGTATTTGGGGAGAACCTTGAGCTTGGAGGTGGTCAACAATGGTGGAGAGAGAATGCTTGTTTGACAACTCCAAAAGGTAGGAGACAAGTCCTATTTATAGTGGGGGGAGGGGAAGAAAGTGGCCGTTGGGGTATCTTTGTACTGCGTAGAGTGGCCGGCCTGGAGCCCGGCCTGTGCGCAGAGGGCCCGGCCTGGGCCGGCTGCTAGGCCGGCAAGCACACAGAACAGCCCGGCCTCGAGCCCGGCCTACGCAGGGGGGAGCCCGGCCTGGGCTGGCCGCCCGGCCGGCTACTTAACAGAACCCCCCGGACTGAGGCCCGGCCAGGCCGGCTGTCAGGCCAGCCAGGCAGTTTTTCTTCGTCTCTTATGCCCTTCGATTTCTTCTTCCTCCTTCTTATTTCTTTGACCATTTTCTCCAACAAACAAGTGTTTTGACTTGTGAGTTTAAAAAAAAAAGTGTTTTGACTTGTTTTTCTTTCTCCATTTTTTTGCTCTCATAACTTTGTATATTTGTCATTTGTTCCCTAGAACACTTAAGCACAATGGTCAAATACTTCCAAGTGTTGTAATCAAACATCAAAAACAAGGATTAGGAAACATGTCCTTTCACTAATCTTGGGGATGCTTGATACATCTCAAACATATCTATAATTTTTTATGTTCCATGTTGTTTTCATGCCAATTGCTACATGTTTTCTATACACTTTATAGCATTTTTATGGATTTTCTCGGACTAACTTATTAATAAGATGCCACAACGCTAGTTCTTGTTTTCTGCTGTTTTTGGTTTCAGAAAAGTTGTTCTGGAAATATTCTCGGAATTGGACGAAACAAAATCCTAGGGTCCTATTTTTCTGTCATGTACACGGAGTCCGGAGGAGACCCTCAGGGGGGCCACCACGTGGCCACACCATAGGGCGGCGCCCCCCTTGGCCGTGCCATCACGTGGTGTGGGCCCTCAGGCGCCCACCGACATCGCCCTTTCGCCCATATACTCTTCGTCGGGAAAACCATAAATACCCAAGCCTCCATCCACGAAAAGTTTTGTAGCCATCGTCCTCGTCAACCCTAGTTCGGGAAGGTTCTGAAGCTCTCCCCGGCACCCTGCCGGGAGGGGAAATCATCACCGGAGGGCTCTACATCACCATGCCTGCCTCCGAAGTGATGCGTGAGTAGTTCATCCTTGGACTACGGGTCCATAACAGTAGCTAGGTGGTTGTCTTCTCCTCTTTATGCCACCATGTTTAGATCTTGTGAGCTGTCTAATATGATCAAGATCATCTCTTTGTAATACTACATGTTGTGTTTGCTCGGATCCGATGAATATTGATTGCTATGTCAAGATGATTATAGATCTATATTTTATATGTTATTTGTGATCTTGCATGCTCTCCGTTACTAGTAGATGCTCTGCCCAAGTTGATGCTTCTAACTCCAGTAGGGAATATTTATGCTCGATAGTGGGTTCATGACTCCCTTACATCTGTGCTCGAGTGACAGAAACGTGACGGATGGGGGATGTGCTATTGCCATTAGGGAGAAGAAAAATAATGATTTGTTTAAGAATAATTCTATTGTTTACATTACACATTTTAATTAATGAAATAATCTGTTTTGCTTGCAACTTAATACCCAAAGTTTGCTCGGATGACGTCATGAGGGTGGATTATTAGTCATAGATGTAGTTCGATTATGGTCTATGTATCATTTTGTAATGCCTACCTAAATCTCATAGTAATCATCATGTCTTGCATATGCACTACGGTGAAGCCTTTATTTATGTCAATTGCCCAGCTGTAATTTGTTGACCCAGCATGTTATCTATCTTATATAGGGAGACACCACTAGTGAACTGTGGACCTCGGTCCATTCTTTTACATTGATAATACAATCTACTGTAAGCACTGATTTTTTTACTGCAAACGTTGTTCTCCTTTTATTCACTGCAACCAAACACAATTTTCTACATTGTACGTCTAATACTTTGTTTTCAGCACAACCGGTGAGATTGACAACCTCACTGTTTTATTGGGGCAAAGTATCTTGGTTGTGTTGTGTGTAGATTCCATGTTACTGTTGAGCCTGGTAGTGCGCACTACCAGCATCAGCTGTCGTCAACCTACATAAGTGATTTCTTTCTCCTACTGGTCCGATTAAACCCTGGTTTTTTTTCTGAGGGAAAACTCGCTGTTGTACTCTTCATACCTTCCACTTTGGGTCTCCCAACGAACGTGTGTGTACACGCCATCAATGTGTTTTCTGTTGCACCCTCGGTTGACACGCCTTTAAAATATCAGTATGAGCTTCCGGAGGGCTCGCATTGGTTACTTATGGGATTCATGTTCTCATTTATATCAGCGATTAACGGATGATTCTGATTCTTTTGTGTGGAAGGTTACACCAAGTGGTGAATTCACCGTAAAATCTATGTATGAGGACCTAATGAATGGACATACTAGAGTTGTATGCACGTATCTATGGGAATTGAAATTGTAACATCCCAGGATTTTGAAAAAATTAAAAATATAAAACCATCATGCATACATGAGCATCATAGCATCCCTGCATTTTGATTGCATAAAAATTTGCTTTTAAATTTCAAAACACAAAATTTTAGGTGATATTACCTATTGAACCACTTTCTGGATTTAAATCTTTTTCTAAAATAAAGTATTTTATTTTTGGGAAAGAATAGTACCAAAATGTTCCTTAGGTCCTAAGCTTTTCAAAACATAGTTTCATGTATTTTTCTGATTTGTTTTGTTTGGGTTTTGAAATATTTTTGAATCAATTTATTTAAAAACAGAAAAGAAAAAAAGGGGAAAAAATAAGAGAAAAAGAAAACCTAGCGCAAGCCCTCTCTCTCTCTCTCCCGGCCTCGCCCAGCCCAACTTCCCTCACCCCTCTCCTTTCCTCGAGCGCGCCGCTCACCGAGCGGGCCGGCCCAGTAATGCGACGAAAATCACAGCCCGTCCCTTCCCACTCTCGCTGACAGCCGGGGCCCACCCCTCCATCTCCTTCCTGTCGACGGATTCTGCCTCCCGCACGTTTTACCGCCGCCGTCGTGTCTGAGAGGGACACCGATCCGTGCACCGCCTCTCCCCGCTGCCCTACCCCTCCCCCAAGTTACTGCCTCTTTAAATACGCCTCCCCGCCGCCTCTCTGCGTCCGTGCTTCCCCTCTCGAAACCCTAGCTTGCCACCTTGAAGTTTTCGCCGCCGCCGTTGCCATTGGTGAAGCTCTCCGGAAGCCCACGACGTCGTCGTTCCGAGGCACAGGAGAAGACGCCGAGGAGCCGAGGAGGTTTGCAGCGAGGAGGGGAAGCCCACGCCGTGTTCGCCATCGCCGGAGAGGTACGGGAGCGTCCGCACCGTCCACACCCGAGCTCGTCGTCGACGTCCTTCCACGCAACTCCGGTGAGTTCCGCCGCCGCCCTCATGAGTCGTCCTATCCAAATCTACGGTTGAGATTAGAATATCTGCCGAACCGGTATTTTAGATCATGGCCACCCGACCCCCTTTAGATCTAACGATCCACGCGCGCGGTCCGCGTGGAAATCTCTCAGCCAATCAGAAGCCACCATTGTCGTCGCCCCGGATCAAGCACCTTTTTGTTTAAAACAGAAAATAACATATTTGAATCAAAACTTCAAAAATTCATATCTCGATTTCTGTAATTCCAAATTAGGTGATTTTAGACTTTAAGAAATCAACACAATGTCTAGAATAATATAGGCTATCCAAATTTCAAATTTGAAACGTGCACTCACATGTTATTTGTAGATCTCCATTAATCACTATTTCGGGCATAACTTTAATTCGATAAATCCTTTTTAGGTGAAGTCAATTTATATAGTTTTTTTATGTCCTCTATCCAGTAGAATCAAAGGAAAAATTATTTGTGCAACTTTATAACAGAAACCCTACTAATCTTCATATTAGCCTATATTAAAACCCTAGAAATGTTAATAATTATAATTTGATAATTAATTTATTTTGCATGCATCATAACCATGTTATTAACATCAGAAAACATCATTGTTAGTAATTAATACTAGTTGTGAACTTTGTGCATTAATCATTGCATAACATGCATACATGTTTTTGTATTGTTATTTTGTTTTCTATGGTATGTTTGTTTTGTATTTTTATGTGTTGTTTGTTTTGCTTGTATTAGATTGTGAAGAGGAGCAAGTCTACTCTTGTTGCTGTTATAATTGTTGTGATTGTTCATCCTATTGCCAAGGCAAGTGACACACCATCAAATCTCCCATATTTCTACTATGCATTAGTAGTGTTTTTGAGTAGTATGCATGATAGAATTTTTTTTCTAAGATATTATTATGCTATGCAAAATCCCAAGTAGTGTGTAACAATCCTTTAGACTTGTTATTTTGGAGACTTAGTACTTGGTAGATTCTTAGCATTGCTACAAATTTGTTTTACTCAAGGTTGTGGAAAAATTCTAAGTATAAACTTCAATGAATCACCTGGGTGGATTTGGTTGTTTGGTTGTTGAGAGTTGAGTGTCTCCCTGAGGGGAGTTCACTTGAGGAATGCCACCTAGGAACAAAGAGATTACCAAGTCCTCTAAGTTTAGTAGCTTTCCGTGCAACCTTTTGACAATATGGGCTCTGTCTTGATCAACTAAGTTGTGAGAGTTCAGCCCAGGCTTGACAAGCAGATGTAGAATAATTATAGGTGGAACGGGTCTTACCGGTTGGGATGAATTTCTTCTTCTGAAAGATCTCTTCTCAATTCTCTCCTTTCCATGATGCACTCTGTGTGTATAGGGTGTTTGGGCTAATTGAAGACAAAGGGTGAAAGTGCACAACCTCTGCAGAGTTAGAAACTATGATTATAGCCATATCCCCGGTAATGGACGACTTCGAGCAACTGGACAAGGATGGGCAGAAGAATCTCAACGCCGTTTTGAAGAAGTAAAATTGGCTAAGGAAATATTAGTTGTGGTGCTCATGGGTGTGTCCCATGGTGCCAATCTTTGAAAAGAAAACTCTTTTTCAAAAGTGTTAGGGAAAAACTTGCCTTTTGCATATAGCCTAAACTCCACCAAGCCAGATATGCATGTAGTTTAGACCTGCCATGTTATATCCACCATAGTGTCATTTGCCAGTACATCAAATTGTACCGACCTCCTTCGGGTGCTGCATATTCCAACATGCAGGAAATTTTGATGATGAAGTTTGATCAAGTGTTTGGACTCGAGTCTACACCCAACATGTAATGCATGTGGCGCATGATTGAAGATGGAGGCTCATTGCTACTTTTATTTCTGTTATTTAAAACTTTGAGTTTTGCTAGTCATTCGAGACTATGCACTTTGTAATAAAGCTATACTTGGCTATTCTGGATCATTTGTAATAATTTTGATACTTCTACAATGATACTTTACATTTTGTTATGTGGTGATAGCATTGATCCAGGGACTAGCACTTAACACAGTAGTTCTTACATTATGAAATGTGAGGCGGGCGCTACAGAAATTTTCACGGATTTTTTTTAAAAAAAAGTGGTTTCTAAACAATAATGTCTTGTTGATTAAAAATAACCATGTAAAACAGAAATGACAAGGGTGTAAGAAATGTTCCTTTTGCGACTATGAGGAGACACTGTTGAGCATGTGTTTATCTCTTGCCCTTTGAGCTTGATGTGGATGAAACCGGCGAGACCGTAGATCCAGGGCTTCCGTTCCCACAGACGACGCCAAATGTCGGTTCCCTATATCAATATATTCATCGAGTGATATACTGGGGGTTTGAGGATAGGAGAAGGTTGCGCGTTGGTGGACTCAACGGTTAACATTTGTACGCGGGAACACACTACGAGGCCACGGTCACTTATCGAGTGAAAGTAAACAACTCTCTTTCTGAGGTTATTGTTCCCCAGCGTGGTCTGCGCCAGGGTTGCCCGTTGTCGCCCTATTTATTCATCTTGTGTGCCGAGGGGCTCTCAGCGCTGTTCCGAAAGGCTGAAGAAGACGGATCTCTTCAAGGGGTGCAGGTCTGCCCGTCCGCTCCTCGCATAAATCACCTCTTCTTCGCTGACGATTCTATCATCTTCCTAAAGGCCAATGAATCCAGCATCAGGAAGCTTCTTGACATTTTGGCTCTTTATGAGGATGCTTCTGGCCAAATGGTGAACATGGATAAATCTGACATCATGTTCAGTAAGGGCACTTCAAAGGGAGCCAAGAGAAATATAATGAGACTTCTCAATATTCAGGATGAAGCCTTAACTGACCGTTACCTTGGTCTTCCAGTCCACCTAGGCAGGTCAAAATCCAAGGCTTTCGGCTATCTGAAAGAGATAATTTGGAAAAAGATTCAAGTTTGGAAGGAGAAATTCTTATCAAGGGCTGGCAAGGAAATCTGTATTAAAGCCGTGGCTCAGGCTATTACCTTATATGCCATGTCTTGCTTCGATGTCACAAAATCCTTTTGCGATGATATAAGCTCTATGGTCTGTCGGTATTGGTGGAACAACCAGGAGGAGAATAGACACCATTGGCTCAGTTGGCAATGTCTGTCCTAGCCAAAGGGTGAGGGGGGTCTTGGCTTCCGGGACCTCCACATCTTTAATCTCGCAATGCTGGCGCGTCAAGGCTGGAGGCTTCTGCAGGATCCGGACCCTCTCTGCGGGAGGGTTCTCCGTGCTAAATATTTCCCAAATGGTAACATTCTGGAGGCGGTGGCAATGCCGGGCATCTCCTATACTTGGCGTAGAATCCTTAAGGAGGTGTCTCTTCTCAAGGAAGGTCTGGTCTGGCGTGTTGGGGATGGCGCTAACATTAGAGTGTGGGATGACCCTTGGCTCCCGGCTAGGGATACTCGCCGCCCCAGGACCTTGCAAGGCAACTCCGCAGTCACTTTGGTGGTTGATCCGCTGAATCCTGCGACTGGCGACTGGGATGCTGAAATTATTAATGCCCTCTTCCACCATGATGATGCAAATTCTATTCTCTCCATCAGCATATTCGATGATATGGAGACAACCTGGCCTGGCACTTTGACCCGAGGGGTCTTTTCTCTGTCAAGTCAGCGTACAAAGTGGGAGTTAGGATGAGAGATAGAAGTTCGGGGCTGGAGGCTGAATGCTCCATCTCTCCTGTAGGCGCTCCCAACTCCACTTTTGATTGGAACCATATTTGGCGGCTGAAGGTTCCCAGTAAAGTACAAATGTTCGTGTGGCGGTTTGCTCACAATAGCCTTGCAAATCGTATGAAAATTCAGAGAGTTGGTGTGGACCTGGACACTAGATGTCTGGTTTGTCTGAGGCTAAACGAAGATGGAGGTCATGTCTTCCTCAAATGCAAGAAAGCTAAAGAGTGTTGGCGCAGTCTGGGGCTGGGTGTTCTGCGCGATAATCTGGTTCTTTGCAATTCCGCAAAAGAACTTTTGCTTGAGCTGTGGCAATGCACGGAGGAGTTCCAAATCAAGGCTGTTACTCTCATGTGGGAGTGGTGGAATGTCCGCAACATGGCGAATGCTGGGGAGAGCAGTCCTAGCCCCCAAGTGGTATGTCATCGTGTTGAAAGGCTTTTGGTCGATTTCCTCTGCTTTCAAAAGCCTGACAAGCCCGCGAAGCCGTCTGAGGTCCATCACTGGGTTAGGCCGCCTGACAATCATGTGAAAATTAACTTTGATGGTGCTTTCAACGCCAGCACAGTCAATGGTGGCTGGGGTTATGTTATCCGAGATCAGGCCGGCGAGTTCATTGCGGCTGGAGCGGGTAAATCAGTGAACTTGAGGAATCCTCTGCATTCCGAAAGTGTGGCTTGCCTTGCTGCAATTGAGGGAGCAAACAGAATTGGCGCAAACAGAGTCATCTTCGATTCAGATGCTTCAAACCTGGTGCTTGCCCTCAACATTAGCGATTTCGACAAGTCAGAAATAGGTGTGTTAGTGAAAGAAGCTAGGAGTCGCTGCATTCTTAACTTTGAATCCTTTCAGCTTGCTTTTAGTCGACGCACCTGTAACAAAGTTGCCCACGAGCTTGCTAAGCTAGGCACTACCTCTGAGTCTTCAGATTCTTACTGGGACGACTCTGCTCCCTATTGTATTACTTCCCTGTTAGCCAGCGATTCCACTGTGCAAGTTTAATAGATGGTGTTACAAGTTCAAAAAAAAAGTAGGCCTCGTAGTGTGTTGCCAGCCATGTAGGTTTTCTAAAATGTTGCTACAGAATGTCTGCTTGAAATGGGCTTGGGCCAATCAAAGCCTACTAAGCCGTTTCCTTATCTTAGGCTTACCCGCCGCATATCCCGTCGCCGCCGCAGAAGCTATGTACGAATTCTGGAAAAAAAAAACTACTCTACATGCGAATTTCCCTCAACAAGAAAAGAGCTACGTGAGAATTGAAGTACCCTGGAAGAAGCCAGTGGAAATATGAACTGTAGACGCATCCTTGGCCACATAAGAATTACATACCGTGCACAAGTACAAACCACCATGAAGGAAATGAACCAATCGCATATAGACGGTGTGACCAAAAGCAAAACAGTAAACATCAAAAAGATCGAATTGGTGCTTTTCGCTTCTGGGCGCCGTTCGTTTATGCCCAGAGCTCGCCGTGGTAGAATAATTCGGTCAGAGCCCGGTGGAGAAAGGGATGGACGTGCTGGCTAGCCAGAAGTCGCCGTCGAGGAACGAATCCACCGAGAAGGCGCTGGCCTCCGACGCGCTGCTGATCACGCGGTAACCCTTCCAGGACACCCGCTTGGACGTGCCGGCCCCGGGCCCCGTGTTCTGGTACTCGCCGTAGTAGAGCGTGTCGAGCGCGAAGGTGCCGTCCCACTCGAGCCACCCCGCGGGGTCGACGACGCTGTCCAGCTCCGACTGCAGGAACACCGTGCGCGAGTACTGCTTCCACGGCCTGCCCAGGTACGTCCGGAAGCTCGACTGCACGGCGGCGAGGTCCGACGCGGCCGCCACCTTGCAATTCTTGACGGAGATGCCCGTGTTCTGGTTCGGGTCCGTCCGGCCCTGCGCCGTGTAGATGTTGCTCTGGTTCGGGAGCGGCCGCCGCGCGTAGAGGTTGCATTTCTCGAGCACCACGGCGGCGTTGCCGAACACGAAGTCGATGGTGCCGTAGATGTCGCATTCGCGGAAGTACTGGCGGAGGGAGTGCACGTACAGGGTGTCCTGGTAGCCCACGAAGCTGCAACGGTAGAAAGCCGAGAGGTCGGCGCCGACACGGAGCGCCACCGCCTGGTGCTTCGATGGGCCGGCGGAGTTCTCGATGGTCAGATCACGGGCCATGAAGTTGTTGCCCACCACCGCTGCAACATTACCACGTACAAGAATTTGTTAGTTATCATATGGCATATGTGGTGAGCTACCAAAAAACTATATCAATATCAAGTAGGAGTACAAAACTTCTACTCCTACTTGATCATATTTTCTCAGAGGAACTTTGGGTTTCCTATTTGACGCCACCCAACACCCATGCAATCTCTCATGGTGGGCCAATCATTAATGTCTTTCATTTTTTTCGTTGTTTTTTTACATTTTTTTGTATTTTGTTTTTTTTTCTTTCGTTGTCTCGGTTTATTTTTTGGTACTGGTTATTTTTATTTTTTTGTGTTTTCTGATTCTAAATATTTTTTCTTTATCACTTTTATTTCCAGTTGTTTTCCTTTTATTATTATTATTGCTCACCTTTTTAATGTCCATCTGTAGCAAACAGTATTGATCACTGACTTGATCTCCGATCGGTTGTGAAAGTTGTGAGTGAAATGGGTGGTTTATATATAGCATGATACTTGATGTTGATGGAAGCAGGAACAACCAAGCTCTAAAAAGACTATAATGACAGACCAAATTACCTCTACTGCTGATGATATTATGCTTGTAATGCACGATTAAGTAGGATGAGGAGGGCGGATATGGTTCTAAGGAAGAGCCGGGACAATTCAATATCCCAATCTCTCACTAGAGAATAAATGCTCAGTTCTAACACATCAAAAGCGGTCATCGCCCGGCATAGCCGGGATGGTTGGGGACGGGCTGAGGCGTCCCAGCCCGCCTGGGATCGAGCCTCCGGCTCGCATGCCCAGTGCGTACTCACCTATTTCTACTATAAACAAAAAAGCCAAGGGACTCTTCCCCTCTGGTCTTGAAAAAAAAAAGCGGTCATCGATGTAAAATAGCCTAGCACCTAGCAAAAAATAAAACAAGGGCATACTTTCGCTATTTAAATTTAATTGAAGTTCTAACTTTGTTGTACCCCTCCGATCCATATTAATGGTCACTAAATCGGATATATCTAGCACTAAAATATGTCTAGATACATCCGATTTAGCGACCATTAATATGGATCGGAGGGAGTAATTTAAAACAGTACTTCCTCTAGCTATTTGACAGCAAAGATGCAGAGCAAGCCTGTGAGCACGCGTGCAAGAGGACGACGCGGATTCGCGCAAGGCAGCAACCACAGGCCCTCGTGGGCGGCCACTCCATCTTGAGCGTCCTATACCTTGTTCTTTGACGACAAAGACAAATTACACCGGCCCTCCGTGCACCTCGTGTGCAGATCGGGACAAAACTACTGTAGTAGGCAAGACGAATCAGCAGCTATATATTTTTCCTGTGGCACAAAGCATTGACTGTATCTTAAATTCCGATCGCCCTGTTAATTTAGATTTGGTAACAGTGAAGATATCTGGCCTTTCACTTCACGAGCTGGGTCGCAAATCGCCAGCTACCAGATACGTACTGTCCGGCTCAATATATAGTGCATCTATATATACATTGTATGCAGGGGCTCGATGATTACTCGATACTGTATACTGTCCAGCCAAAAGCAGTATGGTCAGTTTGGTGTTTTTATACTCGTAAAACTCGTGATACTTGCGTAGACAGGACCACGTGCATCCAAGTGGGTGCCCGATAAATTCGTACAGGAAAGCAAGCATCTGTCTATTGGATTGATTGGATTGACATGCGATGGATTATCAAACCGACAGCGTCTGCTATAGCAGCTGCAGGTTGGAGGCTTGCAGCTATAGATAATGGCGAACGCCTGCTCATCCACTCTATTCCTATATTCCCATACCGTGAGGACCAGTGTGGAACACAAGTGATGTCCACATGCACACATACCTCGTCCTCTTTATCAAAGCTCGATCTACCGGTGGAACACGGATTTAACTCGCTTTACTGAATCTACAAGTTACCCCCTCCCATCCGATATAAGTGTCGGAGGAAAGAAACTGATTACCTACAAGTTGAAAGCCAACGCCCGACATTTATTTAGTATCAGAGGTAGTAGCAAATTTTACCCCCGGCCTTCGCCACTCAAAAGAGGGGGATGTCTTTTTTTTTAAGTCATGCTGAAAAGTACGAGTACCATATAAAGTTTGACAAGTTTTTAGAAAATGAAACTATTAAAAACTATGATATTGCGAAGATACCGTATGAAAATATGTTTCAATATGTATCTAATGATATTGATATTTTGTATTTTACCATGTGTTAATGGTTTTTTCTAAGTTAAAATCGTTACATGTATCCATGCAAAAAAAAAAAGGAATATGCAGGGCAATGGATGTCTTATTATTACCGACTGTGGCGGAGTGGAAGGTGGTGGAGCCGTCGACGACGTTGCGGCTGGCCTTGATCACCGTCTTGCCGATGCCGTCGCCGATGAACATGAGGTTCTTGTGGTGCTTCCCCACCTCCACGTTTTCCATGTACGTGCCGGCCTTGATGTAGATCACGTACCTGGTCTTCGAGTTGGCGGGCGCGGCCGCCACAGCCGCCTTCACCGTCGTGTAGGCCCCGGTCCCGTCCTTGGCCACCACCGCGTTCGCCGTTATGCCGGAAGCTGGCGTCTGCAGCAGACGCCGCTCCCCGGGCTTCACCCACCGAGGGAACCCCTTCACCATCTGCCCGTAACCCGTGAACGGCTGCCGCTCTCGCTGCACGCCCTCCGTCACCGCCGACGTGGACGGCGAAGGCGAGGGCGGGGGCGTGGGCTTGGGCGAGGGAAGCTTCTTGGCCATGGCGAGCGAGTTGCTGACCATTCGGGCGATGTGGCGGATGCCGGGCTCCACGTAGCGCCGCATCTCGCCGCCCTTCTGGTACGAGAAGCCCTCGAGGCAGGTCTGCTGGTTGGTGATGGCGGCGGAGAGGACCGTCATGACTTCGTCAACTGTCAGGCGCCTGCCGCCGGCGGGCTGCCGCTCCAGGTCGGAGATGGTGAGCCGGAGGTCGTCCATGGTGGTGCTGAGAAGCTCCTTGCAGTCCAGCAGGGCGAGGCGGTCGCGCGCGGTGAGGGAGCTATCCCGGAGGAGGGAGGAGCAGTTGGCAGTCATGGTGCTGACTTCGGTCTCTGTGCTGTTGCAGGTGGTTTCGATGACGACCGGGAGGGTCTTCTTGTGGAGGTCCGGAACGGTGGCGAGCATGGACAGGCAGAGGTCCGGGTACAGCGTGCCGTCGCAGTGCGCGGCTGCGGCGGCCTCGGCCGAGGGATAGAAGGAGACATCGGAGGAAGCCGCTGTGGCAGCGGCGAGTGTGAGGGCGAGGAGGACGAAGAGATGCCCTCGTTTCTCGTAGAAGGGTGTCATTGTTGCGAGCAGGATGACAAAGCTTGGAGAGCTAGCTAGCTAGAATGTGAGAGTGGAGTGGTGGACTGGCTACTGCTATATACTGTACGTGGAAGCGTGGAAGGCGAGGACCTTTTCTATTTGGGTGCGGCGTTGGATCTTGGATGTTAGTAAGTGTTGGGCTGTACAACTGACGGTGAAGATCTAGGTGCCGGCTCACGAATATTTGCAATGGTCTTACGTCGCGCTGGGTTGACGCATCAACCTACGCTTTCAGGCTCAATAAAACTATTCTGCCAAACACATGGTGTTCAGGTTCTCACCTCAATAATCATAGAGCTATCGGATCAAGTTCCGATTTGTTCATGTTCTCACCTCCCACACACAACATTTCGGTTGCAATAAGACCCATGTGGGAGCCCGATGCATCTTCCCAAGCTAAAAAATAAACATCGTTCGAAAAACAGGATCCTACGGGGCTGCCTTCCTCGCTCCACAGTTCGTTTTTGGGAGAAAATGACAGAAAACAACCATAATTGGGGTTGAGATGTCTCCGAGCCACTTTTTTTTTCTAAAAATTGACACAAAACCACCACAATTGGGGCAAAGAGCGACGCAGACCACTGATTCACGTGTTTAGGCCGTTTGACACGAATTCTAACCATCCTGGCCCACTTGTCAGGTCCACTTGGCCAAGGTGACCGGCTACAAGCGTAACATCTGTTAGAAAATGACGCAAAACCACCACAATTGGGTCTAAGATGTCTCAGAGCCACCATTTTTGGACAAATCGACGCAAGCCACCGCAATTTGGGGTAGAGAGTGACGCGGATCACTAATTTGCTATGTTTAAGCATGTTAACACCTTTTCTGATCGCTCGAGCCCACATATAAGGTCCACACGTGGCCAAAAAATCATAAAAAGGCGGCGGCGACGTTGCGCTCGGGCGTTGATGGTGACAGTGCTCCGGCAGTTCTTCGGCCCACCTGTAAGGTCCACGTGGCAAAAATGGGAAGAAAAGGAAGATAACGCTCTGCCCCTCTTCTCTCTCACCGCCAACCGGGACACACCTGTCCGCGCCCCGTCACCCCTAACCTCCGGCCCACTCACCTCACCCAGGACATCCGTGCGCATCCCTCACTTCCCGCACTCGCCCCGATCCCCTCGACACCCCAACGACCACCCCGCGCCCTCACTATAATCCCAGGACTCCCTCTCCATTTACCCTCTCTCTTCTCTCTGATTCACGCCCCAGGCTGCTAAAATTTCACGCTGGAGATCCGCTACTTTCGCCGCCATTCTCCACCGTTTCTGGATGGTACAAAACTCCCCCTGATTTCCCCGTCTTCCTTCCTCGCATGTAACCGCGCATCTCTTCATGTGGCATTTCGAATTTTTGTGCAGTGGGATACGTCGTGTCGTCCTCGACAGGAGCTGGTCGGCATCAGCACCAACCCCAGCCGCCCCTCACCGATATTATTGGAAGTGAACCTCGACGTCGTTGCCACCATCTGCTACCCCTCAACGCGCCGCACCTTTTCGTCACTTCCACGAGGCCGGAGAACCACCGGAGCACCGTCGCCATCAACGCCCGAGCGCAGCGCCGACGCCGCCTTTTTCTGCTTTTTTGGCCACGTGGACCTAATACGTCATAAACGTATCCATAATTTCTGATGTTCCATGTTGTTTTCATACTATATGCTACATGTTTCTTATACACTTTATGCCATTTTTATCGATTTCCTGGGACTAACCTATTGACAAGATGCCACAGAGCCAGTTCCTTTTTTTCTGATGTTTTAGTTTTAGAAAAGTTGTTCTGGAAATATTCTCGGAATTGGACGATTCGAAACCCGGGAGTCTTAGAAAGTTGTCGCACACATGGAGTCCGGAGGGGACCCGGAGGGGGGCTACAGGGGCCCACACCATGAGGCGGCGCCCCCCTTGGCCGCGCCCAGGGGTAGTGTGGGCCCCCCCTAGACGCCCACCGACGTTGCCCTCTCGCTTATTTATACCTCTCGTGAGGTTAAACCTAAATACCCGAGCCTTTTCCGCCAAAAACATTCGCAGCCGCCATCATCGTTAACCCTAGTTCGGGAGGGTTCTCGAGCTCTCTCCGGCACCCTGTCGGGAGGGGGAATCATCACCGGAGGGCTTTTCATCACCATGTCCGCCTCCAAAATGATGCGTGACTAGTTCATCCTTGGACTACAGGTCCATAGCAGTAGCTAGATGGTTGTCCTCTCCTCTTTATGCCTCATGTTTAGATCTTGTGAGCTGCCTAACATGATCAAGATCATCTTATTGTAATGCTACATGTTGTGTTTGTTGGGATCCGATGAATATTGAATGCTATGTCCAATGATTATCAATCTATCATGTTCTTTTCATGTGTATGTTACTTATGATCTTGCATGCGCTCTGTTGCTAGTAGATGTCGCCAAGTAGATGCTGGTGACTCCAAGAGGGAGTATTTATGCTCGATAGTGGGTTAATGCCTCCCTTTCACTCACGCTCGAGTGACAGAAACGTAAACATGTGGGGGATGTGTTGTTGCCGTTAGGGAGAAAACAACGATGTTTACATTATTTACATTACACACTATGCTTACTGCAATTATCTGTTGCTTGCAACTTAATACCCAAGGTTTGCTCATATGACATTCTGAGGGTGGATTATTAGTCATAGATGCAGCTGGATAATGGTCTATGTATCTTGTTGTAATGCCCACATGAATCACATAGTAATCATCATTCATGCATATGCACTACGGTGCAGCCTTTATATCTGTCAATTGCCTAGCTATAATTTGTTTACCCAACATGATATCTATCTTTTTTGGAGAGACACCACTAGTGAACTGTGGACCCCGGTCCATTTTCCTCATACTGATAATACAACCACTTCAATCTCTATTTTCATACTGTTCCTACTGTTTTCCTACTGCCATCATTGTTCTCTTTTCATCTACTGCAAACAAGTACTATTTTCCACACCATACGTTTAACCTCTTTGTTTTCAGCAAAACCGGTGAGATTGACAACCTCACTGCTTCATTGGGGCAAAGTGATTTGATTGTGTTTTGTAGGTTCCACATTGCTTCTGAACCGGTAGTGCGCCCTGCCATCTCAGCTGCATCAACCTTGGGAAGTGATTTCTTTCTCCTACTGGTCGATTCAACCTTGGTTTCTTTCTAAGGGAAATTTGCTGTTTTGCTCTTCATACCTTCCTCTTGGGATTTCCCAACGAGTGCAAGATCTGCACCATCAAGCTATTTTTCTGGAGCCGTTGCCGGGGGAGGAAGAGGATTTCTGCAAGGGGAGTTTCTCACCTCCAATCATTTTTACTTTGTTATTGTTTTGCTTTTTTACTTGCTTTATCATGCTTGCTATCAATGTTTGATGTCTGATGTCTACGCACGCTTCTATTCTTGTAGACAGTGTTGGGCCTCCAAGTGCAGAGGTTTGTAGAACAGCAGCAAGTTTCCCTTAAGTGGATTACCCAGGGTTTATCGAACTCAGGGAGGTAGAGGTCAAAGATATCCTTCTCAAGCAACCCTGCAATTAAGATACAAGAAGTCTCTTGTGTCCCCCAACACACCTAATACAATTGTCAGTTGTATAGGTGCACTAGTTTGGCGAAGAGAGAGTAAAATGCAAGTAATATGGAAAGATAATAAGTGATAATAGCAATCTGAAATAAAAATGGCAGCAAGCAAACATGTAGCAGAACTGGAGGAAAATTGTGTTTCAATGCTTGGAAATAACGCCTAGGGCTCCTACTTTCACTAGTGGACACTCTCAACAATGATCATATAACTGAATGCATAAATATCATTTCTTCACTATGCTACTCCGAACCACTCTCCGGTCGGATAACGAACACTAATCATTACGTAGGGCTTTAACGGCACTCCTCAAGTCTATATTCCCTCTCTAGGGCACCCCAATGTCACTACGAGCGCCATAAATTTGTAAACAAACGCCAGAATTTCATAGGTTCACCTTCCAACACAAGATATAAATATCATGCTAAACCACACGGAGCACACACTGTCACCTTTGCCCCGTGATCAAAGTGTTTACGGATACAACAAAACCACTTGAGTAGCATAACAGATGAAGATCAATCTACATATTCAACTAGATTACAAAGCTCATGATCACATAAAGATCACACCATGGGAGAGAGAATTAAACCACATAGCTACCGGTAGAGCCCTAAGCCCCGAGGGAGAACTACTCCCTCCTCATCATAAGAGACAACAACGGCGATGGAGATGGCGGTGGCGTCGATGGAGATGGCTTCCCCGTCCCGGCGGGGTGCCAGAACAGAGATCTATCCCTCGAAACTTGTCGGCGGCGGCGGCGGAGCTACGGATGTATTTTGCGGAAAATGTCGATTCTTTTAGGGTTTATGCCTCGGGGAGTATATATGCGCGAAAGGGCGATGCCGGGAGGTGGCCAGGGGGCCCACACCCCTAGGTGGCGCGGCCAGGGGGACCCGCACCACCCTTTGGCCCCCCTCCGGGGATCTTCGGGACTTCTAAGACTTCTGGTTTTCGAATCGTCCAATTCCGAGAATATTTCCAGAACAACTTTTTTGAAACTAAAAACAGTAGAAAACATGGAACTGGCACTTGGCATCTTGTTAATAGTTTAGTCCCGAAAAGTCGATAAAAATGACATAAAGAAGGGAGAAAACATGTAGCAATTGGCATAATATCAACATGGAACATCAGAAATTATAGATACATTGAGACATATCAAGCATACCCAATCTTAGTTCCTACTCATCCTTGAGTAGGTAAACGATAAACAAAATAATTTCTGAGGTGACATGCTACCACACAATCTTGATCAAAATATGTAAAGTGGAGCATGTAAACTAGGATCAAATGAACTAAAGTTGTGATCTATGTTTGATATCAACAAGTAATGCATAAACAAATAAGAAGAAAGAAGCAAAACTTTTAATGAATCAATACTAAAAGACTATCAACCGTGCAAGATGATTTAAGCTTTCAAGAACAACAATATCATGCACGTCAAACGATCTTCACAACCCCTGTTAGGATCAAGTCAAGCTTTCCACACGATGCAATGCTTGAATCTTAAACTATTTGCGCACTAAAAACAAGCAAGTGTTCTGCGTTGGTCCATGGCACCGGAATGTTATGGCTAAGAGAACATTATGGGGGGTTTAGAAGGTCAATGGAAGAAAGGCTCACAAAGCTGAAAGTGGTCATTGGACAAGAGAAAGTCCTGCAACCGAAGCTATGCAAGGAGTAGGGATTTCCACACAACGGATGCACATAGTATAAGTGTATGAAAGCTCTCCAATGGAACCAGTGGGGTTGCATCCAACTTGCTTGCTCATGAAGACCTACAACTCATTTGAGGAGGCTCATCATTGGAATATACAAGCCAAGTTCTATAATGTAAAGTTCCCCACATAGTTATGAATAAAAGATAATATAAAAACTCTCTCCAAACTGAAATATTGGTGCTAAACATGAAGCACGAGTGTGGTATAAAGGATAGTGATGCGCCCCCTCTCTTTATTCTCTCTTTGGCCTTTTTTTTTTCTTTTTTGGGCTTTTTCATTTTTTTATATATCCTCACTGGTAGGGGCAACATCCTATATTACAATGAATCACACTTTTAGTACTCATAACTCATAAAGGAATATCTCTGATGTCTCTAACTGCATGCTCCTGCTAGTGTAGCAGTATGCATAAATAACCATGAAGCTCATCATCAAGTAACATAATGGAGGTGGATGTCGTGCAGCAATATATCTTGGAATGGCTATGGAAATGCCATGATAGGTAGGTATGGTGGCTGTTTTGAGGAAGAATATATGGGCTTATGTGTAGGAGAACAAAGTCCTCCCATGGGATTTGTATGCACTGGCGAAGTTTGCACCAACTCTCAATGTGTGAAAGGGCAATGCACAGTACCGAAGAGGCTAGCAAATATGGATGGTGGAAGTACCAGGAACCGCAACATAGACTCACGAGTTAAAAGATTACAACAAGCAAATCATCTTACAAGGCCCAATGCAAATCACTCCAAGAGGGTCCGTGGCAGTGACAAGTCACAGTTAGCTACCCCGACCGTAGCGCGTAACAAAAGGCCGATCAGAAATGTATCACTCGTAGCAATCATATACCATTGTTTCTATCAGCTGGTAATTTAAGTGTGGCACAGTTTCAAGTTTCTTAGACCAACCATTAAAAGTTTCTGCTTACTAGTTCTTCCCGTTTATCAATTAAGCAAATTAATATCTCAAAACAACAGCAGTGACTCAAGTGAAGTAGTTTAGTGATCTACAAGACCATGCGAATTTTTCCACTCTACCAACTACCAGATAAGCATTTCTATTCCCAACCAAGCACATATATGAGACAACAAAAAATTCTCTACATGATACAACAAGCAAACATGAGATTACTCACATAACACTACTAAAACTAACATCTCTGAATAAGAGATGCATGAAAACAAAGGCTAAACGCAGTACTAGCAAAAAGTGAACACTCACAAAACAATAAGAATGAAAACTAGAGTGTTCTAAGCAATGAAAATGGAGCGTGTCTCTCTCCCACACAAGTATGATAAGATCCAACCATAAACTAAAACAAAGAAAACTAAACAAATTGAAAGCAAAAATAAAAGACGCTCCAAGTAAAGCACATAAGATGTGACCGAATAAAAATATAGTTTTACTAGAAGTGACCTGATAATTTGTTGATGAAAAAGGGATGCCTTGGGCATCCCCAAGATTAGACGCTTGAGTCTTCTTGGAATTTGCTGGGATTTACCACCGGGGCATCCCCAAGCTTAGGCTCTTCACTCTTCTTGATCACTTCATATCATCCTCTTCTCTTGACCCTTGAAAACTTCCTTCACATCAAACTTCTCACAATCTTCATTAGCAACGTTAGTGCAATCGAAATAATAAATTCACATGGTTCAGTTTCAACACAAGACTAACACTCATAAACACATTAGCTACTGTCACAACTTCTTTTAAAACTCTTTTTCTCAAAAGAACACCAAAAAAGAGATTAAGATGCAAATGCAATTATTGGCAGAAATCTGTCAAAACAGGACAGCAGGTAAAGATGATTTTTTTCGAAAATCTTTTGTTTCTCAAATCAAAAAGTGGCAAACTAATAAAAGTTGCGTATACATCCCAGGATTACGCACAAACAAATTCAGGTCATTTTGAATTTTCTGTGATTTTATACGAATTTAACAATGGACCGCAGAAATTTGTTTGCTCCGCAGAAATCCGAAATATAGCCTCAACTTTCCACTAGAGGCTTTACTTGACTCAACAAAACACAAAATAAAAGATACAGCAGGGTTGCTAAGGAAATATAAAACACCTAGGTGCAAAGCACACAAAAGAAAACAAAGGAAAACGGGTTGAAAACAGACAAATAAACCGTGTTGTCTCCCAGAAACGCTTTTCTATTAATGCCATTCAGCTAGGCACAATGATTTTTAAAAGATGCTCACATAAGAATAAGAGTTGAAGCACAATAAGAGAGCATCAAGAAGAAAATATAAAACACATTTAAGTCTAACCCACTTCCTATGAAAAATAATCTTGTATGAAAACAAGTCATGAAAGCACAAAACAGCGAGCATAGGAAAGCAAAACAAGTGCAACTTCAAAATTTCCAACATAAAGAGGGGAAACTTAATATTATTTAGATATATAAAACCATGTTTCCCTCTCTCATAATAACTTTCAGTAGAATCATGAATAAAATTAACAATATAACTATCACAAGAAAAATTCTTACCATGAGCCACATGCATAAAAGAATTAATACTCTCCACATAAGCATAGCCATTCTTATTAATAGCAGTGGGAGCAAATTCAACAAAATAGCTATAATTATTATTATCATCACCATAATCATCAAATATAGGAGGCATTTTGTAATCATAATTAATTTTATCCTCAATAGTAGGTGGACTGAAAATATCATAATCATTATAATCATCATAAAGAACTCCAACATGATAGACAAGTTGTATATTAGGGACATGATTTTCGGTAATACCTCCATAACTATGACAAGTTTCATAAGGATAATTGTAATCATAGCCTATTTTATAACATCTTTTATAATAGTTATCAAAGACTTGAGGCATAGTATCATCATAGGAAATAGAATAGTTATCTTTCAAAGTGCATTCATTTGTAAACATGTCATCATTTTTACTAGAAAGAGATGTATCAAGCATATCATCAATAGCAAAAGGATTTTCAAACACATCATCCACAAGCTCAGAGCTTCCTTTATTATCATTGGAAGTAACATGGATGGTACTAATAGTACAAAAATTATCATCATTTTCAGAATTGGTACCAAAGAGATTTTCAATATCAAAAGTAGTGTGTTTCTCCCAATCATGGTCACTTTCATAAATAACAGGCATAGGAAAATCATCGAGTTCAGACTCATCAGCAAAAGCTGCAATATGAGCAACATGCTTAGGGATAGATACCGTTACCTCTCTCTTTTTACTCCTCTTCTTCTTCTTCTTCCTCTTCTTACTCTCTATAGGAGGGAGAGGCTTGAAAGAAAGCTTCTCCACATACCCTGGTTTATTGTCAGAAACAATAGAACAAACCTTGGAGGATTCCTCCTCTTCATTAATAAGATGAAAACAAATATTAGCCATGTCATATTTTGGTAAAGTGTCCTATTTTAGAATATTTTGTATGTAAGTATTTGCATGGCAATTTCCAACACAATAAAGATGGCATTCATGCAAGACACTATTCATATCAAAAGCACTCATATCAATCAAAGAAGTTTTTCTTCATAACTCTTCACACCCCAAAAATAATGTAAGTTCATCATGCTCATTGGGGGTGATCATGTCATCACAATACAAACTTGCAGTACTCATAGGATTGGAAAGGCTACTATCATGGCTTGCACATTGAAAATTAAAATGACCCACTTTACATCAAAGTTCACAAATAAAAGGATAGAGGGCACAAAATTTGTCACCAAGATCATTTAGAGCCCTATCCACTTTCTAGTTTTTTTTTATTCCTATGATGGATACAATATTCTTCTACGATTAGATTCTTTTCACAAGGTCTAAGTGCTCCACAGAAATTAACATGCTTATAAGAAATAGTACTTTCAGAAGTTTCAGCATGTTTATTGCAATCATCAATAACAATTTCATTTTTCACGCAAGTATCTTTAAAAGGTTCATGATATATGTCCCCATTTTTAGGAAGATTAATATAAGAAGCAAATTATCTATACCAACCGACAACCATTTGAGAATCAAGACCATATTTAGCATTAAGCTCATGAAAATTAGCAGTTTCAGCAAAAGTCTTAATGCAATCATACTCATAGTTTATACCTGATTCTTTACCTATGTTGTTATTCCAATCTTCATTATTTGCTTCAATTGTTTCAAGAAGATCACATTTAGCTTCAACCTTCTTACTTGAGAAAGAACCCTCTGAACATCCATCTAGATAATCCCTGTAATGTCCTGAAAGCCTTGCATAAAAATTAGTAACAATTATTTCCTTAGGAAGATCATGGTTAGGACATTTAAGTATTAATGTTTTCAGTCTTCCCCAATCTTGAGCAATGCTTTCTCCATCATGAGGCCAAAAATTATAAATGTAATTCCTATCTAAATACAGTTGATGAGAGGAATAAAATTTAGAGTAAAATAGAGATTCAAGCTCCTTCCACTCCAAATGATGAGGATCATCTAGCAGCTCATACCACTCCCTTGCTTTGTCCTTAAGAGATAAAGAGAATAACCTCCTCTTAACTTGGTCCATTGAAAAACCCGCACACTTGAACAACCCGCATAATTCATGTATAAAGAGTAAATGATCACGAGGATGAACAGTTCCATCTCCAAAATAACGGTTATCCATGACAAGTTCAACAATTTTCTTGGGTATTTTAAAAGGAATGCTTTCAGTAGGAGGATTTAAAATATCAGAAGCATCATTAGGTTTATCACATATGAGAGATAAAGTATCATCAGAGCAAATTTTCACCTCTAAAGCTCGGGAAATAAAAAGTTTATAGAAACCAGCTTCCCCAAGCTCAGACTTTTCCATAGTACTAGAAATAATGGTATCCAAATAATTAATGCTGATAACATTTCTACTAGAACACAAATAAAGCTCTCTCATATTTTTGTTGTTTTCCATTAAGACTAACTAGTAAAAATAAAAACAAGAAATAAGTAAAATAAGACTAACTAGTGAAAACAAGAAATAAAAAGATAAAATTACAGAATCTAAAGGAAATAACTTCTAGCACTCACACCCGAGGATGTGAGAACCTTTTACCTTACCTCCCCGGCAACGGCGCCAGAAAAAAGCTTGATGTCTACGCACGCTTCTATTCTTGTAGACAGTGTTGGGCCTCCAAGTGCAGAGGTTTGTAGAATAGCAGCAAGTTTCCCTTAAGTGGATTACCCAAGGTTTATCGAACTCAGGGAGGTAGAGGTCAAAGATATCCCTCTCAAGCTACCCTGCAATTAAGATACAAGAAGTCTCTTGTGTCCCCAACATACCTAATACAATTGTCAGTTGTATAGGTGCACTAGTTCAGCGAAGAGACAGTAAAATGCAAGTAATATGGATGATAATAAGTGATAATAGAAATCTGAAATAAAAATGACAGCAAGCAAACATGTAGCAGAACAGGCGGAAAACGGTGTTGCAATGCTTGGAAATAAGGCCTGGGGCTCCTACTTTCACTAGTGGACACTCTCAACAATGATCACATAACTGAATGCATAAATATCATTTCTTCACTATGCTACTCCGAATCACTCTCCGGTCGGATAACGAACACTAATCATGGCGTAGGGCTTTAACAACACTTCTCAAGTCTATATTCCCTCTCTAGGGCACCCCAATGTCACTACGAGCGCCATAAATTAGTAAAAGAACGCCAAAATTTCATAGGTTCGCCTTCCAACACAAGATATAAATATCATGCTAAACCACACGGAGCACACACTGTCACCTTTGCCCCGTGATCAAAGTGTTTACGGAGACAACAAAACCACTTGAGTAGCATAATAGATGAAGATCAATCTACATATTCAACTAGATTACAAATCTCATGATCACATAAAGATCACACCATGGGAGAGAGAGATGAACCACATAGCTACCGGTAGACCCCTCAGCCCCGGGGGAGAGCTACTCCCTCCTCATCATAGGAGACAGCAACGGCGATGGAGATGGTGGTGGCGTCGATGAAGATAGCTTCCGGGGGCACTTCCCCGTCCCGGCAGGGTGCCAGAACAGAGATCTGTCCCCTGAAACTTGTCGGCCGCGGCGGCGGAGCTACCGATGTATTTTGCGAAAAAGGTCGATTCTTTTAGGGTTTATGCTTCGGGGAGTATATATGGGCGAAAGGGCGATGCCGGGAGGTGGCCAGGGGGCCCACACCCCTAGGTGGCGCAGCCAGGGGGACCTGCGCCACCCTTTGGTGTGGCCACCCTGTGGCCCCCCACCAGGGCTCTTCGGGACTTCTGGATGTTTTCGGGACTTCTAAGACTTCTGGTTTTCGAATCGTCCAATTCCCAGCATATTTCCAGAACAACTTTTCTGAAACTAAAAACAGCAGAAAACAGGGAACTTGCACTTGGCATCTTGTTAATAGGTTAGTCCCGGAAAATCAATAAAAATGACATAAAGAAGGGAGAAAACATGTAGTAATTGGCATAATATCAACATGGAACATCAGAAATTATAGATACGTTGGAGACGTATCAATGTCTTTGAAACTAGATCTTATTGGCAAGGTGGGTTCATGGATGAACAACAAAAATATTATAAGGAACACCGCTTGTCACAAAAAGGGATACACTTATGGGAGCAAATTAATAAATTGCATAACTATGTTAAAAACTTGTGATCTACTTATAATGTTACTTATTGCTTTGATAAAGCTTGTTGTTGTAGGAGGTATTAACACCTCCCTTTTCAATGTGAGTATAATGTTTATGTTGCCATATCTTCTTATGTTAAGGGAAATTATGACTTTTATGATGTGGAAAAAATTCAGAAATTTATTGCTTGGAAGGGTGCATTCCAAATTGCCTATTTGCTTGAAAGTATTGATGATGCACCTTATAAATACGAGATTTATGCTATACTTGAATATTTCTTTGATAATTAGTAGGATTGTAATTGCTACATTATGAAATATCTTAATAGGTGCTATCCCCCAAAGGAGGAGACTAATGCCTTGCAGGAACCTATGGAAGAAGAAATTGCTGAATTTGGAAGCTCATTGGTTGAAAAAGAGGAGGAGAGTGATGATCAAGAGGAGGAAGAATGAAGTAGCTACCCATGTCTACCTCCCAATGATATTAACTCTTTAACTCATACCTTATTTGATTTTCAACCATGCTTACCAACGTAGGATGGGTGTTATATTGATAATTGTGACTATCCTATTGATTCTTTTGAAATATCCCTTTTTGATGAAATTGATACTTGCTATACTTGTGACCCTGATACTACTATGATTGAAACTTGTGAGAATGATATTACTACTGTTATTTATGATAATCCATGCTACTTTGATAAAACTTATGATAATCATGTATTTATTCCAGCTATTGATATGCGTGATAATGAGGAAGTTTGTTTAGAAAATTTATATGATAATGCTCTAAATGATGGTCCTATGTTACTTGATGCTATAAATTATAATTCTACTGAAAATAGGATTGCTATAATGTGTACCATACCTTTTATGAGTGATCAATCATCTTGTTTTGATATTGCTAAAAGTGGGAACAAAGAGGAGCTGATTTTAAATTTTGATCCCACTATTTTGGAGCTTCATATCAATTGCGTGCTTTTACACCATGACAAACATGCTTTATGTGATAATTATGTTGTTGAGTTTGTTCATGATTCTACTGAAAATTATTATGAGATAGGAAAATATGGTTGTAGGAATTTTCATGTTACTAAAACACCTCTCTTTTTGTTGAAAGTTTTGAAATTGCTCTTGTTCTACCTTCCCATGATTTCTAGTTTGAGCTTCTTTAATTTATTTCTTTACAATATTCCAATGCATAGGAAGTGGGTTAAAATTAATTTTTTTATACTTTCTTCTTGATTCTCTCTTTTGCTTAATTCATATTTATTATATGAGCATCTTTTAGTTTTCTGGGCTTAGCTAAAAGGCGTTAAAGAAGATCACTTCTTGGGAGATAACCCATGGTTTTATTTTTGATTTGTTTTTCTCTGTTTTCTTTGAGTCAAGGTGTTTTTTACTTCTGTAGCAACTCATTTGTATCTTTATTTTCATGTATTATTTGTGCCAAGTAAAGTTTCTAGCGAAAGTCAGTGTTAGTTTTGGATTTTTGCGCAGGAAACAGATTTGTGCTATCTACCGTAAGCAATCGCATAATTCACAGAAAGATCAAAATGACCTGCAAATTTTTGTGCTTATTCCTCAAATAATTCCGAAACTTTTTCGTTCTTTACGTTTTTCTATTTGAGCAAGGTAAGTGCCCCGAAATCTTTTGTCTTTACAGACTGTTATGGTTTTGACAGATTCTTCCATTTTTTTGCATTCTCTCTTTTACTATGTCGAGTCGATTTCTTTGCTCCACGAAACATCAGTTGATGTAGCTAATGTTTAAAAGTATTCATAATGATTGTGTCCATGCAGAACATCTGAATTTTTGATTGTGTACTAACCCTCTAATGCGAATTACATTGAGTGTGGTGTGAAGGAAGTTTTCAAGGGTCAAGAGAAGAGGGTGATATAATATGATCAAGAAGAGTGAAAAGACAAAGCTTGGAGATGCCCCCGTGGTTCATCCCAAAAAATTCTAATGAGACTCAAGCGTCTAAGCTTGGGGATGCCCAAGGCATCCCCTTCTTCATCAACAATTTATCAGGTCACTTCTAGTGAAACTATATTTTTATTCGGCCACATCATATGAACTTTACTTGGAGTGTCTATTTGTTTTCTTTTGTTTTCCTTGCTGCAAATAATATGTTTGGAACCCAGCATTATTTGTGTCGGAGAGATACACGCTCCACTTTTTCATATGAATACTCGTTTTCTTCCATGCTCGTATTCTTAGTTTTTCGTCTAGCTGTTGCAAATCCTTTTAGCTCCTGTTTTTCATGCATCTCTTATTCAGAGCTATTAGTTCTAGTAGAGTTATGTTAGTACTCTCTTATTTAATTTCTATATCATTTGGAGAGTTTGTATTAAAAGATATATTGAATGGTGCTTGATGGAAATAGAAAATGCTACATGTGGTAGATGGTATAACGGAAAAGCTTGCATATTCTTGTAGACCACTAAACCGTTTCACTTGATTAGTTTCTGTTGTTTTGAGATATTAATATGATTAATGGTGAACTTTCTGGTTTAGTAGAGTAAAAAAATTAATGGTTGGTCTTAAAAGCTTGAAACTGGGTCACACTCAAATAACCGGTTGATAGGATAATGGTATATGACTTCCTTTATTGATAGTAATCGTAATGGATTTTTGTTACGCGCTACGGTCGGGGTAGCTAACAGTGACTTTTCACTGCCACGAACCCTCTTGGAGTGATTTTCATTATGCCTTGTAAGATCATAATTTTAGTTGTAATTTGTTTTAACTTGAGAGTTATATGTTACGATTTCTGGCACTTCCACCATTTATATTTCCTAGCCTCTTTGGTACTATGCATTGGTCATTCTCACATTGAGAGTGTGTGCAAAATTCGCCAGTGCACCCAAACCCCGTGGGAGAACTTTTTTCTTCTACACATAAGCCAAAAATTATCTTCCTCAAAACAGCCACCATACCTACCTACCATGGCATTTCCATAGCCATTACGAGATATATTGCCATACAACATCCATCTTCATTATGTTACATGATGTCATGCTTCATTGTTATTTTTCATACTGCTACACTGGCAGGAGCATTTAGTTTTATGTACATCAGAGATATTTCAGTTTGAGTTATGAGTACTAAAAGTGTGATGATTCATTGTAAAATAGAGTGTTGCCCCTACCGGTGAGGTTATATATCCAAAAATTAAAAGAGAAAAAGCCTTAGAAAATAAAAATAAAATAAAGAAAGGGCAAACGAGAGATAATAAAGAGAGAGGGGGCAGCATTACTATCATTTATTCCACAGCACCAATACTTCAGTTTGGAGAGAGTTTTCATTTTATGACTTGCATAACTATGTGGGGAACTTGCATTATAGAACTTGGCTTGTATATTCCAATGACGAGCCTCCTCATAAGTGCTCTAGGTCTTCGTGGGAAAGCAAGTTGGATGCACCCCCACTAGTTCCATTGGAGATCTTTCATACACTTATAGCTCTATGTGCATCTGTTGTGTGGCAATCACTACTCCTTGCATAACTTCGATTATAAGACTTCCTCTTGTCTAATGATCACTTTCAGTTGTGTGAGACTTTCTTCCATTGACCATCCACCCCCCCCCCATAATGTTCTTTTAGCCATAACATCCAGGTGTCAGGGACCAATACAGAATGCTTGTTTGTTTTGAGTGCACAAATATCTTAATGATTTTCCGACGTGCATATCGTTATCACTTGACTTGATCCTAACAGGAGTTGTTGTGAGAGTTTGATTCCTTGGATGATTATATTATTGTTCTTGAAGCTTAAATCATCTTTAATAAACCTTGCACGGTTGATTTTCTTTTAGTATTGATTCATTGAAAAGTTTTACTTTGTTATTTCTAATGGTTTATACATTATTCTATTTGATATCAATTACAAACCACAGACCTTATTCATTTGTTCCTAGTTTACATGCTTTACATTAATATGATGATCAAGTTTATGTTGGTAGCATGTCACCTCGGAAATTATTTGTTTTTATCGTTTACCTACTCGAGGACGAGTAGGAACTAAGCTTGGGGATGTTGATACGTCATAAACGTATCCATAATTTCTGATGTTCCATGTTTTTTTCATACTATATGTTACATGTTTCTTATACAATTTATGCCATTTTTATCGATTTCCTGGGACTAACCTATTGACAAGATGCCATAGAGCCAGTTCCTGTTTTCTGCTATTTTTAGTTTTAGAAAAGTTGTTCTGGAAATATTCTCGGAATTGGACGATTCAAAGCCCGGAAGTCTTAGAAAATTGTCGCGCACACGGAGACCGGAGGGGACCCGGATGGGGGCCACAGGGCCCCACACCATGAGGCGGTGCCCCCCTTGGCCGCGCCCAGGGGTGGTCTGGGCCCCCTAGCCGCCCACCGATGTTGCCCTCTCGCCTATTTATACCTCTCGGGTGGTAAACCCTAAATACCCGAGCCTTTTCCATCAAAAACATCCGCAACCGCCCTCATCGTCAACCCTAGATCGGGAGAGTTCTGGAGCTCTCCCCGGCACCCTGTCGGGAGGGGGAATCGTCCCTGGAGGGCTCTTCATCACCATGCCCGCCTCCGGAATGATGCGTGAGTAGTTCATCCTTGGACTACGAGTCCATAGAAGTAGCTAGACTGTTGTTCTCTCCTATTTACGCCTCATGTTTAGAACTTGTGAGCTTCCTAACATGATCAAGATCATCTTATTGTAATGCTACATGTTGTGTTTGCTCGGATCCGATGAATATTGAATGCTATGTCCAATGATTATCAAATTATAATGTTCTTTTCATGTGTATGTTATTTATGATCCTGCATGCTCTCCGTTGCTAATAGATGCTCTAGCCAAGTAGATGCTCGTGACTCCAAGAGGGAGTATTAATGCTCGATAGTGGGTTTATGCCTCCTTTTCACTCACGCTCGAGTGAGAGAAACGTAAGCGGGTGGGGGATGTGCTGTTTCCCCTTGAATTGGTATTCTAGCTTGTAAGTAAGGCCGTATTTGACATTTTTTAGCTTGAATCGTTCCAATTTCTCTCCTCTTTCCCGTGCCTAACTGCAGCCGTATGTTTGAACTAAACAGGATTGATCCAGCGATGGCTTTCCGGCTGGCGGTTAGAATAAAAACTAGTGTGCTGCATGGTACTAAACTGCATTTTCTTCATTCGTTTTTATATCCGGTTGTGATAGAAACAAACATTTGCTTCAGAGATTTTCTCACTACCCTCCATTCACCCTATCCGTGGAGCGATGCAGATGCTTTTGAATTGAGTTACTTCAGCAGTACCGAGCAAAGATTTCTCCCACTAACTTGCGACGAGCATCTCGAGTTGTTTTTTACTCTGAATGCTGACAGCCTTTTGGTAAACTTCATATCGACGTGCTTCAGCCACGCGCAGAACCAGTCAAGGGGAAGGGTGTTCGGCAATCATCTGTCTCTGCTAATAGCCAGCACCCCGGGACCCCTTGTAGGTCTATACCAAATAAAGCGAGTGGTTTGTGGAGCCACAACATGTCTGCTGCTGAATTTGCTGCCGGTAGTGCTGCTGCTTCTCCTGTACCCTCTATGGTCGTTGTAGAAGAAGATGCAGAACCTGACGAGGAAGTGCCTCGAAATGATGATGAAGACGAGATGATGTACGCTGAACTGGTAGATAGAGCCAGTCAGAAAGCAGTGGATGATGAATATCCGGAGGAGCCCATGAGCCGAGCTAGGTTTGATGACACTGATGATGAAGAGGATGCGGAGAACAATGACAACTTAATTTTGGATGAATACGATGGTGACGATGTGGCAATAATTGAGTGGAATATGAAGAATCCTGAGCTTATTGAAGGCACCATATTCCAATCGATGGTGGACTGCCGGAATGCAGTGACTACAGATTGCATTCTTACTGAAAATACCTATAATATTAAAAGGAGTGAGCCAAGAAGGTTCACAGTTTATTGTCCATATGATAGGTGTATGTGGAGGTTGCATGCATCTCGTATGCTAAAGAGCAAACTGATTCATGTACTCCAAGTTAATTGATTATTTTATTTCAGATCATTGAGTAATGTTTTTATCCCTAATTTTTTACCATTTTTATTTTGTTTCAAATAAAGAAAAACCCCAACAAGAACACATGTCCACCTGGAGGGGGAGGGGGGAAGGTGATGACTCCCAAGTGCAGGAGATCAATTGTAGTACCTTTCGATAAGTATTTGAGTGTCGAACCCACGAGGAGCTGAAGGTAAGCTATCTATTCTCTAAAGCCCTATAACCCTCTATATGGTTGTTTATGCAAAGCAATAAGTTTGACTAAAAGGAACTAACTAATTAAAAGCAAGTGACGTGGAGTGTGGTTTGTCTAGTAACTAGTGAAGCAAGTTTAAAATGCAAGTAATCCTAAAGCAAGTTTCTAAAGCAAGTTTCACAAGTAGCAAGCAACAAATATCTCAAGTATCTCAAGGGAGCAAGTGTTCTAGCAATAAGTGTTTTGTTCGTGTGGTTGTCACAATTAGTGAAGCACATGTTTTAGTCTTAGTTGTTTCTTCTAGAAAGGAGCCATGAATAGGTATAGTCAAGTAAATGATCTACAACCCCCTTATGATGGATCATGTGGCCAAGTAAATGACTGCACAAGATTGATTAAGATATAAAGTCCCACCATAGCCTTACGTTCTAAGGTCCCCTATATATATCCCCCAATAACTTAACTTTGTGGCTCGGTCTCAGGTTACTGTCACTCCCAAGTCACCACCACTCCATTATGCTACCGGTGATCACCTTACATGCATTCCCCAACATATGCGTGCACTCATATATTGTACATAAAGACAATCATAGAAGATAATAAACTGGTATGCAACCAATCAACGAACTATTTCACCATTGCCAAGAACAATTCACTACTCGAACATAGACGGGGAGACACAATACATCAAGGGAATATAGTATTGCATCATACATCGTGTTTGCCAAGATATTACAGTGGAGAGATGGAGCTGATCTTGCTGTAGATGTTGATGCTGAACACGCCGGAGGGGGGTGGAGCCCTCCGGGGGTGATCCCGGCGGCGTTTCCCCCTCCGATCTTCTCCGGCGGCAGCCTTCTGTCTCTCTGTTTCGTGGTTTCGTCTCTCGGCGCCGCCTCCTCCTCGAAAAGGCCAGGGGACCCTTTATATAGTCGTTTTTAGGTCACGAGACACTCGGGAGAAGAAAGATCGACGGCATCGGAGCCACGGGGGCAAAAAGGGGGCCTCTCACGCGGCCAAGGAATCTGGCCGCGTGGAGGGTCCTCTTTGCCACCTGGTTGGACTTTTGGCCCTCTACTTTGGCCCATGGTCTTCGTCTCAAAAATTCTGAACCGTGCTCTTTGGCCTTGCCCTTTTTGGAGTCCCGAAGCTCCCGGAAAGTCTGAAACACTAAAAGTACGTTTTCTGGAAAAACAGGGTTTGAACCAAAAGAAGGGGGATTGTTTAGAAAATCCCCCAAATCATTATAAAACATGAATATAAGTTGCTAATATGTAGGAAAAACAAGTAATAACATGCAAAGTTCATGTATGCATTTTACATGCATCAACATCCCCAAGCTTAACCCATGCTCGTCCTCGAGTATGAAGGTGATAAAACTAACATGGACTTTGCATATTGAAACAATCATGGGATATCAAGGAGGATTATTCATGCTACATATAATCAAATTATTAATACTAGAAATGAGTAGCAATATACAATTCATGTTGTAAGAAATATCAAATATGCAAGCAAAGATGCTTCATGAAAGTTCACAAAGTGTATAATGAAATAAAAGCACTACGGACCAAATGCATACACAAAATGAAAAATAAAATCCTATATTGGTCAAAGAATACCATAATGGAAAATAGAAAATATGGTGGACACTTTGGAGAAAATTGAGTAGAGGTAAAACATGATCAAGTCTTATTTAGCCTCTAAATTATTCAACTAAAATTACTAATTGAAATGTGGTATCCATTGATCTAGGACTCTCATTGCCCCTTTATCACTAGCATCTTAAATGGTGAATGTTGAAGTAATGTGAATGACAAGGTGGTTGAAAGCCTCATGCCCCGTGAGTGTGAAAACCTACTCCATGATTACTCAACTTAAGATTCCTAATAAGCTTTGTACAATCATAATAAGTATTAATGACATCATAGAGAACCGCAAAGAGGTACGTCTTGCCCCATGACATGGAAACAAGCCCATGTCACAATGACAAGACAAACAAACGGATTAGACTCATCATCCTTTTTATTTTCATTCACTATTATGCATAGCTTCTTATTTTATTGTACGATGTGTTGTAGAGTCACTCAAGCTGTAAGTAAATTTCCACCATGATAATGCATGGCTTGGGTTAGCGGCCAAATGCGTTTCTCTAGTCATATAGATACTTACTCATCAAAACTTACTATTCCTCTATTTCATTTCGGCATGTCAGGAGTCCAAAAACAAAAGTACATGATATCAACCAAATGTAAATTTTTGTGCAATGTTGAAAGCTTTCCGGTGATACACGTTTATAGCTAGCTCCCAACCACACACTTTTCAAACGCAAAACTTGTGGCTCCCATTATTGGGTCATGTTTATTAGATGCATAAAAAGTAAAGTGTGCCTTCAAAAGTTCGTGAGAGTCCTAACCCAAGTTCAACCCATGACAATTAATAAAGTGAATATCTTAATTTAGAACATAAATAACACAATAACATGGTGAACATACTCGGAATAGCAATGAAGCTAATGGGAAGATATGGTGGACTCACTGGAAATACTTGGCTAAGGAGTGTTGGAAACAAGTTTTTACTTGTTGGAATTTTTAAATTTTTGGCTAGCAAGAGGGAGATAGTTGACCAGCTACTATGCATGCATATGTCCATAGAACTACTCATTTCATGACAAACTAAATAAACCAGCAATTAACATCAAGGACATGAATAAGAGATAGCTCAAGACAACATTATTGCAAATTTCTACACATAAAAAGCCTATAAATCATGCAAACATATGTAGCTCTTCAAATCAACCATGGCATCCCTATTCCAAGTCATAATACTAGCATCCAATACATTCCAACCCCAAACTCCAGTAGCTCAATCTCATATAAAATGATGGGTGTGGTCTTATCAAAACAAAAATAAAAACAAAAACTAGACGCTTCAAGTCTCTACGATAAATGCTTTGCTTAGAAAAACAGAAAGTAGACGTGTGCTAACCATAAGAGTGTAGCTCCAGTGGGGTGTTCATTACATCCCCAAGCTTATGGATTTCACCATTCTTGGATGTCTTGAGGCGCAGCTCCTCTATTCCCTGTGAAAAAACTTCACAAAACATGTTTCTCCCATTCTTTTTCTGTGGGGTGAGATTAGCAAGGACAAACAAATCACATGCTTGCTGTGCAAAATTCCAAATCAAATGCTCCAGTAGATAGACAATAAGGTTCATTATGTTGTATGTTCACTCTCTTGCTTGAAAGAATCATGGAAATTCGATTCCCAAGCCCAAAGAGTGCATAAAACAAAAAAGGCAGAATCTGTCCAGAAAAGCAACAGCAGCAAAACGAACGTTTTTCCCTAAGCTAGACTCGTCAAAAAATTAAGACAGTTTTTGTGCTTACAGAGGACAAAAAGTTGCAGAACATACTAAAAAATTAGCTCAATCCGACATACCAAAAAAAACGTAAAATCATACGGTGAGCAGACTCGTGCTGAAACAGAAATTTCATGCACTAGGATAGCAACTTATAAGTCCAAATGGTTTGACTTGACTCTTTATTGAAAACTCCAGAATTAAAAAAAAACTAATCTCTTGAGACAGCAAGAGGACACTAGGAAAATCCAAACAAAAACAACCGGGTTGCCTCCCGTAAAGCGCTTTCTTTATAGCCATATAGCTAGGCTTTACTTACTTAACATCATGATGGTTGGAGTGAGGTGGCTCGGCATCCCCAAGCTTGGATTCTTGTACTTATTTGATACATGTAGGGTAAGCCCAGGGGTACATACCCAAGCTTGATTGGTTTTCCCTCTTGATCTTTGTTCATCTCACTCAACTCTTCCTCCTGAAAAATTCTTCTTACACAAATCTCAACATAAAACTTGATTAGAGGGGTTAGTGCCTCCATAAATAAAATCCACATAGGTACAGCAAAGACACATCATGAGTTGATTCTAAATATTAACTACTGTTACTACAGTTGTGAATTGCTCCTTGATCAAAAGAACCACACAAAACACAAGTAATGAGAGCAATGCAAAATAAAGACATAATCTGCCAAAAACTGAACAGCCCGTAAAGAGTGAATTTTTAGAGGCACTTAAGTTGCTCAAATCAGAAAACTTAAAACTAATGAAATATGTAGTGATAACTAAATATTTCTTTTGTAAATTACCAGGTCAAAATTCCACTTCTGTGATTTTAAACATTTTTCGCAGTGAAGTTCAGGAATCTGTTTTCTTGACAGCTAATTACTATTGTTTAATCCTATCTCTCATATAAGATTATTCTTGCCATTTAAGATGAGAAATAAGACAGAAATGTGATGTTACAGTAGTGAACTAATATTTTTATTGTTTTTAGCTTTGGAAAAAGTTTTAATGATAGAGACTTTGCAATGGTTTCATTGGCATGAACAACACATGTTCAAGGTCGACCCCAACTTCTCCATTACTCATCCTTCTCATTTACTTTCCCAAATTTTTTATAAAATGAAAATCTTAAACTAAATGATACATAACATTAGGTAAAGGCATTTTACATGTTGTAAAGACATAAATGTGTGCTCAAACCGAATAGGAAATTAAAGCATAAGGAACACACCAAAAAATATTAAACAATTTATTTTTAAGTCTAACCCATTTCCTATGCATTGGCATTTTGTAATGAAACAAATAAAAGAAGCACATAATAGCAAGAATAGAAAGGTAGATCAAGTGCAACTTCAATACTTTTAGCATAAATAGGGGAAACTTAATATTGTTGAAATATGTGTAACCATGTTTCCCTCTCTCATAATAATTTTCAGTAGCATCATGAATAGATTCAACAATATGAATATCACATCAAACATTCTTATCATGAGCCACATGCATAAAAGAATCACTACTCTCCACATAAGTAAAATACTCATTAGTGATAGTGGGAGTTAAACATTCATAATTTTCATTGCAATCATCATATATAGGAGGCATAGTATCATCAAAGTGAATTTTCTCCTCCAATCTTGGGGAACTAGAAATATCATGCTCATCAAAACCAACTTCCCCAAGCTTAAAACTTTCCATAGAATTAGCAAGTATATCATTTTTATCCTCAATAGTAGGGGGACTAAAAATATCATATTCATCAAGACAAACTTCCCCAAGCTCAAGGTTTTTCTTAGCAATAAAGGTGGTCAAAGAATTAGTACTACCACAAATATGATTGTTGTGCAAATAATTTTTCAATTTCTCCTCAAACACTTCATGTCCTAATTAAAGGTAGATATTATACAGTTCTAAAATTGTTTGGTTGTTTTCCATTTTATAATTTTTTTGTGTTTTAGGTTTATATGTTAGTATGCAATGCAAACAAGAATAAAAGCTTAGCACAACGCTCCCCGGCAACGGCGCCAGAAAAGTGCTTGATGACTCCCAAGTGCAGGAGATCAATTGTAGTACCTTTCGATAAGTATTTGAGTGTCGAACCCACGAGGAGCTGAAGGTAAGCTATCTATTCTCTAAAGCCCTATAACCCTCTTATATGGATGTTTATGCAAAGCAATAAGTTTGACTAAAAGGAACTAACTAATTAAAAGCAAGTGATGTGGAGTGTGGTTTGTCTAGTAACTAGTGAAGCAAGTTTAAAATGCAAGTAATCCTAAAGCAAGTTTCTAAAGCAAGTTTTTAAGCAAGTTTCACAAGTAGCAAGCAGCAAATATCTCAAGTATCTCAAGGGAGCAAGTGTTCTAGCAATAAGTGTTTCGTTCGTGTGGTTGTCACAATTAGTGAAGCACATGTTTTAGTCTTAGTTGTTTCTTCTAGGAAGGAGCCATGAATAGGTATAGTCAAGTAAATGATCTACAACCACCTTATGATGGATCATGTGGCCAAGTAAATGACTGCACAAGATTGATTAAGACATAAAGTCCCACCATAGCCTTACGTTCTAAGGTCCCCTATATATATCCCCCAATAACTTAACTTTGTGGCTCGGTCTCAGGTTACTGTCACTCCCAAGTCACCACCACTCCATTATGCTACCGGTGATCACCTTACATGCATCCCCAACATATGCGTGCACTCATATATTGTACATAAATACAATCATAGAAGATAACAAACTTGTATGCAACCAATCAACAAACTATTTCACCATTGCCAAGAACAATTCACTACTCAAACATAGACGGGGAGACACGATACATCAAGGGAATATAGTATTGCATCATACATCGTGTTTGCCAAGATATTACAGTGGAGAGATGGAGCTGATCTTGCTGTAGATGTTGATGATGAACACGCCGGAGGGGGGTGGAGCCCTCCGGGGGTGATCCCGGCGGAATTTCCCCCCTCCGATCTTCTCCGGCGGCATCCTTCTGTCTCTCTGTTTTGTGGTTTCGTCTCTCGGCGCCGCCTCCTCCTCGAAAAGGCCAGGGGACCCTTTATATAGTCGTTTTTAGGTCACAAGACACTCGGGAGAAGAAAGATCGACGGCATCGGAGCCACGGGGGCAAAAAGGGGGCCTCTCACGCGGCCAAGGAATCTGGCCGCATGGAGGGTCCTCTTTGCCACCTGGTTGGCCTTTTGGCCCTCTACTTTGGCCCATGGTCTTCGTCTCGAAAATTCTGAACCGTGCTCTTTGGCCTTGCCCTTTCTGGAGTCCCGAAGCTCCCGGAAAGTCTCAAACACTAAAAAGTACGTTTTCTCGAAAAACAGGGTTAGAACCAAAAGAAGGGGGATTGTTTAGAAAATTCCCCAAATCATTATAAAACATGAATATAAGTTGCTAATATGTAGGAAAAACAAGTAATAACATGCAAAGTTCATGTATGCATTTTACATGCATCAGAAGGCAAAATTCAAACTAGCAAAAACTCGATGGGTGGTAGATGCAATATTGGATTGGCTGAGGGAAAAACCTGGTATTGGTCCAACAACACTACAAGGGAAGGTTTTTGAGAAGTATAAGATTGTAATTCCTTACATGAAGATTTTTAATGCTAAAGAAATGGCTCTTGACATGATTAATGGTCAATGGTATGAAAGTTTTCAGTTGCTTTACACCTTCAAAGCTGAAGTGGAGATGGCTAGTCCAGGTAGTGTTGTAGAAATTGACAAGCATACAGTTCCATTCAAAATAAAAAGGGAATTCATTTGAGAAGGAGTGCTTCAGAAGGGCTTTTGTATGTTTCAAGGCTTGTTGGCAGGGTTTTTTGATGGATGCAGGCCTTATTTGGCTGTAGATGCTACCCATTTGACTGGAAGATGGAGAGGATAGCTAGTAGCAGCTTCTGTAGTTGATGGACACAACTGGCTATTCCTAGTTGCATTTGGTGTTTTGGCGGGAGAGTCCGAGGAAAGTTGGGGCTGGTTTCTGAAGCAGTTGCGCAACATTATAGGCACACCCCTAGGTTTATCTATACATACATATGCTTGCAAAGGTCTAGAGAGTGCAGTAGAAATTGTATTCCCTGGAGTGGAGCATAGGAAACGTATGCGACAGCTAGCGCAAAATTTTAAAAACAAGTTCAAAGGAAAAGTTTTTTATGAGAACTTATGGCCAGCATCATACACATGCAGCGAAAGGAAGCATTAGCACCATTTGAGAGTGTTGTATGCTAAGAACCATCCAGAGGTGAAGGAGTATATGGATATACATCATGGAAAGGTGTGGTCAAGAAGAAAATTCAACACCATATGCAAAGTAGACTATGTGGCCAATAATTTTGCAGAATGCTTCAATGCAAAGTTCAAGTCGGTGAAGGGTTATTTGGTTTGGCAAGCATTTGAAAAGGTGAGTCAGATGATCATGATAAAGATGGCTATTCGCAAAAGAATTGCTGAAACACAATATGTTGGCCATGTTATACTCTCATCAATGATTAAGGCATTGCATCACAAGGCAAGAGGACTGAAGATGAAATTCATTCGATCATCAACATACAAGGCTGAGGTAGCATACACTGATAGTAAAAAATAGGGAATGGTGGTATGCAGTGAACCTAGCCACTGGGGAATGTAGTTGTAGGCAATGGCAGATTCGTGGGAAGCCATGCATACAAGCTCTACATCTGATGACTCTGATTGGGCGTGAAGATGGTGAAGTTGATTAGTATTGGTCTGAGTATTTCTCTGTTGCTAAATTTAAGGCTGCTTATGCTCACAATGTGCCTGCACTCGTGGGAAAAGACCAATGGAACATAGTAGATCCAAGTTTCAAACTGCACTCTCCTTTAATGACTAGACCACCAGGAAGACCAAGAAAAAACAGGTACAGAGCAGGTGAAGAGGGTCGTGTACCAAAAAAGAGGGCGTGCAAAAAATGTGGAATTCTGGGGGCACATTGCTAGGCTTTGTTCCAATCGAGTGGATGCGTCATTTGGAGAAGAGGACCGATGGACAACAGCAAATGCAAAGGAGAATGCATCAGCAATGGAGATTGAAGATGGAGGGGACCATGCAGCAGCAATTGAGTCTGAAGATGCACTCCTCGTTGAAGCAACACCTTGGTATGTGTGTGCATTCCTTTTTTATGCATTTTGTTCTCTTTTCTCCATATGTCTTATAATTTTATTTCTCAACACTAGGATAAATGGAGGCAGAGGGAAGAAAAGGTGTAGAGGGGAAGCTATAAAAGAAGAAGAGGACAGAGCCCAAGAAAATGAAGTTCAGTCATCATCGGATGGCTTAGAATTTGAATCCATGGATCTTGATGGTTTTGAAGCTATAAGAGAAGAAGAGGACAGAGTAATTGTACCAGTTGTTCCTTTAAGGATTACCGAACACACACATGACCGTCAACTTGTCGTTGAGTGCACGTCGAGTGGAATTACTCCGTCACCACCTCCACGGCCACAATCCCAAGGGAAGATCAGAAGAAACAAGATGATTCCAAAGAGTACTCCAGCTAGGGAAACCCAGAGCAATACGGTGAAGCCATCTGCTCACACAAGGAGCAGGTCGAAGATTTGAATTTGAACTATGAATTTGAATTTGATGGATTTGTAGTTAGGTGTTTGTGTTGTCAACTTGAGATCTTTTGATAACTTAGAAGTCTTAATAATATTGTTTGTGCTTTGATATAATATGTGAGTCAAAATGCATATTTGAAACAAATGTTGAATTTGAAGCAATATTTGAATTTGGAACAAAATTATAATTTGAGCCAAAGTTGAAGTTGTACCAAAAAAAATCAAGTCTGTTGCTCTTTAGTACTTATTTGAGCTAAAGTTGAACTTTCACCAACATTTGAACCCCAATATTTGAAGGTTATCAACCCGAAGGAGAAACGTGCTACAAATGAGCTCTGAATCTAGGGTAAACAACCCCATTTGTAATAAAGTGTTTTTTTGACCTTCTCTAAATGAGCCAATATTTTTTAGGTGACACCTATTCTATCTAAATAGTGTCCAATCAAAGTCTCACTATTTATTGAATTAATTTTCATATTATTTATTGATTTTTTTTGAAAAAATGCTTTTAATTAAAACCACCAAAACACACTTTTGAGATATGAAAATGAAAAAGTAAGTTCAGAACCATCTTATTCACTCCAAAAAGAAGCTTTGGTGATTTTTTTGATTTTTTTTCAAAACCAAAACCCTCGTTCACTCTACATCGAACTCTGAACAAGTCTATACACAATTGCTCATTTGTGAGAAGCCTTTTTCATGAAAATATCCTGACACCGAGTTTATTTTTTTTCTCATAACCATGTCACATATGATGGCTATGTGAGCTTGTCGTGCATTGTTTTGATTTTTTTTGAATTAGTTGTGGTCATTTGAACCTGATTTTGGTGGCTCGCTTGTGAAAATGATTTTTCGTAAAAATGTCCCTATTGTATGTTTATATATTTTTTTCTAGTAACTATATCTTATAAGCTGACAAACTATGCTTCGTTTCCATTTTTTGATTTTTTTTTGAATTAGTTATGGTCATTTGAAGTTCTGGCATACCCTAATAACCCCAAAACCTCGATAACCTCGTAACGCCAAAACCCTAGCGTCGAACGTCAGCCATCCGATCATACCCTACCGCCAATGCCAGCCGTAAAAACTGACCTTCTAGAAGGAATTCTGGGGACAGCCCCGCGCGTCGTCTCCACGCCGTTGGATGGTGTCGACGGTTGAGATCAGAGTTCAGTCTTCTAGAAAGGAAGGCGATCCGCAGAAGGCTGGTTCTGTATCCTGATTGGCCGCGCCGTTGTATCCACTAATACATTGACACAGTCACACAACAGCCCGTTCCCTCCTCCACCCATCGACACAGTCAAATAGCAGCCCGTGCTCGCCTCCCGTTTGGATCTCGGCGACAGAGCAGTTCTTCCTCTCCAGCGAGATGTCGACCTCCACTTCATCCTCCCGCCCCTCGTGGACTATGTATGGCTCAGTGGCGATGCATCAGTGTCCGGACTGACCATGCACCACGCCACTGAAGCGGTGGACTTCGAAGGAGGAGAAAAATGCCATCTTTGGGCGCGAGTTTGTCAGATGCGAGAGCAGGACGGAGGGGCAGGTAGATGTTGGTTCCTCTCGCATCCTTTAGCTCTAAATTTTTCGTTTCTAGATCTGGGTTCTCTTCTTGCATCCACGAAGTTGGGATTTATGCTTCATTATTTCGTTTTCAGATCGTGAAAAACCGCAACCATTTCGAGTGGATGGATGAGTATGTGGAGAGGCTTCAAAGGGAGGGCTTGATTTATTTAAAGGGGGTTCCAACCTTCGAGCTCAATCTGCCTCCATCCGTGAAGAAAATGGGGAATGCAGAGTTGAAGGGTACTCTGACAGTGGGGGATGCAGATCTGAAGGGTGAATTGAAGAAGATAAACAAGAACTTGAAGCAGATGATTCAAGTGATGCAGCAAGCAAATATGATAGTTTTAGGCTTTTATTTTTGCATTGTTGCTGTAGGATTTTTTTACCTGCTGGTAAACCCTCGTTAGAGATGTTGTGTACTGTTAACTGTCTATTAAGTCCATGTCACGAAACCTTAATGCGATGGATTTCAATGTGTATCTCTCGAGATCATCTCAGCTTTTTTTCTTTCAACGATTCAAAGAGATTCTATTTGCTGGAGGTGATAGTAAAATACAAAGTGTTCACAAAATGCAAAGGGTTCTAAGAATGTCAAACAAAGAAGGGAAAGAATTTTTTTTTCCACAAGCTATTTTTCATGCACGTGCAAAAAAATGTGTTATTTTTCGACTAGGGTGATACTTAACATTATTTAGTTCACAAATATGTTTTTATTTTCTGTCCTTATCTTAGCATACCGGGACCTAGTTCATAAATTTGTTTTGCTTACGTTTTTAGTTTGGGTTCTTTTCTTTTTCACAAACTAGTGTAACTACTAGTTCATAAATTTTCTTCGCCATGTACAACGCTAGCCTCTTGTAGACATGCATCGGAAAGAAAAGATCTTAGCGCCTCGGACTCGGACTGGAAACTATTGTAACTAGCCGGATTTTAATCCTAGCGTCTACTCTAAAAGGCTGCGTTGTACATGCACTTAGTCGTGCCTAAACTTGGGGCAAACCACTTGGAAATAATATGAATACAAATAAAAAAGAACACATCACACACCAACGATAAATAACTTAGATATGAGATTCTTAGATCCCTACATAGTACGATATATAGTACGGGGAACACATGATATACATAGGACGGTACATAGCACGGTACACTAGCCAGGGCCGGCAACACTACGGGCGGGCAACACCAACACCGTCTGGACTTCACCATCGTCGTCTTCACTCCTCCTTGCCGTCGTACTCGTCGTCTTTACTCCTCCTCGAGGGCGTCATCGCCGAGATAGTAGGGGTGAGTGTGCATGTGGTCTTCCTCGAGGAAGATGTCGTGGAAGTCGGTGTACATGTTGTACGTGGTGAATGCAATGAACTCGCATCCACACCAGAACACGCGTCCGAGCAGGTAGTACGCATCAAACATGTTTGTGAAGTAGGCGACGAGGCCTACCACCGGAGCAGTGGAGTGGGCGCCCTGTTCCTCCAGAAGGAATATGACTGGCGACACCGCCGGGAGGTGGTTAAAGCCCAAAGGGAGGAAGAGACGGGCCAACTCCGTATTGTTCCTCTAGCGTGAGAACGCCCAGATGCGCAGCACGGTCTCAACGACCCTGCAGGGGCGGGGGGGTAGCGGACCTCCGGCACGGTGCGCGGGAAGCGGAAGGTGGGCGCGTTGAACTGCATCTTCACGTACGTCGAGTCGTCGGTTGTGCTTTGGCTCTGGTTGGAGAGAAGAGAATGGGGAGGAGGTGGAGATTGAAGTGTGGAGGAGGAGGTTACGAGGCGCGGTTTCACTAGCCAAGGGAGAGGAGGGGGTAGATGGAACCGCTGTTTTTTCACACTGCATCGAGGCGTCGCCGTTGTACCTTTTTTTGCCTGTTTTCACATCACTCAGTCTGGCCGTGCCCCGATGCGTGGCTCGACGCGTGAAACGACGCGACAAATTAATCGAGCGTGCGACTGAATCGAGCTGCAGGCGTCGTGGCTAGGTGGCGACGGAATCACACCCGTGTGCGAGGCTAAGTGGCTGCGTGCATGGCGTGCATGACAGCGTTGCATGGCTAGGTGGCGGTTGAATCGCAGCCGCGCATGGCTAGGTGGCGGTTGAATCGCAACCTTTTAAGCATGCAAACTAGTCACGCTACGCTCATCAATGTCAATTTCGGGCACATGCGAAATGATGGCATGCATAAAAGGCTGACCGCGCGCGTGGGTATGCTAGTAGGATGAATTTAATTATCAACAAACTCGGCCCGTTCTACGACGTACGAAGCATAAAACGGCCCAACGGACAATGTCACAGAAACGCAGTCGCACTTGTCTCACTTGTCAGGTCCAACGGGCGACAGAGTCCCACTAGTCAGAGTTAACAGAAGACATAACAACGTCGGGTTTGAGCATTCGTGAGAGTTTCACCTAAGGAGATGGGGAAACGTGAGTAAAACTTTCAACCGTGCGGAAAAGTGAGCAGAACTAAGGAATCGGGGGCACAGGAGTAATAATCCCAAAATTATTTGTTATTAAACATGGGCAGTGCTAGCCGTAGGCCCAAGGGCTAGTCTAGGTCCCCTCTCCCGTCTGTCCGATCGACATCATGTGGTCAGAAAACATCACAAGATGGTTTTGCATTTTAGTCCCTCCGTTTTTTAAAAGACAATCGATAGTACATAGCAGCCCCACTTAAATGAATGGGTATATCGTGTTACCCCAAACGTTCTTGATATTTACATAAAAAATGCCACCAATGTTATTTACGAAGAGTATTGCAACAAAAATTAAGATTATTGCAACAATAATTCTCGTCCAGTGTACAAAAAAAATGTAGTATTACAAGAAATGTCGAAAAAGGTAATTCTACAAAAAAAACATGGTTAAACAACAATTTTTTTGCTTCAGATTACTTTGCTAGAAAAAAACAACAATTTTAACAAAAAAAACACAACCTATTGCAACAAAAACCATGAATTATTCTTGAAAATTCATTTGCAACAAAAATCATCAATTATTTCAACAAAAAATACAAACTATTATAACAAAAACTATGTATTTGCAGAAAATAAAAAGTGGGTATGTAGCAAATATTTTGCCGCAGATTCATTTGCAAAAAATATCATCATCTATTTCAACAAAAAACACTGACAATAGCAACAAAAAAACATGTGTTAGCAACATGTGGAGGGGCACATAAAAACATCATTCCAAAAAATCCTAAAAAAAAACCAAAATCCGTAGAAATCACTCAGAAATATAAAAAACAACATGTCATGTGTGCTTGCTCAACAAAACTTGTCCGAATTTGTTACAAGTTTGAAATACATATGCAATATTGGACGAAATAATAAAAAGACTTAGTGCACATCATATTTATAACAGTGTGGGCTACTGAAATCGATTCTAACACAAAAACTGAGCCAAAATAACGAAATTGGTCTTAATTGGTTCATGTACACGTAGAAGACCCATAAGTAGGCCACTCAATGGGCTTGCACGCTCGATTGCTCCCAGCGACCTACAATCGCTATACTTAGATGCCCCTAAGATAAGCGTTTTCCATTAAACAATGAACAATGGAACATGGCTTGTGCATTTAATCCTATCCTGATTTTCTATCTTGTTATTTGAAAAGAGTGATAAAGGGCAACCCCTAGCCTGGCAAAGTTACAACGCAAATCTGCACCCAAGAATAATCTAGCTCGAAAAATCACTTTGTAGCCTAGTTTTTGAATCTTTTTGAAACAAACAATTTTAAGTTTCAAAAAAATCCAAGAAAATTTCTTGATGTTGAACATGACATGATCTATGGCTCTGCAAATTTTCAGCCCGAAATAGTTTGTTCTCCGTCCTACACGAAACTGAGAAATTCTGATAATTTGGAAAGTTTTCTAATCTGTCACTGTTCACCATCTCAGATCTGGAATTTTGTTATTTTCGAATCTTCAAGTTTTGGTCATGCAATGATACAATTGTATGTTGACGAAACAGGCTTCCGCCCCGCTTTATAAATAAAACACAACGGCCGAACCGATACAACGTGATGAGGGGAACCTCTTACAAAGCAGACCAAAAGTAGAAATGAAAAAAAGAGAACCACCCTTGCCACCGAGGACACCGGAACGAGTAGAACCCACGAGGCTCCACGACGACACCCCCAAGAGGGTAACGACGTAGAACGGAGACGCCGTCGAGACCAAGATGGTCAAGGTTTTCTCCCGGAGCCCTAACATGACGAAGGTAGCCACAACAGCGCCCTCAAGAGGGTAAGGATACCCACAATCATCACCGGCATTGGTGCCGGAGCGCAGAGCTTTCGCTCGGAAAAACCTACGCACAACGTCCGCGGAGCCGGACCGCTCACTAACCCCCAAGAGTGGCCTCTGACACGATATGGGAGAAGCCGCCACCCTCTCTAGGAACCCCCTCCGCTAACTCCTTGCCATCCACACGGCCAAGGAGAAAAGACCATCACAACCGCCACGACGCTCGCCGTAGAGACGCACATGCAGCCCGCCTTGAGTGGGGCCAACGACAGCTCCATGCCTGCAATAGCAACATCCGCAATCGCTAGGAGGAGAACCGTCCTCCACCGCCGAGGTGGTCGTCGACCGGACGCATTAGCAGCGTCGGTCAGGCCCAGATCAACCCCATCAGGGCATCACCGCCGCCACGCTGCAGCGCTAAGATCGCAGTTGTCGCCCTGTAGATAGAATCCAGAGAGTGCGGATAGGCCAGGGCCCGTAGAACCCATATCGAGTGCTGTCCCCAGCTCCTTCCGCCGTGGAACCTTACCACCCAGGACATCGTTGAAGCCCGCCCGAAGCACCAGGTGGCCCGCCACCGGAGGAAGGTGAAGCTCCCCCCGAGTCCGCACCGCCGCCACCACCCAAGCGCGCCAACCGTCGCTAGGCACTTACATGTGTTTTCTTGTCTTGTATGTGTTCTCTGTGTTCTGTGGGCATATTTAGGTGTGCTTTCATTGTTTTGCTAATCTTATATGCTTCAGTTGCATCTTGTGTTTCAGGAACTTACTGGGGGCTGTCATTTTTCCTTTCCAACGGGGCATTCTTCAGTTTCACCGGTAATAATCTTGATAGCTCGCATCACTAATGCTTTCATTTACATGTACATTACTTATCCTTATTATTCTTTATCTTTTAAATTGCTGCTGGCCTTTGTCAAGTAGGAAAGATGAAAGTTTCTCTTTGAATGGTCACCGGGGGAGTGAGAAAACCCCCCACCTGAATTTTCATATATCAAGGCAGGGAAAGCCTTTTGTATCTCTGAGTAAACAAGGGGGGCACATCCCCGGAGGGGCTGCTAGCAGCGAGCGCAGTACCGGCGTCCAGCTGCATGTCGTGGGGCAGCCGTGCCCGCCATAGCTGCACGTCATCACGACAGGTTTTCAGAAGAAAAGGTAGGCTTGGACGCAGCCCCCGGAACACCACGCCGTTCCTGTGTTTCCATGGCAAAACAGAGGAGAATGCAGTGCTGTCCATTCTTGCAGGGACACTTGCAGGGGCTGGGTACTCGAAGAAACGCTGCACCGTGGCCTCCCACTGCAGCCCAGAACCCCCCGGGCAAACTGGCACCCAAAGAAGATGAAAGTTAAGAGGAGCAACCGTCGCTGATTAGAGAAATGTGGACGAGTTCTTCATCAAGAACGGCATTGCTCGGCTAAGCACAATGGAAATCGAAAAAGAGGAGAAAGTGAAATCCCTACGGGTTTTCAAAATTTCGGAGATTCGTGAGCTTCATTTGCGCACCTAGAGGGCTGCTCTGGCGTGGCTGCAAAGTGGTGGCGTTGCAAGGGTACTCCCATCTACTTGTGGTTGTGGCTATAGCAGTACTAGCAGTTAGCAGTGGCATGTATGGTTGGTTTGATAGTTTTATGTGATGCCGTGACAACTTATTTAATTATGAAGTAAATTATCTAGCATGTCACTTTTCCAAGTCACTACTTACTGGCTGGAAAAGAAACCTGAACTTTATAGTTAATTTGTATTATTTTCATATCCAAAATCTGAACTTCGACATGTTGGTTGTATTGGTATTTCCCAACCAAATTTTCTGGTTCAGATTTCCACTGTTACACACGATGTATTCATAGATATGGTTTTCACACACAGCTCCATATTAAGGACTTGGGGATGTGTGTGTGCTCCAGCCTCCAGATCTAGGCCATAGAATTTATCTTTATAATATATGCATAAATTAATGGATAGAACAATGAGATTACATCATAGTCAGGACATTGGGAGTTATGAACAATAAGAAATTGTTCCATTTGTAGTTCGCTTGTGTTGAACCATGGAACCATACAGATTGAACAAAAGGCATATATTTCTTATTATTGCCTACTATAGGTAGATTCTGACCCCAAAAAAAATTGGAGTTCGTGTACGAGGAAGCTCTGAGTGTGCTTTACGGTGGAAGGACTGCATATTAATTCGGAAAGGCAACGGTGCCTGGCAATCAATTCTGAGTGTGCTTTACGGTGGAAGGACTGCATATTGATTTGCTGGATTTTGTTAGTTGTTGCAAAGAATCATCTCTAGCTTGAAAGAATCGAGAACTTTTCAAGAAACATACCATGTTTCATCTTTATCCTATCTACAACACTGGGGAGGGATTAACCGAATGCCAAATAGTAGCAGGAGTAAAGGTGGAACAGGGGGAGAGGGATTTGTGGGGATCGTGGTGATAAGCGGGCATCACCCATCCTCTGCAACCAAGCTAGGCCTTATTAGGTACGATAACTTGTTCTTATCAAATACTACCTTTGTATCATAATATAAGATGTTTCAGTTTTTCCAATAAGAACAATACACGGATGTATGTACATATTCTACTGTCTAGATTCACTAATTCTCCATATGTAGTCCGAATTAAAATTCCTAAAACATCTTATATTATGATACCGAGGGAGTACAACCGACTACAATATACATGACGAGCTTTTGGTGTCCAGGGACATAGCGGACGACAGCGCCCTCAAGAAGAGCCCAACAACAGAAGCTGGCTGCATAATAAAAAATAATATAAGAAATTACACAAAGATGAGATTTCTCCGGAAACATAGAGAGAGAAAAAAAGATTTCTCTGAGGACACTTCCAGGTCGCTGCTATCACTAAGTCTCCGAGAGCACTTCCGGGTCGCAGCAATGCCTGCACCTCTGGGCCGCCCAACTTTAAGAAATGCAGACCATTCAAAATGTTCCAGGAAGATCATTACAGGCAATAAATACACCTACACCTCTATTAATAATGTTCCAACAAGTTTGCTTTGCAAGTTTTAAACAGTTTGACAGAAAATAGCACAAGATTGCATTCGTCATGTTCAACTGTAGATGATCTTGAAGAAGTCCAAACTTTGAAGTGGACGCACTCCTACAAATTCAATAGTTCACAAAGCATCCAAATATTTCAAAATAATATGGTATAGAAACCATTAACTTTGCATTCATAAGCAAATAGAATGTAGAATACAGATTTACTTCTAAACATGGTATGGACCAAAATAATCTGAGAGAAATTATCAATATAACACTAAACTAACAAGTCACAAAGTTCAGATGTTGTCAATGGAAATTACCAAAACAACTAATGAACCAACTATTTAACCATGAACGAAACATGCAAGAAACTTCAGTCCATCAGAACCACATTCGTGCTGCCCAAATTGATGTGCAGTGACTAAACTACTAACTCATGTTTTAATTTGTGAGAAATTGCCACGAAAAGAAGAAAATATTTGATAACAGACTGTAACAGTTCTTAATTTACCAAATACTTTTTTAGCTTGATCAGCTTGTTCAGAGCACTCAGAGAGAAGATCAGTGTCACTAGCATATTCAATATTGTTTTGTACAAGAAGAGCAGACTGAGAGATAACCAGTGAACCAAATGAGCTGAGATGACAATTTGAACTGGAAATTAGGTACTAAAATATCCAAGGAAATAACATTGAACCAGAAGCTTTTCGTGATTCACTGCAAGGCACCATGCACTTAACTAAATCTAGCACATCCAAGGAAATAACATGGAACCAGAAAGTTTTAACCACACCCATTTCATGACTAGAAGATAGTGTATTTGTAAGGTCATTATCAGGTTAACTTAATGAAAGATGTAACATTTCACCACACTGATTAGCATGTCCCTATGCCGCCGCCATGCCCGACAGACACGTCGGCACTTGGCGCGGCACCACAAGACCCTGCAAGCTGTCGTGGCCATCCACGGCCCTTGACCATGAATAGTATTGTTGCAACGGTAGCAACGCTCCAGGTTATCTTTGGATATGTACGATACTGCGATGATATGCATGACTAATCGATGATGAATAGTGGCATGGTGCTAGCTGTGTGTAATTAACATGGTGCATGTTCTCTTTTATTTTTTTAGCAAAAACGAGATGCAAATCATTTGAGCTGAAGTATTTGAGATGCTAATGAGATGTTGTGACATTTTAAAAAAAGAGACCAACTAGGAATATCCCTGGTGCGCCACTGCAACTCTAACCATTGGGATACATATTTATACAAAATTGAGATTGAATGGTAGGGTGGGTGCCAGAAATCAACCTGGGACTAGTTAAGCAATACAAACAAGCAAAGAAAGAAATTGAGCAATACAAATATAAATTTATACCACAACTGATCAACACTGTTGACCATCTGCGTGCATTCATGTAAAATTACTTCAATATCATATGCTGAAGCAATCGAACAAGATACTAAATTTACAGGTTGCAAATCCATACTCACCCACGGGCCTAGATGACATGCGCATGAAATTCTTACAACACAAGGAGAAGGGAGACGATGCACAAAATGCAGTCGTATTTCTGTTCCATGTAGGAACAAAGTAAAGCAAAGAAAAAAAAATGAGCATGGCTTCAAGGTAAGATCATCACAGATCAATTCACCTAAATTTTTCTTCATCTTCGCTATCAGAAAATTACATAAAACTGATTTGCACATACAACAAGAGCTTGAGTGTGGTCATATTTTAATGATCTACTAGCTACTGCCATCTACAGATATATAAGTGCAAAATGTTCTCACTATCAATCTGTAACACATATACTAGTGTGTAACTGTGTATATACATAGACCTGAAATGACAGAGTGAGCATTATTCCTTGAATCTTTTTCTTCCTATTAGAATTGTTGAAAATGAAAGGAGAATCTAGTTAAACTAATTCTTCTCCTAGAAAATCTATTAGTACTACACTCTACTGCTGCGTGTTTTATAAATGTGGCTTGCTTCCTGTTGGCTACTCTATCTCAAGAATCCATTCAAGATACATTACATCACTACTGGAACAACCACCAATGCAGGATGTGAAATCAAGATTCAGAACCCTGGATGTGAAATCAAGATTCAGGAACCCTAGATTTTTCATAGACAGGGAATGGGAAGGAAGAGTGGGAGAGGAACACCGGCCAAAAGGCCTCCTTCAGAAGGGGGTGTCGTCGCCGTTGCCGCTACCGCTGCCGCCATGTTCTTCCACGGGTCGCACCGCCGCTTTGGCATCCCGTGTCAGGCGCAAGAGGGTGAGGAGCGCGCCACCCATTTGCACCTCCTGGCCGTTGCTCCGCCTCCGCGCGCCTCCGGGAATGGCGAGAGAGGGGGTCCAGGGGGAGGTCGACGCCGCCGTCGTCGACCATTTCACCTCCCCGGCCTTGCGCCACTGTCGTCACCTCGGGTGGCCTGGGTTCACGAGAGCGAGAGATAAATCTGGGGAAACTTTCCACATTGCACGGGCTTGGTCTCGATTATTCTTTCCCCTGCGGAACCAGGGGCATTGGAGGAGTTGGGCCGGGCTAGAATGCCCACCGGGAGTAACCAAACACACAAATTCAGCTGGGTTGTAATGGATCACCGGGAAGGCCGACCCACGGTGGCTGATGGTGATTGGGCTCCAAGCCCCGCCGGGGTGGGAACAACTGAACAAGGCCTGATAGTGGTTTAAAACACAGGTTTCAGAAGTTTGTAAAATAACATCTTCAAGCTAATACCACGCTGGTAATTCTCAAAAAAAAAAGCTAATACCACGCTGGTAAGTGGTAACTAACACCCATAAATCTAGCACAACACCTACAGTAGATCTTGAGCAAGCATGTTGGCTCTGCCTCTATTTGTAGATAGGATCAGACTCCTTTGATCCGGCACTTGATGGATGCTGCACGGAAGGTTTACATAGTTAGCAACGTAATAACTACTCCCTCCGTTTTCTAAATATAAGATGTTCTATCTATTGCTCATATTGTCTAGAAGTGGATTAATATGTGTGAACATATACACTAAAGTTGTCTAGATACAGGTAGACATGCATGAATGTGGTAAAGAGCTAAAACATTTTACATTTAGAAACGGAGGGAGTAATAAGAGTCAATGGCCAAGTAGGAAATCGGTGATGATGATTGAAATATATGAAAACAACTCATCAGAGTGTGTGTGGGAGATAGAGGGGCTAAACCTTTTTTTTTTTTTTGCCAGTAGACGTTTTTTGCCGTGAGTTTTTTCTTCTGTTTTGCCGAGAGCCATATTCTGCAGTGAGCAAATGGCAAATCAGGAAGCACTCAGCAAATGGCCGGTTTTCTGCAGTGTTTGACCATTTTTATAAAACAAATTACACAAAAACTATAATACCTTATGGATATTGTAAGCTTTTCTGGATCACGGTAGGAAAAAAACTAAGAAATCATAAACTGGTGTAATGTGCTTTCAAAGATTAATTTTCATAATAGTGGATTTCTCCTGTGATTAGGCATAGGAAACCCCGTAAACTCCCAATGTACTCCCTCCGATCCATATTAATAGGTGCTGAAGTGGATGTATCTAGCAATAAAACATGTCCAAATACATCCACTTCAGTACCTATTAATATGGATCGGAGGGAGTATTAAAATTAATTGGTTATTGGCGTCGCTACTTTCGAACTCAATATCTTGGGGTTCAGATTCGTTTCGTGAGGCGCGTACGTCAAGTGGAAGCACGTGGAAGACAGGCTAGGAAAACGCTAAGCTACAGTAAGCTTGTCGGAGTAGAAATTAAACATGAGTCTATGGGCGAGAGGATGGGTAAGTCGACAGTGGAGCGAGAGAAAAGAAGAGAGATATGTTAGTATCCCATCCGTATCAAAATATAAGGGCATCTTCAGTTGCCCTCCCTCATAGCCTCTTTTTAGCGCCGGAAACGGCGAATTTTTTTGAAACGGAAAACCCAGCTTCTGCATCCAGGGAATGCACACAGCTTTCTTTATTAAAATAAATATCTCAGGTTACCAAACAATATGAATTATTACAAACCAACGAAGCTGCCTAATGGCTACAAAGTTTAGCCAGCAGATAAAAATAACTGAGGAGTCTACACATATTGTATCCTCCTAGCGTGCAGCCATCCAGCCTGCCTGAAGATGGCCCGCACGACCGCCAGCAGTCTTGCACATCCGGTATCCAAACGTCCACGCAGGGCTTCGGGGGAGAGGAGTGACCATGTATGTATCCAATGTGTGGCCCTGTGTACTACCTGCAAAAAATGTCCAATGTCCATCCTGTTAAAAATAACATCGTTTCGACAATTCCAAATCGCCCAAAGAAAAGCACATACACCAATGCGTATACTCGCTTTAGTCTTTTTATCAACTCCGTCTAAACATCCCCGGAAGCGGCGATTAGCGCCGTTTCCTCACCACTCGCCCCCCTAGGAGCCCAAATAGCGCCGTTTTGGCGCTATTTCGCGCCGCGGCACCCAGGCCAAACCCAGCCCGCTGGGTTCGGCCTGGGGGGGCGAAACTGCGCGGCCACGCGCGCGGGCCAGCTCTGTCAGTGACGCGATGAAAAAGCGCGGGAACAGAATCGCCCCGTGATCATCTTCTCGGCGCGCGCGTCGGTCAAAGGCTGCCGGCGTTTATGGTGTGGCGGCCGCCCCGTGCATGCGCCCGTTCAAAGGCTGTCGGCGTAATGGCGTGGCGGACGGCAGCGAGGGGACGCGCCGCAGTAAATGCCCGGCCGCTTATAAAATCCCCCCGCCGCTCGCCGCGCTCGCCATTCTTCCACCGGCGCTCTCCTCTCCTCTCCTTCCCTCGACGCTCTGCTCTCCTCTCCCCAGTTCTCCACGCAGCAGAAATATCGAGCTACAAGGGCGACGCCGCAGCCAATGGCTTCCCACGCCGCCACCTTCGCCGGAGCGAGGCGATGGCGCTGTACCGCGCGGGCTACCCGTGCCCGCCGGACAGCCGCCTCCCGAGCTCTGGTGCTGGGCAGCTGCGCTGGGCGCTCAGCACGGGCGGGGTGCCCGTGCCTCCACTCCCGAGCACGGACGCGGAGTTCCGGCGTGCAATCCGCGAGGTGCGCGCCGGCATGGAGGTGCCCGACCGCCTGCCGGAGGAGGGCTTCGACGAGTTCTGGTGGCAACAGCTCACCACGCGCCGCGACAGGGAGCTCGCCTCCCTGGGTGACAACGGCCCCGTCGACGGCCGCTTCAACGCCAACGGGCGCCGCCGCTGGTGGGGAGGCCACAACCGCACCATTGAGTGGGTTGTGGACTACATCCACGCCGGCAACGAGCCGCGCTTGGAGATGCCACCACGGCAGAACCCGGCGTGGGAAGCGCGCCTCCTCCTCGTCGGCCACCTCCAGCTCCTCCGGCGCCCACTCCCTCTCTATCTCCCCCCTTCCTCAACTCCGGCGCGCCAGCCCGCAGGCGTAGCGGCGGCGCCCTTCGCATCGGCGAGCCACGCTTCGAACGCGTGGTCCGCGCGAAGACCAAGGACGCCGGCGACGACGAGGAGTGGCCAGACCTCAAGGCCGCGGAGCAGCTCTCCATGAACACGCTCCAGCCCCTCGCCGACGACCTCGCCGCGGACTGGAGCTTGCGGGAGAGCACCGCGGCGGAGATGGAGCTCCAGCGTCGCCTGCTCGCGGAGGCCGAGCAGCTCAAGGCGGCGCGCGACAAGGAGGCCGCCGCCAACGCGGCCCGCCGCCGCGTCCCTCCCCCGCTGCCGACGAAGGAGCCCGCCTACGTCCTCCTCGACCCCGACTCCGACGAGGACGACGAGATCCAGCGGGCCCTCGCCGTGAGCAGGTGGGGCAACTACTCCGGCTGCGGCGACGCCGGACAGGGGACGAGCAAGCGCCCTGGCGACGGCCCCGACGACGACGACGACGTCGACTACAGCCAGGCTATCGCCGCAAGCCTGGGGCTTAAATAGTTTTAGTTTTAGTTTAAATTCGCGTCGAAAGTGTATGAACTTTGCCAAATTCAATAAAATACGTCTAGTTTTCAAATCGTGTTTTTTGGGCCGAATCTTGGGCTCGGGGAGCAACTGGGAAGCCTGCCCCCCAGGTTCCAGATTAGCGCCGTTTGGCGCCGCGGCGGCCCCAAAACGGCGGCATTTTTGGCCGGGGGGGGGGGGGGGGGCGCAACGACCGGAGATGCCCTAAGATATGCATATCTAGACATATTTTAATATGTAGATTTATACGCATTTTACACTAAAACAGGTATAGATACGTGTTGTTTAGAAAACGCTAGAACATCTTACATTCGATAAGGAGGGAGTAGTAGATCAGTAGTACAGCTAATGTACGCATCGTACTAAGATCCTGACAAGATTAGGACATATACATTAATAGTCTCTGATAAGATTAGGACATAGATTAATAGTCTCTCCCAGTTTCGTGCTCCACGTTCGATTCGCTAAGTTAGATCTATCGGGACTACCACTAATCTTACATTACATGTCCCAACGATACCGGATCGAGGCGATCTCGATCTCCCAATGATCAAGAAATTAAAAACGCAACTGCACATCTGCACTTAAATAGGAGAAACCCAAGCCACTTTGGAAAAATAATTAGTGCGCATTTTCCCTCTTTAAGAAAACAACAGAATTAAACGATGTGATCCCACCCGAAGCAAGCAGATCGGCTGCCAACTCTTACTATCGTGCAATGTACTCCTTGGGCAATGTTTATCAAGTAATAGATCTCATAGAAGAAAGTTAACCAAGAGGTACATCGCCCGGGCTTTACAAAGTCTAAGTATATCGCCCAGGCTTTACAGGTCGCTTAGCGTCTACACTCAAAACTTCTCCACTCGCGCCCCAAAACCCCCCCCCCCCCTCCCCCCCCCCCCAAGCATATTCCCGTCCAGACCAGCCCCAACACGCTCACTCGTGCCACCCACGGGCCTTCTGGACCGAACATACCCCGATTCCCGTCCGAAAAACCTAGCCCAACCTCGCCGCGTAGGGGTTCCCGTGGGGGCTCCGGACGAGAAGAAAACGTCGCCACGTGGGCTTGGGCCCGACGCGTCAGCGACGCGGGGCAGTCAAAGCAGCGCGCGGGCCTTCGTCTTCTCCCAAGGCATCGCAGATGCGAACCGTCCCGTCGGCCAGTCGCAGAGCCCATGCGGCGGCCGCGCCGTTTCCCAGCGCATGCAACCGATGTAAATGCGCCGCCCTCTCGCTTACTCGTCGCCGTATAAAATGTGTCCTCCTGGCTACAGCGTGAAGGAGGAGGACTTCGACGTGTTCAACCAGTGAACACGTCGAATTTAGTTAAATTTTAAGTTTTTAGTTCAAATTTCGTTCATCCTGTAGTATTTCCTAAAATTTTGAAGGAAATCTAAGTTTATATTTAAGTTTTTTTTTGGGGGGGGGGGGGCTGTTTGGGACTGCGAGTGGGGAGGGGCGCCCCCAGACGTCGGCTTCCTGTCCGGACAGCCCCCAAAGGGCCAACTCCGGCGCCTATCCGGACGCCTACTAGGGGGCAAGTGGAGATGCTCTTAGCAACCCAACTCACTCAAACATACGCGTGTGTACTCGTCGTCCTCCACCGTCATGAGACTGCCGACCAACTCTCCATAATGCTCCACTCGAAGAAGACATGCCTTCTGCTGCAGGTTAATCTTACACACTATTTTCATCGCCGCCGCTAAGACAACATTAAACACTACATCATTGCAGTTTTGCCGAATGCACCATTGTTCCAGGATGGCCATCGTCAATACATCCCAACACGACCCTTGGATGTTAGTATGTTAGACCTATAAATTTTTGCAAACATCAAAGTACAAACCGTTTGACCAAGCATAGAAGACCATTAATATCGGCAATACATAATCTAATCATTAGATACTTCTTGACATATGTCTTCGTATGCTATTATCACAATATATGGTTGTTGATATTTCTCTATACACATAGACAAAATTACAATCATTGTTATTTTTAAAAAGGTATACGACTTGTTTTGAGGAACAGAACGAGTAGAAGTAAAGGCATGGATGAGGGCCCACAAGCAATGGATGGCGGTCCAGCAAGGCCTAGAAGGATCGCAAGTCTCGGTCTCTGGTTGCTGCTCGAGAAAGGCCTATGATGATCACAAGTCATCGACTTGGGTTGCTATCAAAGAGTGTCTCACCTAAGTAACCCCCTGTTTGGATATAGGAAAAATGGCTTAGGATTGCTATTATGGAATTTGTAGACCAAATTCCGCCGTTTGTGTGGTATTCGTATTGGGGTGTGGAATCGCGGTCGAATTCCAAGCTAGCCCCCACGCATGTCCGCCCGCTCCTGTACCCCCTCCGTCCCATCCACCCACCGCCGCCAGAGGAAGCTATCGGAGGCACAACCCTCCGCGTGGTGGACGTCGCCTTCTCGGTACAAACGCAACGGGAGGCCTCCGACCAGATGTGTCTATCGGTCCTGGACGTCTGGCGCGGACGATGGAGCACGGACCCCGGGATGGCAGCCCTGGGTTCTTTCGGTGGTGACTAGTGGCCGGGTCTGCGTGGGCAGCCGACTCTGGTCGGGCGGCGGTGCCGACGGCGTGGCAGTTGATTCCTCAGACCAGCGGGTTTGTGGAGCAGGCTGGCTACGACGTAGGCGGTTCTGGGAGTGACCAGCTCGTCAGCGAAGATGGGAGGCCAAGCGCGGCTAACCAGGAGGTGGCACACGAGGGATTTGGGTGCTTGTGCCCGGATCTGACGATCGCGGCGGCGGCTGCAGTTGTATGGGCGACAACAGCGGCTGCCATGGCGGTGAGTGCTCCCTGTAGCGCCTAGAATCGGGGCAGTGACCCCTCTTCTTCAACGATGGCGGCTTTCGGGGTCGTGTGGGCGACTCAGAGGCTAGATCTCGAGATGGCGACGACCTTTCCGAGGCTGGTAGCGGTATGGGACATCCTTCCCGGAGACTGGGTTTGGTGTAGCTTCATAGATGACACATGTGTCTCTTTCGGAGATGTCAAGCAATATCTATCACCGGCTAGTGAAGCCTCCGGCGGATGCGCCGATGGCGGATGTTACGCACGACCCCTCATACGGAGGCGTCAAGTCATGTCTGCTATCGGCAGATGTTGCATGGTGGATGTTGCAGAGGTGTCATGTTTAGTCTGTTGATGTTGAATCAAAGGTGATGTGACAGTGTCGGGAGGCAGATGGTAGGGAGTGTATGTTTTCTGTTGTCTTCTCCGGAGGTATCCGGTTCGTGGCGTCGGTAGACGGATAAAAGGAGGATGGTATAGACAACCTCAAGGGCAATTTTATGACTGGTGGAAACACAAGATCTCTGATCAGGCTATGTCAACACGCGTATGTGTCGTATCCTTGCTGAAGGTGGTAGACTCAAACTTGAGCAATGAGAGTCTGGAGTTCAGCCTTGTGTTGGACTCATCATCGTTGGCGCATGTGCGCTGTTTCATTATTTAAGGCGTAGCCTACGAGTTGTGTATTCATTTTCTTTAGTCTTGTGTCATAGGGCTAGTAGTTATCTGGTGGAGTTACTGTCGTGAGGCATGTGGCCTTGGGTTTTCTTTTCGAGTCGATGGTGTTCAGATGCTGGATTTTGTACTCTTGAACTCTTCTTTAATATACTCTCCATGTGCATCGTTTTGATGTAGAGGCTGGGGCATAGCTCCCATTTCTAAAAAAAAGAACGGCTGCCCTGCTCGAGCAGTCACTCGTAGAAATCTGAGTTTTAGAGACTGCTAGAAGAGATAGTTTTACGCGTGAAAAAAATAAGAGGATCGCAAAGGCAACCCCTCGGCCGGTTTGTGTAGATAAACCTCTTATAAGAAAAATCCCAACTCCAATAAGTTGTGATTCGTGATGGGCCAAAATCAATTCTGCCTCCCAAAATTCCTGAGATGGCTGCGAAATATAACCGACGCAATTTCGTACATGATAGGAGCCGGTATGTATTATGGATGGCCTCAAGAATTTTCATGTGTCGGACTACCAAACCGCCTAGCTCGCTATGTTTTTAGAGACGATCTATTTTAAAGAACGATGGGTGGGACGGGTTTGCACGCGGTCGGGTTGTCCAACAAACTGCAGAGGTGCTGTATTGGGGGCACCTCATGATGAATCAGTGGGGTCGGAGTGGGGCTGGAAGGGGCACTTCTTTAATCAAGGGATATCGCCGATGGACCACATGGTCTTCCTCCCCTGCTTCCGTCGAGAGAACCGCCAAAAAAACCCTAGGAAAGCCCAAGAACATACAGAGCACATAGCAGTAGGAGTGGAATTGAAGGGGCAGGGGAGAAGGATTCAAGGAATAGAGCATTCCCATTGTCATTGTCATCACTAACGCCCGTCACCCGTTGAGAAGGGAGGACACACAGAGAAGGCCTTCGCAGCTTTGGGGCGCGGTTATTGTACGGTCGCCGTCCCTGTCGGTTCCAGCAGCAATCTAACAAAGCAATTTGAAAGGTCAGTCGTATGTTCTCTACATGTGTTATTCTCCTATTAGAGCTCCCAAATAGTGGATTATATAACGGTTAATTTGACTTTCCATTTGACTTGTGGAATGGAAAAAAACACCAGTTTCTGCAAATATGCATGTGTACGAGGTTCTAAATTGTTATTTCAAACTAGACAATGAAATATAGCTCTTCATAATACAATTTCTCTTCTGGAGAAGAGATTTTTGCTATGTGCCTTTACCCACCTAATGTTTGTGGTAGAAGAATCGCCGTTGCAACACTTTTAGTATCCCGATTGATGATGAATATTTCGAAATGATTGTAGGTAATGTCTTTCAATTCGAGTGAATACAATTTTTTTCCAGTTCTTGTGTTCCTAGTTTCTCCGTTTTTATGTATTAAATGTAGATTGCGCCATGTTCTTTAAAATATCGTCCATAGAGACCTGCTGTTGTCACCCATAAGAACTGGATGGATACTAAGTGTGCACATGGAGACAAATACTACTTTTGCTTGCATAAGTGGGAAATGTTTTTGAACGATATGTGTAGTGAGTTAAATAGCACTTCAAATTTAACACATATTCGGGCCTATATATTTGGACCGCAGTGAAGAGCACTTTGTGTTTGCTATGGCATCACACTCAATTATTACTGTGAAGTTCACGTATGATGAAACAAATCACGCGTTTAATATTGAAGTGACTAACCAATGTAATGCTCTGAAAGCTCGGGTTCAAAATTCTGGTACGTTAGTTTATGTTGTGTTATTTTTCATATATATTGAGTTCATATTTTTCGAACTTAATGTCTTCCTCTCTTTGATCAAAGTTTGAACAAGTTCACAAATGGTGCAAGGCTTCTCTGCTGAAAACCATATTTCACCACATGATAGATGTCACTATTTCATAAATGAATGTAGTATCTTTCTCTTTATTCAAGGATGCGACAAGTGAACTGGATCCTGACGAGTTCTTTGATATCCCTCAGTTCTACGTGCGTAGTATAGAAAGTGATATAGGGGAGGAAATTGCGGTATCATTTGCACTTTTCTGATTCATTTACACTTTTATGATTCATTTACACTTTTCTGATACAATATTCATGTTATTTTGGTCAGTATCTCAAGATTTGGGTAGCAGATGGGTATAGACTTCCATTTTATGGGCTTTCTCGTCTATGCACGAGAGATCTCCCGATGTTTGGAACATATCGCTTAGATGCAGACAGTTACATCATCTTCACTGGGGAGTGGCCTGCATTGTACCAAATCGTGCATATGTGCGGAGGTGATCTATTCTCCATCAAGGTACAGATCAAGGTGGAATACATCCAGCTGCCATTTGACAAGGTGAGCACCGACGTCGAGGATGCTAATGAAGAAGAGTTCAACGACATGAACGAGGAGTCCAGTGAATACGAGGCGGAGCCCTGATCAAACCAGAGGTCAAAGAGGAGATGAAAGAATAGGTTAAAGAGGAGATGAAAGAAGAGGTTAAAGAGGAGAGTGAAGACGAGAGTGTCTTATATTGCCAGGCGTTATTGCTTGCAATATGTTATTTTGTTCAGGGACTACTCTAAACAGGCTTCTATGTTTTTCTGTTGGATGTATGCCAAAAACATAAATAATATTTATACACCTGTATCATAATTATGATTCATATTACTGTGCTATAACTTACGTTGTTCCTGAATATGAGATTCATAGGAAAACTCACGCTCGCGGTAGTAACATGAACACAGAAACAAACCCCACGACTAATTCATTGGGTGTTTGATGACTCTCTGTTTTCCTGGCCATTGACATTATTTTTGTCAACATAAATGAATAGCATATTGTTGTAAGGGGAAAATATGGCTGGGTATTCCCTAAGTAGATTGATATGCTAAGAGATTCCACTAAGCCATCTTTGTCCCTAGAATCATATCACAACAAGATTATATTACAATGCATCCTTTTACCATGAGGTTATTGGGACAAGATATTCTGGAGGTTTTACTTTAGTGCTATCAAGAGTCACACCGTAAACTGGTGAACATAAAGGTAGTTACTGGGTAATTCTAAAGGAGTATATTATCTCGATGTTCTGAGATGGGAATTACTCCTCCGAAAAAGAGAGATACATACCTGGGCCCACTCGTTATTCTTGATATCCATAAGTTCAGTAGACAATGCATGATGATGATACATCATGCGGGATGTCAGAATATATTAACGAGAATTAGGAAACTTACGGGATAATGAGACAAGACAAAGGTATTAGTGAACCATAGATTGTTTGACAGGCAATACCGGAATCAATAGTTTCGAGTAAGTTCGGTATCATGAGTAATATCCAACATGTGCAGAAATTTGTATAATATCCAACATGTGCAGAAATGTATTTGTTAGTATGTGGGAGTCAATATGCGTGTCCATGTCCCCGCTATTGACTATTGAAAAGGAGCGAGTTTCCAGTTTCATGTCCACATACTATCGAAGCTGTAGGGGGAACACACTTAAGTTCGGGCTTATTTTTGTGTATATTGTTAGGTCCGGATCAACTAGGGGTGTCATCGAAATAGTGTTTCTAAGTGATATATATATTCAATATATCAGATATAATTCATAACAAGTGCATGAGATGTCACGGAGTGATAGAAATAATTTCTATTACTACCGGAATTTATTCCAGAGTTATTATGAAAGAGAAATTTACGATGCACGCTTTATGGAGCATATGCACGGGGCATAAAATATCCCGGGACGTCGGAAATATATTTATGACATTGCTATATAATATTGATGATTTTATCTATAGGTGTCACGGGGTTCTGGAAGAGTTCCGAGGGACTTTCCATATATGGGAGCAGTGCCGGAGGGGGGGAGATTTCCTCCTGTGGGAAAGCCCTAATTTAAGAGATACCATGTGGGAGCCATGGTCTCACAAAGTTCATATGCTTTCCCTGGGAATAAATTAGTGGAAAAAAATAAAAAATAAAAAAGAAAAAGGGAGGGGGTTGGACTCCACTTGGGAGTCCAATCAGAAGTCTCCTAGGAGACTTGGTGCGGCCAAGGGAGAGGAGGGGAAAACGACCTCCTCCCCTATGGCAGGTTCCTTCCCTTGACCCACTATATAACCCCCACCTCTACTCTCTTTAGAGAACACACAATTGAGCCTTTGTCCTTCTCTCTCTTTCTCTAGATGAATTAGAGGACTAATTAGAGCTTCTAATTGAATTAAATACTTCCCTAATAATTAGAAGAACTAATTAGAGCTTCTAATTAGAACAATTATAAATGCATTAGAACCTCTATAGTAATTAGAAGGAGCAATCTAATTAGAGCCCTTCTAATTGGATTATAGTTCTTCTAATTGGATTAGAGCCTCTCTAATTAGATTAGAGTTTCCTCCAATGGAATTAGAGCTTCTTATAATTAGGCCGAGGTGATCCTCTCCCGATTAGACCTAGTTTTTAATTACTCTCTCTCTCTCTCATGTGTTGAGAACTCCACCTTCATATATACACCTGCAACGCTAAGTCCTGGACGGTGAAGCGCTGCAGAATTTGCCCCAACGTATGTGTGCATACTCTCAGAGGGGTAACACGTGAGACCCTCACTCTACTAGATCACGGTGCTAGATACTGGGAGTTAGCAACATCCCCACGCACATGCTTGTGCGTGAGGATCTTCTACAGGCTTCATCAACATCGTCATTGAGACATCTTTCGTTACTACGGTGTCTGGTACATGATCTGGGAAACTATATCTTGAAATTTATATTCACTCGTATCTGCATAGCAAGGTCTTAGTTGTGGCGTAGCAAGTTTGGCTCAAAATTTAAATTCATGTTGTGCTACCCAACAGTGGTATCAGAGCGGTGTATGCGTAGGTACAAGATCTGATCTAGAGCACTAGTGAGTGCGGACATTGCATAAGTTTGTGCAAGTATGTTGGAAAGTTCTCCAAGTTTCAGATTATTTATAATTGCTTCCCAATAAGCTTTGTTGTTTTGTTTTCGACGGTATATCGAGATTTTTACAAACTTATGGCAATCCTAGGACATTCGAGTTGCCCCTAGCATATCTCATCTCATAAGGTTTGGGTCTCTTTATAGTCTGTCTCGTAAATAGCATTGTGGAAGGGGCATATGGATTCGTCCACATGGGGGTCATGGTTATGAATAAGTTTAAATTGAGGCTCTAGAAGTTTTAGTAATGTACGTTTTTCAATCACCCCGCAATGTCAATCTAGCAAAGCAAATAATCATGCCTTGTGGAAGAGTGGGTTACTTAACGGTTCGTTTCGTAGACCCTACCGTAGCACCGTAAAGCTGATTGGGGTTCGCTTCCATCACCTGGATACAGGGATAAACGTGTTCTTATGATGACGAGGCGGGCATCAAGCCGATTCATACTCATCACCTGGATACATGGGTCAGTATGACATCACTTTTTGTAGCAGGATCAGTTGGTTATCTTGTTGTTCAGACATGAAAGTCATGAGCTTGGATCACATACACCAAAAGGTGAAGCGGAAATCACGGTAGTAATGATGGGAAGTTGGCTTACCCATCGTAAGCTTATAGCCATCAAGGTGGATACAACCTTTTGTTATAAGTTGAGTGTGGATTCTGCAATACATTAAATTCTGATCACGAGGAACATCAGATTTAGTGGGAGCGTGTAGTTAATTACTTTAACATGTCCTTAGAAAATAATTATGAACATGTCTAAGTGAACTATTAAATTGTTGTAGATCCATGGCTTGTAACGCACCCGCTATTAACCTTTGTCCACTACTTGAGAAGAAACCACTTGATACCAATGGAAGTAACTATGCGGATTGAGTCCGTGCCCTGAGAATTGTTCTCAGGGGTTCAAGAAAGAGTATTTACTCGATTCTCCTCTTCCAGAGGATCTCGATGATGACGCTTCTGATGTAGAAAAGGATGCACACACCTTGATGAGCGATGATGCAATAGTTGTCCAATGTCTCATGTTGACATGTATGGATCTGGAGTTGCAGAAACAATTTGATCGTACGTCCATGTATGACATGATCGTTGCACTCGTGGACATGTACCAGACACAAGCTAAGACCAAACGTTATGAAATAACGAAGATGTTGTGGTCATGTCACATGGCAGAAGAAAGCTCAGTGAGCAAGCATGTAATCAAGATGTTTGGTTACAGGACTAGGCTTCAAGCTTTGGGATTCCCAATCTCGGTTGAGCTAAGTCAATCCAGATAAAGCATGCGCCAAGTCAATCCAGATAAAGCATGAAAAGTAGAAATACCACAATACCATGCTTCAATATGAGAGAAAAACACATGATTAAATTCAATGGCATATTAAACACTCTCAACTATTTGAGACGGTCATGCTACATCATAAATAACTAAGGAAAAAATTAAAATAACATCTAACATGACATTCCAAAGCCTAAGTCACAGTCAAAACAAGCTTCCTATTGCACCACTATAAGCATGAAACAATTTACTTTTCTCCAACACCAATCAACTTATTCGAAAAAACTCTCGAAGCAAATAATCATCAAAGACCAGAGATATAATCAAATATAACTGAAGAAAACCAACAAGCTCTGAATAAAATTCGAGTAGAAAACAAGAGCTAAACGCACTACTAGCAAAAACTGAACACTCGCAGAATAATAAGAGTGAAAACTAGAGTGTTCTAAGCAATGAAAACAGAGCATACCTCTCCCAAAATAAATGTACTAGGATCCAACCAAAAACTAAAGCAAGCAAAATAAAACAAACAGAAAGCAAAATAAAAAGACGCTCCAAGAATAACACATATCATGTGAAGCAATAAAAATATAGTGTTTTGAAAGAAACCTGATATTTTTGTTAATGAAGAAGGGGATGCCTTGGGCATCCCCAAGATTTGACACTTTTACTTCCTGGATATATCTTGGGGTGACATGGGCATCCCTAGGCTTGAGTTTTTGTCCATCCTTCATCTCATCACATCATACTTCTCTCCCTACACTTGAAATATGTTTCAAAACAACAACTTCCCCAAATTGAACTACCCCACAATTAAATGCTACACTTGGCACAACAACGAAATAAAATGATAAGTAGCGGTTGCTACAGAGGTAACAACATCCAAAACAGAAAATAACAAAAGAAAACAGAAGAAAACAAAAAAGATATGAAGGAAAACAAAAGCGGGTTGCCTCCCACAAGCGTTTTTCTTTAATGCCTTTTAGCTAGGCATGAAGAACGAATCAAGTATTATCAATATAACCATTATCAAGATCATGAAAAATCTCCTCAATAGTGCAACTAGTTCTTCTAGGAGGGTTCTATGAAATAATTTTATTTGAAACACTAGGTGAATCAAGGATACCTTTAGGTTTACTCACACTAGGTTCCTCCTCTACAACTTTAGAAACTCCCCCTTCTTTAGATAAATTACTTTTTTGGTGGGGGTTCTTTCGTACATACATGAATTTAGACTTCTTTACCACTGTAGATTCTACCTTTTTAGTTTTAATAGAGGACAAGGTAGATTTCAAAGTTTCTATAGCTTCTTCAACTTTGTCTATTCTAGATGGCTCATTTTCATTAGCTTTTGTAGTTTCAAGGATTTTCACCCTTTTGTATATAATATTTATAGAAGCATCTAGTTTATCAACATGCTCAATTAATTTATTATCTAGCTCATTTTGTTTCTGAATATTAATTATATTCTCCTCAATAGAATCCAACCTATTTAGCACATGTTCCAAAGTGATATAATTTTAATCTCACCAGGAGGAGGATTTCCTACTAAGCTTTCAATAACATTAAGATCTTCCAAAGTGCGTGGTCCTAAAAAGTTGCCACCCATTAAAGTGGCAAGTATATACCTATACCAATTGGTGACACCCACATAAAAATTTCTATGAAGAACAGTGGTGGTTTGCTTTTTAGTGGATCTATTTTAAGCATCATTAATTCTATAAAAATCCCCCACCTCTTTGTTTGAAGGCGAGGGCCTTAGCCTCGGGAGACATACCAAAAGGAGTAGAGCTAGATATACCAACAAAATAAACTAACAACACAAATAAAATACTAGAAACTAGAGGACTAATTTTTGGGGGGGGGGGGGGAGGGGGTTTGATAAAGAGAAAACAAGACTAAACAAAAGTTAACTAAGAAAGAACAAAACAAAAGAAAGAGAGTGGAAGTGTGAGACTCCCCTTGCAGCAAGCTAGAAATCCCCGGCAATGACGCTAGAAAATACACTAGATGTGACATGATCACACGCTCGTTGGGAGCGGAAGGTTTCATGCAGTCTAGAGTAAGTTTTCCCCTTGTAAAGAAACAGAGTTATCAAACTAGTAGGACTTCATAGACTTGAAGAAGGTTGCCGAATCAACGACGCAAAAAAATACTGACGTTAACAAGGCGTGGAACCTGCACACAAACACAAACTCTCTCTTTCCCCAACTTTTTGGATGGTTGTCAATCTTCCGGTCTTGCTGAAAACAAGAGAATTAAACGTATAGAGTCTTGGAAAACAGTAAAAGTAAGAAAGGGACAACAAGGAAACAATTATGAAAGTGCTTAAAAGAAGGTTTGTAATATCAGAAAAATAGGACCGGGGGCAATAGGTTCGCTAGTGGTATCTCTCCAAAGAAAACAAACATGCTGGGTGAACACATTACAACTGGGCAATTGACAAATCATGGACGTATAACTATACTATTATGACGAGATATAGTTCACGGTTTCTAACATTGCCGGCATCACATCAAGGTATATGGACCTCTATCCAGCATGCATCCATATCTAAATATCCACCTCAAGAAAGCTATCCAACAAATCCCTTAGTATTAAGTTGCAACAATGAAGTGATTGCTATGTGTGCAAAAGACAAAGATCAATAAATAATGTAAGAAGCGGTTCTCATCCGTAGACAAGAGCACCGCTATTTTCTCCCTAGTGGCAATAGCACATCCCCCCAACCCCCCGCACGTTTCTGTCACTCGAGCGCAGGCAACAAGGAGGCATGAACCCACTATATAGCATATACACCCTCTCTTGGAGGTGAAAACAACTACGTGGCCAAGGTAATCATAAACACCGGAGAGCAATGCAAGACAAGATTAAAAATCTCGACAAATATAAGTGAAGCATCTCAGATGGACATGAAAATAATAATCATAATCTCATGGTTCATCGCATCCCAGCAAACACAACATGAACAATTACATAACGGTGGCCTCGATCATGTGAGGAAGCTCATGAGACTCTAACATGGAGGCATAGGGGAGAGACAAACCATCTAGCTAATGCTATGGACATGTAGTCCTGAGATGAACTACTCACGCATCTGTCCGGAGGCGATTATGGCGATGTAGAGGCCTCCGGTGACGATCCCCTCTCCGGCAGGGTGCCAGAGCAGGACTCCAGAAGTCCTAGATTGGACTTGTGAGGTGACGGTGCCTCTCTATATGTTTCATGGAAAATAACTCCAACCCCGTGATTTTTAGGGTTTGGGGAAAATTGTAAGCGAAGGGGAAACGTGAAGCGATGCTAAGGGCCCCAGGGGCCCCTAGCCGCGGCCTAGGGAGCCCACGTCTGGTGCCCCTGGTAGCACCATGGATCTCCTCTGGCTTCCCTTTGGACTCCGTCTTCGTTCCAGGTAAAAATTGATCTCCGTGGATTTTCAGCCCTTTCCAAAAATATTTCCTTAAGAACTTTTCTGAATTCGAAAAACAACAGAAAACAACAACTGCCCTGGGGCATCTTAGTAATAGGTTAGTCTGTGAAAACATATGGAAAACGAAGGAAAATGAAAGAAAACATGTGGAAAACAAAAGGTATTGGGTAGAAAACAAGCATGGAGCATTAAAAATTATTGATACGTTTGCAACATATCATCTGGCCAAATGATATGTCATTGGTGATACTGAGAGGTCCTAGAGAATGTATCTCTCTATCGTCTAGAGGAGTTGAGTACCAGTCTTGAAAAATCTCAGTTCCACTACACTTTCTAGGTCATATCCAAACATCACCGTTATAGTCCCCAAGTTACGACAAGACGGTTGATGATATCCAAAGTATAACTTTCAATCATGTGGTCACTAGATATTCTCATAGTATAGGAATTATAGTCGATGTTAACTGATGATCTTAGACGTGATCACACGCTCGTTGGGTTACCCCAAGAGGAAGGTATGATGTAGTATGGAGAAAATTTCCCCCAATTGTGGAATCAGGGTTTATCGACCAGTACGAATTTGAAGACCTAGATAAGGTTGCTTGTTTTCAGGCGCGTCAACAACCGTAGAACTTTCACACAACACACAAACTCTCTCGTGTCCCCAACTTTCTGGGAAGGATGTCAGTCTTCTCATCTTGCTGAAACCTTGAGAAGTAAACATATATAGTAATGAAAATTAATAAAATAAAAAATGGTGCATCAAGGAAACAATGATGAAAGTGCTTGAAAGAAGGTTGTAATAATGAGGAAAATAGGACCAGGTGCCAGAGTTTCAGTAGTGGTGTCTCTCCAAAGAAAACAAACATGCTGGGTGAAAAAATTATAACTGGGCAATTGACAAATCATGAACGTATAATAATACTATTATGAAGAGATAAATTTCACAGGTTCTAACATCGTAGGCATTATGTCAAAGCATATCGAGATCTATCCATCATGCATCCAAATCTAATAGTCCGCCTCAAGAAAGCTATCCAGCAAATCTATCTAGTATTAAGTTGAAGCAACAAAGTGATTACTTTGTGTCCAACAAACAATTTCATTAAGTAAAGTACATAATGTAAGAAATGGTTATCGTCCATAGAAAAGAGCACCACTGTTTTCTCCCTAGTGGCAACAACAGATCCCCCACCCGTCATGTTTCTGTCATTTGAGCACAAATGTAAGGGACGCATGAACCCACTATCTAGCATATAAACCCTCTCTTAGAGGTTAAAATAACTACGTGGATAAGGTAATCATAAACATCATAGAGCATTGCAAGAAAAGATAAAAAAATCTCTACAAATATAAGGGAAGCATCTCAGATTGACATGAACAAAGAATCATAATATCATGGTTCATCGGATCCCAGCAAACACAATATGCACAATTACATAACGAAGGTCTCGATCATGTGAGGCAGCTCACGAGACTCGAAACATGGAGGAATAGGGGAGAGAATGACCATCTAGCTACTGCTATGGACCCGTGGCCCCGAGATGAACTACTCACGCATCTGTCCGGAGGCGATCATGGCGATGTAGAGGCCTTTCGTGATGATCCCGCTCTCTGGCAGGGTGCCAGAGCAGGACTCTAGAAGCCCTAGATTGGACTTTCGAGGTGACAATGCCTCTTTGTATGTTTCGTGGAAAATAACTCCGTCCCCATACTTTTTAGGGTTTAGGGAAATCTATAAGCGAAGAGGGACGTGAGGCGGTGCTCGAGGCCCCTAGGGGCCCACTGGACGTGACCTAGGGAGAGGTCGCGCTTTATGCCCCCTAGTGGCGCCCTGGCTTCCCTCTGGCCCCCCTTTGGACTTTGTCTTCGTTCCGGTTAAAAATTGATCTCCGTGGATTATCAGCTCTTTCCGAGAATATATCCTTAAGAACTTCTCTGAAATAGAAAAACAACAGAAAACAACAACTGTCCTGGGGCATCTTGTTAATAGGCTAGTCTGGGAAAACATCTAGAAAACGAAGGAAAACAAAAGAAAACATGTGCAAAACAAAAGGTATTGGATAGAAAACAAGCATGGAGCATAAAAAATTATAGATACCTTTGCAACTTATGATTTGGCCAGATGATATGTCATCGGTGATACTGAGAGGGCCTAGAGAATGTATCTCTCTTTCGTCTAGAGGAGCTATGTACCAGTTTTGAACGATCTCAGTTCCATTACACTTTCGAAGTCATACCCAGACATCACCGTTATAGTCAACCGTTACGACAAGACAGTTGATGATATCCAAAGTATAACTTTCGATCATGCGGTCACTAGATATTCTCATAGTATAGGAATTATAGTCAATGTTAACTGATGCTCTCAGATGTGATCACACGCTTGTTGGGTTTCCCAAGTGGAAGGTATGATCTAGTCTAGCAGAAATTTCCCCCAATTGTGGAACTAGGGTTTATCTACCAGTAGGACTTCGAAGACTTGGAGAAGCTTGCTTGTTGTCAGGCGCGCGTCAACAAGCGTGGAACTTCACACAACACACAAACTCTCTCTTGTCCCCAAATTTTCGAGAAGGTTGTCAGTCTTCTCGTCTTGCTGAAAACTTGGGAATTAAACATATAGAGTAATGAAAAGTAATAAAATTAAAAATGGTGAAGCCCGGAAACAATGATGAAAGTGCTTGAAAGAAGGTAGCAGTAATGAGGAAAATAGGACCGGTTGCCATAGTCTCACTAGTGGTGTCTCTCCAAACAAAACAAACATGTTGGGTGAACATATTATAGCTGGGCAATTGACAAATCATGAATTTATAACAATATTATTATGACAAGATAAAGTTTACAGGTTCTACCATCGTAGGGATTACATCAAAGCATATGGATCTCTATCCAGCATAAATCCATATCTAATAGTCCACCTCAAGAAAACTATCCAGCAAATCTATCTGGTATTAACTTGCATCAACAAAGTGATTGTTTTGTGTGCAACAAACAATTGCATTAAGTAAAGTAAATAATGTAAGCAATAGTTCTCGTCCGTAGAAAAGAGCACCCATGTTTTCTCCCTAGTGGCAATAGCAAATCCCCCACCCGTCACGGTTTTGTCACTCGAGCACAGATGTAAGGTGGCATTAACCCACTATCTAGCATATAAAACCTCTCTTGGAGGTTAAAAAACTATGTGGACAAGGTAATAATAAACACGGAAGATCATTGCAAGACAATATGAAAACTCTCTACAAATATAAGTGGAGCATCTCATATTGACATGAACAAAATAATCATAATCCCATGGTTTGTCGGATCCCAGCAAACACAACATGCACAATTACATAACGGTGGTATCGATCATGTGAGGCAGCCCACGAGAATCTAAACATGTAGGCATAGGGGAGAGAACAACCATCTAGCTACTGCTATGGACCCGTAGTCCTGAGATGAACTACTCACACATCTGTCCGGAGGCGATCATGGCAACGTAGAGGCCTCTCGTGACGATCCCCTCTCTGGCAGGGTGCCGGAGCAGGACTCTAGAAGCCCTAGATTGTACTTTTGAAGTGACGGCGCCTCTCTGTATTTTTCGTGGAAAATAACTCCTTCCCCGTGATTTTTAGGGTTTAGGGCAATTTAGGGGGGACGTGAGGCGGTGCCCAGAACCCCTATGGGCCCACTGGCCGTGGCCTAGGGGGAGGTCGCGTCTGGTGCCCCCTTGTGGTGCCATGGATCCCCTCTGCCTCCCTTTTGTACTTCGTCTTTGTTTCGGGTAAAAATTGATCTTTAGGGATTTTTAGCCCTTTCCGAGAATATTTCCTTAAGAACTTTTCTAAAATAGAAAAGCAGTAGAAAACAATAATTGTCCTGGGGCATCTTGTTAATAGGCTAGTTTGTGAAAACATCCGGAAAACGAAGGAAAATAAAAGAAAACATGTGGAAAACAAAAGGTATTGGGTAGAAAACAAGCATGGAGCATCAAAAATTATAGATACGTTTGCAAGGTATCATGTGGCCAGACGATATGTCATCGTTGATACTTAGAGGGCCCAGAGAATGTGTCTCTCTATCTCCTAGTGGAGTTAAGTTCCAGCCTTGAACGATCTGAGTTCCACTACACTTTCTAGGTCATATCCAAACATCACCGTTATAGTCCCCAAGTTACGACAAGACGGTTGATGATATCATAACTTTCGATCATGCGTTCACTAGATATTCTCATAGTATAGGAATTATAGTCAATGTTAACTGATGCTCTCACACTGATCACACGCTTGTTGGGCTACCCCAAGAGGAAGGTATGATGTAGTCTAGAGGAAATTTTTCCCAATTGTGGAACCAGGGTTTATCGATCAGTGGGACTTCGAAGACTTGGCGAAGGTTTCTTGTTGCCAGGCACGTCAACAAGCGTGTAACTTTCACACACCACGCAACTCTCTCTTGTCTCCAACTTTCCGAGAAGGTTGTCAGTCTTCTCGTCTTGCTGAAAACTTGAGAACTAACGTATAGAGTAATGAAAGTAGTAAAACAAAAAATGGTGCAGCAAGGAAACAATGATGAATGTGCTTCAAACAAGGGTGCAATAATGAGGAAAGTAGGACTGGGGGCCATACTTTCACTAGTGGTGTCTCTCCAAAGAAAACAAACATGCTGGGTGAACAAATTACAGCTGGAAAATTGAGAAATCATGAGCGTATAACAATACTATTATGAACAAATAAAGTTCACCGGTTGTAACATCGTAGGCATTACGTCAAAGCATATGGAGCTCTATCCAGCATGCATTCATATCTAATAGTACACCTCAAGAAAGCTATCCAACAAATCTATCTAGTATTAAGTTGCAACAACGAAGTGACTTCTTTATGTGCAACAAACAATTGCATTACGTAAAGTACATAATGTAAGCAATGGTTCTCATCCGTAGAAAAGAGCACCACTGTTTTATCCCTTGTGGCAATAACAGATCCCCCACCCGTCACATTTATGTCACTTGAGCACAGATGTAAGGGACGCATGAACCCACTATCTAGCATATAAACCCTCTCTTGGAGGTGAAAACAACAACGTGGCCAAGGTAATCATGAACACCAGAGAGCATTCCAAGACAACATTAAAACTCTCTACAAATATAAGTGAAGCATCTCAGATTGACATAAAAATAATAATCATAATCTCATGGTTCATCGGATCCCAGCAAACACAACACAATTACATAACTATGGTCTCGATCATGTGAGGCATCTCATGAGACTCTAAATATGAAGGCATAGGGGAGATAACAACCATCTAGCGACTGCTATGGACCCGCAGTCCCGAAATGAACTACTAACACATCTGTACGGAGGCGATCATGGCGATGTAGAGGCCTACGATGACGATCCACCTCTCCGACAGGGTGCCGGAGCAGGACTCCAGAAGCCCTAGATTGGACTTTCAAGGTGACGGCGCCTCTCTATGTGTTTCGTGGAAAATAACTCCGTCTCGTGATTCTTAGGGTTTAGGGAAATTTATCAGCGAAGGGGGGGGGGCATGAGGTTGTGCTTAGCCCCCCCAGGGGCCCACGGGCTGCGGCCTAGGGGGAGGCCACACCTGGTGCCCCTGGTGGCGCCCTGGCTCCCCTATGGCTCCCCTTTGGACTCTGTCTTTGTTCCATGTAGATATCCATGGATTTTCAGCCCTTTCCGAGAATATTTTCTTAAGAAATTTTCTGAAATACAAAAACAGCAGAAAACAGCAACTGACCTCGGGCATCCTTTTAATAGGTTAGTGTATGAAAACTTGTGGAAAACAAAGGAAAACATGTGGAAACATAAATGCATTGGATAGAAAACAAACATGGAACATCAAAAATTATGGATACATTTGCAACATATCATTAACTTCATATGCATTGCTAAAATACATAATGATTGTTTAGTCTCTTTTAGCAACAAGATACACTTGGGTCGGTTCAGTACTATTTTTACCCTAACAATAAACTCTTATGTTTTGCTAGAATTTCTTCTAAGTTTATGATCAGGTAAATGTGATCATATAAAAAACATAAGCTAATCTTAGGGATAAGATTAGGAACTCTTGTTTGTTTTTTTCTTCACACCCGCATAAAGATTTTCCTTTGAAAGCTCACTTTTCAAGTGCTATAGCGGTTGTAACATGATGACATAAACTTAATTCTGAACTGCTAGATAGAATAATAACTGAATATTATTGTCTCTAGGGCGTACCTCCAACAGAGAGGACACCTTAAAACCCAGTTAGAAGAGACTCTAATTCAATTAAAGGGATCTAATTAGAAGCTCTAATTAGACCCTCTAATTTTACAAGAGAGAGAGAGAGGTTTCAAAGCCATTTGTGTGCTTGAGCCTTGCGGTGCTTTATATAGTGGGAGGGAGGAGAGACTTCCCAAAGGGGATAGGGGAGTCCCGGTTGAGCTAGGAGAAGGGTGGCCGCACCAAAGGAGGTGGATGCATCTTCCGCTAGCCCAACTCGGATCGGGGGGTGGAGTCCAACTCCACCTCCCTCTCCCTTTCTTTTTTCTATTTCCCTTTTTATTTTCTCTTTATCTCTCCAAAATTTTTAGGAAAATGCCCGGGAAGATGAATACCAACTTGTGAAGCCACTGGGGCCCACCTGGCAACCCCCTAAAATAGAGTTTGTCCATGAGGGGGAAATCTGCCACCTCCTGGTACTCCCCCTTTGTATGGAAAGTCCCTGAAACACCTCCGGAACCACTTGAACCCGATACCTAAAATCCTCGATATTATCTAACTATGTTATAGACACAATTCTAACATCACGGGACATCTCATGTCCTTTGTTACCTCTCATATAAATTCAACCTAACATAGTATAATTTCTCTCTTATAGCAACTTTCCTGAAACCACTCCGATTGACACTGGACTTGTTTCTGTGAAATTGTAACAACACTGAAAATTCACAAAACCAATAACAACATATTAATTCTCTCAATTAAAGGTTGGCATGGCTGAAGCGTGTGACCCGCAAAGGCTCGATAACACACATACATGTTCAAGAACATACCAAACAATAACCAACAAGTGGACCATGGACGTCCGTGATGGCTCCTATGTGTTCCTAAAGAACGAACTTATATGTTACTCATTGCACTTATTCCCTTAACTTCATGATACCAACAATATCATGAGGTGAGAATATGTGATCTAGTTTGATCAAAACCTTTCACCAGAACACATAAAACTCGCTTACCGATGTTGTTCTCTTTTCTCATTCATATCCCCGATGACCTTGTAATAAATCATGTTGTGTCTGCCCAGATGATATATCATCGGTGATACTGAGAGGGCCCATAGAACGTATCTCTCTACTGTCTATAGGAGTTAAGTATAAGTCTTGAACACTCTTAGTTCCATTACACTTTCTAGGTCATACCCAAATATCACCGTTACGATCCCTAGTTACGGAAATACGATTGATGATATCCAACATATAAATTTCGATTATGCAGTCACTAGATATTATCATAGTATAGGAATTATAGTCAATATCAACTTTATATGTATTTTCTAAAATACATCATAAATGTTTAGTCTCTTTTAGCAACAACAACATACACGTGGGTCGATCAGTACTACTGTTACCCTAACAATAAACTCATATGCTTTGCTAGAATTTTAACCATGTCCATGATCAGGAAAATATGATCATCTCACAAACCATAAGCTAATCTTAGAGACAATATTAGCAACTCTTGTTTGTTTATGTCTTCACACCCGCACAAATATTTTCATAAACTCACTTTTGAAGTGCTATAGCGGTTGTAGCATGATGACATAAACTTAATTCTGAACTTACAGATATAATAATAACTGAATATTAGTGTCTCTAGGGAATACCTCCAACAACACCTCCCATGTGTGTAAGTCAGTTTGGGTAGGGACATAGTTGGCCGCACCCTCCCGCAAACCCTAATTCGATTTTGACTTGGGAGTCCTCCCCAATCCCACTTATTTCCTTCCTTATTTGTTACTTCTAATTTTGGCCTTTTTATTTTCCCTCCAAAATCAAACAAGGAAATTCATGGGATGGGAATTTGGATCATGTGAGGCCACTTAGACCCACATGTCATCCACCTAATATTTGGTTGCATCCCTAGGGCATTCCTGCCCTCTTTCGGCACTCCCCCCTTTATCGGGGTTTCTTCAAAAATCTACCAGAACCCTATATAACCTATAGATAAACTAATTGAATCTATACACTAATGTTACAAACAGTTTATAATATCACCGACCATCTCATGCCCGCCTGCAAACACTCCAAAAAGCGTGCAACATTATTTTCTCTCTTAGAGAAACACCTGAATAAATTCCTATTTCTAGTACTGTAGGACATCCAGTACCCTCTTTATAATTCTCTCTGACACACACACACACGCACGCACGCACGCACGCACGCATGCACACACACACACACACACTACGCACGCACGCACGCATAACGAAACAAAACACAAGGGTGTGAATGATGGCCTTAATGCCCTCATTGGTAAACCCCCAAGAGAAAGGTTGTGAAGAGTGTAGCGGCAAGTTTTCCTTCGGAAAAGAAACCAAGATTGAATTGACCAGTAGGAGGAGAAGCAATCTCTGAAGGTTGATGCCGCTGAGGTGGTAGGGCGCACTACCGGTTCAGCAGCAACGTGGAAGCTACACAACACAATCAAACCACTCTGTCCCAACGAAGCAGTGAGGTTGTCAATCTCACCGCTTTTGCTGAATACAAAGAGGTTAAACGTATGATGTGGAAAACAGTAGGAACAATATGAAAGCGGTATGTGTTTTATCAGTATGAGGAAAAAGGACTGGGTCAACAGTTCACTAGTGGTGTCTCTTAGTGAAAGATAAATAACATGTGTGGTGAACAAATTACAGCTGGGCAATTGACAGAAATGAAGGCTGCACGGTAGTGCATATGCAAGACATATAGATTACTATGTGATTCATGCAGGCATTACAACAAAATACATAGACCGTTATCCAGCTGCATCTATGACTAAAAATCCACCCTCCGAATACCATCCGAACAAACGTTGGGTATTAAGTTGCAAGCAACAGATAATCGCAGTAAGCAAAGTGTGTAATATAAACAATAACATCATCCTTAGACAAAGCATTGTTGTTTTCTCCCTAATGGCAACAACACATCCTCCATCCGTCACGTTTCTGTCACTCGAGCACAGATGAAAAGGAGGCATGAACCCACTATCGAGCATAAATACTCCCTCTTGGAGTTACTAGCACCTACTTGGCCAGAGCATCTACTAATAACGGAGAGCATGCAAGATCATAAATAACATAAGCATGAAGATAACATGATAGATTGATAATCAGACTACATAGCATTCAACATTCATCAGATCCCAGCAAACACAACATGTAGCATTACAATACGATGATCTTGATCATGATAGGCAGCTCACAAGATCTAAACACGAGGTACAAAGTGGAGAGAACTACCATCTAGCTACTGCTATGGACCCATAGTCAAGGGATGAACTACTCACGCATCACTTCGGAGGAGGGCATGGTGGTGTAGACCCCTCCTGTGATGATTTCCCCATCCGGCAGGGTGCCGGGGAGAGGTCCAGAACCCTCGCGATCTCGGGATAATGGTGACGGCGGCCTCAGGTGTTTCTCGGGTAAAATTGGGATCCTCCTAGGGTTTATGTCTCGGGGGGATCAAATAAGCGAAAGGGTAGAGGAGGTGGAGACCTGGGGGCCCCACACCACCTCCCGGCGCGGCCAAGGGGGGCACCCTATGGTGTGGACCCCTGAGGCCCCCCTCCGGATCTCTTCGGGACTCCGTGGAACCTTTGGGAATTCTAGGACTTCCGGGCTTCGAATTTTCCAATTCCGAGAATATTTCCAGAACAACTTTTCTGAAACTAAAAACAACAGAAAACAGGGAACTGACTCTGTGGCATCTTGTCAATAGGTTAGTCCGGAAAATCGATAAAAATGACATAAAGTGTATAGAAAAAATGTGGGAAACAATAAGAAAACAACATGGAACATCAGAAATTAAGGATACGTTTATGACGTATCAGTGACCCATACAGATTCGATAATGAGTGGGATGACAAAGGAAACTCTTTCCTGGATCAATGGTCAATAGAATGTGCCATGGATGCACATATTGATTCCCAATTGTTATGCAAAATACACTCTATTGAACCTGTTGATTATTATATAATATTCCCATTACTCGCAATACCAAACTTACCCGAGATTAAGGATTTCGGTATTGCCGTGAAACAATCTTGGATTCATTATACCTTTGTCTATCTCGTTAACCAGTAAGATTCCTTTTACTATTTCTCGTATTATGATATCCCACATGATGTATATTCATCGTGCATTGTCCGTAGAATATATGGATATCATGCATACCAAGTGGGCCCAGGATGTATCTCTCTTTTTTACAGAGGAGTAATTCCTATCTCAGAACATCGAGGTGAATACATTCCTTTAGAATTACTAGTGGCTACCTTTTTGTTCACCCAGTTTACGGTGTGACACTTAATAGTACCAAAGTAAAATCTCCAAAATGAAAAATCCGATGACCTCATGGTCTGAGGATATGCCATAGTATAACCTTGTTGTGATATGTTACTAAGGACAAAATATATCACATTGAAAACTCTTAACATATCTACTAAGTGGGATTATCTAGCTATATTGTTCCATACCAACAACATGCTATCCACTGATGCTGACAAAAACTATGTCCATGATCAAGAAAACACGGTCATCAAGCATACAAAAAATTAGTCTAGAACGGAAAGACTAGGGTATTAAATATGTGCACATGTTATTGCACGTGATCATGAGTTTTACTCTGAATCTCACAGTCCGGAGCCACGTCAGTTATAACATAGTAACATGAATCATAATTATGAAACAAATATATGAATATTATTGTCTTTTGGGCATACACTCAACACATACCCTCTTTGTCTTTGCCGCTCGATTTAACAAAAACCGTCTTCCCCGTTGTGGCGTATGTGGCATCGAGTAGCCCAAACGAGCTAGGCTCCACGCATGGCTTGCAGAACTTGGGCAATCCACATAGGGTTATTCTCGCGGGTAGTTTTATGGACGACGGTTCACCGATACTGATTATGGGGCTACTCGATGAAAGGGCCATGGTGTTGCGATGCTTTTTGGGCAGGTAGGGTTAGGCGGCGGAGGCGATGTTCGGGAAGGTAGGGTTGGAGGTTGATTGGATGAGGATGGGGATATTGTTAGGTTTTTGCGATCAGGTAGACGCACCGGAAGAGCCTGCTCTCAATACCATGTCAGAGTCAGAAGTAAGAAAGGCATAGGCAGAGCTTATTGCAGTTCAGGGGGCTAACCCCCCCTCAGGATTTGGCCAAACGTGAAGGATTTTTTTTGGACATATTAGATAGATATTTTTGTGTGTGTTTCGCCCCCCCCCCCTAGAAAATCAAATATTGTATTTTCTCCCCAGGGAGTTGTATCAAGATCCGCCACTGGACAAAGGGTTTTACTCGTATACAATCCGAAGTGTACGTAGTTGATGTATATTGATAGGACGGTACTTTGGCGGTGCAAGCTTATACAACCTGTACGTAAGACTGCAAGTCCAATACTATGACAAATACGTATTGGAAACTATCCTATTTCTAAGAGAACACTCGACACACCGAGACATGTCAAGGTGGTCTCTATTCCCCCGAATTGCTTCCCACACTATAAATGAATGTTAGTTTGGCACAAGATAAGTGCAGACCGCAGGTACCAGGAAATGAGCAATCGCCTATGCAGTACGTCTACGTGCTAGCTAGTTTGACAAACCACATGGAGGTTTGTGATGGAACCGCAAGACTAGCTAGTCTAGATGCAATCGGTAGATGGACTTTGTGCTTGTCTGCTTAGGGTTAGGAATCCGAGACTGAGGGACAAACAGAGAGAGAGAGGAGAGGGACTACCTTCTCCTTTCGATGATGAAGCCATGGAGGTGGACATTGTGGCGGCGGTGACAGTGAGAGGTGGTAGTGGCAGCGGCGATGCTTCCCGCCGCACTACGCAGACCTAGATCGGATAGGGGTGTCGGTGGGGTGCCTGGCAACATGGTGAACCTCGTACTACGTGCCAGCCGGCCCCCACCTCTGTTTATCTTGCGCAGGCGACAGTGGCCCACCAACCGTAAGAGTTTGGCCGCCCCCGATCAAGGTGCGTTTGACCAAGGGGTGTGCGTAGGCCGTTGGGCCTATGCGGGAGATCAACCTAACAGTTTGGAATCCCATAATTACTTAGGCTAGTCATAGTGGGAGTAAAATTAGTAGTAACATCAACGTCACTTAGGCAAAAAACTGATGTGGCATGCACTTAGCTAGTTATCGTAACATGACATGTTCCAATACATTATGAGTCTACATCCTAATAAATGAACATTTGTATGACACCACATAGATGTTTTTTTTAAAACAATCACCGGGGGGGGGGGGGGGGGAGAGGATCCCCACCTGAATATATTACTTCAAAGCACAGAGTAAAAGGGGTTTCACGAAAAACGTGAGAAAATAAAGTCACGCCACATAGATGTTATTCCCCACTATGGAGGTAGTAACATGGACTAATAACATCATGATGTTACTAATCTTAGTTACTACCCACTATGACAACCCATAATCGAGCATGCATTAGTGCATGCACGAACGCGCGCTTGTAGCAAGATCTCGACATATACATTTTTTTTTTCTTTTGTTGCTTCTATCATCATGATGCCTGATCAGCATACGCTGCTTTGGGTTATAAATAACGCCATAGCCTGGACTCGAGGAAGGCACACGTACACGCGCACCTAGCCTTGTCACTCACATCAGCACAAGTACGCACTGGCCGGCAATAGAGAGAGAGAGCTCGATGGCGTTCAGCAGGGCAGCAACGCTGGGAGTGATGGGCGTCGTTGCCACGCTGCTGTACTCTGCGGCCCTGCCCAACGTGGACGGCCTGTCGCATGACTACTACGCCGTGTCCTGCCCGAACCTAGAGCTGATGGTGCGCACGGCGGTGGAGGCAGCGCTTCAGAGGGACATCGGCAACGCCGCCGGGCTCCTCCGCTTCTACTTCCACGACTGCTTCCCTCAGGTAAAGCCACAAACTTTCTCCGGAACTTAATTATCTGGTCCATATAGAACCGTTAATCCCTCTAGCTATATAAAGTAAGCTTGAACAAATCGATGGATCGTCTTGTTATATGTACGTCCAGGGCTGCGACGCGTCGATCCTGTTCTACAATGCAGAGTCGATGATCGAGCTCGACATGCCTCCCAACCGCGGGATGCGGGAGAGCGTGGGCCAGCTCATCGACAACATCCACACGACGGTGAACGCCGCCTGCGGGCCCACCGTGTCCTGCACGGACATGCTGGCGCTCGCCACACGCGCGGCCGTCATGAACCTCAGCGTTCCGGGCTACGAGGTGCCGCTCGGCCGGCTGGACAGCCTCCAGCCGGCCCCGCTGGCCAAGGTGCTCGAGCTGCCGGGGCCCGACCTCAACGCCACCCAGCTCATCGAGTCGTTCCGCAGCCGCGACCTCACCGAGGACGACCTCGTCGCGCTCTCCGGAGCGCACACCATCGGGAGGGCGCGCTGCGACAGCTTCAGGAACCGCGTCGGGAAGGACGCCCAGTTCGTGGAGGCGCTCCGAAAGAAGTGCGCGCAAAACCCATACGCATGGCGGCAGGATCTCGACGTCACCACCCCCTACGTCTTCGACAACCAGTACTTCGCCAACCTCCAGGTGGGGAAGGGTGTGCTCAACTCCGACATGGCGCTCACAGCCCACGCCGGCACAAGCGGCCGGGTCCACGACTTCGCGCAAGACCAAGGCTGGTTCTTTGCCCAGTTCAGCAACTCCATGAGCAAGCTCGCGCATCTGCACGGAGACCAGGGGAAAGAAGGCGAGATCCGCAAGTACAGCTGCAACTTCTCCAACAAGTGGTGGGAGCGTGTCAAGCTCGCCGGCGAGGGGCTCGCGGCCTCTGCTTGATCGGCTTCACATCCCTCGCGGCGTAGGCTACCCAATCCCAATGTTGTCAACGGCATATATATGCCACGAAATACAGGCCTTCTATGGTACCCCCAAATGAGCCACAACCGTTTATTTTTCTTAATCCAATGGATAAAAATGTTTCATACTAGTTGTAAAGCTATGACCAGTATGTTTTGTACTGGTGCAACTATCGGCACCTCCTACATATGGGCTGTGGCCCAAGATGGTATAAGGGTTTTGGCCCAGAAAATAAATCATTAATTTTTGGCTATTACTGTGGGCCAAAGAGCAAATGCTGACCGCAACGCCGTTCCACTTCCACGTTCATCGATCAGATTACAGAAATCTCGATTCCCAATTTCCATGAATCCCAAACCCTAGCTGGTCCAAGCCTCCAACGACGAAGACCTCACGACGAAGCAGAGGTAGTCGTTGCCGTCGCCTCCGGGTCGTCGCCGTGTTCTGGTGGTCGACCTCGAGGAGACCCGACCCTCATCCCCCTTGCTGGCGGGTACTGGAGGCCGCCGGCGCCACATGCGGCGAGGCCGTCGGTTGTTGGGGGCAAGCCTTGGGTAACGTGCGGTGGGAGTCGTTTTCGGCGTGCAAAGTGCGGGTGCAGTCGGCGTCGCCGACATGGGTGGCGGGGCACTGCGGAGCAGATCGATAGAGGCGTCGTGGATATGGATCGATGGGGACGGGAGCTCGTCGGGCGGGCAAAGACAGAGGGGCGCCACGTCGGCCGCGGCAATGGATGGATGGAGGCTGAAAGGTATGTCATAAGTGAATGGTCCCCTGATGGCCGCCATTTTTTAACTGGTACTACAGCTCCCAGGCTTCAAATAGATAATGGGTATATTTCCTGCAGCTTTTGCATGCTAGTGGAATTGGGTTTTGATCCTTGCATGATGATCTTGTTTCTTGGTGCAGAATAAAAATATTTGACCATAATGGATCTCTACAGTTTAAGAAGATGTTTGAAAATAAGTTGTATCAGGTATGTGGCCTGCATGACCACTTGTGTGTCCTTTGTTGGTCCTAAACAATTAGTAACATGTTAAGGAGATAAGTACACAAGCCCTCACAATACATTCATGATTTATTATTTTTATTATTTCTGCAGGCTGACTGAAACCTGAAGCACCTGAAAGATTTGGTGACATTGCTATCTTTAATTGACATAAAAGATCACTCCATTCTTCAAAACAAACACCACGAGCGTAATCGACTAGTTGGTCACTCCTGAAGTTCTGCAATAGAGCACACTGCATATGCATAAATGCATAATAGTGTTGTCTAAAAGTAGTTGTCTAGTCCCGGTGGGAACATGTATATTTTACCGAAAAATATCCTCAAGTCCTTCATTATGTAGAGAAGCAGTTCAACGCCTACGATTCCTTTGTTTATTCCTGTAGAGTATTTCTGATATACTTATTGTATAAAAGAGTAATACCAGAATGATGTGTAGCCTGTAACGCCCACAGCCACAACTTAGGTTTCTAGCATGTGCAAGCGACTTTTTTGGTGCATTATGTTACAAATTCTACTACGTTTCACTGGAATGGTATCTTCTGGCGGTCCCACTTAGTTAATTATCCCTTTTTAAGTTTTTATGTTCTACAACCTGCAGTACTCTTTGTTTGTAGTTCAGGTGGTCGAAAAAGCTCTCACTAATTTTTCACATTTGTTTGTTCAATTGTGCAGCTTATCGGTGGCCTTAGAGGGCCCGTATACTTGGTCAGGACCTGCATTTACTTCTTTTTATGCCATTTTTAGCTATATGTATAGCTCACCTTTGAAATGGAACAGGCCGGAGATGAGCAAAACTACACTGAGAACTAGGAAGCAGAAGGAGAAAAAGTCTGGGGAAGGCTCTTCTGCTGATAACAGCTTGTCGACTAGCCAGTTTTAGCAATTTTACTGTGAAGTGAAGTTCATATCGAGGAATAGTTACTTTTTCTTGAAGGAAAAGAATTATCTTGTGAATATGAAATTGTGTGTTTCCGATATGTGAGACTCAATTCAATGTATGGCACAAGAATGACCGTATATTATGCTAGTTTGGTTTGTATAAGAACATCACGGGAAAAAATGGAACTGTATTATTTTTTTTGGTCAATCCAGACACACAAAATTCATGATTATTCCATTTACATTGTCGTATTACAAAGAGTGTGAATACTTATAAGTAATTGTGTTCAGGCAATTGTTGACATCATTGCAACGGAAAGAACTTTTAACTGACAATCGATACATTCGTTCCCGATATTCACAGTAGTACTAATATTCCATGTTATCTTGCACAAAAAATTGTAAACAGATGCAAAGGATGCCAATGACATGAACAGACCATGTGACTAGAGCAACTCCTATTTAACCACACTAGTTTCTTCACATGCATGGCTTTTACAGTACAAATCTGTTGCACAAACAGGTGACCAATTATCAGCTAAATCTGATTAGCAGGCTAACCATCATATATAATCGGTCTCGTCAACTGCGAAATTTACAACAACTTACTCACATTCAAATACTTAACAAACCATAGACAAAGGTACACTTTAAAGAACAAAGAACAACACATCTGCTGCAGCAAGAAACTCCATCCACGTAAAAACTTTGCACCAGCAGTGTAGCAGGTACCCATCTCACCTACATCTCCGTATTCTTTGCAGCGTCAAAGAGGACAATGCATGGAATGCCAAAACCCCAGAACTAAGAGACTTTGGGCAGCTGACACCAATTTCCTCTCCAAATCTCCTCCATATGATGAACGCACTTTTCAGGTTGTTGCCACCACATGGCTGCAGTCAGGCAGTTTGCTTGCTGGGAACAATATATCTAGTGCAATCCCTGGCAAGATGGTAATTTGGATGTACTGCACCATTGGAAAAAATACAGGTGATTTGGATTAAAATCATAGAGTGCTTCATGTACAGAATCAAGCTAACCACAATTAAACAACTATGAGACTTCATACAAGTAAAAAATCAATTGTGGACGATGCAGCCTATCATATGGAAGAATTGTTACAGCAATGCCTGCTATATACTACTCAGCTAACACATAGTCTTTCAATACAACGAAAACCGAGGAAGCGACCAACAATGAACTATCTTTCAGACATCCACTAGATAAACACTCAGACAAAACTCTCTTGAACTATCTGCTACAAATGGTCCACACATTTACAAACAAGGTTATTGCACTATCTAACTATAGAACAAGATATTTTGTTAAAAATAGCCTAACTATTTTCCTATAATAGCCACTGCAATAATATTGGAAAGTGGACCTACACTAAAGTTTACAAATCAGGAGGGTAGATTTAAAGAAATATTTTATGTGAAAAGGTTTGACAGGTGAAATTCTTGCTACTATCTCCATAAACCTAAATTACATCTCTAATAGCACGGCTTTCATTATGCATAATTTCTAAAAAAATTGCCTCCTATGGTCATGAAAAACTGATCTCAATGGCACTTAACACATTAGCTCATATCACAAATTTGCAAATCTGAAGAAATTCAAACATTGCCTGCCTGACTGAGCCCGACGTGCGGCTCGGGTGTCGGTGGCACCGCGCAGTGGGAGGGCCTTCAGTGGACAGATGCGACCTCCCGTATGTAGACGGCGGCAGAGGCGGCCGTGCCTCGCACTCATCCTGATCCTGGTGGCGCTCGCCCGGCGCTGTACTACGCGGTGCCCGACGCAGCTGGACAGTCGACGGAGGCGGCGTTTACCCAGATTGGAGAGCGGGGAGAGGGTGGCGGCGGGGCGCCAGCGGAGTGGAGGCGCGGCAGCGTCCAGAGGGGACAGGGGTGTGGCGGCGGCGTCCGGTTTGGTTCTGTTCGTCAAAATTGTTCTCGTTCATCAAACAGTGTTTCTTTGTTCCACGGATGGGCCTGAATATTAATTATTTTTTCCTCTTAATTATAACGGATGGGCCAGCTGGGCTCAATATCTCAGCCGTTGGATGAAACCATACTGGTCAAATTACGGGACCAGTAAAAGGTACTGTAGAAGTCACCACGAAATAAGAGGCACCTAGCTAGGAACCTTGCGCCTTTTTTCCTTTTTCTTTCTTTCAAGTTCAATTTCAATTATGCAGTGTGCCTACTGCCGCCCTTGTGTGTTTATTTTAGACTTGTGTTTCCTTCCTTCTGCACTTTGAGAGGTTCCGTTCTCTCCACTTAAGTGGATATAAGTGGGCTAAGTGGTCACCCCCACTCTGAGTCAAAAGATGCACATAGATTTTCTGATCGCAAAGTTTATATAAAGATATAAAGAAAACAAACCCGAAAGATGCCTCGCGATAGTTCCTCCATCAGTCTACCACCAACCTTATGGTAGAAGAAAAAAACAAAGAACCATATCAGACAACATTGTCTAGTTCATCTCCTTATTAGTAGCCTCTTGCCGGATCTATGTAAACTCGAACAATAAATTACGAATAACATAAACTATTTACATGAAATCCATCACACCAACAACTTTTCTTTTGTTGGTTGTCTCTCTAAGAACTTCAAAAAAAAAAAAAAAAAAAAAAATCGCCGTCACAAGGTGACTTGTTGGGTAGGATACCATCTTTGTTTTACCGGACTTCCGTCATTTAATGGTTCAAAATCGAGTCTTCAGACTAGAGAGTGGGTTTCCATTAATGTATAGATCTCTCTTTCCTCTTTTCCCTCTGTATTGCTTCCTAGGATGGTTGGAGATGCATTCACATGCCTTAACCAGCCAAGTTAGCATTAGATCACTTGACGAGATGTATGGATTGAACATATGTGCTTACTATATATGAGGAAGAAAAAAAATGATGTCCCTTTTAATGACGAGAGATGTGTGTGTTTCCTGCAGGCACCATTTCGTTGTCGCTCCTAGTGTGTGGAAGTTTTTGTCTTGTGTTGGTATGTTTTAGGTGCTATTGGAACTTGCTCTTGATGTATCTATCGTTGTCCAGCCAACATCCAATATGTTATTAAAATTGTGTTTAATTTGAGTTTAAGTAGTACAATGTCCCGCGACATGGGGGAGCAACGTTTTGTGAAATATGTAATACATATAAAATTTAGAAAAATGTATAATACATAGAGTGCATTCCCTCGATACCCACTTTTTAGAAGCCGCTACCGAGTATCGAGTATCGGGTTTAGAAATTTAGATATGACATAATCGACATGAAAGTATTACGCACTTTACGTCTATCGGGAGTCGGCATGCTTTTTAGAAGCCGCTATCGAGTATCGAATTGAGAACGACAGTTCTTGGGAGCGAGCCGGCCAAATGAATTTGGTAACTCAAAGCCACGATGGGGACTCGGAGGAGTTACTCTTGTCTTGATGGTATGAACGTAAACCATCTAAAGATCTTATGCATTGAAATAAAGGTCTTATGCATTGATTGAGGCAGATGTGGTGGAGGCGGCGGGTGGGATCATATCGGTGAGTGGAAGCAAGGCACGTTACAAGGCCGTGTGAGAGGCGGACAACACTCCGGTACCACCGCTGCTTGCCTAGATCTTGGCAACCGGGTCTAGCAACCTGCCACCTGAAGCTCTTCCTTTTACCCATCTAGTACATTAGAGGTGAGGTCGTCGTCAAGCCAGTGGAGCTGTCCAAAATGATTAAGAAGGATCGAGATGCTGCATCATGCTAATTCGAGCTATGCACATACACATCTAGTGGTAAGCTCCAGGGCTTAGTATCCCAGAGCTGGATCTTGATGGATGCAATAGGGAAAACTATTAGTGTCTAATAGTTGCACTTGCGAATATGGCGAACTTCACTCGGAAGGGTAGTGTGTTACTACAATTTCTTACCCCCTCCGTTTCTAAATTTAAGATGTTTTACCTTTTCTCTATTTTCTTAGTTGCGTATGCATCTAGACGTATTTTAGTGTGTATATTTATTTATTTTAATCTATATGTAGCCAATAATGTAATATATAGAACATCATATAATTAATAACGTAAAAAGGTATAATAGGAATAACCGAGTAGAAAAACATGATTAAAAAATTGCCTCGCAGGTGCTGCCTCCCCGGCCTGGAGCCAGCCAGCCACGACCTCCACGGTTCGTGTAATCGTGTATCGTGCGGCAAGCGTGGTCAGTAAGTACTGCAGATCTGTAAGAATCTTGTGGCAGGTATGCTCGTTAATTTAGGCTGATCTCTGCACCGTCCAAGCTGCTAGCATCGATGTACACATTATTAAGTACATATAGGTATTACCAGGAATCGATGTACACATTATTAAGTACATACATGCAGCACGCACTTGAGCTTGAGTCTAGCCGTGTATTTATAAACCATCAGTTAGCTTGTGCAGCACGACTAATAGACCCCTCGAAGGGCCGGTACATCAGTAAGAATATGGCTAGTACACCACAAACACAAACTAGACATCACATGGCCACTACGTCGGCACTCGGCAAGAATGACTACAACACCCATCCACAACAACCAATGACAAAGGCTCACCTTACACCCATTTTGCACCACGAAAGATTTGTTTTGGAACACCAAAAACCTTACTCTGTAACTGAGTGATTATTAGAGTGTCTTTCGATGCACCAAGTATGATATGCTGCTAGATATATAAAGACATGGATTTAGTCCTCGGATGATGTAGAGATAAGCTCCTTGACCATCGGATATTACATTTGTCCATCATACTTGCTGCTTAGGTAGATGTTTTAGATGCTTGGCTTGCTTGCTGTAGTGTTTTAGGTCCTATTGGAACTTGCTCTCGTTGTATCTATGATTGTCCAGCCAATGTCCAATATGTTATTAAGATTGTGTTTTATTTAAGTTTAAGTAGTACAATGTGCCGTGACAAGGGGAAGCAACATTTTGTGAAATATGTAGTACATATAAAATTTAGAAAAATGTATAATACATAGAGTGCATTCCAAAAGGCCTCATCCTCGTCCGATACGAGTTGTCGATTGATAGCCTTGTGGTATCTTTAACATGATAATTACAAATGTAGGTTTCAGGCTGAATCGGGAAGAAAGTTGCGTGACATATCTGACCAAGATGAGATTTCCCCCTCTGACTGGAGAGATGTTCTCTGGGCTCGCTCAGGTGACTCGAGTCGGAAAGCATGAACATGCAATTCGATTAAGAGTTAGTCCAGTAGGGTTAAGTATTAATCCGGTGAATCAATGCCACAAGGCGACTAGAGAGTCAAAGCTATGACATGACTGACACACTCTCGTCCATAGATTTCGCAAAGTACATCGTGAGTCAAAGGGACTAGACATATGACACAATAGACATGAAAGTATTACACACTTTACGTCTATCGGGAGTCGGCATGCTTTTTAGAAGCCGCTATCGAGTATCGGATTGAGAACGATAGTTCAGGGGAGCGAGTCGGACAAATGAATTTGGCAACTCAAAGCCACGACGGGGACTCGGAGGAGTTACTCTTGTCATGACGTTATGAATGTAAACCTGCATTTTAAAACACTTATAAGAACATGAGTCAGTTGAAACAGTTCCGAGTAAAAACAGTACGACCGAGGTGGACTCGGGTCGCCATGGGACAAAGTAGTGTAACAAATAGATACATTTAGGGTTCGAGCTGGGCTGCAATAGTTGCATCGGATGTGGAACTCCAGTCCACCAATCTGCATGTATGTAGGATAAGGTTAGGGTTCAACATAGTAGGACTCCACCCCACACACCCACATATATATGAGTGGGACTCTGTAGCTTTTCTTAGATGGTTGATTCATGTTTCCACCATGTGTGCGGTGACCTATAATAACTTGTTGAACACTTGCATGAATAAATGAAATAAAGGTCTTATGCATTGGTTGAGGTAGATGTGGTGGAGGCGGCGGGTGGGATCAGATCAGTGAGTGGAAGGAAGGCACGTTACAAGGCCGCATGAGAGGCGGACATCACTCCGCCACCACCGGTGCCGCTTGCCTAGATCTTGGCAACCGGGTCTAGCAACCTGCCACCCGAAGATCTTCATTTTACCCATCTAGTACATTAGAGGCGAGATGGTCTCTTAGCCAGTGGAGCTGTCCAAAATGAGTAAGAAGGACCGCGCTGCCGCATCACGCTAATTCAAGTTCTGCATATAGTGGTAAGCTCCAGCGCTTAATCCCAGAGCTGGATCTTGACGGATGCAATCGGGAAAACTGTTAGCGTGTAATAGTTGCAGCTGCGAATATGGCCAACTTTACTCGGAAAGGTAGTGTGTTACTACAATTTCTTACCTCCTCTGTTTCTAAATTTAAGATGTTTTAGATGTTCTCTATTTTCTTAGTTCCGTACGCATCTAGACGTATTTTGGTGTATACTTATTTATGTTAAACCGTATATAGTCTATATTGTATTATATAAAACATATTATAATTAAGAATAGAAAAGGTATAATAGAACTAATTGAGAAGAAAATACATGATTAAAAAATGTCTCGTGGGTGCTGCCTTCCCCGTCCGGGAGCCAGCCAGCCACGCCCCTCCGCGGTTCGTGTAGTCGTGTACCGTGCGGCAAGCGTGGTCAGTGAGTAGTGCAGATCTGTAAGAGCATCCACAATTTTGCCAAAACTAAATTTGCCACATAGATTTATTTGGCATTAGGGCTAAACTTGTTATGTTATCTACAATGTGTAGGGGCAAATGCCAAATGCCAAATTCCCTTATTGTGTGACACACCATGTATAAAGTAATAATAAACTATTTGGGGCTGCACACTCTCTCTCTAGTCCCACCTCTCTATCCTACTATTTTATTCACTTAAAAAAATTGGCATTGGATCTTCTAGTTGCTCCTATGCCAAATTATTTGGTTTTGGCACAAAGATTTGGCACCTCTACAATGTAGGGAACCGATGCCAAAAGCCAAATAAGATATTTGGCACCCACATTTGACACACACTGTGGATGCCCTAAGAATCTTGTGGCAGGTACGCTCGTTAATTTAGGCTGATCTCTGCACCGTCCAAGCTGCTAGCATCGGTATACACATTATTAATTACATATAGGTCTTTACCGGGAACTTCATATAGCCACATGCAGCACGCGCTCGAGCTGAGTCTAGTCGTGAGTTACAAACCATCTATGCCTCAAGTAATGTGCTGGTTAGCTCGTGCAGCACGACTAATAGAAATCTGCCAATTATTCAAAATAGCACAGATGCTAGTGCGTTGCAACGTGAAATACAACTACCAGCCTTGCAAGACAATATCATACCAGCTAAATCACTAAACATGCTCTTGCAAAATTCCTAAAAAATTCATGTCAAATTCTTGTGAATAAATAAGGTTCTAGATTTTTTATGAATTTACTTATCACATTTTTTGGGCCTGGTGATATGAACAATCGACAATACCGAGTTATTTCATAATTGGGTGGTTTCTTTTTCAGTCGTCCTACCTGACATATGAACATGGTCTACCACTTGATACTTGGCACGTCATGTAATAATGCAAACCTTTTCATGCACTGCCATAGCTCTAGGATCCCACGGAAATCACTATTGGCTCACTTTCCAGATATCTTGAAACTAAGAGAAAGAGACATACAAACATACTCAAAACACTTATTAGCAGGTGAAAGCTTTTATGACTCTGGACACTTCAATTGGAAAAAGGAGTAATTTAGTATTTTAAAATTGGCCCTTCTAAGAAATAATGGTAGCAAATATATATGCCTGTGCGTTGTATCGGAAGAAAAAAAAATATTACACACACCTCCTCTATTTTAGCGCTTCACCCTCACCAGATTATCATCCTTCACTGGTAGAAAATAGGACTATAGTCCCGGTTCGCCAGGGCCAGTAGTCCCGGCCGCGCAACCGGGACTAGCTATGCGCGACTAAAGACCCCCCCCCCCTATAGTCCCGCCGCTTACGGACCGGGACTAAAGGCCCGTCCACGTGGGCGCCAGGAGTCCGTCGCGGCGGAGGACCTTTAGTCCCGGTTCTTGTGGCTAACCGGGACTGAAAACCTGCGCAGGTTTAGGGTTTTAGGCCCCCTAAACCTGGTTTCTTTTTAATTTGTTTTGTTTTATTTCTTTTATATTTTATTTTGTGTTTTATTTTAATTTTGATGAAGTTTCAGTACACATATATATATATTTTACGCTACTATATACATGCATATATATATATGAAATTTCAAACAAGGAGAATTCAATAGGAATATATAATATATATTCAATATCGGGTGACCATATACAACCTCGAACAAGTTTCCATATTACACAATTAAGATGGATGACCATACACAAATTCGAACAAGTTTCAAAGTACTCGGGGCTGCAGATGCGTATAATAGTCATCGTCGGTGGACGTATGGTGTTCTCCTTTGGAATCGATGACATGCCTAAGGAAAAATCCTGCTATTTCCTCTTGAATTGGTTGGAAGCGAGCTTCTGGAGTAAGCGCCCTCCGCAAGTTATTGAGACTCCTCCGCGTGGTCTCGTCATTCTTCCTCTCAGAGATTTCTTTCCGTATGTTCTCACAGACATAGTATCCACATAGACCGGTCCCCGGTGGCTGCTTATCCACACCTTTGACCACATTTTTAAATTGTAGCTGATGTTTGAATCCACCGACATGTTCATGTGAGAACCGTCTCCAAACTCTACATTGCAAATAAAATTAAATGAACAAGGGAGTTATTAGCTACTGCATATTAGGAAATGAACAAAAGAGACCGATCGATATAGAGCGGAAATGATTGAAAATAATTACCTTTGCATCATTTTTCTCATGTCGACCCAAAGATTTGTATCTGAATTCATAGAGTCAATGATAAAAACTGTGGAGGTGTCAAGTTCAATTTTTAGCAGAATCCAGTGGAACCTGCGGACACGTTACATGCACAGTCATGCATAACTTATCGATTAGACATACCATGCATGGAGTAAACAAAGAGAATGGGAACATGAGAGAAACACTCACCCAAAATGGTAAGGAAATAGAATATAACTTTTGAGTTCATGCTTTCTAAGAAAATTGTACAAGTCTTTCTCCACGTCTTCGGGGGTGACGTTCTAACATAGTTCCATTAATGATTTGTGGGTCAATGAACCCAACATCATGCATGAGTCTTATTTTGCATTCCCACATCTTCAATCTGCATAATAGCGTACATAACAATATAGTTAGGACAATATATATATATATATATATATATATATATATAGTGTAGGCAATGAAGAACGAGATGAGGTAGAAATAAATCACTTACAGAACGTAGCAACTCAGGATAGATTTGTCGAGCTCGCGCAGATTGAACAGCTGGAACAATTCACTCATCTCAACTTGTACAGTGTACTTTTTGGTGTGATGCTCCTCTGTAACATCCACATACACAAATTCTTTGTCGATCCATGATATGAATTGTTTGTACCAATGTAGCAGACTTTGCATTAGTGGTGGTAGATCCTTTTCCTGCGTAGGCTCGACGAGAGGCCCTTTCTTCTCATATTGTAATGCTACCTCAGCCATTGGCGCATCGTCCATGCCTAAAAAGAGACGAAGAGACATACCGGCCTCGGACGCATTTTCCATGGCAGTAGCTACAGTCAATCCCATTGCTGCCACAGCTCTTATGACCTCGGGGTCCTGTTCCGGACCGGCTTTCACTATGAGCGGGGGGATCGATTGTTTACTCTGCATCCCGAGCTGGTCAATTTGTTTCCCGCTTTTTTTCTTTTTGCTTTCTCCTCCTCCAATATTTTTGCTTGCTTACGAAGTTCAATATCATAGTATTTAGGCAAATTCTTCTCGGCTTGGGACGGTGTTGACAAAAAACCCGTAGCCCACTTGTCTACACTCGGAGGGAATACTTCCTTGGGCTCAGGCTCCTTTAGCGCCTTCTGACGGGCCTTCCATTTCTCAACGTCAGCCTTCACGACCAATTTGGTTTCAGCATCACTAAGTTCCCAAGGCCTTGGGGGGATAGGCTTCAGTGATGGCTCCGGTACCCGTGTGGTCTTAGGTACATAAGCCTCCGGGTTAATAGTCCAAGAGCGGGTTCCCTTGCTGTCCGCCTGCTTCTGTTTCTTCGCTGGAGGAGGAATGGGGGGCGACGTCTGCTTATCCTCCGGAGGAGGAATGGGGGGCGACGACTGCTTATCCTCCGGAGGAGGAATGGGGGGCGACGGCTGCTTAACCGCCGAAGGAGGAATGGGGGGCGGCGGCTGCTTACCCGCCGGAGATTGTGGATCGGAGGACGGCGTCGAATGGCGTGAAGGAGGCGTAGGTGAACCAGCACCAGCACCACCACCAGCACCTACACCATCGGAGGGGGGGTGGACTTGTTAGCCTTGGCGTCTCGCCTGGAAACACTATGTACTTTTTTTTCCATAGAATGAACTGGCGCTTGACATCTCCAAGTCTTCTCTCCCCTTCGGGTGTAGCTATGTCAATCTCCAGGTCCTCAAACCCTTGGACTATGTCTTCCACCGTGACACGAGCATAGCCATATGGAATGGGGTTGTTGTGATGGAGTGCTCCAGGTGTATAGGGTAAAGCACTGCCTGTAGCTACCTTCATGGAAATGTTCCCTACGGGATAATGCAGATCACATTCTTTCATCTCCTTTACATCATCCACGGGGTAGTGAGGCTCCGGTGCACGACTCTCGGTCATCGGTGCATTAGCACCTGCAGGCGGGGCCTCCGTGGAAGCCACGCTGCTTCTCCGCTGATCCGCTGCATGTTCTTCATGCGGCCCTGCAGCCGCCGCTGTTTCTTTCTCAAGTATTCCCGCCACGGTCTGCTTCAACTCACTAACTTCCGTTGCAAGCTTTGACAGAAGATCTGCAGCTTCGACAGCAGCCCGGTCCATATTTCTCTTACGGCTTCTGTAACAGTACGGGTCACCCTCCTGGGAAAACCCTACTTTCCACGGCAATCTGCCTTTGCCTCGTATATGTCCTCCGTGTTCAGGATTCCCGAGGGCATGGGTCAGTTGGTCTCTCTCTCTGTTGAACGTGATCCAACCCTGTTGAGCTTTGGTCATTGCGTCAACAATGTTTTTTGTGGGAGCAAACGTTTTCTGCCGATGAACACACTCCCTGTCTCCGGGTCTAGCGATCCCCCATGCCCGTACCACCACATTTTGGCTCTTTCGTCCCATCCCTCTGTACCTAGAGGGATTCCTCTTGCCCTCAGGCCGTCCTCCATCGCCTGCCACTTAGGCGCTGAAACGCGGTATCCTCCTGGCCCCATAACATGATGGTACTGTTTCTTATCCGCATTAGCCTTATTTTTTTCGACATTTCCTTGAAATGCTCCGATTTTTTCCGCGTCACAAATTCTGTCCAATCATCTCTCAGTTTCTCATATTGTCCAGTGAAAAGCGGAGTCTTGCCCTTGCTGACATATTCACGGAACAATTTTTTCTTGAAGTTCCGGAATGCTTCGGCCATCTTCTGAAGAGCGAACTCTTTGACTAGCCTCCTCCTCTGACGTCCACCCGGAACCTCCACACCGAATTCATCTTTTTTGTGGTATTCCGGAGGTAGAATGAAATGTACCATAAGCTTTCTGAACATCTCCTTTTTCGTTCTCTTGTGGACATAACTGAAACCAAGACGTGCTTTCTTTGGCTCCTTCCATTCCTGGACGGTGATCGGGACAGTGTCTCTAACAATGACTCCGCATTGGTTGATAAACTTCGTGGTGTGCTGTAGGGGCTTGCCGGTTACACCGACTAATTCGATGGTATATGTTTCGGAATCTTTCATCGCCTTGGATTTGCCACGTGTTGTCGTACTCGATCCGGAGGGCTAAAATAAGAAAGAGAGTCGCGCGCGTTAGTGCATATGTATTCACATTTCAGTAAGTTTGTATCACGAGAGGCTCAATGTATATATATATATACCTCGCCGGAGGTGGTTGTTCTTTGCAATTGGAGATCGTCGTTTGTCGACGGTTGACCTCCGTCATCAATGTCCATTCCTTCACCTCCTTGATCATCCACAATGTCTGTTCCTTCTTCACCTCCTTGATCATCGACAATGTCTGTTCCTCCTTCACCTTCTTGATCCTCAAGGTTCAGATAAGAAGAGATTACATCATGTTCTCCGGCTATGATATCTAATATATAACCTTCAGCCTCCTGTTCCGCCGTCAGGTCTCTATTGTCCGCCATATGTCACTCCTGCAGACATGCATGTAGTAAAAAATAATTAAGTATATAGGAGACTTAGCAAATATTGTCGTAGAAGGAGGGAAAACAGATTGCTAGGGTTTTGGGTGGAAGAACGATAACCACCGGAGGGGGAAAACCATACTTTAGAGGTGTGTCCAAGATTAGTTTCTCAAATGACTTGGAGAACCCCATAGCTAGGTTGCATTTGTTTTCCTGGTCATTTTGGTATATTACACTTAATATTCTGAATTTATTGAATTAAAACTTATTTTCATCATTATTTTAATGAATTTAATACAAATTCAAATATGGTCTCATTTTGAACTTTGTCAAACATGATTGAAAATGATATAAACAGATAGCTTACATTTTTCTGAACATTTTGCATATTTTTCCATAATTTTTGGAATTATAAATTAAAAGTTATTTTATTTAGAAGATTAATTATGTTCTGTAATTCCATATAAAGTGGGCCCCACGTGTCACGATGACGTCATCAAAAAAAAATCTCGCCAACAGTGGCCAGGTGACGTCATCATGACGTCACCCCTAGCGTCACACGGTGGCCGGCGGTTGCAGTTTAGGCTCTCGGGTCTCCAGCGATTCCGACGATTCCGGCCACGGGGGAGGGAACGGAGATGGGGAGGAGGCCACGGCAACGATTCGATGGCGCCGTTCGATGGCGTTGGTTCGAGGGCGACGGCGACGGCCCGCGGGGAACCTACCGGAGAGACGGCGACGGGGCGGGGGCGGAGCAGGGTGGAGGCGGTGGAGAGAAGGGCGCGCCGACGGCGACGGCGACGGCGCGGTCCTCTGCGCGGGCGACGGCGACGGCGACGAGGCAGAAGACGAGCGGGCGCCGGCGCGAGGGTTTGGGACTTAGAATTTTGGGGCAGGAAGGCACCGCGCATATATAGGTCCAGCCTTTAGTCCCGGTTCGTGACAGCAACCGGGACTAAAGGTCCCCCGGGGTACCCTCCGCGGGCCTTTAGTCCCGGTTGGTGTCACGAACCGGGACTAAAGGTGCAATTTTTCGCGGCGTTTTCATTCCCGCGCAGAACGAGCCTTTAGTCCCGGTTCGTGACACGAACCGCGACTAAAGGTGGTTATTCAAATACTTTTCCTTTTCCCAAACTTAAAAATACAAATAATATATCAGAAAATTCAGAAAAATAAAACTAATTCTTTTTAAAATCTTAAAAATACAAATAATATATCAGAAAATTCAGAAAAATAAAACTAATCATAAAGATTCACACACATCTTGAATATATATATAGATAAAAAAGGCAGTACATAATGGCTAGAGTGGATCTAAACCTAAACGGAGAGCATAGATGCATGATCTGATATCTGCTAGTCATACTCCTGCCTAGGCCTATAGTACATATACTCGTAGTCGTCGTAGTCGCCGCCGCCGTCGTCGTCACTATCGTCTGACGGTGCTCTGCACTCCCTCGGAGGATCACGACTCCAGGACTGGGCCTGAGGGTAGCGCAGGCGGGGGATATCGCCGGCCCTGATGTAGTCCATGATGCTCTGTAGAGTCCGGCCGGACCACCATAGCCGACGACCGGCCTCGTGAAAGTTCCCAGGAGGCAGGCCGTCCTCCTCATACCTGGCGAGCGCCCTCTCACGCCGTTTGATGAAGAAGGCATCCCAAGTATGCTGGTTATCGGGATGCCAACTGGGATTCCTCCGCTGCTCCGGCGTGAGCTCGTGATAGTAGTGGTTCGTGATGGCCGCCCGACGCGCCACACCTTGAGGAAGAGGAGGGACCGGCACTCCTCCGGCGCTCAGCATCCAACCGGCGGGAACGTTGTAGCCGCACGGGCAGGGGTAGTTCGAGGCGGAAAGTTCCTCCGCTTGGATGAATGTTAGAGTGGGTACGGTAGAAGCCATGAGAGAGTGGTGAGTTTGTATGTGTTTATGCCAATGGTGTGGCAGTGCATATATATATATAGCGAGAAGAAAACATCCCTTTAGTCCCGGTTGGGGACACCAACCGGGACTAAATGGGTTAGGGTTTCGTTTGGACCAATCAGATAGAATCACACGGATCGTGTGTTTCTTTAAAGCGCTTGTGAGTCGTTGGATCCGGGGTGTGTTTCTTTCGAGCTGTTGTGAGCCGTTCGATCAGGGCTACAGTGTGTTTCTTTCGAGCTGTTGTGAGCCGTTGGATGAGGTGGTTTCTTAACCGTTGGATCAAAACCCTAGCACAACACTTTGTGAGCCAGAGGACCCTATATATAGCCCACCTTCATACACCGGTCAGTGCATCGAGCAAATACAAAACATCCGGATTCGCCATCATCCGTCCTGCCGTGCATTTGGTATGCATATTGCACCCAGTAGCCACGGTGGGGCTGTATGATGGCGATACCGATTGTTTTGTTCTACATCCCCCTTTAAGGTTTGATACATCATATATTCAGTTTATCGAGCAAATACAAAACATCCGGATTCTCCATCATACGTCCTACCGTGCATTTGGTATGCATATTGCACCGAGTAGCCACGGTAGGGCTGTATGATGGTGATACCGATTGTTTTGTTCTACACCCCCCCTTTAACACATCCATCCATGCTTGGGTCAGTGTTCACTTTGAGCTCGGGTAGTAATGTGCAAATATTTGCTTGGTTGTGTTAGGGTGGCGCGTGGCGCGGGAGTTGTGACGCGTGGCGCGGGAGTTGCGACGCGTGGCGCGGGAGTTGTGACGCGTGGCCAGGAGGGCGCGGTATAAACTGTCGCGCCTCGAGCGCGTCTTCTCCTCTCCATGCACCGTCGCGCTTCCACCATGCCTCCGAGGAGGAACAGCACCACCGGCTTCCGCGGTGTCCGAGCACGGCAGAACGGAATGTTCAGCGCAGATATCCGCTGGGGGGACGACCGCATCCCCCTCGGCTCCTTTGCAACGGCGGCGGAGGCCGCCCGCGCCTGGGACGCGGCGGCCTGGCGCCTCAACCTCCCGCGGTCGCTGATGAACTTCAACGACTGCCGCACCGTCTGGGAAGCGGAGGCCAGGGCGCCGAAGCCGCAGATCGTCACTGCCGCCGACCACCTCCACCTCCGTCACCGCGCGTTTCAGGGCCTAGTCGACGCCAGGGAAGAACGCGTCGTCCGCGAGTATTACCGGAACAACCCGGGGGAGGAGAGCGCCGACGAGGAGCTCTGGCAGACCCGCGCGGCTGAGCGGGCGGAGCGCCGCCTCGAACGCCACCTCGCGTTAGATGCCGCTCGGGAGGCGAGGACGAGGGCGCTGCAAGAGCTTCGTCGGGCCGACCGCGCCGGCGAAGTCTGGGCCTCCGACGATCCGAGGTGGGGGCCTATCTCGGACATACCATCATGCACCTCCGACGACGATGAGGAGGTCACCGACGAGTTCGCCGACGACGATGACCCGGAGGAGGTCACCGACGAGTTCCCCGACGACGACGACGAGGAGTAGTGTTCGTATGTTCTCTCTTTTTAATAAAAGAATTTGTATTCCGGCGACACTGCGGCGCGCTAGCGCGTCTGTTTTCTGTTTTTAATAAAAGTTATGAAATCAGATATTTTATCTCACAAGGTTTTGAGACATTTAAGTAACCTTCTGTTTTCCATGCTTTCCACTCGTTTTCTCAAATATTTTGCAAAGGAGTTAGTCTTAAACACATCAGAGATAATATAATTCACATCATCCATTCAAAAAAGTTTGGTACACAATAAATTATTACACATCAATTCTTCCCTTGTGTCCCTGCTTTCTTACGATTTGGCCGTATCCATGGAGCATCCTCATCATTTAACTTAATGCTTGGGTCAGTGTTGACTTTGAAGGGCGGAATTTCACCAAACATATTATAATCTTCTGACATGTCTGTCTTGTCCTCCACTCCCACGATGTTTCTTTTCCCTGAAAGAACAATGTGGCGCTTTGGATCATCGCATGATGTACTGATCGTTTTCTTATCTTTCCGTTTCCTCGGTTTGCTACTCATGTCCTTCAAATAGAAAACCTGAGCGACATCTTTGGCTAGGACGAATGGTTCGTCAAGGTAACCAAGATTGTCGAAATCCACCATTGTCATTCCGTATTGCTCGTCCACCTTTACCCCACCTCCTGTTAGCTTGAACCATTTGCACCGGAACAAAGGGACCTTAAAGGAGGGTCCATAGTCAAGTTCCCATATCTCCTCTATGTAACCATAATATGTGACCTTTTGCCCAATCTCGGTTGCTGCATCAAAGCGGACACCACTGTTTTGGTTGGTGCTCTTTTTATCTTGGGAGATCGTGTAAAATGTATTCCCATTAATCTCGTACCCTTGGTAAGTCGTTATAGTCGAAGATGGTGTCTTGGCCAACATGTACAGCTGATCTCCAACATCATTGTCATTCATTAAATGTTTTCGCAACCAACTGCCGAAAGTCTCCATGTGGGCCTTTCTTATCCATGATTCAGGCTTCCCCGGGTTGTCCGAGCGTAAAATATTCTTGTGTTGCTCGAAGTACGGAGCCACCAAGCTCGAATTTTGCAGAACTGTGTGGTGTGCTTCAGTCATAGAATGACCGTCCATACATATCGTTGATTTCCTTCCGATCGTGCCTTTTCCACTTAGTCTCCCCTCGTGCCGCGATTGAGGAATACCAATCGGCTTAAGGTCAGGAACATAGTCAATGCAGAACTCAATTACCTCCTCATTTCCATAGCCCTTTACGATGCTTCCTTCTGGCCTAGCACGGTTACGAACATATTTCTTTAATACTCCCATAAACCTCTCGAAGGGGAACATATTGTGTAGAAATACAGGACCGAGAATGGAAATCTCTTCGACTAGGTGGACCAGGAGGTGCGTCATGATATTGAAGAAGGATGGTGGAAACACCAACTCGAAACTGACAAGACATTGGACCACATCGTTCTGTAACCGTGGTAGATCTTCTGGACTGATTACCTTCTGAGAGATTGCATTGAGGAATGCACATAGCTTCACAATGGCTACTCGAACATTTTCCGGTAGGAGCCCCCTCAAAGCAATCGGAAGCAATTGCGTCATAATCACGTGGCAGTCGTGAGACTTCAGGTTTTGGAACTTTTTGTCCGCCATGTTTATTATTCCCTTTATATTCGACGAGAAGCCAGACGGGACCTTCATACTGCTCAGGCATTCAAAAAAAATGACCTTCTCTTCTTTGGTAAGAGCGTAGCTGGCACGACCTTGAAACCATTCCGGATGCCGGTCATCTGGGTCTTTCAAAAGTTGCTGGTCCTGCCGTGCTTCCTTTGTATCATTTGTCTTCCCATACACGCCCAAGAAGCTTAGCAGGTTCACGCAAATATTCTTCGTAACATGCATCACGTCGATTGCAGAGCGGACATCTAGGACTTTCCAATACTGTAGCTCCCAAAATATCGATTTCTTTTTCCACATGGGTACGTGCCCGTCAACTCCCAGCGGAACTGATTGCCCGCCAGGACCCTTTCCAAAGATGACTTTCAAATCCTTGACCATATCAAATATCTCAGCTCCAGTACGTTCCGCAGGCTTCGGCCGGTGATCTGCCTTGCCGTTGAAATGCTTGCCTTTCTTTCTTACGTTATGATTTCGGGGAAGAAATCGACGATGACCCAGGTACACGTTCTTCCTACAATTATCCAAAAATACACTTTCAGTCTCATGTAAGCAGTGTGTGCATGCTTTGTATCCCTTATTTGACTGTCCCGAAAGGTTACTGAGAGCAGGCCAATCGTTGATGGTTACAAAAAGCAACGCTCGTAGGTTAAATTCCTCTTCTTTAAGCTCATCCCACACAGGTACACCAGGTCTGCCCCACAACTGTAAAAGTTCATCAACTAATGGCCTTAGGTACACATCGATGTCGTTGCCGGGTTGCTTCGGACCTTGGATGAGCACTGGCATCATAATGAACTTCCGCTTCATGCACAACCAAGGAGGAAGGTTGTAGATGCATAGAGTCACGGGCCAGGTGCTATGGCTGGAGCTCTGCTCGCCAAAAGGATTCATGCCATCAGTACTTAGACCAAATCTTATGTTCCTTGCGTCAGCTGCAAAATCTTTGAACTCTCTGTCGATCTTTCTCCATTGCGTTCCATCAGCGGGGTGTCTCAACTCCCCGTCGGACTTACGGTCCTCTTTGTGCCATCGCAACAACTTGGCATGCTCTTTGTTCATGAACAGGCGTTTCAGCCGAGGTATTATAGGAGCATACCACATCACCTTGGCGGGAACCCTCTTCCTGGGTTTCTCGCCCTCAACATCGTCACCAGGGTCATCGCCTCTGATCTTATAACGCAATGCAGTGCATACAGGGCATTCATCCAAATTCTCGTATGCACCGCGGTAGAGGATGCAGTCGTTAATGCATGCATGTATCTTCAGAACCTCTAAACCTAGAGGGCAGACAACCTTCTTTGCTTCGTACGTACTGGCGGGCAACTCGTTATTCTTCGGAAACATATTCTTCAACATTTTCAGCAAATTTTCAAATGATGAGTCAGCTACACCTTCCCGTGCCTTCCATTTCAGCAAATCCAGTGTGCAGCCCAGCTTTTTCAGACTATTGTCGCATCCTGGGTACAGCGACTTCGTGTGATCCTCTAACATGCGATCCAAATTCTCCCTCTCCTTGTCAGTTTCGCAGCGTCTCCGTGCATCAGCAATGGTCCGACCAAGATCATCAGCGGGCTCATCATGTGCCTCTTCTTCACCTTCACCAAACCCTTCCCCACCTTCGGCATCATCCTCCATGAAAGTATCACCGAAAGCGTCATGATAGTTGAAATCGATATCATCCTCTTCTTCATCTTCTTCCATTCTAACCCCTTTTTCTCCATGCTTGGTCCAACAAATATAGCTTGGCATGAAACCGTGCCGAAGCAGGTGCATGTGAACGACTTTTGAGGAGGAGTGACCCTTCTCATTCTTACATTCAGCACATGGACAGATAATAAAACCTCGCTGCTTGTTCGCATTTGCCACTACGAGGAAATCTTTCAAACCCGTAGTGAACTCGCCGGAGAGTCGGTTACCGTACATCCACTGCCGATTCATCTGCATTATTATTATATAAAGTATATAATTAACCATCATGCATTTGTTAAACTAACTAGCTGGAAATAATAAATGAAAGGTTCAAGTTGCTAACCGCGATCGCGGAGGTAAAATAAATGAAAACGCTCAAGTGCGGCTCGGACACTTCATATCATGTGTGTTTCATGCTCTCGGGCATTTCATCAAACACCTTGCGTGCATAGGAGGAGCAAAAAGCAAACCCACCACCCCTTGTGAATATTGTGAGTAGAAGTGACACCAAATGTGGCTAAGTGCAGCCACCTGAGCCCTATATATAGGGATGGGCCTTTAGTCCCGGTTGGCCTGGACAACCGCGACTAAAGGCCTTGGGGACCTATTAGTCCCGGTTGGCCTGGCCAACCGGGACTAAAGCCCCTCCCGTCCGCCAGCTGTGGACCGAGCGCGCTGGGCCCAGACTGTTGGTCGCGGGTGTCCTCCCGAACCGCTACTAGAGACCCCTATAGTCGCGGGTCGAAACTTTTGGGGACTAATGGGGGCGTATGGAAGGCCTATTTTCTACCAGTGCTCATCACCGTTAACGGTGGTTATGGTGTATACCTGATGATAACGCGTCCGAACATGGTCAATTTCAACTGTAATTAAACCGCGCAAGTGAAGGGATGTTTAACACTTAGGAACTGATCTCACCAAACTGGACGTGAGGGCCACCGAAACCTCAAACCTGTCATGGAAACTAAATTTTCATTGAAATCCCACATTAGACAGAATATTGCTGGAAATACAAATAAAAATATCAATTAGAACACAACTCAGATCGACTATAAGTGGATCATGCCTGACATACGGATATCATATATCCTAATCGAGACATGGTAGGACGTGATTATATTTCTATGAAATATGCACCTAACTGAACCCTGAGACGGCCTAGAACTTGCGCTCTACGTGTTGTGTTGTTCTAGAGCACATGTTTAGAAGAGAAACAGAGTACCAGACTACAACAATAAGAAGTAACAACTTCAATGCTAAACGAAATAAAAATAATAATTGTCTATTTCGAGTCAAACCTTCCTATGGTTCTCAAACCCGCGCTGCCACTTCCTACAATCCCAAAATTCCCGACCCATCTCTCAGAAGTAATGTCCAAACCTGATAGCCAGTCGTCCTCTTGCCAACACATGAGCTTGCTGCAATGTCACCAACACAATAACACAGAACCAACCTTAATCCGTGAAAGTTTACTCGTTTCTTGTAACTGGCACTGGGAACCAAGAAAACAACAAAAATGAGTGCCTTCCCCGCGCCTCATCTGGAACAAGTGCGACCACATCAATCGCCGCGTCATCTACTTCATCTTCCACTTTAACGCCCACGCGGCATGTCCACCGTCGGATATCGGTCCTGGCCGCCATCACCAAGCTCCTCGTCCAGCTCTCCCTTGTCGTCAGGGCCACCGTGTCGAGCGGCAACGGGCCCCTGATGGCCGTCCCGCCATGTACGGCAAGTGGGCTAGCGACATTGTCGTGCAACAGGATGTCGTGTGGCTCCCGATGCTGCTGGTATTGTTCGAGGCGAGGCAGGTGTCCATGGAGGTGAACAACACCAGCCCGCATAGAAGACCTTTAGGACAACACTGACCGGGCAGCAGGCGAAGATGGCCAGAAGACGACATGGTACGCATTCTGGGCGCCGCTGATTCGGAACCTTGGCCACAAGGTCGCCGGGAACCCGATATGCATTTGACTTTGCTTTCAGACACCAAACAGAAGAAACGGGACTGACACAAGGTTCAGTCAGCAACAGAACTCGCGGGATGGTAGGACTTGAAGCAAAGTACAAAATTATGTGCTATCGGTGACGAACGTAAGGAGTAAGGACACACGGCCGCCATACTGGTCGACGATAGGCGGCATTACGGGACATCAAGCCGATGTGGCCATGCCGGCCATGGAGGTCGAGCAGCACGATGCACGGATGTCATCTCGATCGGCATTGGCATACTGTATCTGACCGCCCACGGGGCTGACGGTAAGATTGGAGTACAATTGGTAGGTGTTCATCCACTCATCCGGCCGGTGGCAGCATCGATGTGGTCTGCTTGAGCGGACAGAGGACCATCCTGCGTGGATGCCTCTTCGGATGAAATAAGGAAGCCTGGCGCTGCCGTTGCCGAAATCGATCTCTGGTAGTACCTTTTCAACCTCTTCCGCTCACCCATCCAAGTCATGCACCTATCTCGCTCCATGTTGAAAGCCGAGCCAGATCATGGCTGGGAAGGAGCGAGGATTATTGAAATCGACCTCGTCGGCTAGGACATCTTTGGCAGGTTCCCATATAGTGGTCACGACTGCATGCTAAACGTACGCGTCTAGGATAGCTCTTTGTATCCGGGTCCAAGACAAATGGATTGATACGTATCTCGAGCAGATTGTAACGCGGTGACCAAACATAAATTAGCGATGGAAGATGTAAATAGGACGGACGAAAACATAAAGACGGAATGAACGAAAAAAGGGAGGAAGAAACTTTCCCCTTTATTATTGGAAAAATGCTTATTTTAGGGGGACCTAACGTTCCCAAACGTAGGTCCCTTGCTTTGTTGGGTTCTTTTGTGCGTGGACAGCCCACTTGGGCCGGCCTGACTAGGCCCAATTAGCAGCAATTTTATTTTTTAGCCCAATTTTCGTCTCAAAATATACTTTTAACAGCCCACTACACGTAGTTATATACGCTAAGTGTCTTCGTCATTTTTGTTGAATGTTGCGTACGTTTTTAAATTTTGTAACAAATTTGCACGCATTTTGTTGAGAAACCACAAGCGATATGTTGCAATGTTTTTCTGGATGATTTTGTAATAAATGCGTATATGTGTTCAAATTTCATTTGGAATGCTATGTTTTTATGCGCTTTTCACATGTTGTAAACATGTGATTTCATTGTTGCTATCGTTTTGATTTTTTGTTGAACTGGGGGATAATTTTTGTTGCAACCGGAACGGTGACAAATTATTTTGTTGCTTACCAACTTTTTAATTGATGCAAATATTTTTTTTGTTGCAATAGGTTGTGATTTTTGTTGAATTGTTTAAACTTTTTTGTTGCAACGCAATAACATATTGTTTAACTATTATTTTATAACAATACTTATTGTTCGAAAAAGATTTAGAAAAAAATGTTACAATACTTTTTTTTGTACACGGGGCGATAATATTTGTTGCGACACAAGTGAACTTGTTGCGATGGCAGTTTTGCTATAATTACCGAGATGACCAGGGGCAATACAATATACCCCTTCGCTTAAGTGGAGCTGCTGTGGACTGCGGGTTCTATATCCCAAAAGCAGAGGGGCTAAAGTGCAAAAGTGCGTTGTGTTGTTTTCTGCGCGTTGGATGACGATCGAACGACTCACGAGGGGACCTAGATTTGACAAATCTAGGACGACCTACGCAGAGCACGCGCCTTTATTATTAGGTAAAGCATACACTCTCGAAGGGCCGGTACATCGGTAAGAATATCGCTACACAACACCACAAACACCAACTAGACACTACATGACCACTACGTCGGCATGAATGAATACAACACCAATCCACAACAACCAACGACGAAGGCTCAGCTTACACCATTAACCACCATGAATGACGCGGAGGCGGGAGGTGCCCCAAGATCATGATCACATCCGAAGGTGGAGAACTCATAGGACCGACTCCAATTCTAGGATGGTGGGGTGGCAATGGGGCGGGTTTGGGCGGGTTGATCTGATCCAAATCCGTGCCCATATCTATGAGCTTGTTTGTTGCCCACCCACGAAAGCATCCATGGGTCAAGGATGTTATACATGCCCATACCTGTTTGATATTCATCTATCCGTGGATATCCGGTTCCATGAAGCAATCAAAAAACCGTGCATAACAATGTGGACATGGAAACATCAAAGATCAAAATAAAAGGTCACATAACACAAAACACCATCCATATAATAATGTGTTAGTCGTTAATAGGTATAGAATTTGGCCAATTGGCCATGTACGTTTTTTCAGTTAATTAGACTTAGTAGTTAAGCCATATTATATTACAGGTGTCACATACATGTGGGCCATACTTTTTAGATGGATACCCGTATCTGTGGAGTTAGTTTTGGATCCGTGCCTCACCCGTAAGTTCGTGGATATCCACCCATAAAAATCCATGGGTAGAAGATGCCCTCCAAATCCTTACCCAACGGGTTGGATATCCATGGATATCTGGATCCGTGGATAATATTGCCATCCCTAGACGGCACGGATCAGCATAGACGCACTCATACGACAAGAACCGATCAGAACGGAGGAAGGCGCCGCTAAAGAAGCTACGACCATGGTGTACCTTGTGGCCCGGAGGCCCACCTTCTGAGCGGTAGCCAGTGTCGATTATATTCGCCTGTATAATGACTCCTAAAGCAACCCAAGCAACACCTTTAATAAGAAGTGAGTGACACCATGTTGGCGCTATCTCCTTATCCAAATAGCCATATCTAGGGTTTCTCCTAGTGCTCGAGACAGTGAAGCATAATCAGGACTATGACTGCGGTGACTCAGTACAGCACTTCATGTAAGGTACAAGTCATTGACATAACACTCACGCAATCCTTTATCCATAAATATTACATCTCTCAGACTAGTACAACCGAAACATAGCTGGTCCAAGTAACACTATATAATATCATTCTTTACAATACAAAATCTTGAGAACCTCCTCGCTATATAGGGTAAGTCTCATGCAAACGAAAGACAAGAAGATCCAAATCGTAGCTCTAAACTGGATACAGCTCAAGATCGAATTCCTAATGACCTATTGTAGATGACTCAACCCTAATAAATCTCATTTGGAATATCTTTGTCCAGTGTTGAAAGTGCAATTTCGATATCTCTATGTTTTGTGTGTTTGTTAACAACATAAAGAAGTTACTAACCGTATGTGCTATTCTGTCAAAGGTCTTGGTATTAAATCATCACTTATACGGTATCGAAGAAATGGTGAAGAAATCGGAGATCAACGGAGTTTTCCTGGCCTAAAAAAGCTTTTCCAAGTTTAGCCCGAAATTATTCCGGGTGATTCCGGATGCCCGGAATCATTCCGGCCACAACGGGAAAATGCTCTGTTGGAATCCGGAATATTCCGGGTGATTCCGGAAGCCGGAATTATTCCGGGCCATTCCGGCCAGAACCGGAAAATGCTTTGTTGGAATCCGGAATTATTCCGGGCCATTCCGGAGCAGCCCGGAATCATTCTGACCTCAACGCAAAAACCTCTGTTGGCATCCGGATTGCTCTGGAATTATTCCGGGATCCGGAATTATTCCGGGCCATTCCGGCCTGGTCGCATTTGGGCAGAAAAACGGCTAGTTTTAAGTGAGGGCTATAAATAGGCCCTCTCTTTCTTCCCCAAGAGTTAGCTCCTCTAGCATTGAAGACTCCATTGATTGAGCTCACCCACCAAGCTAGATCTCCCTCCTCCACCACCCAAACTTGTTGATTATTTGAGGATTGAAGGTGAAGCCCCGGATCTACATCTTCACCAACCGGTTTTCCATTTCCCCCTCATTAGCATGAGGGATCTTTGCCTAGGGTTTCCTCTTGTGGAGAACCTAGGCTTCTTGTTACTCTTGGTGATTTGAGAAGAGTTGGGAGCCCCCAATTAAGTTGTGGGTGTGTGCCCCAAGCTTGTTTGTAAATGATTCGATCCCCGCCTCAAAGGGGTTCAATAGTGGAAGGTGAACTAGGCCTTTGTGGCGGAAGTTCCTCGGAGAATAGGGTGAGGCCTTTGTGGCGTTGAGTAGGCCTTCGTGGCGATCTCACACCCATCCAACGAGACATACTCCCTTAACAAGGAGGAACTCGGGAATACATCGTGTCTCCGTGTGCTTCCATCGGTTACCTCGTTCCTCACTCTTTACTTAATTGTACTTGTAGCATTTATTGTAGTACTTGTTGTATTAAGTGTTGTCCTAGTTGCATTAATTGCTTGCCTTGCCATATAGGTAAATTCACCATTAGTTGCACTATCTAGAGAATTTACCTTTGTGTCAATCCTAAACCTTGTTAAAATTAAAATTGGTCGTAGCACCTATTCACCCCCCTCTAGGTGCCCATACTTTACTTTCAATTGGTATCAGAGCCTCGGCTCTTCTATCGGGCTTAACCGCCTAAGAGTTTTAGTATGGGAGAAGATTTGGATACCGAAACGTCCGTTGGCAAGGTGACCATGGATGATCTCAATGCATTGAGAACTTCATTGACCTCATCCATAGACACCAAATTTGATGAGTTGCGTCAACTCATGGCACAACTCCTCAAAGCCAAAGGACCGGAGGTAGTCGAATCCTCTCTTCCGGAAATTCCTACGGAGGGCGCCAAGAAAGGGGTTGATGGTGATCCATCTAAAAATGCTTCCGCCGAACTATCCACTAAGAAGGGCGCGGTGGGAGAGGAAGGATATCACTCCGTTGAAGGACGATATTCTCCCGATCCCCCCGTCCCTCATCCTCATATAATCCCTAGGGGAGACCCACCTAAAATTGATGCTTTTTCTTTTCGTGAATGGCAATACTACATGGAGACTCACTTGAACTCTTCTTGTATAGATCTTTGGAGGATCACTCGTGACGGATACAAGCCATTTGATCCCAAGAACTTAACAAGAAGAGAAGCCGTAGATTGCCAACTCAACTACACCGCCTTGTCCATTCTTCAACAAGCCGTGGGTCCTAACCACATGCCGCATCTTCAACAATATTCCACCGCCAAGGAAACATGGGACGCTCTTATCGTCATATTTGTGGGCAATGAGAGCATGCAAAGGAATAGATATGATGCCTTGACCAATGAGGCCGAACGGTTCTATATGCATGATGGATAGGATCATGTGGACATGTACTGGAGACTCAAGACTCTTGCCACCGCCTTCTCAAATGTTGGTGCCAAGTACATTGATGATGCATGGATCAAGAGGAAGTACATGATTGACATAATGCCATTTGAGGGCGCGGACATGAAGAGCATTCAAGGGAGACATGATTTCTCCTCCATGACCTCAACTCAAGTGATGCAAGAAATGTGCTCCTACAAAGTGCAAACCAAGAATGCGCTTGACAACCGTGCTAGGGCCATTGGAATGCACCAAGGAGCATCAGTTGCTTTGAAGGCCAAGGTGTTGTCAAGAGAGGTTGAAAATGAAGAAGAAGGAGAAGAGGCGTTGCCTCCTTTGAAGGAACAAGACTATGATCCCGTTCTAAAGGATCTCATTGCTCTCACCATGCAAAAGTTTTGGAGCAATCCTCCCAAGGGCAAGATATTTGTTGAGGAGAATACAAGGTCTCGCTATGGCAATGATGGAGCTCAAAAAATGAGGTCTTGCTTCAGTTGTCAAGATAAGCATCACTTCATTGCGGAGTGACCTTATGAGAATAGAGAGCTCCATAGTGGCAAGCTCATTCGCAAGGACAAGTCCAAGGTTGAGTACAAGAAACCTCATTTCAAGAAGAAGCCATTCAACAAGAAGTCTCCCACCAAGTTTGTGCTCTTGACTCAAGAGGAGTATGATTCCGGGAGTGATGAAGAAGAAGAAACCACAAGTGAAGTGGCCGCTCTAGCTATTTCTTCTACTCCATCATCTTCATCCCTCTTTGAATCCTCCAATGACGATCTTCCTCAACGTAATGCCAAGTGCTTCATGGCTAAGGCCACGGAGGTATCACCTTCCCCCAACTCTAAGACCCCTAGTGAACTAGAACATCTTGCTAGTCTTAGAGAAGAAGAAGAAAGGGTCTCCTTGGACCGTTTTATGTCTAACATGCAAGGGGAGACCAAGAAGTACGTTGAGTATCTCATGAGGCAATTGGGAGAGGCCCAAGATGCTCTTGAGAAGAAAGGTGAGGTTGAGAGAAGGGATGCGGATGAAATTGCATCTCTCTCTATGACTCTTGAGGAAGAGCATGATGGTAGAGTTTCTCTAGAGGATGAACTTGAATCTATTGAATTAACTCATAATGAACTTGTCTCAAACATCACTAAGGAACGTGATCTTGCTATTGCTAAATATAAAAAGGCTAAAAAGGATAAGGTCGAGTTTGGGGTTGGTCATGGTAAACTAACCGAGGAGTTTGAAAAGCTAACCGAGGCTCACAAAGCTTTGGAAAGCCAACACTCATCCCTCAAAGAGTTGCATGAACAACTTCAAACTCAACTTAATCAAACTAACAATCCTATCACCTCTACTTCTTCTTGTGATCATGCAAATATTATTGAGGAAAATTCTAGGTTGAAGGATGAGCTAGCAAGTCTCAAGGGTAAAGGCCCTCAAGTTGAGAAGGTTGTGACCCCTTCCCCGCAAGTGGTTGCCCCTAACTCTAATGTGGTCATTGCTAGACCACAATTGAGTGCTCCAAGGCAACAAGTGGGCAAGCAAGGTCTAGGCTATGTAACCAAGAAGAAGAACAAGAAAAAGAAGAGCAAGAAGAAGACCAACAATGGTGCTTCGAGTGGTATTGTCATTAGGGACAACACTACTCTTTGTACACCCGCTCAAGCAAACAACATTGCCTCGAGTAGTAGTGTCATGAGGGACAACACTACTTGTAGCACCTCCGCGGGAACTAACAATCCACATCATTTCTTATATGTTGATTATTATGGTGTTGTGCAAGCAAAATATGTTGGTCCTATTAAGGGTTTTGTTGACTACACTATTTGGGTTCCAAAAACCCTTGTTGCTAACATGAAGGGACCCTCCTCTGGTCCTAACTCTAGTCAATGATATCTTACAGGACTATGCTTCCGGTGGGACTAAATGGATAATTGATAGTGGATACACTAGCCATATGACCGGAAGCAAAGAACTTGTGACGGAGTTGCGCCCAAATGACATACAAGCAACCGTCACTTATGGAGACTCGTCCTCGTCTAAGTTATCCAGATTCGGCAAGGTTATGGTCGCTCCCGATATCACTATCGTGAACGTCATGCTTGTCGAATCCCTTGGTTACAATTTACTTTCCGTCCACTCTCTTGGAAAGATGGGTTTCTCCGTCTTTTTTGATGTTGATATTGTGGTCCTTTTGAGGAGCAAGACACTTGACGTCGCTTACGTGGGACATGTTGAAAATGAGTTGTTTGTGGTGGACTTTTCGAAGTCTACCAACACTCAAGCAATGTGTCTCTTCGGAAAGGCGGACTTGGGATGGTTGTGGCATCGCCGCCTATCCCATGTCAACATGAGAACTTTGCAAAGTCTTCACAAAGGTGGCCTTATTGTCGGACTAAAAGAAAATGTTTCCTTTGCAAAGGATCGCGTTTGTAGGTCGTGTGTTGAAGGGAAGATGCATGGAAAGGTGCACAAGGCCAAGACTATTATCTCATCAAAGAGGATCTTGGAGCTTCTCCATGTTGATCTCTTTGGTGTCGTGCCCGAGGCAAGTCTTGGTGGCAAGAAGTATTGCTTGGTGATTGTCGATGATTATTCAAGATACACTTGGGTTTATTTCTTCAAGTGCAAGAGTGAAACTCAACAAACCATCATCGACTTCTCCAACGAAGTGCAATGTCAACACAATGTGCAAATCATGGCTATTAGGAGTGATAATGGTTCGGAGTTCAAGAACTACACTTTGAATGAATTCCTTAGTGAAGAAGGCATTCGTCATCAATACTCCGCCACTTACACTCCTCAACAAAATGGTGTTGCCGAAAGGAAGAATCGCACCCTCTTGGATATGGCATGCCACTTCTCCAACCGCCTCTACATCCGCAAAGGCTTGGACAAGACCCCATATGAGATCCTCACCGGCAACAAGCCCAACGTCTCCTACTTCCGTATATTCGGTTGTAAGTGCTTTTATTTGATCAAGGGTGTTAGGTTGTCTAAGTTTCCATCCAAAACTATTGAGGGTATATTTGTTGGTTACGGTGCCGAATCCCACACTTATAGAGTCTTTGACAAAGCCTCACGGATTGTCATAGAATCTTGTAGTGTGGCTTTCGAGGAAAATGATGGCTCCCAAGTGGCACAATTTCATGTTTCTAATGTAGATGTTGAAATACCTCAAGAAGCCATATGAAGGATGGGTGTGGGATTTTTCCGCCCCATTGAGGGACACCTTATGGCGACTCGAGAAGGACTATGCTCTACTCAAGTGGAGCCCTCCTCTACAATAGAAGAAGAAGCCAAGGAGCCAAATGTTACGCCTAACCAAGAACATATTCAAGACCCTCCTCTCATTGACCAAGTGACTCCGCAAGTCATACCCACTCCTCTCACTAATGCGAGTCAAGGTCAAGTCCAAGATCAACCATCCTCTTCATCCTCTCCTCAAGTTGAAGCAAGTGTTGAAGATATTGTTGTTGTTGATGATGATGATGATGATCAAGGCCAAGTTGGTCAAGATGGGGACCCAAATGATCAAGATGATCAAGTGATCCCTCCTTTCAATAATGAGGAGATCGAAGCCCGCCGGGTCAAAAGGATAAGAAGAGCTTTGAAGCAAATTGATGCCCAAGACGACAAGGTCTTGGAGGATATTCAAGCTCGAAGATCCACAAGAAGGCAATTGGCACATTTTAGTGAGCATCAAGCTCATATCTCTATGGTGGAGCCTAAGAAAGTGTATGAAGCTCTTGAGGACTCCGATTGGGTTGAAGCCATGCATGATGAGCTCAATAACTTTGAGCGTAACAAAGTTTGGAGATTGGTTGAGAAGCCCAAAGATTGCCACAATGTTATTGGAACTAAGTGGATTTTCAAGAACAAGCAAGATGAGCATGTCATTGTCATTAGGAAGAAGGCAAGATTGGTTGCTCAAGGTTACACTCAAGTTGAAGGCATTGACTTTGATGAAACCTATGCACCCGTGGCTCGCCTTGATTCCATCTGTATCCTCCTTGCTTATGCATCCTCTCATAATTTCAAATTGCAACAAATGGATGTGAAAAGTGCTTTCTTGAATGGTCCACTAAAAGAGGAGGTATATGTTAAGCAACCTCCGGGGTTCGAGAATCTCAACTTTCCTAACCACGTTTACAAACTTCACAAGGCCCTCTATGGTCTCAAACAAGCACCTCGTGCTTGGTATGAGCACCTTAGGGAGTTGCTAGATGATCGTGGTTTCGAAGTTGGGAAGATTGACCCCACTCTCTTCACCAAGAGAGTAAAGGGAGAGATTTTCATATGCCAACTATATGTGGACGATATCATCTTTGGCTCAACTAACCAAGCTTTCAATAATGAGTTCTCTAAGCTTATGACTAACAGGTTCGAGATGTCTATGATGGGAGAGCTCAAATTCTTCCTTGGCTTTGAGATCAAGCAATTGGCTCGTGGGACCTTCATTTCTCAAGCCAAGTATACCCAAGATATGATCAAGAGGTTTAATTTCCAAGATGCTAAGATCAAGACATCTCCTATGCAAGTCAAGTGCCACCTATCTCGTAATCCAAAAGGGAGTAAGGATGTGGATCAAAAGTTGTATCGTTCTATGATTGGTTCTTTGCTCTATCTTTGTTCATCTAGTCCCAATATCGTTTTGAGTGTAGGTGTGTGTGCAATGTATCAAGCGGCTCCTAAGGATAGCCATTTGATGGCGGTCCATAGGATCTTACGTTATTTGGTTCATACCCCAAGATTTGGTTTGTGGTACCCAAAGGGGGCACAATTTTCTCTTAAGGGCTACATGGATTCCGATTGGGCGGGTGATCAAGATGATAGGAAGTACACTTCTGGGGCTTGCCAATTCTTTGGTAGGTCTTTGGTGAGTTGGTCTTCCAAGAAGCAAAATTGCATATCTCTTTCCACCGCCGAAGCCGAGTATGTAGCCGCCGCAAGTGCTTGCACTCAATTGCTTTGGATGAGGCAAACTCTCAAGGAGTATGGAGTTCATTTGGATAAGGTGCCTCTTTTGTGTGACAATGAAAGTGCCATCAAGATTGCATACAATCCCGTGCAACACACAAGGACCAAAAACATTGAGATTCGCCATCACTTCATCCGAGACCATGTGGCAAGAGGGGATATTGCACTATCTTATGTGCCCACCAAGGACAATCTCGCGGATATTTTCACGAAGCCACTTGATGATGCAAGATTCTTGTCCTTGAGGAATGAACTAAATGTGATTGATTCTAGAAGTTTGACTTGAAGATCTTGCACACACCCCTATAGATGAAACGTGTTCGAGTTTAGGTGTAGGCATGGACATAGGGGGAGTGTTATCCTAACACATTGGGTTCTCCCTCCCCCCATTATGCCCAAAGCAAAAATTCATTGTTATCTCTCTTTTTCTAATGTTGTATTGTGAGCTTCAATGTCGAGTAATGGCAATGGCCCCAAGAGATATCTTCGCGGTTGCATACCATGAACTCTTACATGGTGGCTTAGGCCACCAATCTGTTCTCTTTTGAAGAGTTGGTTCTTAGTTGGATATCTTTTGGGTTATTGTGTTATCCTTCCGAATACTACTTCCCGTTGCTATTTCGATCTTATTTGCATTTTCCCCGAGAAGTAAGACTAGGAAATATAACCCCTTTGTGTTCTGCTCTATTTTGTCCCTCCTATGTTCATCTATGCATATGCCTTACTCCACACAAAGTCACATCTCTCCTAGCCATTCAAAATTGTCATTTCTGGAATAGTTTGGTGTCTTTCTGGCCTGCCCCGGAATTTTTCCGGCCAAACCCGGAATTTTTCCGGATAGCTCGGATTGATCCGGAATAATTCCGGGAGCAGGAATTTTTCCGGGCTATTTCGGACGTGCAAGTTTTCCTTATAAATAGACCCGCACGCATGGGGGCAGTTTCTTTCCACTTTTCCCCACTCCTCCCGTGCCCTAGCCACCAAAACTCGATGAGTTCGTCCCCGTTGCCCCTAGGGAGGATTGTTTGATCCCTCCTTTGGACAAGGACTCCCCCATGGATGGTATGTGTTTGGCATCTCTCTCTTTTTCGTTTTGGTTGGTTGTTTTTGGCTCTAGATGAAATCTCACCTAGGGTTTGATCTAGTTCCAAGTTCTATCAATGTTTTCTTCGTGCCAATCCCTACCTAGATGCCATGGTTTCTTAGATCTAGTCTAACCACTCACCAATCTAGACTTAGATCCAAATCTTAGTTTGTGTCACTCCCACGATTTCCAGCACGTAGATCTACTTTAGGATCATGTCTATGGTACCCCTTGATGTTTGGTTTAGTTTTTGAGTCAAGAATTCGAGTTTTTGGGCATTTTCTTGAGTCAAATTGAGGAGCCCGGAATATTCCGGACCATTCTGGCCCGGCCGGAATATTCCGGACCATTCCGGCCCAGCCGGAATGATTCCGGGCTCAACCGGAATTTTCCGGATGCTGCCAGAAATTTGAGTTTTTGCACTAAACCAAACCCTTTGGAGTTCCTTTGACCCGTATGGCATATGTACTTACCTTTTGCTATTCCTATGTCCTCTATTCACAGGTCCTGGAGCTCGTACTGGTCTAAAAAGGAAGGCTTCTGCCGGGAGGGGTGCTCTCCCTAATAGGGGTCGCACTTCCGGTTCTCGTGCGGGATCTCGTGATGATGATCAGACTAAGAGGGTGCCCGAAGAAGATCTGAAGGAATGCTCTATTCCTAAGTGGAAGCACATCAAGCGGAAGAACCCGTACCGCTTTGTTGAGTCCACCTGTGAGGATCCTCGCTTCTGGACTAATCTTCAGCTCAAGTGTTGGGAGGAGTTCTATTCTAGCCAGCAACCCCTTGTCTGTGTGCAGGCTCAGATTGACTTGGACTTCTATAATAGGCACAAGAATGGTGATCTCTGCCATGTGCATACCTGCCTGGAGAAGCTTGGTTTGATACCTCTTCTGGATACTGAGTGTGAGTATTGCCCTGAATTGGTTGCTCAGTTCTACTGCACTCTCCACGCCACGGGTGATGCCCGACGCACTATGACCTGGATATGTGGGGAGGAGAATATTACTAGAAACTTGACTAAGTTTGTTGAGGCGATTGGTTACACTTGGACTGCCACCTATGCTGATCATGGCTACAAGATTCATGAAGGACCAGAATATGACATCTCAAGCCTGGACTTTTGCTATCCTCCCAATGTTAAAGGCAAAACTAAGCCTTTCAACTCCAACATGTACCCCTTCTACAACTTGCTGTCCAAGATCTTCCGTGCCACCATAGTGATCAAGGCTGGTGATTACTCTGCTATTAGGGCTTTCATGGTGAACCTCATGTTCCTCACTAGGCCTAAGAACCAAAGGAGGATTAATGTGATGGACTTCATTTACCGTGAGATTTGCATCGGGGTCATGGAGAAGAGGAAGCCCGCATATGGCCCACTTATTCAGAAGTTCATGAATCACAAATATAGGGGTTGAGATCATGGACCAATATGCAGTGGTCAAGGGCAAGAAGTTAGTTCCTACCATGATTAATGGTGATGAGATTCCAGAGTATGCTCAGGCTAGGTCCAAATCACCCATGGCCACTCCTTCTGCTTCCATGAGTGGTACTTCTGAGCGTCCCTCTAGTGGCATTGCAAAGTTCTTCAAGGAAATGTTCAACATGTGCAAGGACACTAGGGCGATTGCTCATGAGGCTAGGGAGTTGGCCAAGGAGACTAGGCGTATTCAGAATGCCGACCGCAGGGCTGCTGGGATTCAAGTGCCTGCTGATTCTCCCTCTCTTGCTGCTACTAATCTTGTCCCCATTGAGATGCCTGAGATCCATGATGATGACTTCTACTTCGGGGTGCCTCCAGCTGATGTTGATGATGAGGAATATTCTGATGATGGGGACTACTTCGATGCTGCTGGGCTTGGAGGTCATGATCCTGAAGCTGAGGAAGAGGAGAATGATGAAGAGCACCGTGAAGAAGACGACGACATGGAGTGATCCCTTGGGACGTTTGTTGGAATCTTTTTTCCCTTTTTGGCGTCTTGATGCCAAAGGGGGAGAAGGAGTCCCCATATTAGGATTCCACGGGATTTGCAAGGGTGTGAGCACGAGTCTTTTGCCTTTTGATTTCGATCTTATAGGCTTGTGCTCCGTTATCTTTAGTTCGTTTTCTTCGTTTGAAACTTTGTTTTATTTATGTGGAACCTCGTGACGTAATTGTGTCTCCCTACCCGTGGTTATGCTACTATTATCATGCGTGCTATTATCTCCATCATTATCTATGCATGTTGTATTAACTTGTTTAGACGTCTTGGTGTCTAGAACATAGGGGGAGCAAAGCCTATGAAGTGTGTGCCTCACGACACACATCGAGGAAAAACTCCGTCTATTTTTTGGACACCATTTGTTTAGTTCATATTGTTAATCCCCGTGAAATCTTTATGTTGTCATCAAACACCAAAAAGGGGGAGATTGAAAGTGCATTCTCGATATCTTGATGTTTTGTGTGTTTGGTAACAACATAAAGAATTTACTAACCGTATGTGCTACTTTGTCAAAGGATTTGGTCTTAAATCAGCACGTATACGGTGTCGAAGAAATGGTGAAGAAATCGAAGATCAACGAATTTTTTATGGCCTGAAACAGAGCTTCAAAGGGCAGCCCGGAATATTCCGGGCCAATCCGGGTGCCGGAATCTGTCCGGAACAATCCAGCCTCAACGGGGAATTGTTCTGTTACAATCCGGATTTTTCCGGATGATTCCGGGAGCCGGAATATTCCGGGGCCATTCTGGCCTCAACGAGAAAATGCTCTGTTTGCATCCGGAATATTCCGGGGCCATTCCGGCCATAAGGGGAAAAGTCTCTGTTGCAATCCGAAATGCTCCGGATTATTCCGGGGTCCGGAATATTCCGGACCAATCCGGCCTGGTTGCATTTTGGGCAGAAAACGGCTAGTTTGGTGGAGGCCTATAAATAGGGCCTCCCTTTCTTCCCCAAGGGTTAGCTCCACCAGCATTGAAGACACCATTGATCAGGGGCGGATCCAGGATTTGAGTATAGGAAAGTTAAAAATATTTTGATTCTGAAATATATAACCAATAGAAATAGAAAAATAGGAAAGTTTATGTTCTGTAATAGAACAAAGCTTTGTTTCCACTAGTTTATATGTATATATACCCAAGATGACCACTGAAAAAAGTTCATAATCTATACAACGTTGAACATTGCATTTAGTTACTTCCTAATTGATCTATATTTGCTGATGTTAGTGCTGGAGGTTCAAACAAATGGCTTTAAATCTTATTTGTGTTGTCTTTCTCTTCATGATTCAGCTAGTTCTTGTTAGAACAAAATAAATATATAATTTTGAAATGATCAAACAAAATATTATAACTAGTAGTCTGTGAAGTTCAACTGTAAACTTGATATATATACGGTATACCTTAGGGCTTGGGGTTAGGTTGACGGGTGAGCCTTGCAATGAGATCAGAGAGGCTGAGAAGTTTGGCAATCGGCCGACAGATCACGACTAGAGTCAGAAGGCGCGGCGCACTTTCGCCGGTCAGGCGGTCTTTGAAGCCGGCGCTCGGCGCAGTAGCCGCACCTTCGCTAGTTAGGTACCACCGATGGCGATGCTCGCTGAAGGCCTAGCTAGGCCTAGCGGCGCCGACAACTATCGAGGATGGAATGCGGACTGACGGAATAGTATACGCAGAGGCCCCCGGATTGATGGATGGTTGGATCGTTGGATTGGGCCAAGCCGTCAAAACAATATACATGCATAACTACAGGACCATCCAATTGTATAATGTGGCATGTGGGCTATTAGTTCTGGGCTTGGCGGTTCAGCACGTTCAATGCTTACAGGTTAGGCCTATGTGGTTGCTGATTGCCGAATACTAATTAGCAGGATTATAGATATCAAATTAGCACTGGTCCCCGTGACATATTGTTGAGGGGGGCGATTGATAGGGGAGCCTGGCCCCTGCTCGCCCCCCTAGATCCGCCACTGCCATTGATTGAGCTCACCCACCAAGCTAGATCTCCCTCCTCCTCCACCCAAACTTGTTGATTCTTTGAGGATTGAAGGAGGACCACCGGATCTACATCTTCACCAACCGGATTTCATTTCCCCTCTCATTTACTTGAGAGATCTTTGCCTAGGGTTTCCTCATGTGGAGAACCTAGGCTTCTTGTTACTAGTGGTGATTCAAGAAGAGTTAGGAGCCCCCAATTAAGTTGTGGGTGTGTGCCCCAAGTGTTCGTAAAGGATTCGATCCCCGCCTCAAAGGGGTTCAATAGTGAGAGGTGAACTAGGCCTTTGTGGTGCAAGTTCATCGGGGAATAGGGTGAGGCCTTTGTGGCGTTGAGTAGGCTTTCGTGGCGAGCTCACACCCCTCCAACAAGACGTACTCCCCTAACAAGGAGGAACTCGAGAATACATCGTGTCTCCTTGTGCTTCCATCGGTTACCTCGTTCTTCACTCTTTACTTACTCGTACTTGTAGCATTTATTGTAGTACTTGTTGTATTAAGTGTTGTCCTAGTTGCATTAATTGCTAGCCTTTTCATATAGGTAAATTCACCATTAGTTGCACTATCTAGAGAATTTACCTTTGTGTCAAGCCTAAACCATGTTAAAAATTAAAATTGGTCGTAGCACCTATTCACCCCCCCTCTAGGTGCCCATACTTTACTTTCAAAACCGTCGGCTGGTTTAAGTGAGCATATTAATGGTCTTCTAAGAAACTTCTAGTGGGGATGTCGAGATGGCGAGAGGAAGACTTGTTGGGTCTCTTGGAAAGATATGCCCAAGCCCAAATTTGATGGAGGATTAGGTTTCCGGGATATTGAGCTAATCAATCTTGCTCTCCTTACTCGTCAAGCCTGGAGAATTCTCCAAACCCCGGATACCCTAAGTGTACAAATTTTGAAAGGAGTGTATTTTGCCAATGGCGAATTTTTGGAAGCACAAACATTACCTCATGCATCGAAACTTTGGAGATCCATTGTGGAGGGTAAAGATATCTTAAGGCAGAGCCTAATAAAGAGAATAGGCTCGGGGGAGATGACGCATGCGTGGAACGAAAATTGGCTCCCGAGAGAAAGTGCAATGCGTCCTATTGCATGCCTAGAGAGTCTACCCCCTGTGGCTGTATCGAAAATGGTCAGCTACGTGGAATTTGATAAAACTACGCAAGTACTTCTTACCCATGGATATAAAGGTGATATAGAACATTCCGATCGGCACTTGGCGGTTTGATGTTTTTTGGGCATGGAGTGGAGAGAACACGAGGTTGTTCTGAGTGCAATCGTGTTACCGCATGCTAGTTAGCTCGAGACGGCGAAGGGAATCCTGGATTTACAGCACAACTTCGAGTTCAGAACAGAAGCGGGATGAGAAAGATTGAACTATGCTATGGAAGACGCAAGTTCCATCTAAGATAAGGAATTTCCTATGTAGGCTACGATACATTCAATTCCCACAAGTGATGTTCGCTATCACCGACATATGGCCCCGGACGCAGCATGTGCGATCTGCGGAATGCCTGACTCGTGGCGGCACTCGCTCCTGGAGGGCAACATGAGTGCATGTTTATGGGCGTTGGCACCGTAAGCAGTCACGGAGCACATAAACAATGTATCTGAAAATGATGCTAAGCAGTGGATGTTCACGGTAATGAGAACGTTACCACACGAGGAGCTAACGTCATGCCTCCTGACATTGTGGGCGATCTGGTCGGCCCGACGCAAGGCAATACATGAGGGCATCTTCCAAAGCCCGCTATCCATGCATGCTTTTGTGGAGGCGATGATTCGAGACTTGGCAATAGCTACTGCTCGCAAACCTCCATTGCAGCAGAAAGAAAGACGTTCATAAGAACGTTGGATATCTCCTCCATAAGGCTTCGCAAGAATTAACGTTTATGCGGCAGTTCGGAAGGAGGGAAAATTTGGGGAAGTAGCCGCTGTGTATCGTTCATGCACTAGCCATTTCCTGGGAGAATCTACGATCGTTCTTGAAGGGACGATAGACCCAACAGTGTTGGAGGGCCTCGCATGCCAGGAAGCACTAGCGCTGGCCTAAGACCTGCAGTTGACACGAGTTCGAGTGGCATCAAACTGCCTAGAGGTGATCAAGAGCATGGAAGGGCCCTATGATGCATGTGAACACACGTTCGTTGGGAGACCCGAAGAGGAAGGTATGAAGAGTGCAGCAGCAAGTTTCCCTCATAAATAAACCGAGGTTAATCGACCAGTGGGAGGAAAGAGTAACTTCAGAAGGTTGATGCAGCTGAGATGGCAGGGCGCACTACCGGTTCAGCAGCAACATGGAACCTACACAACACAAACAATTCACTTTGCCCCAATGAAGCAGTGAGGTTGTCAATCTCACCGGTTTTGTTGAACACAAAGAGGTTAAACGTATGGTGTGGAGAACAATAGGAAAATAGTAGGAACAGTATGAAAGAAGTAGGTGTTTTATCCGTATGAGGAAAATGGACCGGGATCCACAGTTCACTAGTGGTGTCTCTCCGTGAAAGATAAATAACATGTGTGATGAACAAATTACAGCTGGGCAATTGACAGAAATGAAGGCTGCACCGTAGTGCATATGCAAGACATAAAGATTACTATGTGATTCATGCGGCCATTACAACAAAATACATAGACCGTCATCCAACTGCATCTATGACTAATAATCCACCCTCCGAATATCATCCGAACAAACATTGGGTATTAAGTTGCAAGCAACAGATTATCGCCGTAAACAAAGTGTGTATTGTAAACAATGTAAACTAGGTAAACAAAACATCCTCCATCCGTCACGTTTCTGTCACTGGAGCACAAATGCAAAGGAGGCATGAACCCACTATTGAGCATAAATACTCCCTCTTGGAGTTACTAGCATCTACTTGGCCAGAGCATCTACTAATAACGGAGAGCATGCAAGATCATAAAAAACATAAGCATGAAGATAACATGATAGATTGGTAATCAGAAGACATAGCATTCAACATTCATCAGATCCCAGCAAACACAACATGTATCATTACATAAAGATGATCTTGATCATGTTAGGCAGGTCACAAGATCTAAACATGAGGTACAAAGTGGAGAGAACAACCATCTAGCTACTGCTATGGAACCGTAGTCCAGGTATAAACTACTCACGCATCACTTCGGAGGAGGGCATGGTGGTCTAGACCCATCCGGTGATGAATTCCCCTCCCGGTAGGGTGCGGGGGAGAGCTTCAGAACCCTCCCGATCTTGGGATGACGATGACGGCGGTCCCGACTGTTTCTCGGGAAAAGTGGGATATCTCTAGGGTTTACGTCTCGAGAGGTATAAATAGGCGAAAGGGCAAAGGCGGTGGAGGCCGGGAGGGCCCACACCACCCCATGGCGCGTCCAGGGGGCGCGCCGCCCTATGGTGTGGGCCCCCTGAGACCCCCCTCCGGGTCTCTTTGGGACTTCGTGGAACCTTCGGGAATTCTAAGACTTAAGGGCTTCGAATTTTCCAATTCCGAGAATATTTCGAGAACAACTTTTCTGAAACTAAAAAACAACAAAAAACAGGGAACTGGCTCTGTGGCATCTTGTCAATAGGTTAGTCTGGAAAATTGATAAAAATGACATAAAGTGTATAGCAAACATGTGGTAAACAATAAGAAAACAACATGGAACATCGGAAATTAACGATATGTTTATGACGTAGCAACATTCCCAAGCTTAGTTCCTACTCGTCCTCGAGTAGGTAAACGATAAAAACACATAATTTCTGAGGCGAGAGGCTACCAACATAAACTTGATCATCAATAATGTAAAAGCATAAGTAAGCTGAGATCATAGAACTTAAACACAAGCATGATAAATATAATTTTAATAATAAAGCATAGCAACCACCTTGCATCATGAGAAGTAACACAAATAAAAGATCATGAATAACAATGAAACGAAAGATATACGTTTGTTTCAAGTATAGAGAAAACATGTCAAAGAGATATTTTGCTAGTCCTTAAGAGTGGGGCAAAACATAAATGCCAGGACACCTTCAAAGTTCATGAGGAAGACTAGAACAAATAATTAGAGAACAAGCAATAACACATCATGAATCAATTAATAATGTTTCTGGGACAAATGCACATAAAACTCATAATGGCAAAAATGCTCTCTCAACTGTGCATAAAGTTAGAAGATGGAGACTCAACATAAAAGTAAAAGAAAGGCCCTTCGTAGAGGGAAGCAGGGATCAAATCATGTGCTAGAGATTTTTATTTTATTAAACAGAGGTATTGAAAACATATTTAAGATAGGTGTATGCTTATGTCAACAAATGGTAAACAGAAAATACAGTACATCACAAGCCAACTAGACTTCACAAGAGCGGCTCCCATAGAAGGACGCATCTGGTTAGAAGTTCATCCCTCTTTCTCTTTTGTTTACACAATTATGCTTTGAGTGATAAATCAGGGGCAAAAATAGTGAAGAGAATTTGCTGTTTATTAATTTGGGGCTAGGCACCCCACTGCCAGCTCTTCTTTCATTGGATAAGCGGATGAAGCCACTAGTCCAGTGTGTGAAAGTCCAATAAACAAGTGAGATAAATATTCTCTATTCACGTCCTCATGAGCTAAAACATGAGTAATTTTGAATGTTTTAAAGGTAACACATGAGAAATTTACTTTGGAGTGGCGGTTAATTACCACATGTAGGTAGGTATGTTGGACACAATGGGAAAACTTTGGTTTTTGGGAGTTGGATGCATGAGTAGAGCTCATACTCAGTACAGGTGGAGGCTAGCAAAGGACTGGGAGCGACAAATCAAGAGAGAACAATAGTCATAATCATGGATAGCGACATAACATCGTTAATCAAAGCATAAGTGGTACCACAAGTTCAAAAACTAAATGATCATGGAGGCTATTAATGAGTGGTTCATAGTCATAAACATGGTGTGAGCATGCACCAAGTCAACCAAATAAAACATTCAAAGGAGAACACCACAAATTTATGCTTTAATATGACATGAACAACTCATGATTCTTTCAATGGCACATTAAAAACTCTCAGATATTTGAAGATAATCATGCTAATAAATAACCACAAGGCTTTAGAACTAAAATAACATCTAGCATGATATGAAAATGTTTAGCTATAGTCTGTACAAGCTTCTACTTGCACCGTTAAAAATTCTACCTCAAGCAGCAGTTTCTTTTCCCAACAAGCACCATACAAAACAAGCTTTAACAAAAAAATTCTAAATTCTACAACAAGCATACAGGATAGTACTCACAAAACACTACTAAAACTAACAGCTCTGAATAGGAGATGCAATGAAAACAAGAGCTAAACAGGAATTTTTGCAGCAACATCTGTCAAAACCAGAATAGTCTGTAAATACGAATTTGTTTGAGGCCCTTACGTTGCTCAGATCGAAAAACTTAAAGAACAAAAATGTTGCGAATTTAGTTGAGGATTAAGCACAAGAAATTTCAGGTCATTCTGATTTTTCTGTGAATTTTATGATTTTTTATGGTGGACATAAGAAATCTGTTTCCTGCGCAGAAATCCGAAAACCAACTCCAACTCTCGTCAGAAACCTTACTTGACACTACTAAAACATGAAAATAAAGATAGAAAGGAGGTGATACGTAAGTATACAACCTCTTGAGTAAAAAAAAGGGAAAAACAAGGCAAAATAAAACCATGGGTTATCTCCCAAGAAGTGCTTTTCTTTAACGCCTTTTAGCTAGGCCCAGAAAATTGGAATCAAGTGGATTCTCAAATAAGATATATAAATTAAGAAAAAGTGAGCATCAAGAATCAAGTATAAAACAAATTTAAGTCTAACCCACTTCCTATGCATAGGAATCTTGTAAATAAATAAATTAAATAAGCTCAAACTAGAAATCATGGGAAGGTAGAACAAGAGAAACTTCAAAACTTTCAACAAAAAGAGAGGTGTTTTAGTAACATGAAAATTCTTACCACTATATTTTCCTCTCTCATAATAATTTCCAGTAGCATCATGAACAAACTCAACAACATGATTATCACATAGAGCATGTTTGTCATGGCCTAAAAGCACACAATTCATATCAAGCTCAAAAACGGAGGGATCAAAATTTAAAAGTATTTCCTCTTTTTTTCCACTTTTACCAATAGAAAAACAAAATGATTGGTCACTCATAAAAGGTATGAGAAACATTATAGCAATCCTACTTTCAGTAGCATTATAATTTATAACATCAAGTAGCATAAGACCATCATCAAGAGCATTATCATATAAATTTCTAGACAAACTTTCTCATTATCATGCATATCAATAGTTGGAATAAACAGAGGATTATCATAGGATTTATCAAAGTAGCAAGGATTATCATAAATAATAGTAGCAATATCATTCTCACAAATTTCATTCATAGTAGTATCAAGGTCACAAGTATAGCAAGTATCAATTTCATCAAATAATGTATGAGTTAAAGAGTTACTATCATTGGAAGGTAGACATGGGTAGCTCCATTTTCCTCCTCTTGATCATCACTCTCCTCCTCTTTTTTATCCAATGAGCTTCCAGATTCAGGAGTTTCTTCTTCCATAGGTTCCTTCAAGGCATTAGTCTCTTCCTTAGGTTGAGAGAATTTATTAAGATATTCCATTATGTAGTAATTACAATCCTTGTAATAATCAAAGCAATATTGAAGTATCGCATAAATCTTGTATTTATAAGGTGCATCATCAACACTTTCAAGTAAATAAGTACAAAGGAGTTTCTATAGAAGTATACAACCCCTTGACTCAAAGAAAACAGAGAAAATCAAAGCAAAAAATAAAACCATGGGTTATCTCCCAAGAAGTGCTTTTCTTTAACGCCTTTTAGCTAGGCCCAGAAAAGTGGAATCAAGTGTTTTCAAGTGAAGAAGTGATACGTCTCCAACGTATCTATAATATCTGATGTTCCATGTTGATATTATGCCAATTGCTACATGTTTTCTCCCTTCTTTATAGCATTTTTACACGTTTTCCGAGACTAACCTATTAACAAGATGCCAAGTGTCAGTTCCCTGTTTTCTACTGTTTTTTATTTCAGAAAAGTTGTTCCGGAAATTTTCTCGAAATTGGACCCCACAAATCCCGAAGTTCCTATTTTCCCCGGAAGCATCCAGAAGCCCGAAGAGGAGTCGAAGACGGGCACCAGGGGGCCCTCACCATAGCCAGGCGCGGCCTCCCCTTGGCCGCGCCTGGGGGTGGTGATGCCACCCTGGTGGCCCACTGACATCTCCCTTTTGCCTATTTATGCCCCTCCGAAGGAAAACCCTAGGTACCTGATCAAAAATCCCCAAAAAGTTTCGCAGCCGCCGTCGTTGTCAACCCTAGATGAGGGGGGTTCTGAAGCTGTCTCCCGGCACCCTGCCAGAGAGGAGATCATCACCATGCCTAGCTTCGGAGTGATGCATGAGTAGTTCATCCTTGGACTACGGGTCCATAGCAGTAGCTAGATGGTTGTCTTCTCCTCATATGCCTCAATGTTTAGATCTCGTGAGCTGCCTAACATGATCGAGATTGTTCTTATGTAATTCTATGTGCTGTGTTTTCTAGGATCCGATGAATATTGAACTTATGCCAAATTGATTATAGTTTTATTGCATATGTTATTTGTGATCTTGCATGCTTTCTGTTGCTAGTGGTTGCTCTGGCCAAGTAGTTGCTAGTGACTCCAAGAGGGAGTATTTATGCTCGATAGTTGGGTTCATGCCTCCTTTTCGCCTGTGCTCGAGTGACAGAAACGTGAAGGGGGAGGATGTGATGTTGCCACTAGGGAGAAAACAGCGGTGTGAGTGCCCGCGTGCACAATCATTGCTTATATTACACACATTGCTTAATGTGATTATCTGTTTCTTGCAACTTAATACCTAAGGGGGTTCGGATGATAACCTTAGGGTGGATTATTAGTTATAGATGCAGTTGGATTGCGGTCTATGTATATTGTTGTAATGCGCGCACTAAATATCATAGTAGCCATCATGTCATGAATGTGCACTACGGTGCAACCTCTATTTGTCAATTCCCCAGCTGTAATTTGTTCACCCAGCATGCTATCTTTTATGGAGAGACACCACTAGTGAACCTATGAACCCTGGACCATTTTCCTACATTGTTAAACAAACCAGTACAATTCCCTGCTTTCTTTACTTACTGCAAGCATACACCATTTTCCACACTATACGTCTAATCTTTGATTTCAGCAAGACCGGTGAGATTGACAACCTCACTGTACCGTTGGGACAAAGTATTTTGGTTCTGTTGTGTGCAGGTTCCGCGTTGTTGCTGACACCGGTGAGGCTCCATCACCACCGTTAGTGGCATCAACCTTCCGAAGATCCTCTTTCTCCTACTGGATTGATAACCTTGGTTCTTAACTGAGGGAAATTCTTACCGTTGTACTCATCACACCCTCCTCTTGGGGTTCCCAACACGCCATCACAAGCATCAAGAATTTCTGGCGCCGTTCCCGGGGACTCAAAATTCATCATCAAGAAGTCTCCCCATCAAGGCACCATCAAGGCATAGCAAAGAATTTATGGCGTCATTGCCGGGGAGAAAGAAGTCTTCTGGTAAGGGGAGTCTCTCACTCTCAACCTCTTGATTTTGTTTATTGTCTTGTTTTTATTTCTGTCTTGTCTTGCTTATTTATATCAAAAACACAAAAAAAATAGTTTACTTTATAGCTGTTATTTATTTGCCTGTTTTTATTTTGCTAGAATGAGTATTCCTGAAGTTGAGGTCCGTTCTTTTAGGCAACAGGGGGGAGAGAGTTTAAAAGATGCTTGGTATAGAATAAACGATGCTCATAATAGGTGTACAAAAATATTCTACCTTGATACTCCTAAGGAATTTTTATGTTGGTATTACTGGCTGGTATAGGTATGTGTTAGATACTCTTACGGGTGGAAATTTTCTAGGAACTCCTGCCTTGGAAGCCTGCAATTTGATTGAAAGTTTGGTAGGAGCGCCCCCACTATAACTGTTAAAACTGAGACCACTTTGGAGGATGTTATTAATAAAATAAACTCTTTGGAAATGAACTTGCCAATTTTCCTTGATAATGGTAGCAAAGTTAATGAATCAATAATAACTATTGATAAAAGAATCACTGCTCTAGAAGATGGCAACACTCATGATGATCAAAATTCTAGGATTGGTAAACTAGAGGAGGCTATGGGAACTTTAAACTCAAATTTTTCATCTCTTAAATTCAAAAAGGAGAAAGCCTTTGTGGGAAAAGAGCAAATATTCATGTATGTTCCCAAGATAACTAAACCCAAATCTCAATATGTGCTGAAAATTGCTAAAACGATTAATGAAACTAAGAGTGACCTTCATGTTGAATCTTCAGAAACACCTAGAGTACCTATTGCTGGAAATAATGATTTAGAGGAAGTTATAGATTTTGATGCTTCTTCACTTGAAAATACTTGAGTTGCTTTCTATGCGTAGCTGAAAGGCGTTAAAGAAAAGCGCTACCGGGAGACAACCCGTTTTATTTCTCCGTTTTCAACCCGTTTTCCGTCGTTTCTTTCTATGCTCTTTGCACATGGGTGTTGTATATTTCCTTAGAAACCCCTCTGTATCTTTTCTTTTGTGTGTTTGTTGAGACAAGTAAAGCCTCTAGCGGAAAGTTGAGACTATATTTCGGATTTCTGCGCAGGAAACATATTTCTTCTGTCCACTGTTAAATTCGTATAAAATCACAGAAAATTCAAAACGACCTAAGTTTTTTTGTGCGTAATCCTGGGATATATACGCAACTTTTCTTAGTTGAACACTTTTTGAGTTGAGAAACAGAAGATTTTCGAAAAAATCATATTTACGTGTTGTCCTGTTTTGACAGATTTCTGCCAATAATTGCATTTGCATCTTAATCTCTTTCTTTTGGTGTTCTTTTGAGAGAAAGAATTTTAAAATAAGTTGTGACAGTAGCTAATGAGTTTATGAGTGTTAGGCTTTGTTGAAACTGAACCATGTGAATTTATTATTTCGATTGCACTAACGTTGCTAATGAAGATTGTGAGAAGTTTGGTGTGAAGGAAGTTTTCAAGGGTCAAGAGAAGAGGATGATATGACGTGATCAAGAAGAGTGAAGAGCCTAAGATTGGGGATGCCCCGTAGGTACATCCCAGAAAATTCCAAGAAGATTCAAGCATCTAAGCTTGGGTATGACCAAGGCATCCCCTTCTTCATCGACAAATTATCAGGTCACTTCTAGTGAAACTATATTTTTATTTGGTCACATCTTATGTGCTTTACTTGGAGCGTCTTTTATTTTTGTTTTCAGTTTGTTTTTATTTTTTAAATAAGCTTGGTTGGACCCCGTAATTCTTTTATTGGAGAGTGACACGCTCTGATTTTTCATGGGAATACTTTGTATTCTTAATCTTTGTCTGACTGCTGCATTTATTTAGCTCATGTTTTGCATTCATCTCTTATTCAGAGCTGTTAGTACTCTCTAGTTTTCATTGCTATATGCTTAGAGAGAGTTTTTGTTGTCATATATATGTTCTTGGTTGGGAATAGAAATGCTTATGTGATAGTTGGTATAGTGGAAAAATTCGCATGGTCTTGTAGATCACTAAACTGCTTCACTTGAATCACTACTATTGTTTTGAGATATTAATTTGTTTAATGATAAACGGGAAGGACTAGTAAGTATTAACTTTTAATGGTTGGTCTAAGAAACTTGAAACTGTGCCACACCTAAAATTACCAGCTGATAGAAATAATGGTATATGATTGCTACGAGTGATACATTTCTGATCGGCCTTTTGTTACACGCTACAGTCGGGGTAGCTAACAGTGACTTGTCACTGCCACGGACCCTCTTGGAGTGATTTTCACAGTGCCTTGTAAAGAAGATTTGGTTGCTGCAACCTTTTAACTTGTGAGTCTATGTTGCGGTTCCTGGCACTTCCACCATCCATATTTGCTAGCCTCTTCGGTACTGTGCATTGCCCTTTCTCACATTGAGAGTTGGTGCAAACTTCGCCAGTGCATCCAAATCCCGTGGGAGGACTTTGCTATCCTACACATAAGCCCATATATTCTTCCTCAAAACAGCCACCATACCTACCTATCATGGAATTTCCATAGCCATTCCGAGATATATTGCTGCACAACATCCACCTCCATTATGTTACTTGATGATGAGCTTCATGGTTATTTATGCATACTGCTACACTGGCAGGAGCATACAGTTGGATACATCAGAGATATTCCATTATGAGTTATGATTACTAAAAGTGTGATGATTCATTGTAATATAGGATGTTTCCCCTACCGGTGAGGATATATAAAATAAAAAAATAAAAAAATAAAAAGCCCAAAAAGAAAAGAAAAAAGGGCGAAAGAGAGAGGGGGCGCATCACTATCCTTTATACCACACTTGTGCTTCATGTTTAGCACCAATACTTCAGTTTGGAAAAAAAATCATATTGTCATTCATTCATAACTATGTGGGGAATTTTACATTATAGAACTTGGCTTGTATATTCCAATGACAAGCCTCCTCAAATGAGCTCTAAGTCTTCGTGAGCAAGCAAGTTGGATGCACCCCCACTAGTTCCATTGGAGAGCTTTGATACTTCAAAAACGTATCTACTTTTCCGAACACTTTGCTGATGTTTTCCCTCTAAACTTGTGTGTTTTGAATGCAACTAACACGGACTAACGATGTTTTCAGCAGAATTACTTTGGTGTCTTGTTTTTGCGCAGAAAATCAACTTTTAGGAAAATACCCGGAAACGAAGGGAAGTCCATATTTTACCCGAAGACTCCCGGGGACAGAAGATGAGTCGGAGAGGGGCAAGGGGGTGCCCTCACCACCCCGAGGCGCGGCCAGGGTGGGCCCGCGCCTAGGCATGGTGAGACCACCTCGGGCACCCCTTCAGACCCCCCTTTCGACTATTTATGCCCCAAAATCTAAAAACCCGAGGGGGGTCGATCGTTTTCCATAAAGAAGTATGTAGCTTCGCCTTCATCGTGAATCCTTTTTCGGGGTTTAGAAACTCCGTTCTGGCACCCTGCCAGAACGGGGAATTGGAGGAGATCATCGCCATCGTCATCACCAACGCCTCTCCATCGACCATCCATGTTTCCCCCATCCATGTGTGAGTCATTCCCCCGCTATAAGCTGAAGGGGATGGTAGGGATTGGATGAGATTGTTCATGTAATAATGCCGTGATTGTTAGGGCATAGTGCCTAGTACCCTCTATTAGTGCTATTGACATTGTTGTAACTTGTTATGATTAATGCTTGTCACTTTGGGCCCGAATTCCATGATCTCAGATCTGAACATGTTATTGAATCACGATGATAATTATTGTTTCTTGATCATACCTGCAAGTTTTTTTACACATATAGTTGTCCGGAACCCGAGGCCCCAAAGTGACAGAAATTGGGACAACCGGAGGGGATGGCTGTGATGTGAGGATCACATGTGTTCACGAAGTGTTAATGCTTTGCTCCGGTGTTCTATTAAAAGGAACACCTTAATTACCAGTAGTTCCCTTGAGGCCCTGCTGAAAACTGACTAGTAGGACAAAATATGTTGTGCAAGTTCTCATTGCGAGCACGTACGACTATTTACGGAACACATGCATATGGTTACTTAGTGCTTGGATGCTTTATCTTATTTATCTGCAATGCCCATGTCTTGATTATTATATGAACTATCTTATCCATGCAACGCCCGTTCATCAATCCCTATGCCTATAGTATTTAATCCCGATGTTTAATTCAAACACTACTGCTGCTGTTTTCATTTCACTGCTGCTATTATTTCACTACTGCTGCTACTATAAAACTGTTACTACTGATAAACCACTGCGAACAAGTCCACTTTTAGGTCCAGGTGAATTGACAACTCACTTGTTAAGGCTCACAGATATTCTTTGGCCCCCCTTGTGTTTATTCAATAAATTTGGGTTTTATTTCCCTCGAAGACTGTTGCGATCCCATACACTTGTGGGTCATCAAGCTTTCATACACTTATAGCTCTATGTGCATCCGTTGTGTGGCAATCCCTACTCCTTGCATAGCTTCGGTTGTAAGACTTTCTCTTGTCTAATGACCACTTTCAGCTTTGTGAGCCTTTCTTCCATTGACCTTCCAAAACCCCCATAATGTTCTCTTTGCCATAACATCCCGGTGCCAGGGACCAACGCAGACCACTTGCTTATTTTTAGTGCGCAAATAGTTTAAGATTCAAGAATTGCATCGTCTGGAAAGCTTGACTTGGTCCTAACAGGGGTTGTGAAGATTGTTTGACGTGCATGATATTGTTGTTCTTGAAAGATTAAATCATCTCTAATAAACTTTGCACGGTTGATAGTCTTTTAGTATTGATTCATTAAAAGTTTTGCTTCTTTCTTCTTATTTGTTTATGCATTACTTATTGATATCAAATATAGATCACAACTTTAGTTCATTTGATCCTAGTTTAGATGCTCTGTTTTACATATTATGATCAAGATTGTGTGGTAGCATTTCACCTCAATGATTACTTTGTTTTATCTTTTACCTACTCGAGGACGAGTAGGAACTAAGCTTGGGGATGGTTAATACGTCTCCAACGTATCTATAATTTCTGATGTTCCATGTTGATATTATGCCAATTGCCACATGTTTTCTCCCTTTTTATAGCATTTTTACACGTTTTCCGGGACTAACCTATTAACAAGATGCTAAGTGCCAGTTCCATGTTTTCTGCTATTTTTTATTTCAGAAAAGTTGTTCTGGAAATATTCTCGAAATTGGACCCCACGAATCCCGAAGTTCCTATTTTCCCCAGAAGCATCCAGAAGTCCAAAGAGGAGTCGAAGACATGCACCAGGGGGCCCTCACCATAGCCAGGCGCATGCCCCCCCTTGGCCGCGCCTGGGGGTGGTGAGGCCACCCTGGTGGCCCACCGACGTCGCCCTTTTGCCTATTTATTCCCCTCCAATGGAAAATCCTAGTTACCTGATCAGAAATCGCCGAAAAGTTCCGCAGCCGCCGTCGTCGTCAACCCTAGATTTGGGGGGTTCTGAAGCTGGCTGTCGGCACCCTGCCGGAGAGGAGATCATCACCGAAGGACTCTTCGTAACCATAACTACCTCCGGAGTGATGCGTGAGTAGTTCATCCTTGGACTACGGGTCCATAGCAGTAGCTAGATGGTTATATTCTCCTCCTATGACTCAATGTTTAGATCTCGTGAGTTGCCTAACATGATCGAGATTGTTATTATGTAGTTCTATGTGCTGTGTTTTCTGGGATCCGATGAATATTGAACTTATGCCAAGTTGATTATATTCTTTATTGCATATGTTATTTGCGATCTTGCATGCTTTCTGTTGCTAGTGGTTGCTCTGGCCAAGTAGTTGCTAGTGACTCCAACAGAGATTATTTATGCTTGATAGTTGGGTTCATGCCTCCTTTTCTCTTGTGCTCGAGTGACAGAAACGTGACGGGGGAGGATGCGTTGTTGCCACTAGGAAGAAAACAACGGTGTGAGTGCCCGCGTGCACAATCATTGCTTACATTACACACATTGCTTAATGCGATTGTCTGTTGCTTGCAACTTAATACCTAAGGGGGTTCGGATGATAACCTGAGGGTGGATTATTAGTCATAGATGCAGTTGGATTACGTTCTATGTATATTGTTGTAATGCCCATACTAAATATCATAGTAGTCATCATGTCATGAATGTGCACTACGGTGCAACCTCTATTTGTCAATTGCTCAGCTGTAATTTGTTCACCAGCATGCTATCTTTTATGGAGAGACACCACTAGTGAACCTATGAACCCCGGTCCATTTTCCTACACTGTTAAACAAACCACTACAATTCCCTGCTTTCTTTACTTACTGCAAGCATACACCATTTTCCATACTATACGTCTAATCTTTGATTTCAGCAAGACCGGTGAGATTGACAACCTCACTTTACCGTTGGGACAAAGTATGTTGGTTCTGTTGTGTGCAGGTTCCGCGTTGTTGCTGACACCGGTGAGGCGCCATCACCACCGTCAGTAGCATCAACCTTCCGAAGATCATCTTTCTCCTTCTGGATTGATAACCTTGGTTCTTAACTGAGGGAAATTCTTACCGATGTACTCATCACACCCTCCTCTTGGGGTTCCCAACACGCCATCACAAGCATCAAGAATTTCTGGCGCTGTTGCCGAGGACTTAAAATTCATCATCATCAAGAAGTCTCCCCGTCAAGGAACCATCAAGGCGTAGCAAGAAAAATCCAAATCAAGATTTGGTAATTCCTTAATAATGCATTGTATTTTATCTAAGTGAGTTTTAGAGGTTCCCCTCTTAGAGATTTTAGGCTTACTATTCTCATCAAATGAGTTTTCAGGAACAGTCCAATCAAAATTCTTTTCTTGGGCTTCATGAAGTGCTACAAATATAAAGGGGATGTTAGATTCTGTTTTTTTAAGAGCGCCAACAATGTCTACAAATGAACCTAGCATATTCAAACGATCAAAGACTTTTCCAGCTTCTATAGCAACATCTCCAAATTCTTTAAGCATGGTTTCTAAGATAAAATTCATTTTCTCAATATCTTCAATGTTATTCAAGTTGAGGAACATATGCTGTAGTATGGTATGGTGGTTAACAAACCTAGATTCTAACATGTGAATTAAAGAAGTTGCAGCAGTTTCATAATTTGGAGCAAGTTCTCCTATGGATTTTTCCTCAAATTATCATGCTTACTAACATGATCAAAGAATTCTATAATGGTATCATTTCATGTATTGAACCCCTACCTACTGGCAGATCTTTCAAGGTAAACTTAGGTAACAACATGATGAAAGATGACAACGAGGTAACAAAAGTAACAACTAGAATAAGAACTAATTTTTTTTGTGTTTTTGATAAAGAGAAGCAAACAAGACAAAATAAAATAAACTAAGCAAAAATAAAACAAAGTAAAGAGATTGGGAGTGAGAGACTCCCCTTGCAGAAATTATCTTCCTCCCGGTGCCAGAAAAATAGTTGTTGACGAGGGAGTGGTTGTTTCTTGATGACTTTGAGATTCCTCGGCAATGACGCTAGAAAAATAGCTTGTCGAGACATCTTAGTAGAGTTCATAGATGGGGTTGCCATGAGCCTACTGGTAGAACCGCGGGGGGACGTGATAATACGACAAACGAGAACACAGAGTTTTACCTAGGTTCGGTACGACGCAACTAGGCGGCGTTTCTACTCCTGCAATCTTACTAAATCAGGGCTGAAGCCTGAAGTATACAAAGTACAATGTGAGTATGGTTTCCCTAACTCAACGAGGATCAACTTGTCGGCGAGTTGGCTTCTAGATAATTGTCTTCTGTCTATTCTTGCTCCCGTATGGCTTTATATAGATAGCCAGATTAGAGCTTACAGAAAGGAAACCTAGCAAAACTACGGAAAGTATCTAACTTGGAAAGTAAGGAATCCATCTTCTCCTCCAAGCCGCACCACTTTGGGCCGTGATCCGGGTTCATCTAGAATCCGGCTTCCTGCGCATCAGCTTACTGGGCCGCCCAATGGACTACGATCCATTACCTATGGGCCACCCTGGTAATCCGGCTTTTAGGCCAATGCCAGACATACCCCTAATCGGCATATATCCGACAGTAGCCCCCAAGAAGGATTAAGACTTTATTCTGTCGCTCTGCATTCATTGGCATTGTTTTTCAGAAATGTCGGTGTTTTGTCTTGATTCTTCTTTCACCAAAAAATCTCTTAACCCAAAACTCGGAATTTACCAAAGTTCGGCTTTTATTCCACGAGCCTTCACGGAGAAGGAACTTCGTGACATCAGCAATGAAATCCTACTGATGTCACGGACGTTTGGGTTCATTCAAACCCTGAGACGTATCCTCCGACAGATTCTTGCGCGAGAAACAAAGAGATAGCAAGAATCACCCGGTCCCCTTATTTCCCGGAAATTTCGGGCGTTACATGCGTCGCGCATCCAACGGCTAAAATAGCAGTTGGAGCTAATCTCCGCGTGTTCTTGGCTATAAATAGCCGTCTTGGGGGCTCCATACTTCTCTTCTGCTTCTTCTTCCTCCTCGAGCGCACAGAGCACCAGTCCTTAGCAACTAGAGCCCAAACTCGAGAGAACGCAGATACCAAGCCCCCGAGCTCTTCTCCGGTAATACCATCGGAGGATCTAGCTCACAACTGCGTCGCCGGAAAATGGTCACCGGAGATTCCCCCCGTGCCGTCTCCGTGCCGTCTCCGCAACCCAGTGAATGCGTTCTCCTGGCTTCCCATATCAACAGAGGTATGGGATTTCCACCTTCCGCGTTTTTCTGCCAGGTCCTAGAACATTACAAGAACCGGCCACACTTGTCACCCAACTCCATCTTGTACTTAGCCGGATTCCAGGCCCTTTTAAAGGGTTATCTAGGGATAGTACCCCGCCTGGATTTCTTCCAATACTGCTTTAGTGTTAAACGCAACCCCTTAGAGGGCGCACTTCCGACTTGCAGGACAATCTCTTTCACCCTCCGTAGGTTTAGGGAGGATTGGTTCCCCAAGATCAAAACATTCGAGCCCGTCAAATTTTGGACGGGCTCGTACTTTTATCACGCGGATGTTCCGTTTCCTCGAGAGGAAACGGGCATTCCGCCTTTCGTCAATTCTGCGGCCACGCCCCAAGATAATTGGGCGTTGGACGCGGTCCAGATTCTGCCTCCATACCTGCTGAGGATCAAGAGGCGAATCGCAAAACTCGTCTCTTCCATCCCTCTTCTAACTGGCATGGATACAGTCCTTTGCTGGTTCGGAAGGTGGATCCAGCCCCTTGACTATCACGGAAAGCGGCTCATGTGTGAATACACGGGCCCGACGATGCGATGAGGTTGATGAAGAGTGCTTTGACGAAGAAGGAGTTCAAGAAGCGCGTGAACCGGTTGATCTCTACTCACGATCAATACGAGGAGAGCCGACAAATGTATCATGCCGGAAACCCTGCTCCAAAGGTATAATTTTGTCCTTTGGGAAATTTCTTGAATCTTTGTCTTCTTTTTCTCGGATGTTTTTTATTCTAATCTGGACTTTGCTTCTTTTTACAGATTCTTGATCTTCCTGAGGCAGAACTCGCTACCGATGACGAGTTGGCTGCACTACGTGCCAACTTCCAGTTTGGAGGGCGGAAGCGCAAGAAGCCGTCTGCCACTCAAGAGGTTATCGATCTTGACGGCGTGGCCATCGCCACTTCCAGGTAAAAAACCCGGGTTTTTTTTCATTCGTATGCTTTTTGTTGCATTGTCACGACCCCGGGCCCAAAGGTATACATACTGTTATGCGCTCCTAGTCATGGACCCACAAGAGCTTCAGGGCTACCAGGCCCGGCCGCAACAAACAAGGGCAGGCAGACCGGATTCATCGGCACACAGGCCGGATCACCACGGTACTACTACTCCTTGTGTCCATGCTAGTCATAACCAACCATGCATATCAATGCGTCCACGAATCATATGAAACTGAAGGAACGGGACCAAAGCTATACAGAGATGCTATGTGTCCAGAAAGTGCAACAACAATCGAGGGTTACTAGGGTTACCAAGCCCCAGTGTAACATCCCAAGTATGAAAAACACCTTTAGAATGTTTGATTTTTGTTAAATTATGTTTTGCATCATGACATCATAAGCTTTGCATGTGTTTCCCTTTGTTTTCCATTTGTTTTCCCTTGTTTTTCCATTTGAATTTCAAACCAAAAATTCAAATTTTTGTTTCATACTTGTTCTGTTACAATGTTTCAAATAAAAATTACAAAACAAACCAATCATTTGTTCCATTAAACTTGAAATCAAAAACTTTTAATTTGCTTAAGTTTCATTTATTCAATTGATACCAAAAATTGCTCAATTCATTTGAATTTTCCAAACAGCAAATAAATTCAAATTTTTGAAAAACAGAAAGTTGCACACTTGTGCTTTTGTGATAAATAACTCATAAAATTTATCCCTAAATTTTCTCTATCCCAAAACCTCTCTTTTTCTTCCCTTTTCTTTTTCTGCAAAAAAAAACAGAAACAGAAAAAAAAAACAGAGGGGGAGAGGGCAGGCCAGCCCAATTGGGCCAGCCCACCAGCCCAAAGCCCAGCCCCTTACCTGTTCGTCCACCTCTGTACGGCGCGCATCGCCGCTGCCCACGTCGGCAGTACAGAGGAGGGGACGGCTGCGCGCGCTCCTCCTCCTCCTTATAGCTGCCCGAGGGCTCCTCCCTCTGCCCTAAACCTTCCTCCTCCTTTCTCCCTTTCGCCGCCGTCGCCTATTTCTTCCTCCTCCCTCCTCTGCATCTCTTTGTACTGAACCCGAACACCACCGCAACCTACCCCGGCGATCGCCGTCGCCAGGATGTCCCTCCGCGCAGGATAGGTACGGGAACGAGCTCCCCGTACTCCCACCTTCCTCCTCGACAACTCCTCGGTGGCTGGGCGCCCCTGGATAACCGCCGCCGTCTCCAACCACGCCGCCGGTCACCAAGCACGATCACCTCCCCCTCCTTCCGCCTCCCGGTGAGCACACCTCTCCCGCCTCTCGCCTTTTCCCTCTCTGCTGTCACTCACCCGCGCGCACACCGCACGGTGCCCTGCACTTGTCCACGCGCACCCGGCAGCCACCGCAGCAACGCTCGCCGCCGGTGTTTCCTCGTGCCGTCGCTGTCAGGCAGTTCAGTTAACTGAACTTGCAAAAATTCAGTTAACTGACTGAACTGAACCACAAAACTGTGCGCGGCTCTCTACTGTCAACATACAGCAGCGCAGCGCAGTGGCAACGCATCCACGCGCGCGCACACGAGGGCCTGGGTTCGAGTCCCCCCCTCGCGGAATAAATCCAACCTTTTACCACGCTAGCTGACAAGTAGGGCCCGTTGTCAGCGACCCCACACTGCCACGCAGCGCCACCGTGGCCAGGACCCCCTTGTCAGTGGCCTGGGCTGGGCCACTGCGAGGTGATTTTCGTTCTGGCCCTTTTCTTTTTTAAAATCCAGTCCCTGTTTATTACAGAATGGTCCCTGGAATTTAAACTAACATAACTTCCTCATTTCAAATCCAAACTTAATAAATAAAATATGTTTTCTGTACCAAATTTAATTCTCTACCTGTTTAAATCATTTGTATACTGTTTTGAACATTTCAAATGTTTTCAAAATTCAAATTCAAACAACTCATTTCAAATTTGGTTAATGTCATAACTAATTCAATTTTAATTCAAATGGCCCATATAAAATATGTTTTCCATGCAAAATTAAACCCTATTTCCAAATATAAACTTTGTTTCCTGTTTTGAATAATTAAAATTGGTTAAATAATTTAAACCTTGTTTAAATCATTCAAAATTGCTAAATTCATAACTTGGTCAAATTAAATTCTTTTTGAACACATAAAATATGTTTTCAAACCAGAAAAGTATAAACTTTCCAAATATGAATTTTATTAAATGTTTTGAACAAATAAAAATTCAAATAAATTCATACTTGAATTAAATTCATTTAAATCTTGTTCAAACTTGTTTAATTCATAATTAATTCATTTTAATTCCTTTTTCAACAAATGAAACATGTATTCCACCTAAAATTTTGTGTTCTTTCCAAATATGAACTTTGTTGACTATTTTTGAACAATTAAAATTGGTGGAAACAACAAATGCTTCTGTAACTCCTTTAAGAAGCCAAAATTTCATAACTTAATAAATAAGAATTCCAAACTTGGTAAACACCTTTTCAAATTGAATCTATTGTTGTTTTCTTTTTGTTTTCCTCATCCATGCATCATGTTAATCAACTTTCACATGATGATTATTTGTATATCATTTAATCCAACCTTTAATTCATGGGCTTTCCATATGCAATCCAAATTGCATATGGGTCTATTTAATTATGTTACCATGTCAACTAGTTTATCTTTGATGCATCAATTAAATTGCCATGCATCATCCCATGATTGTGCATTATGCCATGTTATTGATTGTTTGTCTCTCTGCGTTGTTTGTTTGCTTCTTCTCGAATAGACGAGGACGTTGAGACAGACGAGGTTTACGACACTACTTCTGAGGAGTTAGCCCAGTACCAGGCTACTGAGTTTGCAGGCAAGTATTCACTCACCAGAACCATTGTGTCCTTTCCACACTGGATATCGATACTTTCGGTTGTCTATTCTGCTAGCCTTAAGATTCGTTGCTTGTGTTCCGATCCTATCACGTGTTATCCTGTAACCCTGATATAGCCTATCCTCCACACCTATACCCTGTTGCTTGTTGTCTGTGTCTTACTAGCATGCTTAGGGTTGTTTTGTGCTCGAGTCAGCTGTCCGTTATTTCTGTTATCATAGTTATTATGTTTTGGGGCTCGATGTTTAAACAACAACCTGTTAATGTTTGAGGTAATGCTAATGTGATGATAAGGCACCGGCAGGAGGCCGGGTATGGTTTTGAGGCCTGCTAGTGTCGAACTCAGGAAAAGTCTTTGTCCTCTAGATCCATGATGAGCGTGCTAACCGCATGTGGGAAGCGTGTATGGGCGCCCCCCTCAATTTGATTCGATTCGCATCTCGTCCAAATCGCCTCATTTAGTTCGGGTTTTCCATTTGCCGCATGCATATGCAGGTGCGAACCCGAGGCCATGGTGGAACTTTTGTAGTTGGCATTTAGGGAGACACGTTCTTAGAGTGCTATGAGGGTCCCCTTTTCTTCGTGGGGATTGATTAGCCGTGCTCTCAATTGCATGGGGTTCTTTGGGCTTGATGCGAAGAAGAGTTGGGTTGTGTTGAGTGCCTCGCTTGGTGGAAGTGCATTTCCATCTGGCGGGGTATTCTTACGTGTACGGCCAAATTGGTGCATCCCTGCAGGGTTAAATCTTCTCGAGAAGCCGTGTTGTCCGCGGTTATGGATGACTTGGTGATAGGGATGGCTAACAAGGATTAGACAACTTACACCTAACTAATGATAACTTGACTAGTAATAGTCTTATTGACACAACAACTTGAACCTTCATTAATCCAACTGTGTGAGTTATCCTCGGATTGCTTCTTTGGATAAGGGGCAAGATCCAGGATGGGTTTGTTTGAGGTTAGTAGTAGTTGGTTACGATACGCTATCTTATCCCCTTCTTTTAGCCGGATGTTGTAGCGTGTCTCTGTAGTTGGTTAGGCAGCCCGCTGCCGCACTTTTGTATCACCTATCTTCCGTTGACCCAAAGCATTTGTACTTGGTGTTGCCGGGTACACTTTGGTATCTTGTGCGTCTTGCTTGCCAGTACTTGTCTGTACTGACCCCTTTGGGGCTGTGGTTTCCGCAGACTACGTTTCCGAGGATCCCCATGGTGGCTACTACGTGGAGTATGACGAGGCTGCTGACGAGTAGATAGCGGACCCGGGCAGGATCCGAGACATCGTGGATGGGCTCCGTCTTTTCGTTTCCGGCCTCTTAGGCCTATTTGGATCTTGTCTGTACTTAGACACTTTGGATGCTTCCGCTGTGATATAATGATGACTTGTTGGGACATGTGTCATCTGGATGATTGTATTTGCTATCTCTGCTCTAGTGAGAGCTATTTGCAACTTATTTCTATTTCTTTGTGTCTTAGAGATTTGTTGTGATATCACTTGTTCAAATGCCGTTGACGTACCATGTGTGTATGTTATGAAGTACGTCAATGGAAGTAGTCGGATTTCTATGGGATGGTTTATGCAGACGATGGATAGTAGAGAATGGTTGTCACACGTTTACGTGTTGGCCTGCTCATATTGAGATGTGGGTGCCGGTATGCCCCGTAAGCCATTTATCTACTGTTTAGCGGGCTGTGAGTATCCTCTAGAAGTCCGGGTGCGACAAATGGTATCAGAGCCTGTCTGCCTGTAGGATCCCTTTTACTGGTCGCAGTTGAGTCTAGAAACTATTTTGTAGCTATATAGGAAAAATGAAACATGAGAGTAGGAATTCTGTTCTTTTATTTCTTTCCCCACCCACCTTCCCTTTTTCTGGTAAGGAAGTGCAACGTTGTTTTCTCTTCTCATCTAAACTTTCAAGTTAGGATTTCACGTATCCTGGTTTCTCTAGGATGGTTATATCTACTAGACCATAGGAATGGAGGTGGTTGTGACATGATTTATCATGTTGCCTACTCACGATATAGAACGGAGGCGTGTAAGCCCCGGAAGCAGATCCTCTATTCCTTAAGCAGTAGATATTTATCCTCTAGAAGCCCGGATGGGTTTTCCGTAGTACCTCAGGAGTGTTTGGTCTCGTGTTTCCCAATGTTGCTTCGATATCCTGTTCTTCTCAACATCCTTTTCGTCCGTTGAAACCTTTTGTTGCTTGCCACTTCAGTTCTTCTACCGGCGTCTAATCAAAGCTTCCCCGATCATCTGCAGATGGATCTCAGGTTCTACCCGCAGGTGGTTCGTATGACTCGTTGCGAGAGCACTGCCGGTTATCCGGAGATGCTGAGAGACATGGTCACTTTTCTGGGGTTCCGTTGGGCACCAGAGTACCAGGTCTACGAGCAGCAGCGAGAGTTTGAGCAGACCTACTACCAGGCTATCGTCTACATTCTGTCAGATGATGGCATGAGCATAGTCCACCGCTACGAGGCAGTAGGTTCCATAGTGGATATGGCTGTGCAGCAGGCAGCTTATGTGAGCCTCACCGTCCTTCGTGCTGACTACTGGGGATTTGACGATTCTATCTATCTCCACATTCCCCGTGGTTACATCACTTCGGAGGGAGCTCACTTCACTCTCTACGACAACTTGGATGTTTATGAGCATGATAACTCCAGGCTGCACACCACCACTCAGTTTGTCAGGCACAGTGACGCAGTTGCCGGCACACTATCTCAGGAGTTGGCTTCAGTCAGAGAGCAGCTCTACCTTGCTTTGACTCGTCTGGCGACTTACACCACAGACTTTGTTGGAGACAAGCGCTTTGCACGTTTCGATCAGCCAGTTGGTCGTCGTCTGCCAGATGCTGGAGGTTACGAGCCGATGAGAGGTCCACTCCTCAACCTTGGTGCTGGTTACACTGGGATTCCCCGATTTGGAGCACAGGGAGTCGACGCTATGTACTTCACCACACCTAGAGTCGCTCTCAGACCACGTCAGATCTACGTGGATCGTCGTTCTACCTACTTTCGTGGGCGTGCTCCTCACCGTACCTCTCGCCGTACTCCTAGTCGCCGTCCTGTGTGATGAGCATGGGAGTACCGATGTATCCATTCTTAGCCATGTTTAGTTATCCTGTGGCATATGAACCATTTATGATGTGTTGGATATTCTGATGTATTTGAACATGTGATGATGTACCTGTTGGTTATCTATTCATGCGTCGGAATAATCTCTCTTTCGGTTTCCAAGTCTATCCTTTTCTATTGTTGTGCTAAAATGCATTTCCATTCAGGATGCCGCCAACAAGGAACAACGCGCCTGAGCCACCGCCAATCGTGGAGCTGTTGACTCAGATGACCCAAGTCATGGCGCAGATGGCCCAGTTTCAGACTAATCAGCACAACAACCAGACAGCTCCACGAGTCAGCATCAAGGAGTTTCTCAGTCTGGGTCCGAGAGCTTTCGTGGCCACACGCGATCCTCTGGACGCTGATGACTGGATCCGTGAGATAGCTAAGGCTCTGGAGATTGCTCATGTAGCTCAAGAAGACAAGGTCAAGTATGCCTCCTATCTGCTGAAGGGTCGGGCAGCTACTTGGTGGGAGAACTTCCAGGCCATGAGAACTGGGATACCAGTCACGTGGAATTGTTTCAAGGAAGCCTTCTTGAAGCACCACATTCCAGATGGTCTCATGGAAAGGATGCGTGAAGAGTTTTGCTCACTCAAGCAGGGCAAGTTGGACGTCATCGGCTATCAGAGTGAGTTCAACCGCCTCGCTCGTTACGCTGGTGATGAGGTTTCCACTGAGGCTAAGAAGATGGCAAGGTTCCGCAGAGGTTTTAACCCGGAACTCAAGTATGCCCTCACCAACGTCAAGGCCAACAGCTTCGAGGATATCGTTAACACCGCGCTCAATGAAGAAAATGGGCGCAAGGCGTTCGAGGAGTCTCGCAAGCACTTGCGTGAGGGTGGTTCCTCCTCCAACATGACCACCCCTCCACAGAAGCGCCGCATCTGGGTGCCAAATGGTGCTGTCACTCGGGATCCATATGCCCAAGCTTCTCCAGGCTTCGCTCCCCGCCCACCCAACCCTGCTCAGCTGAATGATCAAAGGGCTTCGATGGGGTAGCCAAGGCCAGGGCCTCCTCGTGTCGTCACTTGCTACAAGTGCAAGCAGACGGGGCACTACGCCGACAAGTGCACGCAGAGGCAGCTACCTCCACCACCACCTCGTCCTAACACCAACCAGGCAATGGTGCGCGCTCCCCCGCCTAAGGCCTTCAACTCCAACAACAGGCCTGTCGGGAGGACCGCAAGGGTGAATCATGTCAAGATCGACAAAGCTAAGGAAGCTCCTGACGTCGTTCTTGGTATATTACCCGTAAACTCTTTTCCAGCTAAAGTGTTGTTTGATACCGGAGCATCACATTCTTTTGTGTCAAAGACTTTTGCCGCAACAAACAACCTAATTGTGGTTCCACTAAGCAATCAAATCACTGTTCACTCCCCGGGATCTCAAATGTTGACTTCCAAGATAAGTAAGGACAATCAAATCCTAATTGGAGGCCACATATTCCTTGCTTCTCTCATGTTGCTGGGAAGTTCTGACATTGATGTCATTCTTGGTATGGATTGGTTGAAGACCAATAAAGCAAGGATTGACTGTGCTCAAAAGTCAATAACTTTGTTCCACCCTTCTGGCCAGATAATCTATTCTCCACATGAATCAAGTTCCATTCAGCTATGCACCCTCGATGCAAAACCTCTACCTTCACTTGAAAATGTTTCGGTGGTTTGCGAATTCCCTGACGTCTTTCCAGAAGAGTTACCAGGGATGCCTCCGGACAGAGCTGTTGAGTTCGTGATCGAGCTTGAGCCAGGTACTGCTCCAATCTCTAAGCATCCCTACAAGATAGGAACTCCCGAGCTGAAGTTGTTAAAGGAACAGATTGATATGTACATGGAAAAAGGTTACATTCAACCTAGTTCCTCGGCTTGGGGTTGCCCAACTCTGTTCGTTGCGAAGAAGGATCACACAAAGAGACTCGTTGTTGACTATCGTCCTCTGAACGAGAAAACCATGAAGAACAAGTATCCAATCCCTCGTATCGATGATCTTTTTGATCAACTTGCTGGAGCCTCAATATTCTCCAAGTTGGACTTGAGAATGGGTTACCATCAAATAAAGATCAGAAAAGAGGATATTCCAAAGACAGCCTTCACCACTCGCTACGATCTATATGAGTTCACCGTCATGTCCTTTGGTATCACCAATGCACCGGCGACCTTCTCTCGACTCATGAATTTTGTCTTCCATGAATACCTCGACAAGTTCGTTGTGGTATATCTTTTTTTTGAAACATTTTCTACTGCAGGGGAGTCCCCCACAGCCCTTTATTACCAACCACAAGCGTTACAGTTACAGATATGTACAAATAAACATGAGATGAGACTAAGACAGTCTATCCCAGACTAAATTAAGGAATTAATCCATAAAGCTAAGTCAGCAGCCATAGCAGCACTCAACCTATGCTTAAGCATAAGGAGATCCAACATGAAGCCCACTTTCCATCCCATAAAGGAATGTCTTTCAGATTTAAAAATTACTCCATTCCTCTGCTTCCAAATATTCCAGCAAGCAAGAATCACAATCTCTGTGAAACATGGCCCCTTGAAGGACTTTTTGGCAGCAGCAAGATTTTGCACAAGTGTGTCATCACTCCAACAGATTTGCAAATAATTCCAAATTCGAGAGCTAAAAACACATTGAAAGAACAGATGTATCCAGTCCTCATTGCACTGTGTACAACAAAGAACACAATGATCTGTACCTTCAATCTTCCAGTTTCTCCTTTTGATCATATCCTTTGTATATCTTGATGACATTCTTGTCTATTCCAAATCCGAGGAAGAGCATGAAGAACATCTTCGTCTAACCCTCATGAAGCTTCGCGAGCATCGTCTTTATGCCAAGTTCTCCAAATGTGAGTTCTGGATTTCGGAAGTTGCTTACCTTGGTCATGTAATCTCTGCCAAGGGCATAGCCATTGATCCAGAAAAGGTTAAAGCAATTGTTGATTGGAAACCTCCAAAGACGGTGAAGCAAGTAAGAAGTTTTCTTGGCTTGGCTAGCTATTGCCGTCGCTTCGTCCAAAACTTCTCGAAGATTGCCAAACCTCTCACTGACCTCACAAAGAAGGACAAGAAGTTCGTTTGGTCTCCACAATGTGATGAAAGCTTCAATCTCCTGAAGACTAAACTCACTTCTACACCAGTTCTGGTTGGCCCAGATCCTTCCAAACCTTTCCAAATATTCTGTGATGCTTCTCTCCAAGGTCTAGGTGCAGTTCTTATGCAAGAACGTCAAGTTGTGGATTATGCTTCACGTCAGTTGAACACACATGAGCTCAATTATCCCACTCATGACCTTGAACTTGCAGCAGTTGTGTTTTCCCTCAAGAAATGGAGACAATACTTGTTGGGTAATCGCACTGAAATCTTTTCCGATCACAAGAGTCTGAAATACATCTTCACTCAACCAGATCTAAACCTCAGGCAAAGGAGATGGATTGAAAAGATCAAAGACTTTGATCTTACCATTTCTTACACTCCAGGCAAGGCTAATGTTATGGCCGATGCTCTCAGTCGCAAGTCGTATTGCAATAATCTCATGATCATGGAAAGCCAACCTCCTCTTCATGAAGAATTCCAGAAGCTCAACCTTGGTCTTGTTCCTCAAGGTTATCTTGCAAACTTGACAGCCAGTCCAACTCTCGAGGACAAGATTCGTTCTGAACAACTTCGTGATGCTGAAATCAAGAAGATGGTAGAACACATCAAAGAAGGCAAGGAGAAGTTTAACTCCTTCTCAATTGATGACAAGGGAACTGTGTTCTTCGAAGGACGCATTGCAGTTCCTCAAGTTCAAAGTCTCAAAGATGTCATTCTCAAGGAGGCTCATGAAACTCCTCTCTCCATACACCCTGGAAGTACAAAGATGTACCAGGATCTCAAGACACTGTACTGGTGGCCTAGCATGAAACGTGAAATTGCTAAATACGTTTCTGAATGCGACGTTTGTCAACGTGTTAAGGCAGTTCATCAGAAAACAGCCGGTCTTCTCCAACCTCTGAAAATCCCTGAGTGGAAGTGGGACATGATTGAAATGGACTTCGTCACTGGTTTTCCAAAGTCCAAGAGGGGCAACGATGCAATCTTCGTTGTCATTGATCGACTCACTAAAGTAGCTCACTTCTTTCATGTCAAAGAGACAATCTCAGCTAGCCAGTTAGCAGAGCTCTACACAACAAAGATTGTTCCTCTTCATGGTGTTCCATTGGAAATAAGCTCAGACCGTGGAAGCATATTCACTTCTCATTTCTGGAAAAGCTTTCAAGAAGCATTGGGCACCAAACTTCTGTTTAGCACAGCCTACCACCCTCAGTCTCAAGGGCAAGTCGAAAGAGTCAATCAGATTCTCGAGGATATGCTCAGAGCATGTGGTATTTCTTTTGGCATGAAATGGGAGGAATGTCTTCCATATGCTGAATTCTCCTACAACAATAGCTTCCAGGCAAGCCTAGGCATTGCACCATTTGAGGCTCTCTATGGCCACAGATGCAGGAGTCCAATCAATTGGTCTGGAGCTGGTGAACGTTCACTCTTAGGCCCTGACATTGTTAAGGAAGCCGAAGATAAAGTTCGCATCATCCGTGACAATCTCAGGATTGCTCAGTCTCGTCAGAAAAGCTACTATGACAGCAAGCACAGGGATATGGTCTATGCACCTGGTGACAAAGCATATCTCTGTGTAACTCCCCTCAGAGGCACTCATCGTTTTGGTGTCAAAGGAAAGCTTGCACCAAGATACATTGGTCCTTTCAACATTCTCTCAAGGCGTGCAGAAAATGCCTATCGTCTTGAACTTCCAGAAAAGCTATCCAAGGTGCACGATGTGTTTCACGTGTCACAACTCAAGAGGTGTTTCAAAGATCCAGATCGTGCAGTTGATCATGATTCCATTGAACTGCAAGAAGATCTCTCTTATGAGGAGCACCCTATTCGAATTCTCGATGAGACCGAGAGTAGAACTCGCAACAAGAGCACCAAGTTCTTGAAAGTGCAGTGGTCTCATCATTCCGATAAAGAGGCAACGTGGGAGACCGAAGAGGATCTTCGCAAGAAGTATCCGGACCTTTTCTCTTCTCAATATGAATCTCGAGGCGCGATTCCTTCAAGGGGGGCGTTTTGTAACATACCAAGTATGAAAAACACCTTTAGAATGTTTGCTTTTTGTTAAATTATGTTTTGCATCATGACATCATAAGCTTTGCATGTGTTTTCCTTTGTTTTCCATTTGTTTTCCCTTGTTTTTTCATTTGAATTTCAAACCAAAAATTCAAATTTTTGTTTCATACTTGTTCTGTTACAATGTTTCAAATAAAAATTACAAAACAAACCAATCATTTGTTCCATTAAACTTGAAATCAAAAACTTTTTATTTGCTTAAGTTTCATTTATTCAATTGATACCAAAAATTGCTCAATTCATTTGAATTTTCCAAACAGCAAATAAATTCAAATTTTGAAAAACAGAAAGTTGCACACTTGTGCTTTTGTGATAAATAACTCATAAAATTTATCCCTAAATTTTCTCTATCCCAAAACCTCTCTTTTTCTTCCCTTTTCTTTTTCTGCAAAAAAAACAGAAACAGAAAAAAACAAAAAATAAAAACAGAGGGGGAGAGGGCAGGCCAGCCCAATTGGGCCAGCCCACCAGCCCAAAGCCCAGCCCCCTTACCTGTTCGTCCACCTCTGTACGGCGCGCATCGCCGCTGCCCACGTCGGCAGTACAGAGGAGGGGACGGCTGCGCGCGCTCCTCCTCCTCCTTATAGCTGCCCGAGGGCTCCTCCCTCTGCCCTAAACCCTCCTCCTCCTTTCTCCATTTCGCCGTCGTCGCCTATTTCTTCCTCCTCCCTCCTCTGCATCTCTCTATACTGAACCCGAACACCACCGCAACCTACCCCGGCGATCGCCGTCACCAGGATGTCCCTCCACGCAGGATAGGTACGGGAACGAGCTCCCCGTACTCCCACCTTCCTCCTCGACAACTCCTTGGTGGCTGGGCGCCCCTGGATCACCGCCGCCGTCTCCAACCACGCCGCCGGTCACCGAGCACGATCACCTCCCCCTCCTTCCGCCTCCCGGTGAGCACACCTCTCCCGTCTCTCGCCTTTTCCCTCTCTGCTGTCACTCACCCGCGCGCACACCGCACGGTGCCCTGCACCTGTCCACGCGCACCCGGCAGCCACCGCAGCAACGCTCGCCGCCGGTGTTTCCCCGTGCCGTCGCTGTCAGGCAGTTCAGTTAACTGAACTTGCAAAAATTCAGTTAACTGACTGAACTGAACCACAAAACTGCGCGCGCCTCTCTACTGTCAACATACAGCAGCGCAGCGCAGTGGCAACGCATCCACGCGCGCGCACACGAGGGCCTGGGTTCGAGTCCCCCCCTCGCGGAATAAATCCAACCTTTTACCACGCTAGCTGACAGGTAGGGCCCGTTGTCAGCGACCCCACACTGCCACGCAGCGCCACCGTGGCCAGGACCCCCTTGTCAGTGGCCTGGGCTGGGCCACTGCGAGGTGATTTTCGTTATGGCCCTTTTCTTTTTTAAAATCCAGTCCCTGTTTATTACAGAATGGTCCTTGGAATTTAAACTAACATAACTTCCTCATTTCAAATCCAAACTTAATAAATAAAATATGTTTTCTGTACCAAATTTAATTCTCTACCTGTTTAAATCATTTGTATACTGTTTTGAACATTTCAAATGTTTTCAAAATTCAAATTCAAACAACTCATTTCAAATTTGGTTAATGTCATAATTAATTCAATTTTAATTCAAATGGCCCATATAAAATATGTTTTCCATGCAAAATTAAACCCTCTTTCCAAATATAAACTTTGTTTCCTGTTTTGAATAATTAAAATTGGTTAAATAATTTAAACCTTGTTTAAATCATTCAAAATTGCTAAATTCATAACTTGGTCAAATTAAATTCTTTTTGAACACATAAAATATGTTTTCAAACCAGAAAAGTATAAACTTTCCAAATATGAATTTTATTAAATGTTTTGAACAAATAAAAATTCAAATAAATTCATACTTGAATTAAATTCATTTCCGAGACATCGTGGATGGGCTCCGTCTTTTCGTTCCCGGCCTCTTAGGCCTATTTGGATCTTGTCTGTACTCAGACACTTTGGATGCTTCCGCTGTGATGTAATGATGACTTGTTGGGACATGTGTCCTCATGATGATTGTATTTGCTATCTCTGCTCTAGTGAGAGCTATTTGCAACTTATTTCTATTTCTTTGTGTCTTAGAGATTTGTTGTGATATCACTTGTTCAAATGCCGTTGACGTACCATGTGTGTATGTTATGAAGTACGTCAATGGAAGTAGTCGGATTTCTATGGGATGGTTTACGCAGACGATGGATAGTAGAGAATGGTTGTCACACGTTTACGTGTTGGCCTGCTCATATTGAGATACGGGTGCCGGTATGCCCCGTAAGCCATTTATCTACTGTTTAGCGGGCTGTGAGTATCCTCTAGAAGTCCGGGTGCGACACCCAGGCCGAATCACATCGGCAGGCGTGCTCGGAAATGGATCATCGGCTCCACAACCCCTCGACTGCGACAACTATGCAGGCATAGCCAAAACTGTATAACAATGAGATCGAAACCAACAACCGATCAAAGCAGCACTCTAGACATGGAAGTTGTATTAAACAGGTGTTACTGGATTAGTTGTAAAAACAGAGGTCACACGACCCAACATTACATCAGACAACGGAAGGCAAGTTATGTTGCTAGTCAACAAGAACCAAAATGGCCTAAGAGGCCACAACGTAAGGAGACGTCCCAGCCCATAGATTCCAGGATGCTACCTGGGAACCCCAAACTACTCGTCGATGTCCATGTTGAATCACCACCTATGTGAGATCTTCACCTGAACCAAATTTAAGCAAACTTGAGTACGGGAGGTACTCAACAAGACTTAGTTAACCTATTATAAATCTGCTGGTTTCGTACAGGGTTTTATGAAGGTTGATTTGCGTAAAGAAATCTTTATTTTCCAAATCGAGGAGGAATAGCACGTCTCATAGAAGGTTTTCAAAACATATGAGAAACTCACTACTTGATCATCATCAATTCAAACCACCAACATCAATTCCCAGCATCTCACATGCTACAAGGATCACCCCTCTCGGCATCTCCAAGGAGGTACCCTTCATCTATTGCCTCCATGCCTTGTCAACATCTTTTACGTCACGTTAAAGTTATCTATGGCCACACGACATTCACCAAGTCGTCCTTAACCGTGGACACGGCTTTCCGAAAGATTTATCCCTGCAGGGTGGTACACTTTACCCACACGTACCATCTGAGTCTTAACACCACATGTACGCTCGTCCATGGAGCGCGGCAGAGGGTGGTTGGCCACGACCTTTACCTTGTCGATCCCTATCCATGAGTTAACCCAAACAGGGCCACCCCGTCAACAGGCAGTTGGCCACCTCCTGACGGCACCTGTTCTCTGAGTCGGGATCAAGATCCGTGTACGTCCATCACTTTTCCCAGTCACTCCCTAAACACCTCCAAAAGGTTTTTGACTCACACGCGGATGGAACTCCAAAACTACGTGACTCACGGATAGAACCAAACAAGTTAGTTAGTCGAGCGCGGTCTGTTAGGCCCCGCGTGTGGTTTCACGCTCAGTCTTGGTTTCCGCGGCGAGACCTTAATCCTAGGGTTGGCGAGTACAGGACAAAGAACCACTTCCCAAGTGGCCTCCCGTCCAAGCCTTAGTCAAGTTAACCACACAATGCTCATCTCACCACGTCATCATATCATACTAGGTTATCGCAGCTCTCATTCATCAACCGGATGGAGCAGAGGTAAACAAACATGTATGACTAAGCGAAGCAGATATGAGGCTCTGGCGATGCCCACAAGCAAATCTATGGCGGCTAGGAGAAGTGGATCAGGATATTGAGGCAATGTAGTATATAGGTGAACTATATCTACTAGCATCAAATACTTTGGAATCGAATGCAAAGTACGAGATTCAAATGTTGTTCGAAAGCATATATGAGCAGATAAGAGGTTATGCTTGCCTTGGTTAAAGAAAACCGGATAAGGATCTTCTGGAATAATTGCTTGACTTGTCGGTTAGGATCAATTATTCACCATTGGAGTTGTTGGCCTTCACTTCGGAGTCGCGTTCTACCGAGGGGGAAACAACACCGAAAAGAAGAACATCAATCAAACATGGCATCGATGCAATGCGCAATATGTTTGCATGAGCGATTTAATGCACTGAAATAAAGCGCTAAACATGTTCTATGGGTTGCTAGGGTTCGTATATTAGTTATGCATTTTTACTGAAATAAACCCGAAATAGACCCCGGAGGGAAAGTCGGGTGATTATGAAGGTGAGTACAATTTTAATTGCTCAAATGGGGTTTAAAACATCATAACTAGATTGTATTTGTCATTTTGAGCAATTTGGTATATAACTTTTAATTTTCTAATTTTAGTGAATAAAAACTTAATTTTCTATTTTTAAATGATTAAACAACATTAAATAACGGTCATTTTTGAACTTTGTCAAACATGTGTGAAAATGATATATTTGTATAGCTTACATTTTTATGAACATTTTGGTACCTTCCTTTTATTTTTCTGAGGTATAAAACAAAAGTTATTAAAATATCAATTTTATTCTTTTTTTGGAATTTCCTGGAATTTCTAAAAAACATGGGTTATGACATCATCATGATGTCACTGTGACATCACCCTCCTCTGAGCCTCACAGATGCACTCGAAATTGATCAAATTCGCGCGCCATTCAAAAATTAAACTACACCATGAGACGGAGGAGATCAAGGGGAGCCGAGGGGTGCCAACCGGTGACCAAATGGTCGCCGGAATGGCCGGCGGCGAGCAGAAACGGCGGCGGCAGGCGGTGGCTCACGGCGAGATGGAGGATCAGAGGGGTAGGAGCGAGGGGGAGGGCATGGGAAGGCTCACCTCATCGCGGTGAAGCTAATGGAGGGGTCGGAGGGGCAGGGGCGGCTGGAGTCGCCGGCGGCGAGCTCGGGGAGCCGGCGGCCATGGCGGACGGCGACTAGAAATTTGGGGGGCCTCCTGGCTTCCCTTCTTCTGAGCGATCTCCAGGAGCAATAGGAGGAGATGGCAGGGGAAGTGGACTCCACGGCGGGGCTCGAGGAGAGCCAGAACGATGGCGCGCGGCGGCGATCGCCGGAGCTAGGGTTTGCTCCCTCGGGGCAGAGACAGAGAGGAAGAGAGGAAGGCGCCTGAGAGGAGGAGAAATGCACGGGGAGGACTCTCCTCGCACCTATCCCCGCGGAAGGAAGAAGGCAGGTGCGTGGCATCGATGGCGGCATGGAGGACACGCAGGTGCTCCTACTGGCAGAGGTTGAAGAAGACCATTTTGCACAACACCCACTAGAAACAAATAGAAACCACAGAGAGGTCCTTTGCCATAGAAAACTGAAGAGAAAACAATGTTTTCTAGGCCTTTTTGCAAAGCAAAAAATTGCACAAAAATAATATTTGTAAAGCTTGTCAAAAATGCAACCTCGTCATGTTTTGTTTTGGTGAAATTTAATTATTTTTAAGTACAACATTTTTTTAACCTATTTTAAGTACTATTTGTGGGATTTTTCTCAAACCATTTAAATTCACAATTTAAATTGTTTCAACATGATTAAAATTTTATTTCATGCATGTATGAGATGAACACAACACCACACACCCTAATTTAGCAAATTTGGGATGTTACAAATCTACCGCACTTAAAAGAATCTCGTCCCGAGATTCCCGAAGGAGAAGAAAGAAGTAACACCGGTTTTGAACGATCTTCTCGAACCTTACGGTTCTCTTCTTGAAGAGGTTGATCTGTGGCACTTGCGAAGATATCCAACGGCTACACCTTAGGTAGAGGGAAAACTCTTAGGAATTGATCTTTACGAAGATCGAGTATCTCATGACTAACTCAGGTCAGGACTTTTCGTAAAGAACTTTTGAGTTAACAGGCATGAAACACATCAAGGTGACGGAGGGAGTAGGAGAAGGTTTCAAGTTTTTGGATGATGGTTCTTGAAAGGATTTAGAATATGAGCTTTGCACAAGACCTTAAATCCTTTTGGAAAAGAGAGGTTGAACAACTCATGACATCGAGGTTTGTTCAAACAAAAAACCAAGTTGGAGAGGATGGTCTTGGATACCAAAACATAAAACCCGTAGACGAGGGAAACAGGAGAAAACACTGTAATTCGTGCGTCAGAGAAAAAATTGATATATGATCATGTTCACTCTTCGGAATGGACACAGAAGATGAAGGAACTTTCATCCCTTCAAAGTTTGTCGAGATCTTTGTCAAATGTCATGATGTTACTTCACAACGGAGGATGAGTAACCAAATAATGTTGGAACATCGTAATTAGGGAGGAATTCTTGGTCAGACCATAAGGATGGGTAACCAATGGGGATTAAAACACCGAAAGGAATAAGGAATCTCTTTCCTATTCTGGTTTGGACGTATTAGTACATCTACCACATGGTTAAGACCCCATGGCTGAAGTGACTGACAAATTCACACAATGTGTGAGATGAACATAACTTCAAGTATAAACCACTTGAAAAAGGAAACTGATCAATGGCGGTCACAAAACACCACAAAATGGTTCTCGTGATGAATTTGTTTCCACTAGAGGAGATGTCTGGAGGATTGATAGAGAGACATTGGACAATCTGACTTCCACGTTCTCCTGGATGTTCTAAATACCGATATCAAGCTTACTATAAGCCTTCAATAGGTCATCAAGTGAATGTCGAACTCCGGTTTGGAAGAACGGTGAGGAAAACTTGTTAGAATGAGCCACACAAGAATTCTCACAGGGAGTGGTTGTTTTTACCGATTCGAAGGGTTATAACATTAGGCCTTCCGGCTAATTGTGTCAACCACAACATCAACCATGCCGGATTTTCGGAAGGACTTCAGTCGAAACCCTTGAGGAAACACCAACCGTCGTTGCTGCTTGAGATTCATCTCTAGTTAGTGGGTTAATAACTTGGACTCGGTATGTTTGATCAAAGAGGTTGCACCGTTTAGTATCAATATACATTTACTAGATTCTCAAGATGTGGACTACGATGCCACACTCAAGAAGATGAGTAGATTGTAGAACTCATGTATTAGCAACTTGCGAAAGATGGTTGCACCTACATGGCTTACTTGCAATGAAACACATCGGAGTCCTTGATGGGAAAACGATTACAAAGATAACAAAGTTTTTAAACTTCTTCTCTTTCACGAACAATCAGTCAATGGTTGGGTGTGGATGCAAACTTCTTCAAACAAATGGAGGTAACAACCTACCATATCACGATTAGTCCACACATACATGACCGACTTGGAATTATTCCCGAAGGAACAAGAAAAATCTACTCTGATCCACGACGATAACTTTCACCATAAGCGCATGGACTAGAGTAAGCCACTTCGAACATCGAGAACACAAAATTCGTGATGACACAAAGATAGTTCTCAAAAGTTTCCAACATTAGTGCCAATTGTTCAAAATGAGCCTCTTGCAACTTGGGGAAAATAGAGATTTTATCGATGGGCTCGACAACACACTTATCATAACACTACAAGGGGAGGGATTCATATGATACATGAACAAGGAAGAATATTTGTCAGACTAGAGGACATGAAGGTGTACATGGGAAAAACACCATGAGTGAAAATACCATCAAGATAGTCCTTGGAGCTGAATTTGATCTGACGATAGACCAGATCAAATCAAATGTTTGTTAGGATGATAGCATGTACACTAAGGAGTTACTATCCTGCTTCAACACCAAGGAACTAGACACCCCTTAACGAAGGATCAAGTTAGGAAGAGCCCTTGTCTTTCAACTCTCCAAGTTGTTGTTTTAAGCTCAACCAACCAGACCAGGGTATCCAGCATAATTTTCTTGGAGAAACGAGTAATTAAAAGTACCCCTTGCTTAGACATTACGGTCAGGTAACAACCTGGTGATACTTCTAGAAAGACAACCATAATATCACAACCTACCGGTATGTCTCGGAGTTTGAAAGGAGCCTTGCCTTCAAGGAAACTGATATGATCTTGAGAGCTTCGTCATGAACCTAACTCTTTGACCAAGAATGTGCACCGGAATGTACTGATTTGGTAACACGGTCAACTTTAAGTACAGACCGGTGACCAATAGTGCTAAGAAGGATACGGATGTTTCTTAGATTTTTTCAGACCAATAAGGATTGCTAAGAATATCTGAGCACACATCGATACACAGACCCATCATCCTCAAACATTCAAGCTTTGAGGTAGGGGGAGTGAAGACGTGTAGGAGCATCACTTCATCAATAAGGCCATGAAACTCAACACGAACTCTTGATATAAAATAGTGTGATACTCGAAGTTAGAACAGAACAGAAGCTGGTGAAGCCTCTCAGTTCTGCGAATTAAAAAACTTTGACCTGGTCCTAGAGATGAACAAGGTACTGGAGTTTGTTTCTCATGACATTCCAAGGTGGAATATTTTAACGGAATACAATAGCAAATGCATTAGAAGACTCCAACACGCACATGCAACTTGGTGTCCAAAATAATGAATGGAGATTTGAGAGCAACTGGAAGACAGGAACATACTCTGGAGAATTCCCAAGATCACGTTGATTTCACAGGATAATACTCATTTGTAGAACCCATGCCAAGAAGAGAAGTATAGATCAATTAAGAACAAAGATGTGGAGGCCATGATGATCACTCTTGTTGGGACCCCTTTTTATTCCAAGGAAGAACCTTTGGCTATGAGAGTTGGAAATGCTTAGCCACTCTGAGGTAAAATAGATTACTCAGGATCCAAAGGAACATAACTTGCGTTAAAGTTCAGCATCCTGTACTGGTAGCATGAGCATCGGATAGTTAAGAAACCACACGATCCAACCTGCAATTCAGCACATTCCGGGACCTTTGGTTCAAGTCCAAGGGTTACAACTCAGAGAAAGGAGGAACTACTATCTGAGTGCTTAAAGGACACTATGAATAGCTATCACGAAGTATCTTTCAAAGAAAACATAACTCCTGAAGAATTTGGCCAGAGGATAACGGATACATTCGAGATGAAAAGGAAATCTCGAGATCAGTAGTTGAAACTTAAGAACATAGGAGTGTGGTATTCGAACAACTCTGAGAGATTATGATGGAAAGGAATCTCCCAGTTTGAACAAGAAACAGTGGAGTATGGAACACACACGACTCTAGAAACTTTAACACTTGGTCAACTTGGGTAAAAGACGTCCTTGCCAAAGAAGGCACCTAGGTTTTGAATGACTAAAACCTTTTCAAATCAAAATAGGTAAGATGACCCATAGTTAGAGCGATACCAGGTAAGGAGTAAAAAGAATCCTAAAAAGGTTTTCACAACTCATTTGAAGTTTCAAAATAGTTTCCACAAACACTAGACTCAACATCGACCAAGCAGTAAAGTTTTCCTACAGGCAGTCCTGCTCTGATACCATGACTTGTCACGACCCCGGACCCAAAGGTATACATACTGTTATGCGCTCCTAGTCATGGACCCACAAGGGCTTCAGGGTTACCAGCCCTGGACGCAACAAACAACGTCAGGTAGACCGGATTCATCGGCACGCAGGCCGGATCACCACGGTACTACTACTCCTTGTGTCCATGTTAGTCATAACCAACTATGCATATCAAAGCGTCCACGAATCGTATGAAACTGAAGGAACATGACCAAAGCTATACAGAGATGCTATGTGTCCAGAAAGTGCAACAACAATCGAGGGTTACTACGGTTACCAAGCCCCAGGCCGAATCACATCGGCAGGCGTGCTCGGAAATGGATCATCGGCTCCACAACCCCTCGACTGCGACAACTATGCAGGCATAGCCAAAACTGTATAACAATAAGCTCGAAACCCACAACCGATCAAAGCATCACTCTAGACATGGAAGCTGTATTAAACAGGTGTTACTAGAGTAGTTGTACAAACAGAGGTCACACGACGCAACATTACATCAGACAACGGAAGGCAAGTTATGTTTCTAGTCAACAAGAACCAAAAAGTCCTAAGAAGCCACAACATAAGGAGACGTCCCAGCCCATAGATTCCAGGCTGCTACCTGGGAACCCCAAACTACTCGTCGATGTCCATGTTGAATCACCACCGATGTGACATCTTCACCTGAACCAAATTTAAGCAAACCTGAGTACGGGAGGTACTCAACAAGACTTAGTTAACCTATTATATATCTGCCTGTTTCGTAAAGGGTTTTATGAAGGTTGATTTGCGTAAAGAAATCTTTATTTTCCAAATCGAGGAGGAATAGCACGTCTCATAGAAGGTTTTCAAAACATATGTGAAACTCACTACTGTGATCATCATCAATTCAAACCACCAACATCAATTCCCATCATCTCACATGCTACAAGGATCACCCCTCTCGGCATCTCCGAGGAGGCACCCTTCATCTATTGCCTCCATGCCTTGTCCAACATCTTTTACATCACGTTAAAGTTATCTATGGCCACACGACATTCACCGAGTCGTCCTTAACCGTGGACACGGCTTTCCAAAAGATTTATCCCTGCAGGGTGGTACACTTTACCCACACATACCATCCGACTCTTAACGCCACATTGACGCTCGTCCATGGAGCGCGGTAGAGGGTGGTTGGCCACGACCTTTACCTTGTCGAGCCCTATCCATGAGTCAACCCAAACAGGGCCACCCCGTCAACAGGGAGTTGGCCACCTCCTGACGGAACCTGTTCTGTGAGTCGGGATCAAGATTCGTGTACGTCCATCACTTGTCCCGGTCACGCCCTAAACACCTCCAAAAGGTTTTTGACTCACGCGCATATGGAACTCCCAAACTACGTGACTCACGGATAGAACCAAACAAGTTAGTTAGTCGAGCGCGGTCTGTTAGGCCCCGCGTGTGGTTGCACGCTCAGTCTTGGTTTTCGCGGCGAGACCTTAATCCTAGGGTTGGCAAGTACAGGACAAATAACCACTTCCCAAGTGGCCTCCCGTCCAATCCTTAGTCAAGTTAACCACACAATGCTCATCTCACCACGTCATCATATCATACTAGGTTATCGCAGCTCTGATTCATCAACCGGATGGAGCAGAGGTAAACAAACATGTATGACTAAGCGAAGCATATATGAGGCACTGGCGATGCGCACAAGAAAATCTATGGCGGTTGGGAGCAGTGGATCAGGATATTGAGGCAATGCAGTATATAGGTGAACTATATCTACTAGCATCAAATATTTTGGAATCGAATGCAAAGTACGAGATTCAAATGTTGTTCGAAAGCATATATGAGAAGGTAAGAGGTTATGCTTGCCTTGGTTAAAGAAAACCAGATAAATATCTTCTTGAATAAGTGCTTGACTTGTCGGTTGGGATCAAGTATTCACCATTGGAGTTGTTGGCCTTCACTTTGGAGTCGCGTTCTACCGAGGGGGAAACAACACCGAAAAGAAGAACAACAATCAAACATGGCATCGATGCAATGCGCAATATGTATGCATGAGCGATTTAATGCACTGAAATAAAGCCCTAAACATGTTCTATGGGTTGCTAGGGTTCGTATGTTAGTTATGCATTTTTACTGAAATAAACCCGAAATAGACCCCAGAGGGCAATTCGGGTGATTATGAAGGTGAGTACAATTTTAATTGCTCAAATGGGTTTGAAAACATCATAACTAGATTTTATTTGTCATTTTGAGCAATTTGGTATATAACTTCTAATTTTCTAATTTTAGTGAATAAAAACTTATTTTTCCATTTTTTAATGATTAAACAACATTAAATAGTGGTCATTTTTGAACTTTTTCAAACATGTGTGAAAATTATATATTTGGGTAGCTTACATTTTTATGAACATTTTGGTACCTTCCTTTTATTTTTGTGAGGTATAAAACAAAAGTTATTAAAATATCAATTTTATTCTTTTTCTGGAATTTCTAAAAAAAATAGGGGTTATGACATCATCATGATGTCACTGTGACATCACCCTCCTCTGAACCTCACAGATGCGCTCTAAATTGATCAAATTCGCTCTCCATTCAACAATTAAACTACACCACGAGACGGAGAAGATCAAGGGGACCCAAGGGGTGCCAACCGGTGACCAAATGGTCGCCGGAATGGCCGGCGGCGAGCAGAAACGGCGGCGGCCGGCGGTGGCTCACGGTGAGATGAAGGATCAGAGGGGAAGGAGCGAGGGGGAGGGCATGGGAAGGCTCACCTCGTCGTGGTGAAGGTAATTGAGGGGTCGGAGGGGGCAGGGGCGTCCGGAGTCGCCGGCGACGAGAAATTTGGGGGCCCTCCTGGCTTCCCTTCTTCCGAGCGAGCTCCAGGAGAAATAGGAGGAGATGGCGGGAGCAATGGACTCCATGGCGGGGCTCGGCGAGAGCCAGAACGACGACGCGCGGCGGCGATCGCCGGAGCTAGGGTTTGCTCCCTCGGGGCAGAGACAGAGAGGAAGAGAGGGAAGGCGCCTGAGAGGAGGAGAAGTGCACGGGGAGGACTCTCCTCGCACCTATCCCCGCGGAAGGAAGCAGGAAGGTGCGTGGAATTGATGGCGGCATGGAGGACACGCAGGTGCTCCTACTGGCAGAGGTTGAAGAAGACCATTTTGCACAACACCCCCTGGAAACAAATAGAAACCACAGAGAGTTCATTTTCCATAGAAAACTGAAGAGAAAACAATGTTTTCTGGGTCTTTTTGCAAAGCAAAAATTGCACAAAAATAATATTTGGAAAGCTTGTCAAAAATGCAACCTTGCCATGTTTTGTTTTGGTGAAATTGAATTATTTTTCAGTACAACATTTTTTTAACCCATTTTAAGTACTATTTGTGGGATTTTTCTCAAACCATTTAAATTCACAATTTAAATTGTTTCAACATGATTAAAATTTTATTTCATGCATGTATGAGATGAACACAACACCACACACCTTAATTTAGCAAATTTGGGATGTTACATGCATGCTCTTATTTCTTGGAATCTCAAATCTCGGATTTCCTTGCCTTCTTTCTTTTCTAGCCTTGCCCCTACTACCTTGAAGGGAAAGGTCGGAAGAAACATAAAGTTGCTTCCCACAGGGGACCCAAGCCGTCCCCCACCACTGCACCGGACACCCCAATGGCGGCTGGGGAAGAAAACTTGGCTGCACGGGAGGAAGAATATCCCCTGCAGTCCAGCCAGCCCATTGCACCCGACACGGATGCGAGGGAAAGGGCGGTGCCGGAAGAGGTTGGGCCTTCAAATCTTCCCAAGGAAGAGCCCATCCCCATTTTTTACAACAAGTTCAAGGTAAAGCAAGAATATTATTTTGACGAACACGGGTATATTCATCTGTGGGCGAAAAAACACTTTGCTCGTGCTCCCTTAATCCGTCCTTGGCCACAAGGTGGACTTATTGTTAGGAATAATTACGTATTCTCGCCTCGCCAGGTCATGCAAGACGGCCTCCACCATATGGGAATTACCTTTGTATAATATGCTAAGTAATTTTTCGAGAATATCGCGAGCTTGCAAAGGATGAGCCAGGTAAATACCTCTAGCCCCAAGCGTTAAGACAAAAGTATTCTTTATGTTTATTTCCTTAATGCTTTTATCTTTTGCCTGCTTATTTTTTGACAAAGCAACTTTTCCTTTATCTACGTCTCAGCAAACTGCCGAGACCATAAATATGGAAGTTTTCAACAATCTCACCATTAAGAACAAGGAGGTTAGATCTCTCCTTGGTATTCTTAGTGACAAGGACTCGGAGTTGGCCTCGGTTCAGCAACAGCTAAAGGATTCAGTAGGTAAATGTCTTATTCAATTGTACTGTTGTTTTCTGAATTTTTTCTAAGTATTTTTTCGAGTTTTGAACTCTTCCTTTTCAGCTTCTTTGGCCAAAGCCAAACAAATTGCTGAAGATGCTGGCAATGCTGAAAACCTCCACAAGGAAAATTCGGAGCTTTACAAGATGACGGTAAAGCTTCAGAAAGACCTGGAGGCTAGCCAACTGGCCATTGGTATTGCCGAGTACCGAGCTTCCTCCCAAGCTGAGAAGGATAAGGCGACAATCCGGGATTTGGAAAATGCCCTCAACCAACACCTTGAAGAAGGCGTTGAGATGGATAAAATCCTGGGTAAGTTTTTTGCTCTTTTACGAAGGTTTGTCCTGTACTTTTACAACACGCATTACTTTTCCTTCTTATGTGATTGTCTAAGTTTTCTTGGTTGTTTTGCACAGAAGGGAACCCTTTGCTCACCCGGATTAATAGAATCCGGGCTTTAGGGAAAATCTCTACCGACCTTAAGACTGCAGGGATGCTACTTGTGAACAAGTGCATTCCCGACAAAGCTGAAGATTACTCGGAAGTCAGCAAACTCCCGGAAGCCATTGAAGAGGTGGCAAACCAAAGGGAGTCCTGGCTCCATTCTGCCGCCTGAGGTCGTGCACGCATGGTCCTTGGACTGATGCGCATGCATTATACCACCTCGAATTCCTGGCGCGTGGCTACTGGTATCCCCGAAGGATACACGGAAGCACAGAGGGCGGAAATCTTCAAGTCAGTGAAGGGGCACGCCTCCAAAATTGCTCGGATGGTTTCCACCTCCATGTTCTACCCGGAGGAAGAGATTCCCAAGACTCCAGAAAACCCCAGCAACAACAACGAGGAGGACGACGAGGAGTACAAGGACGCCACATAATTCCTGCGTAGCTAGCTGTGAAAATAGAAGCATTACTATTCTCATAATGTAATATCAATTGTAATGCATTCTATCTTTTGTATGAACAAGTACTGATCATTTTGCAGTAAAATTTCTAAGTCTCTGCAAAGTTTGTCAAAGTATTAATTCCTCTCCTTCTAAGTTCTCTGGTTTGTATGCTTTAACTTTCCTTAGTGTTGAAGTGTCTCAAAAGTATACAATCTTCATGCCAAGTGACTAGGTTCAACCTATCAGCCAAAACTCGGAGTCATGGATTATACTTAGGCACTTTTACTTACTAATTCCAGTGAACCAACACACAAACAATCAGATAATACTTTGGAAAAAGTAAGGAATTTTGAAAATTATGAACCTCAGGCACACAGGCACAATCTGGAATTCTTAAGCCGCCTTAGGCCAAAAAGCATTCAGTTTTTATAACTCCGAGCATGCAGGCACAATTTGGGTTAACATTGAAGCTAAATTGAAAGATCATTGGGAAATAGATAAGAAGGAAATATGCTTATAATAGCGTAACAGACAAAACAACAATGCATTGATTTCCGACAACTTTATTTCATGGTCTCGATGATGTTTACATAGAATTTGAACTAAGTGTAGAAGGGACGTAACTGCTGGATGCTCTAGGACCTCTTTGTCTCTCCTAGTTCTATATCTATCTTTCTCTTTCTCTTGCGATTTGGATTTTTGGGATCATCTTCCGTATCTCGAATATCTACAAGGTAATACGACCCATTTTTCATAGCCTTGCTAATGACAAATGGTCCCTCCCAGACTAGGGCTAATTTGTGCTTCTTTTACTGTACCAATCTTAGCACCAAATCACCTTGTTTGAAAGAATGGTGTTTGATTTTCTGACTATGATAACGTCGCAGTCCTTGCTGATAAATGGCGGATCTTTGTAGCACAAGTTCTGATTCTTCTTCTAAGAGATCAATGGCATCCTGCCGTGCGTTTTCGGCATCTGAGTCATCGTACGCCTGCACTATCATGGATCATGTCCGTAGGAAGCACTTCTTCTCATAAACCAGGAAAAAGGGTGTTTGCCCTATTGATCTATTCGGCGTCGTTCAAATACTCCAAAGCACAAAAGGTAATTCTTCTACCCATGCTCCAACTGCTATATGAAGAGGAGTTTCGAGTCTTGGGCGGATTCCTTGCAGTATCGAACTATTCATTCGTTCGACCTGGCCATTGGATTGTGGGTGTGCCACAGATGCAAGATCTAGGCGAATTCCCGTTTGTCGGCAATACTTTGCTAACTCTCCAATTGAGAAATTTGTCCCGTTATACGTGATTATGCTATGTGGCACGTTGTATCGCATGACTACGTCAATGAAGAAATTTCTGACAGTCACACCGTCAAGTTTTTTGATGGGTTTTGCTTCCACCCACTTTGTATACTTATCTACTGCAACGAGTAAATGTGTGAATCCGTCTCTGGCAGTTTTCAGTGGTCCCATCATGTCCAGCCCCCAGACTGCAAATGGCCATGTTATGGGGATAGTTTTGAGTGCTTGGGGTGGCATATTTGTCTGTTTGTCATAATAATGACATCTGACACATGTATTCACTATGTGATCCACGTCTACCTTGGATGTAAGCCAGAAAAACCCTGCATGGAATGCTTTTTTAACTATGTTTTTTGACTAAGCATGATGTACGCAATCTCCTACATGGATTTCTTGCAGAATTTCTCGTCCTTCTTCTGGCGAAATGCATCACTGAAAAATTCTGATAGTACTGCGCTTATACATGCAACCATTGATTACCGTGTATCCTTTGCATCGGCGTTGTATCTGCCTTTGCAAGACTTCGTCTTCTCCATCCGGAAACTTCTTATCGACTAAGAAGTTTAAGTATGGGATTGTCCAATCCGGGTTAACAAACAGAACTTCTATTGATTCGGAAACTAGAGGTAATCAACATCTCCGCCTTTTATTTATGGTTCATGCAAATGTTGGACGAACACACCAGGTGGTAGGGTTTCAACTCTTTCCGATCCCATGCGGGCTAAAGCATCCGTGTTCCAATTTTCTTCTCTTTTGATGTGAAGTACTTCAAATCCTAGGAAGCAAATGGCAAACTCGTCCACTGTTCTCCGATATTCGGCCATAATGGGGCTTTTGGCATCCCATGTTTGGTTTAGCTGAGGCTGCACCAAATCCGATTCACCATAACAAAGTATACGCTTGACGCCTATCTCCTTTGCAATATGCAGGCCATGAAGCAAAGCTTCATATTCTGCCACATTGTTGCTGGAGTTGAAGTGTATTTGTAATACATATTCCATCATGTCACCTTTTGGAGATTTAAGCACTACACCAGCTCCAACACCTTCTTTCATTTTGGATCCATCAAAATGCATGATCCAATATTTCGACTCCGACATTGGTGTGTTTTCCATTGCTTCTGTCCAAACGGCCACGAAATCTGCCAACACCTGGGATTTAATTGCCATCCGGGGTTGGTACTTAATGTCGAACTCATCGATCTCAATGCCCCATTTGGCTACTCTGCCTGTTGCATCCGCATTTTTATAATATCCCCTATTGGTGCTTTGCTTACCATTTTTATGGAATGTCCTTGGAAGTAATGACGGAGTTTCCGAGATGCGAAAAATACGCCATATGCCAACTTTTGATAATGTGGATAGCTTTGTTTTGATTCGGAAAATACCTCACTGACATAATATACCGGAAGTTGATCTGGAATACTTTGCTCATCTTTCCGTCTTTCCACGATTATCACTGCACTAATAACCCTGTTAGTTGCTGTAAGATATAGTAACATGGGTTCTTCGTCTTTTGGGGATGCCAAAATCGGAGGTTTCATCAAGGTTTCTTTTAGTTGGGTTAATGCTTTGTTCGCCTCTTCTGTCCATTCAAATTTGTCGGATTTCTTCAACAACTTGTATAATGGCAGAGCTTTGTCACCTAGCCGGCTTATAAACCTGCTAACGGCGGCTGCAGAACCCGCCAGTCTTTGGACATCTTTTAGGCATGTAGGCCTTGTTATGTTCAAGATTGCCTTGATCTTTTTGGGGTTTACTTCTATTCCTCTGTGAGAAACGATAAAACCCAGAAGCTTTCCCGAGGGAACCCAGAATACACACTTTAATGGATTGCGATTCATTTTATAAGTGCACAAATTTTCAAAGGTTTCTCGTAGATCTTCAAGGAGTGTATCCTTTTCCTTGGAAACTACGGCAATGACATCCACATAAACATGGACATTTTTCCGATTTGACTATGCAAGCATCTTTGCATGCAACGCTGGTATGTTGCACGGGCGTTCTTCAACCCGAAAGGCATGGTTATGTAATAGTATGTTCCATATGGGTTTATGAAGGAAGTTTTTATTTGGTCTTCCTCCTTCATACGTATTTGATGGTACCCGAAATAAACATCCAAAAAGCATAAAAGCTTAGAGCCAGCAGTGGAATCTATTATTTGATTGATTCGTGGTAACGCGAACCTATCTTTTGGACACAACTTGTTCAAGCCGGTGTAATCCATACACATCCTAAGAACAATGATATCCTTCTTCGGGACTAATACTGGGTTCGCAGACCAATCAGTATGTATGATTTCCCGGATAAAATCAGCTGCTAAAAGCCAGATAATTTCCTTACCTATAGTCTTCTGTCTTCTTCCATCGAAACGACGGAGACCTTGCTTGACGGGTTTTGATCCAGGGATTACTTTGAGTTGGTTCTCAGCAAGTTCCCTGGGCACATCTGGCATATCAGTAGGATACCAGGCGAAAATGTCCCAGTTCTCACGTAGGAACTTGATGAGCGTGCTTTCCTATTTGTCAGTCATTCCTATTCTCACTAAGACAAATTTTGTCGAATCTTTGGGATATAGGATAACCTGTCTTGTGTTCTCCAAGGCTTTGAAACTATCTGCCGGCTTCCAGCTTTCTTTTCCTGCCGGCATTTCTGTCGGCAATACTTCTTTAGCTAGCTCCTTCAATTCTTTCTTCCAAATCACCTGTTTGGCACAAAGAGCGTTTCCTTTTTCCAGCTCGTTCGCCAATTTGAAGTATCCAGACATGGTGATTACTCCTCCTTTTGGCCCTGGCATCTTCAGCTTGTTATAAATATAACATGATCTTGCCATGAATTTGGCGAAAGACGGACGTCAGAGTATTGCGTGATAAACGCTCTCGGACGGCACCACCTCGAATGAGATCCTTTCCTGGCGGAAGTGTTCTCTTTGTCCAAAGGTTACGTCTAGGGGAATTTCTCCTAGGGATTGTGCTTGTCTGCTAGGAACAATACCATGAAAACGTATGTTACTGTGATTGAGCTGGGTCTCGGAGATGTGTAGCTGCTTCAATGTACTTAAGTACATGATATTGATACTAGATCCTCCATCCATCAGCACTCTTTTGAGCCTAGTGTTTTGAACAATAGGGCTTACGATCAAAGCATGTGTGCCGGGTTCTGGGATGTTTCCGGGATGATCAGACTGATCCCAGGTAATTGGCGTATTTGAATACTTCAAGTACTTTGGGGTTGGAGGTACAACCGCGTTTATTTATCGAAGTGTTGTTTTCGCTTGTTTTGCTGAAGGATTTGCCAGGAAAGTTAGGTTACATTCTCCTTCAACTCTCGGGAATTTTGGCTCGCCTTTCCGCTGTTGTTTCTGGATTTTATCATCAGTGTCCGATTCACTTTCTTCTTTTTCGGCTTCTGGCTTTTGCTTGTTGAACTTCCTTTTGGAATCCTTTCCTTTGTTCCCGGATCCTGCAGTGCCTTTCATGTGTTTGTTGAGGTGGCACTGCGCATTGGTATGGGTAGGCTTCCCAGATTGCGAATGGTGGACACAGTTTTCTGACTTTATCTTTTCCCATTCTTCTTTAGAATAAGAGATTGGCTCTGTGCTTCTTCCCTTCCATTTGTTGTCATTGTCCTTTCCAAAGGTTAAGTTAACCTCTTTGGGTTTTGGATGTGCTTCTGGAGTAGCTTTCTTTTCAGAACGAGACGCCTTTTTGGCCTGAACCAAAACATCAATATTGCCACCTCTCGCTCTGATATCATCTTCAGCTGTTGCGTACTTATTGGTGGTGGTAAGCATAGATCCGAGATCTTTGTGCTCCTTCGAACCAACCATGAAAGGTACTAGGTCGGGTTTCAAGCCGTTGATGAAAGCATGCATTGCTTGTACATCACTTACTCCAGAGGAACTATTCTTCATTGCTTTCCATCTTGAGATAAAGTCTACATACGACTCATCCTCATATTGCACGCAACGGTTCAGCTGGTTTATACTCTTAGGACTTTTGTACGTGCCCCGAAAGTGCTGAGCGAATACTCTCGCTATATCTTCCCAGCTATCCACTGTCCTTGATGATAGCCCATTGGTCTAATCTCTGGCTCCATCCAATAACATTAGGGGAAGAAACTTCACAACCTCTAAATCTGTCCCTTTGTTAATCTGGACGGCAGTATAGTAATCTGAAAGCCATGTATCTAGGTTAGTGCTTTCGATATACTTTTGATAAGTTGTACCAACTTTGGCGAAGCCAGAATGTAGACTGATTCTTCAGATCCTGTCAGTAAAGCACTTAGGTCCAAAGTATAAATCGTCTCTTTCCGCCTTATAGACGTGGGTGGAATACCTTCCGGCTGAATGGACAGAAGGGGGTCTGCTTCTTTTTTGCCCATTGTTGCGCGAGCGCGCTCTTCCGTGATTATTCCTACTTCTTCCGTTTTTGTGTCCTTTGGAATAAGGTGGAGTTCTACTCCTTGGCATTTCTTTGTTCCTAGGAGGAGTACGGGATCTCTCACGCCTATGAGAATTTTCATATCTTCCGGCTTTAATAGCTGGGCGTCTCGGAGGCGGCAATGCTTTTCCGCCTTTCCGGTTTTTTTCATCCCGTTCCTTGTAATCACGGGGATTATTTCCGCCTTTTGGCAGATGGGATCCTGTTCGGGACGCTACATCCTTGTTGTCCGATATTTTCTTGTCCTTACTAGGATCTCCTTTCTTTTCCTTAGAATCGCCTGAATCTCCAGGTTCCCGGGTTCGGGTGCTCCAGCGGAGCATGTGGCAGTTTTGCATAGGCTGAGTCATCATGTAACTTCTTTGATCGTGCATGTTCTTGTTGTTGCTGCTGTAATGCTTTTCCTAGGAAAGCATACACTCCCTAAAGTTTTTTGTCATTGGAGTACAGATTATCATTAAGGATGGAGAACACGGCTTCTGCGTTTTCAGCTGCGGTTTTGTATATGCGCTCGCCCTTAGGGCATCTCCAGTCGTCCCCCCCCCCCAGAGCACCCCCCAGGACGCAAATTAGCGCCGTTTTGGGCGAAAAGCGCCGTTTTTTCACCAGTCGACCCCCCCAGGACCTGAAAAAGCGCCGTTTCGGCGGAAATTAGCGCCGCCGCCCCCAGGCGGAACCCAGCCCGTTGGGTTCGGCCTGGGGGGGCGGCGAGAGGAAAAGCGCGCGTGGGCCAGCGCTGTCAGCGAGGGAGAGCTCTTTTCCCCCTTTCTCCACCCCCGAACCGTCTTTTCCACTCGCTCGCCTCGCCGTCGCCGCCCCACCCCCGCACCCACGCCGCCACCGTCGGCCACCATCGTACAACAGCGACGAGGCAAAACCACCACCGGCTGGTCCACCACGTCGTCGCCGCCGTTCGAGCACGTCTCCGCCGCCGAGGAGGCTGCGACCTAGTGATCCACGTCCACCACCCGCAAGGTGTTCGACGCTCTGTCCGAGGCATGGACTCCGACGCCGAGGAAATGCTCGCCGAGCTATTCGACGAGGAAGACCAGGCCGCCATCGACGACGAGGAGCACCTACTCGTCCTGAGCTGCCTGGCCGGGATGCTGGCCCAGAACGCCGCGCCGCGCCGCGCTGGATCGAAGCCCGGTCGCCGGAAGAGCAGGCCGAGGCAGCGGTACGAGGGCTATTGCATCCTCTACTCCGACTACTTCGCCGAGGATCCCACCAACGACGAGAAGGTGTTCCGGCGTCGTTTCAGGATGAACGCACGCTCTTCCTCAAGATCATGCATGCCATCCGGGAGTTCGACACCTACTTCAAGTTGAAGAAGGACTGCACCGGCACGGTAGGGTTTACCTCTATCCATAAGTGCACGATGGCCATGAGGTTGCTTGCATACGGTGCTCCCGCAGATGCACAAGATGACTACCTGCGCATGAGCGAGTCCACGGCCCTCGAGTGCTTGAACAAGTTCTGCCGGGCAGTGGTTGCAGTTTTTGGCCCAATATACCTGCGATCACCCAATGCGCAAGACACTGCTCGTCTCCTCGCAGAGAATGAAACAAGAGGGTTTCCGGGGATGCTTGGCAGTATCGACTGCATGCACTGGGCATGGAAGAACTGCCCATTTGACTAGTAGGGGATGTACAAGGGAAAGGAAGGAGAGTGCTCGGTGGTTCTCGAGGCCGTGGCTTCGTACGATCTATGGATTTGGCATTCATTCTTTGGTATGCCTGGAAGTCACAACGACATCAATGTCTTGCAGTGCTCGAATGTCTTTGTTGATCTTGTCGAAGGCCATGCCCCCCCTGTGAACTATGAGATCAATGGACACCAGTATACAAAGGGGTACTATCTTGCAGATGGCATCTACCCGAAGTGGGCAACATTTGTGAAGAGCATCTCCAACCCTATCCCAGGAAGCGCAAAAGCTTGGTTTACCAAGTGCCAGGAGGCTTGCAGGAAGGATGTTGAGCGGGCATTTGGTGCGCTGCAATCTCGATTCGCTGTTGTCCGGTACCCAGCTATGACTTGGTCGAAGTCCAACATGTGGGAGGTGATGCAGTGTTGTGTGATCTTGCACAACATGATCATTGAGAGTGAGCGGGATGACCCGGTGCCTGACAGTGAGGCAAGCACACCATACTACCGGCAGGGCCCTCTTGCAGATGTTGATCACCAGGTGCCGGCATCATGGACAGACTTCCTCACCAAGCGACAGGAGATTCGACACGCTGCAACACATCATGCTCTGCAGGATGACCTGGTGCAACATTTGTGGGCGCGAAAGGGGAATGGCAATGTTGAGGACGATGACTAGTGTTCTTTTTTTTTAAATTGTTGAACTATTTATTTGTGTGGCCAAACTCTATTTATTTGTGTGGCAAAACTCTATTTATTTGGTGGAATTTTTTTTGATTGCCCAAATTTGGCCGAGTCGCCGCTGGGGGGGCGGCCTGGGTTCACGGCTGGGAAACGCGCCCCCCAGTTCCGAGAATAGCGCCGTTTCGCGCCGCGGCGCAAAAAAAGCGAGGGTTTCTGCGTCCTAGGGGGGCGCAACGACTGGAGATGCCCTTAGCATTAAAGTAGTTAACATGTCTTTGCCAAGAAGGGTTTTAAAACCTCTTTCTTCCTGGCAGCTCTTCTGGCTTTGAAATTTCGGGTAACCGCGTAGGCTTAATTCCAGATCTATTCCTTCTCTCGTATTCCTCTATTTCTTCCTGCTGCAATTTAATGTAAGCCTGGATTTTGATGAGGTTTTCCCGAGCTCGGAATAGATGTTGCTGATGTCGCTGAAGAGCTTGTCTCCTGGCTTCCAGCACTTCCGGGGGCTCATCTCGAGCCACCGGAGTTTGAATCAAATCAATTTCATCCTGTTCCGACATTTGGGGAACGGGGATTTCATTCTTTTTCTTCTCCGCAGGTTTGACTCCGTTGCCTCCTCCTACTTCCAGGTTTTGGTTGGCAATATCTGCCAATTTTCCATCTTCTTCTTCTGGAGTTTATATTGGAGTTTCTTGGCAGTCTTCTTTTTCTTCTTGGAAGAAGGAGGTTTCTTGCCAGGTTCTTCCTCCGCCAGTTCTGTAACATTAGGGTAAGTTGTGCTAGCTTCACCATCCTTTTTTTCCTCATCTGGCGGAGGTGTTTTGGGATATTCATCTTCCTCTGCATCCGAATTTTCAGCCAGTTTTGTCATAAGTACTTCATGAAAACTCCCTTGCATAGATTTAACTTTTCTCTCGAAAGCGTCTTTATCTTGATCTTCGGAATCTATGTCTTCAGATCCGGCTTCCGACTCCAATATTACTTCTATAGCAGCTAATACGAAGTCGGCTTCCGGGTTCGTCGTCTCGTTGAAGGATGTCGGATCTTCCACTTTTTCTGTGGGATGATGTTTTTCTGCTTCTTCCACGGGATTACTTTCTTCTGTGTTGTCCGCGATCTCGGACTGCACCATGCCAATGAAGTGAGACATGATTGCAGGCATCTCCGAAGAAGCGGCAAATTCGGCACTGTTTTGGCGATTTGAGCAGAATCCGGTATCATAGTTTTTCTTAATTGGTATATGGCGGGTGGGATAAATTTACTTCCACCACAGAATCCCATTGCTTTTGCTGTTAATCCGATAAAAATATTTGTAGATCCAATCGGTAAAACGCAGACACTTACCTTGTGATTCCGTGCTGGCATGTACGATCCGTTGTCGAGGAAGCGTCTGACGTTGCCGTCGAATCTCAGGCTTCCAACAGTTACTGTACTGCCGATTCCGCCGAGTATTTCCGATCGAAACGTAACTCCTGACGCCGCTGGCCCCACGGTGGGCGCCAACTGTCGAGACATCGTAGTAGAGTTCATAGACGGGGGTGCCATGAGCCTACAGGTAGAACCGCGGGGGGACGTGATAATACGACAAACGAGAACACCGAGTTTTACCCAGGTTCGTTACGACACAACTAGGCGGCGTGCCTACTCCTGCAATCTCACTAAATCAGGGCTGAAGCCTGATGTATACAAAGTACAAAGTGAGTATGGTTTCGCTAACTCGGCGATGATCAACTTCTCGGCGAGTTGGCTTCTACCTAATTGTCTGTTTGTTCTTGCTCCCGTCCGGCTTTATATAGATAGCCGGATTAGGGCTTACAGAAAGGAAACCTAGAAGACTACGAACATTATCTAACTTGGAAAATAAGGGATCCGTCTTCTCCTCCAAGCGGCAACACTTTGGGCCGTGGTCCGGGTCCTTCTAGAATCCGGCTTCCTGCGCGTCAGGTTACTGGACCGCCCAATGGACTATGATCCATTACCTATGGGCCACCCGGGTAATCCGGCTTTTAGGCCAATGCCGGACATACCCCTAATCGGCATATATCCGACACCGCCCTACGGTGTGGCCCCCCTCCGGTCCTCTTCGGGACTCCGTGGCAAGGATTCAAGTGGGACGGACGCGCCACTTAACCCGCTGGGTGTCCCACCACCAAAGCCCACTTAACATTTTGTGGGCAGACCATGTTGCGCCGGCGGGATTAAACGGCACGCCCGTCCGTCCCACTTATGACCCGCTTATAACTAAAACAAGAGCGACGCTACTTATGCGTGGTCGCGCCAGTTATTCTAGCTAGTCCATCTGCTGCGGTTGCTAACCAGCTATTCGGCTCCCGTGGCTCCCGTGGAACCCACCATTCCCGCTAATTAATCTCCCGATTGTCCCGTTTCGTCCCGGCGGACAAGACTAGCTGGGAGACGGACGTCCCACGTCCATCCCACTTGCAATTATGCTCCGTGGAACCTTCGGGAATTCTAATACTTCCGGGCTTCGAATTTTCCAATTTCGAGAATATTTCCAGAACAACTTTTTTGAAGCTAAAAACAGTAGAAATTTGGGAACTAGCTTTGTGGCATCTTGTTAATACGTTAGTCCAGAAAATCGATAAAAATAACATAAAGTGTATAGAAAACATGTAGGAAACAACATGGAACATCATAAGTTAAGGATACGTTTATGACGTATCACCTTGCTCCCCAAGAAATAACTCGTCCTTATTGGTTACGGTTTCAGGCTCTTCTCCCTCCAAAACTGCATCATGAAGCTTGTAACCCAAATCTTGACCATGAGGATCTAGCCTTTTGTTGAGCATTTTGCGGCCTTAGAGTAATCGGTATTCCTCAAGGGGTTTAACATCACCCTCAAATTCCTATATGTTGTTGATCTGATCTAGATCTGCCATGTTCGCAAGGTTCCTACGGTTTTGCTAAAACATGATTTTAGGAAAGTGTTTGACTCGTTGAACTAGGAGGTGTTGGATGCAATTCTGGAAGCTCAAAGATCTGGCTCTTTGTTCCATCGATGGGTCTCTTTTTTCATCTCCACCAGTAAATACGCAATCCTCTTGAATGTGGTTCTCGACAGATGGATTCAGTGCAAAAGAGGCATGATGCAAGGAGACCAATGTCCCCCTTCCTCTGCCTTATCATTGGTGAACTTCTCTACCTCATGTTTGTTGGTTGAGGTGACGGTGAGAGTCTGCATTCTCTTGATGATGACATCCTATGATCCGGGATTTAGTATGCCAACGACACGATGCTTATCCTTTGTGACGAAAGGGGCCAAATGGCCACACTACACAACATCTTGGACCCATTTTCATGTGCGACTGGTCTGTAAATAAACTACCACAAGAGCACATTTGTCCCCATCCATATCCATGTCGACCACGCCGCGATGCTTGCCTCCATACTTTGCTTCCCTACTGCCTCGTCCCTGCAGATATGCCTGGGGCCCCCCCTCTCTGAGCGCAAGCTCCCTACCTTGACCCTAGAGTTCTTTGCCACCGTGTTTGCTAACCACATGGAGTTGGTGAACCTCCCTAATACCCATCGGGGGGGGGTCACCCTTGTAACTGCAGTACTCTCGGCAATCCTCATGTTCTCCAGGTCGATTCTCCCCTTTCCCAATGTAACCGTTGAAAATATTAAAAATCCATGTCGCACCCTCATATGGGCCGCTGCCGCAGAGTTCTCCCGTGGCGACTGCCAAGTTGCATGGGGCACAGATTCAAAAACCACACCGTGCCCTCATATGGGTCGGTGCCGTAGAGTTCTCCCGTGGCGAATGTCAGGTTGCATGGGAGTTCATATGTCAGTTCCGATTGGAAGGTGGCTTGGGCGTCGTGGACTTGGAGCTTTACAACAAATTCTTGCTTCTCAAGGTGGTCCACGGGTGGTGACACACCTGGGCATGTTGGGTGCATCGCTCGTCCTTGGGCTTGGACCCTGCGCTGGCCACCGCCTCCTAGCGTCACCTCACATCCCTGATTCCCTCGTACCGCTCCGTGACCATGGTTGTCCCTCGCCTTCGCCCATCCTGTGCTCTTCTCCCATTGCCGCACCCCGGACGACACTTTAGATGCCTCGTTTTTTTACGGTGCCGTCCACATTCCTATCCACCACCATGACACCGGACGGGTTGTCGTGGGTGTGACCTTCGTTCTATCCTCGCTTCTCCGGCCCACGCTTCACAAATCGTCTGGCCCGCACTCCGTCTTAGTTGGGGGCTCCCACTCCTTCTGGATGCGTTAGGTGTACCGCGCTATGCGCAGCTCCGGCTGCAGGATGCCAAACTATGGTTGATTTGCGCCTCACATATTTTGCATCTTATTTTTTTTATTCTACGCCACTGGAAGACGAGGACCCGCTCGCATCTCTCCCACTTGTGGTTCATCTCTAGCACCCATTACTGTTCTGCCTCGGCTGCCCCGAGACTTTGTACCACTTGTTCTTCCAGTGCCCCTGTCGTGTGCCTCTATGGAACCGTGTCTTCCCATCGTTCCACCCTGACAGTCACGACGTCACCGAGCCCTTTGGTGTCTCCCTTGGATGCGTTGGTCATCAACACTATCTCCCCTCGTGGTTCTCTGATATATCTGGAAATTGCGCAATCGCATGGTGTTCGAAGGGGCCGTCATGTACGTCCAACTTTGCAATTTTAAAGAAGAAAAATTTCACTATTCACAAGGCCTTTTGCACAACTATTTCTTCGTCCAACACTTGAGCTTTGAAGACGGCATCTCGGTCCATCACATAAATGAATTATATCTTCTTTGGGGTAAACTTCAAGAGGTACACCTCAATGAAGGCATGGCTGACACTATTACTTGGAAGCTTACCAACTCCGGTTCCTAAACCAAGGCCTCAACTTATTTTGTGCACATGGAGGAGCCTCCCACATCATTCATGAAACTGGCGGTTTGGAAAAACTGAGCCCCTCCAAAATGCAAGTATTTTGCATGGTTGATTCTCCAAAAACAAGGTGCGGATGGCAGACCAGGTAACCCGTAGAGGGTGGCCCAGTTTTGGCCTTTCTCAACTTTGTAAGAGGGAACGGGAGACCACGGCGCATCTTGTGTTCAAGTCTAGGTACTCTCTTCGCATTTGTCGAGGCCTTTTTAGTTGGCTAGGTTTGGAGAACCTCGATATATCCAATTGGCAAGCCTTCACCACGGTCAAGGATTGGTTGGTGCTCGATCACCGGGACCAATGGTCAAAAGCTTTCAGTTATGTTTCTCACCGCTTGGAAGCTATGGAATGAGTGAAACGCTAGAGTTTTTAAGAACCTCGCCACAATGCCGAATATAATTCTTACATCTACCATAGGGCGAAACTTTTCAGCTCTAGCATACCGCGAGAGTAATCCCTTGTAACCTCATACCCAGGTTAGTCGACCTTGTGTTGTAACTTTGAAAGCCCTCCTTGATCAATAAAATAGGCAAAACTGTTGCCTCGTTCTGAAAAAGAAGAACTCCTCTCCCCCGCGGGTTCTGGCTATGGTCGCCGATCACCTTAGATGTGCCGTGCCCCCTGCCGCGTGCCTCTCGATGTCCTAGGGCGTGTCTCACGCCCACTCCGGCTCTATCGATTTGTAAACCCCTCATGTACTACATATATTTATTTAAGAGAAGGTTCAGAGGGCCGATGCACCGTCCAAAAAATAAAATTCAAAGAGGATTCGGCATGTGCATATGTGATATCATTGCCGATCGAGGCCATTGGGAAAAAGCATATAGTCATGGCGATTGAGTTCGAGAACCTCTCGGAACATGCGAGAGCTGAGTCAAGTGGTGCAGAAATATCTGTGGGCAGCAGTAGGTTGTAGCTTTTTTTTCAAGAATACACCATGGAAGGGTGCATTATTTAGGTTGTACTGTAGCTTTATGTGTACGTAGTGCAGCGACTTTCTTTGTTGTTTTTGTTTCTGCCCCTTCATCCTCTTATAATTTCTTCGAACTTTGTTTTCTCTTCTCGTAAGCTTAATACAAATGACATATGTTCCAAAAAAAAAAAAATACAAATGACATACAGACCTCCTACGATTGCTTAGGAAAAAACATAGGACGAGGATGCAGCCAGATCTGCTTGCTTATGATGGAATCACATCGCTGGTTCTTCTTTTTTCAAATACGAGTATTAATTTATCGGAAATGGCTATTTTGCCTATTAATTGCAGATCTGCAGTTCCGTTTACAATTTCTAGACTAGATCATGGCGAGATCGAGATTGTGCAGGCGTGTGCCTAGATCCAGCGTCGGTGATCCAGGATCGTTGGTAGTGTCCCAGATAGATCCAAACTTAGACAATCGATCGTGGAGCACGAAACTGGGAGAGACTATTATCCTAATCTTGTCAGTCAATCGAGCGTGGAGCACGAAACTGGGAGAGACTGTTATCCTAATAATATCTTGTCAGAATCTTAATACGATGCATATACGTTAGCTGTACTACTGATCGACTGAAATTCAAGGATATTTCTCCCCTTCCCTCGCTCCACTGTTGACCCACCCATGGGCTCACAACGTAGAATCCTATTCCGCGGGAAATGAAGACATATGTAGTAAAAAAAACTATACCATTCGAAAATTTGGATCTTGTATTTTCTAATGATATAAATTTTTATATTACATAACTTATATTATTTTGGTCAAATTAATAACCTAGGGCCACGCGCAGGACCTATAAACCCGGACGGAGAGAGTGTTTCATTTCTACACCCGACGACTTATGTAATTAAGAGCAGCCGTGTGCAATATTGTGATGCCAAATATGCCTTTTGCCTTTTGGAGCCGATGCCCCTCCATTGTGAACCGCGATGCCAGATAAGCGCTGCCTAATTACTGAGATGCCTCCTAGCTAGCGCGCAATTGTATCCACCACCCATGCCACCGCTAGCTTTATCTGTTCTAAACTCATCTTCATTATATGCTCTGCCACCGCGCTCGCGCGATCCGCCCCCTGGCCGCGAAGTGGGGTCGCACCTCAGCCTCATGTCTCCCTTCCATGACGCCTCTTTACCCATATGTTGATTTTGACCGTAAAACACCAGAGAGCCCTTCACATTATTTTTCCCCTGTCGTCTCATAGCTAGCCGGAACCGAGACATAGAGATCTTGACATTAGGCATACTTATCCTGCCAGAGAGTGTTATCGAGGGCATTGTCATCATCATCACGTCGTGAATCAATGTAATCATCATCTCCATGAATATCTTCATCATCACAATCTCCAGCGGCATCTCCACTTTGTTCCATCGTACATTATATTTACCTCCCATTTTGATTAACTCTTGTGGTTGATGCTTAGAAGTTTTATGAATGAAAGATTGTTATGTTTAAATTATTATTAATCATTATCCATACACATTGATCATAATCGATATGATTCTTCGTAACTAGTTCCTTTACTTCTTAAGGATATGGGAGAAGTCTTAATGCTAGTAATCATGCCAAGTTGAATAAATTTCAATGTTTTGATATTTATGTGAACGTCAACTACATGAAAAGTCATCTTTATGGGTCCAGAGGAATGCATTGTGTATGTAGTTTCTTCATGATGGGTTGATCGAGTGGCAGAACACCTAAGCCTAGTTTACAAACTATCGCACGAGGAAACATTTGGACTCCTCAGTTTGAAGCTTCGGTTAAACTTATCTTAATTACGCTTTGTAGTTGACGTTAGCTTGCATTTTTTTTAATCATAAGTATATATCTTGTCCATGTAGGAAAGCACATTAGTATAGGTTCACCCACACAACAACTATCAAATCAAAAAAAATTGATACGCAAGCTACCCAACAAGATGCACCAAGCCCTCAAGCTAATGATCAAGCACTACAAGAAATATGCTGATACACGACGCTCTATTTTCGTCCCTAAATCGTCACTGTAGTTCATTCATGACGATCCAATGACGAAAAATAAATCGTTGAAAACCGAGCGTCAGAAATGAACCATAGCGACGATTTTTTAGAAATCGTCATGAATGTCCACGACGATTTTGGATCGTCATAATATTATGACGACTCAAAATCGTCACGCTCAGTCCGGCCAGGCCACATCAGCTCCGACGTGGCTAATCCTACGTGGCAAAATCATGATGAAATGAAATCGTCGTGGATCAAAATCAGCCCGGTCCATTTTGGTGATCTTCATGGGCCTGGCCCAATAACTTTGGCCTTTGCTGGTCCATCTTTTACATAGGCCTTAGGCTTTTTGCAGGTTTTTTTATTTATGGGTCTTGGCCTTTAATGATCTTTTTTTTGTTTTCGAAATTGGGCCATGGCCTCATTTGGAGCCCATATACTTTTGGCCCAATCAAGTATTGAGCGATTTTTTTTAACATTCAATATAAGGCAACGTTTGGGCCAGGCCATTGCTATTATTGATTTATTAACATCACGGTTGTGGCCTGTTTGCGTACAGATGAACTTTAGGAATTTAGGTACAGATTAACAACCAGATTGGCAAATATCTCCAGAACAGTACATCGATACAGAATTCAAAATCAGTACACAGATACACAATGGCAATCATAGTATAACAAACTCAACAACTGGAATAACAAGATATAATCACAGAATAACAGCTCCACTTGTCTTCAACCTCTTCAGCACAGGCTCCTTCGATAGCGATCACAAACTGGGTTGCTGCTCCAGACATATGAACCATATGTTGGTCATTGCTAGTTTCTGCACAGATAAGTTACCGGTTGTTAAAGCCTAATAGATGCAAGACAAGTGTAACTTCATGCACACTAGTGATAGTCAGTAGATCATGCCAAAACAAATTTGATGACAAATTAGTTGAGTAGCAGAAACCGCATACCAAAGAACAATTCACATGTATAACAAGATATTATAGGTGAATAAACAGATCATGGAGAAAATACTAAACATGACCTATTGTTAACAGAGGGACTGGTTCAACAAAGTCACTAAACATGAAGAAAATACTAAACCAGGCAATATGTTGTGGCACATTGAAACAAAAGATGAAAGTGGACAGAGGAATATGCATCGTCAACTCGGAAGGATATCTGAAAACTTGTTCTCCACGGTAACCAGACCACAGACATAATAGTTTATAGCTGCAGTTCTACTACGACACCCTTCAAGCTTATGGCATAGATCAAAATACTAATAACTTAAAGGTGCCCTGGTACCACCGCAAACAAACAGTGCAACAAACTCAACACAACACCTGAAGAAAAGCAATGTCACGCAGCAGTTCGGGAGAGAAAGGTACCTTGTGAAGAAAATGATGGAACTGGAGCAGGTCGCGGCCTTGCATCTCCCTTGGACATATGTATGACGGCCTATCGAGGATCTGACAAGAACAACACATTTACACACCAGACATCATCTACAAATCCCCTTGATGTCATCCTGTACACGCAAATAAAAGCAAGATTATAAGGTATCTTTCTTGAGACACGAAACAAGCTAGATAAATAATGTATAGTGGCACCATCATCTACAAGGAAGAGTAATATAAACATTGGATTCCTAGTGAGAGCACAAATAAAAGAATATGTGGAAATAAGAGCATGTCAGTGTAAAGAAACTCCCTCCATCTATATACCAAAATGACAATAGTTCAGCAAATTGGCTAGATTGTTTGCAAAGCTTAGGAGGGTGAGAGAACAGAGATGGGAGGATGCACCGTTGGAGCAAAAGGAGGCGCCCAGGACAGAGTTTTTGTCAATGTTGCTGGTGCGATTTAGTCGCCTTCGTCATCTCATCTCCACCAAGTGCCGATGCGATTCATCGTCTCGAAGGAAGATGCAAATACGAACAGTTAAAAGAGGAAACAAATAACAAAAGACCAAAGTAAATGATTTATTCTGCAAGTATTAGTTACTAATGTATTCTGCCACTTTGCTCCATGAAGCTATAAGTTGAAACATCTACTCTAGCATATGATTTCAACAGCTGGCAGAGACTCGATACAGTGCGACAGAAAATTAGGCAAGTATAATGTGACCAGATACTTATAATGTGACTAGATGAACTGAATCAACTAGGATTTCCACATAAGCGAACCAAGTAGTCAAGGCAAACAGAAATACACTAGAACAGAGGCATGCTTGCAGCATTACTAGTAGACTTCCAACAGTATCAAGGTTTACAGTTCAAGAAAAACAACAAACACAAGAGTTACACGCATCCAACATATAAGAGTGCGGTGGCGAAGAGCAACCGGCCAGTCCAGATGCACCAAGAACTAGAGAGATGCAGGGCAGCACTCGTGTGGCACCTACGAACGTCGTTTCTACCATTTATAGGTCACCAACATTGCTTGCTGGAAACTAATAGAAATTCCGTAAGAATATTCAACCACTCAATAGTCAACTAAAGCTACGCATTATATCCATAACCACTCAAGACAACAGCTCCCTATAATAAGCCAAACTAGTGTCATTGACCACAGCAATAAGTACTAGGCAAACTAGTTTGCCAGACAGTCTAGGCATACCATTTAATTGACTATTCCTAAGCAAACATAAGTTGATCATTAGCCAAGCACATAATTAGCCACAAATCGATTGTTGCAGTATCACAGATCACATGGGAGCCCGAGATAAAAGGGTGTACCAGAGCGGCATACAATTATGCCAGCCCAGCTCAACTTCTTGCCCAAACCATTATATTTGCTCGAATTTCCTTAAAAAATAACAATCCAATCTACACTGACAATACAAATCAGAATCTCAATGCTAACCGAATTAACACATTTCTCTCGTTGATGTGGTATTGATACCAGCATCTGCTAAAATGACTCATACATTTGGATAAAGAAACTTTCATTTGTTCAGAATATGAGAATTGAATTAGGGACATTAGGGGGGGGGGGGAGATCGAACCTGGTGAGTCGGGTGTAGAAGAGCTGCCTCGAGAGCTCCTCGCACTTCTCGATGGTGGGGGTTGCACGATGTCTTGTGGTAGTTGCATCCATGCTTGGCCAAGACCTTGGTCGCCTTGCCCCAGCTGCACCATCTTCGACCCCAGCGCTGCCATGGATCTGCTGCTGCTACTCCTCTCGGTCGCGACGGCTGGCTCCTGCAGTCAATAGCCCGCGGGAATGCGGTTAGGCGAGATCGGGAGCGTGCATTAGGGATCGGGTGGGGATGGGATTTACCTGTGGGGATGGGGAGATTCAGGAGCGTGGATTCGCGACTGAGGAGCTCCTGGTGAGGGAGGGGGCGGGGGACGAGGATGTGGAGGTGGAGGCCACCGAGTGGCAGCGTCGGCGAGGGCGAGAGGCTTGGAGAGGCAGGGCTTCGGAAGGGTGGGCGCCACCTTCTTGTGCGCGACGAGGAAGGGAACGTCGGGCGTCGGGAAGGAGGAGGGAGCCGAAGAGCGCGATCTGGCGCGGCAGCGCCGGTGGTGGACCGGACCTAGGGTTCCGCTGCCGGTTCGTCGGCTCACGGGGGTGAGCGGTGAGCGCGCGCTGACGGGGAGGCTTTGGAGCGTCATCTACGCCGTGGAGGCTTAGGGGTGGGTGGGCGGTGGGGATCTGGCTGGTGAGGGAGATGAGAGGAGGCGGCTGGTGAGGGAGATGAGAGGAGGCAGCTGGTGAGGGAGGACAGTTAGGGTTTGGGGGGTAAGTTGGGCGCGGGGGAGGGAAGTTAGGCGCGCCGCTCGTTTCCGAAATGTTTCCTCAAGTTTCGTACTACTAAATTTCCCAGCTCGCCATAGAGTGACCGACTGCACTTGGGACCTACCATTTTTTGGCCCCACTGTACAGTCTCTAGCTAGGGGGTTTGGTTGTAACAATAGACTGATATCATACTTGGGACCTACCATTTTTTCGCTTTGAGGCTCACCTCAAGTAGGGCCAGTGCGCTGTAGTTTTCCGCACAATCCGATTGGCCTGGTGGTTAGCCTTCATGCAGGCGAGAGGGAGGTCCTAGTTTCGAATCCCACTGAACCGTTTTTCCGCTTTTATTCGCCAATTTGAGGCTCAAAGTCATTTCGATTAGCCTCAAAAGAAACGAACGCATCAGTGATACAAAAACTGTCTGGTGGCCTGGTTGGTTGGTGAGGCTGTAGGGGAGCTTGAGGTCCAAGGTTCGAACCCCAGGAACCCATTTTTGCTACTTTATCCTGGCATTCCAATATGTGGTGGCATGTCAGGCACTTACCTGTCCCACGTGGCAGCTGTCCCAGGTCCCACATGTCAATGGCACTGTGTTGCCTAGTGGTATGTCCTGCTTACCTGTCCCACGTGGCAGTTTTCCCACATGTCAATGGCACTGTGTTGCCAAGTGTTAGATGTGTCTATCCAAAAGACATTACCACGTAGGCGGAGTTGATGACGTGCCTATCCAATAGACATGCCATGTAGGCGGAATTGATGATGTGTCTGTCCAACTGTACCAACGCATCCACGTTTATAATGTCATGACGATTTAAATTCGTCGTGATCGGTTAAAAATAAGGCCATGATCGTTCATGACGATGTCACTTTACAAAATTACGACGTTTTCTAGCCGAATCGTCATGAAAATTCAGTATTTTGATCCCCTCCAACGGCTAACGACGATATGACACAAAATCATCGTAACTTTATGACGATTTCGTCCATCGTCGTTAAGAGAACGTCATGTATCAACACATTTCTTGTAGTGAAGGTCAAGCAAGTGATCAAGGCCAACCTAATGATCAAAGTCATGATAAAAGTTCCATCATTGTTGAGAGAGATCAACCTAGTGGTGATCCTTCACCCATTAATGATCAAGGCCAAGATGAAGATGGACATGTCTTCGATGAAGAAGGTGACTCTCAAGCAATATCCAAGGAATCTTTGGAGGAGATACTACCTCGTAGAGCAAAGGGAAGGCTATAGAATCTTGCACGAGCGGGTCACACGGAGGACAAGATACTTGGGCAAGTTCGTGGAAGGGTTGTCACTAGGAAGCAATTGGCGGATTTTAGCAAGGCTCATGCTTTTTCTCTTTCATTGAGCCCAAGAAGGTCTATGAAGCTGTCGAAGATCAAGATTGGCTTGAAGCCATGCATGATGAACTCAACAACTTCGAGTTCAACAAGGTTTGGAAGTTAGTGCCAAGACCCAAGGATTGTAAGAATGTTATTGCCACCAAATGGATGTTCAAGAACAAGCAAGACAAAGATGGTATCGTCATCCACAACAAGGCAAGGTTGGTGGCCCAAGGTTTTTCTCAAGTTGAAGGTGTTGATTTTGGTGAAACCTTTTCCCCCGTAGTTCGTCTTGAATCCATTCGCATCTTACTTTCTTATGCATATCATCATAATTTCAAGCTACAACAAATGGATGTTAAGAGTGCTTTCCTAAATGGTCCTATTAATGAGTTAGTATATGTCAAGCAACCTCCGGGTTTCGAGGATCCCAACCACCCCGATTATGTCTACAAACTCGATAAGGCACTCTATGGACTTAAACAAGATCCATGTGCGTGGTATGAGCACCTTAAAGAGTTTCTAGTGGATCATGAGTTTAATGTTGGTTTAATCGATCCCACCCTCTTTACCAAGACGGTTGGAGGTGACTTGTTCATATGCCAACTCTATGTGGATGGCATCATTTTCGGGTCTACTAACACTTTGTTCAATGAAGATTTTTGAAAGCTTATGGCCAATAGGTTTGAGATGTCTATGATGGGAGAATTGGAGTATTTTCTTGGCTTTGAAGTGAATCAATATCATGAAGAAACCTTCACCAAACAAGCCAAGTACACTAAAGACATGCTCAAGAGATTCAATATGAATGATGCCAAGCCTATGAAGATTCCCATGTCCACAACCCTTGACTTGAAACCCGACCCAAATGGTAAAGAGGTAGATCAAAAGGTATACCGCTCCATGATTGGATCTTTGCTTTATCTTTGTGCATCTAGACCGGATATCATGTATAGCGTAGGTAAATGTGCAAGGTTTCAAGCCTCTCCGAGACAAAGTCATTTGGAAGCGGTCAAACGAATCTTTCAATATTTAGTTCATACCCCAAATTTTGGTCTTTGGTATTCCAAGGGTTCAAGTTTTCAGCTCATTGGGTATTCGGATGCGGATTATGCGGGAGAGAAGACGGATAGGAAGTCCACATCTGGGGGTTGCCAATTCATTAGTCGCTCCTTAGTGTGTTGGTCTTCAAAGAAGCAAAACTGCATTGCTCTCTCCACCACCGAGGCCGAGTACATTTCTGCGGCAAGTTGTTGTGCCCAATTGCTTTGGATGAGGCAAACCTTGAAGGATTGTGTATTAATTTTGACAAGGTGCCTCTTCTTTGTGACAATAAGAGTGCTATCAAGATCGCCTACAACCCCGTTCTTCACTCCAAGACGAAGCACATTGAGATCTGTCATCATTTTATTCGGGATCATGTTGAGAAGGGTGATATTTATCTCTCATATGTATCAACCAAGAATCAACTTGCGGATATCTTCACGAAGGCCCTTGATGAACCAAGATTTCGAGCTTTGAGGAATGAACTAAATGTCATAGATTCATTCAACTTCACTTGAAACCTTGCATAACTACCTTCACTATATGTGTTATTAGTTTGGATGTAGACATGGATATAGGGGGAGCGTCACTCAACTCATGAGTGTATCCTCTTTTTATTATGCGGAAATCAATTCTTCATTGCATATCTAGTCATTTTTTATTTATTGTTCTTAACTCTGAGTAGTACTCTTGGACCCAAGATACATCTTCGCGGTGCCAAAGTACACACTCAAACATGGTGCCCACGGCCACCAACCTCCTACTCAAGGAGTTGGTTTTATTTTGGCTCTTTCACGCACATACTATCCAACCTTGACAACTTGTGCAAGTTTGGCTTTTTCTCCTTTGCATCTTGCGAACTCGCATCAAGTAATGTATCTCGTGTGACAGTTACGACTATCCAACCTGAGCTCCCTTTCCCCAAAATCTCACTTCCATCACGATGATCTTGTTTTTCTGATCTTGGCGCGCTGAAGCTGGGTCAAGCGGAACCTCCGGTGCAACCACCGGAGCCTCCGCCGTGCCTGACCACCGGTACCCACCGGTACATCCGCTGGTGAGAAAATCTCGCCCGACGGGTCTGTACCGCACCGCACCGCATGGGCAGGGGCGGAGCCTCCGGTGAAAGCACCGGAGCCTCCGCCCGCTGAGGTTCTACGAGGATAAGCCTAGGTAGAGCGGGGGAAGAGATCTTTATATCTCACTTTCCCCCCACTCGCCCCCACTCCTCCTCCTCACAACCGCTGGCCGCCCCCTTCTTCTCTGCTGCCGTTACGAGCCCTCCACCGCCAGAGGCCTTCTGCTCGCCTTGGACGGCTCCGGGATCTTCCTCCTCCTTCACCCTTCACCATGGATGGAGAGGCACTAGGAGCAACTTGTTCTTCACATTTAGATGAATGGAATAGGGTTTTGGAGTAGGGAATCGCGAGTACAAACCCTAGAAATCTATATTGTGATTATTAGGCATGAATTACTTCGAATCCTAGGGTGGATTGTGTTCATATGCCCTATCTCGTTGTTATTCCTCTCTAATATTCCCCAAATCTTGATTTCTTTGATTTGTGTGTTGTCTAAACTTGAGCATTATCTCTTCATCATGCTTTCTCTCTATATCTCTTTCATAGATGCATCCGGTTCCAAGAGAGTTCGTACCAAGAACATGGGCGGTCGCAAGGCACCACGAGTGGATGAGATTCAAGAAATATTGGATCCTTCCCAACCCAAGTGCAAGCCAAGGTTCCCGGCCCCGGAGAAGACATTTCCACGGAAGGACAAATCTGCCTCTCAAGTACCCGAGAGTGTTTTCTTGGAAACTCGCCGCGAGAACCCGTACATCATTGACCGAGACCGCTTGATGCCACAGTTTCAGGGAAGGGACACAAGATTCCATACCGTGTTCCAAGCACAGATCTACAATAAGATTCTTATGAGGAAGACCAAGGAAAATGTTGATCCGCAACATGCTATTAATCTTGGTCATATGGAGAGGAAGCCCAACTACTTTGGAGAAGCTCTAGAAATTGTTGATGCCTTTGGTCTTCGTCCCATTATGCAAGTGCAACAAGACTATGATGAGGGGCTTGTATGTGAGTTCTTGGCCATCGTGCATCTTGCAAATGAAACTGGGTGTCACCTCATTTGGATGACAAAGGGAAACAAGTTCACCATCAAGTGGTCCGAGGTTGGTGTTCTTCTTGGTGGTTATCCGGATCATGGCCCTTTTGGTGGTGGCCCTGAGTATGACAGCGAGTGGTTTCGTGTTCACGAGATCAATGTCTCCTCCATCAACAAGGATCAACTTACTCCTCTCTATCACTGGAAGAAGTTTGTAGTTGGTTTTGTCAAGGGCCTCTACCCCACCTATGACATTATGCTTGGTATCTATCGAGAGACTATCGACCCCAAGGCGGGCAACATTGATGAGATCCAAGGTTTCCTCAAGAACCTCATGATCCTTACTCATGATAAGCGGCTCTCCGGTATGAATCAAAAACTTGATGTGCTTGACTATCTCTAGAATGAACTGTGGCATGTCATAGTGCAAAGGAAGAATGCTTGCTTTGGGACATTCATCATGAAGATCATCTTGCATGTGTGGGAGGACAAGTTCCCGGAGGATCCCCTTAATGACACCAATTGGATCCCGCACATGCAGAAACACCTTCTTATCAAGGACCATACTGAGCCGGTTGTGCATCCCACTCCCGCTCCTTGCAATTGCAAGGCCAAGCCACGGGTCATTATTGATGAAGAATACGAAGAAGAAGCCGGGCCCTCCTTCCGACAATGCCTTCAAATGGATGGCTCGGGCTCTCAAGAAGGTGTTCCATGTGAACAAAAAGATCGAGCAGCATCAGTGGGAACTTCACTATGACAAGGAACTCAAGCACCGCAAGGCAGCACATGCAGATAGGCAGCTTCGTCGTGATGCTGGGGAGACCGTGGATTATCCGGTTCAAGATAGCATTACAAATTGGGACAAGTGGCAGGCCAGGGATTCGAAGGGCAAAATCATTGAATGGTCTGATGAGGAACCTGGAGAAGAAGTGACTAGCTCTCGCCTTCGTGCCCATCCTCCTAGCATAAACAACTCCTTCGAGTGAACCTTGGGGCGTTAGCATTGGTCTTTTGCCTCTTTTGGTATCTTGATGCCAAAGGGGGAGAGACATCTATTTAGGAGCGTTGGGAATTTGCATGGGTTTTCTCTCAAGTCGTGTTTTCGTTTTGATTATTTCATTGTGCTTGAGAGAGTGGCTTATTTGAGGACTTCGTATGTTTATTATTTGTTCTATGTGAACCTCGTTATACATGGTGTGAGACATGTGAACCTAGTGCTTTAATTCTATCATTTTTATGGGTTCCTTAATATGTGTGTTTAGCTAGTTTACTAGTTATTATCATATCTCTCTTGTTTCGTTCTCTCAACATGAAGGGTCATATCTTTAGGGGGAGCTCCGTCCACGTTGTTTGTGATCTAGCTATGCAAATGATTGTGTTGTCATCAATTACCAGAAAGGGGGAGAATGAAAGATCATTTTCCGTTTTGATAATTGATGACAACATATCTAACGCACTAATCTCTATTTAGAGCATGTGTAGGATTTATTTGATACTTATGAAAATGCCAAAGTACTCCCAATAAACATTCTCAAAGGCTTAGAATGTTTATCCTAAAGGAAAGAGATCAAAAAGGCAAAGTTGGGGAGGAGTTTCTACATGCAGCGGAGGCTCCGGTGAAACCACCGGAACCTCCGCCCCCAGCTGTTTCTCAGCATATTCCAGGCGTGGGGCTCCGGTGGAGGCTCCAGTGTTGCCTCCGCCAAAACCCTCTTCGGGTGGCTCACGGCGGAGCCCAGGGTGGAACCCACCAGAACCTCCAGTGGGCGGAACCTCCGCCCGAACCACCGGTACCTCCGCCAGTCCAAATGGGCTACATGTGGGACTGGGTACCGGTGGAGGCTCCGGTGCAGGGTCCGCCAAAAACACCTTCGGGTGCAGACCAGTGGAGGCTAGAGCGGAACCCACCGGAACCTCCGCCACTGAAGTAACCACAGAGAGGAAAAAGGAGCCGCGCAGGCCAGAGTGTATGAAGACCACCGGAGCTTCCGGTGCAAACACCGGAACCTCCTGTGCTGCGTGGGAGGGGGTAACGGTCAGGTTGGGGAAGGGGTATTTAAATCCCTTCCCTTACCTCTTAAATTCTAAGCTTTTCCCACAATCTTTCCTAGCCATTAATGAAAGCTTCAACCTCCTAGATCTCCCTCTCCAACCACCCAATCACTCCATAACTTTGTGGAGAGCTAGAGGAGACCTAGATCCGTGATTCCACCAAAGGAATTGCAAATCCATCCACCACATTCTAGTAGATCTAGAATCCTACTTGAAGCCTAAAAACCTTAGTAGATCTTGTGCTTGTAGCTTCCACCTTGTTGCAAAGAAGCTTCGTATTGTTTGAGAGCCTCCATCCATCTTGTGGAATGTCCTCAACCTCGTGTAAAGGTTTGGTCAACACCTTCAAGTCTACCTCATAGTGGAAGCTCAAGGAGAATAAGGTGTGCACAACCGTGCTATTGAGGAGCGCCTAGGTGGCTCCCCACCTCTCCAACATAGACGTACTTCTCTTGAGAAGGAACTACGGAAAACATATCTTTGTCTCCTTGTTTACACTTGTGGTTTATCTTGTTACCTTTTGTTTTACTTCCGTTGCGTATCTTATCTTGTATCACATAGGTTGCTCACCTAGTTGCACATCTAGAGAACCTTGTTATATATTGTTTAGCCATAACTAAAAGGAAAAGAATAAAAATTGGTATTCAACTGATACTCCAAAACGTATCTCCTTTTCTGAACACTTTTCTTATTGTTTTCCTCTAAACTTGTGAGTTTTGGATACCACTAACACGGACTAACGCTGTTTTCAGCAGAATTGCATTGGTGTCTCGTTTTTCTGCAGAAAAAATAAACTTTCCGGAAAATGCCCACAAATAACACCCCATTGGTCTTAAAATACCAGAAGACCCCGGGAGCCAAAAGGGGGCCACGAGGGGGCCACGCCACCCCCGGCGCCCTATTCCCCCTTGGCCGCGCCGCCTGGTGGTGTGGCCACCCCGGGACCCCCTCGGACTCCCCTTTCGACTACATAACGCCTTCAACCCTAAAACAACAGGGGTTTGTCATATTCCACAGACACACAACAGAGCGCCACCACCACCCCGAACCTTGATTCGGGGATCAGAAGTTCCTGTTCTGGCGCCCCGCCGGGACGGGGATTTGAAGGAGATCATCGCCATCGACACCGCCACCTCTTCTCCATCAACCATCCATGTTTCCCCCGTCCATGTGTGAGTAAACACCGATGTAGGCTGAGAGGGATGGAAGGGATTGGATGAGATTGATCATGTAATAATGCCAGATTGTTAGGGCATAGTGCATAGTATCCATTGTTAGTGTTTTCTACCGTTGTTGCAACTTGTTATGCTTAATGCTTGTCACTAGGGCCCGAGTGCCATGATTTCAGATCTGAACATGTTATTGTTTCATGAGTACAATGTTGTTTCTTGATCATATCTGCAAGTTGTCTTACACATGTCATTCTCCGGAACCTGAGGCCCCAAAGTGACAGAAATTGGGACATCCGGAGGGGATGGTTGTGATGTGAGGATCACGTGTGTTCACGAAGTGTTAATGCTTTGCTCCGGTGTTTTATTAAAAATGAGCACCTTAATTACCAGTAGTTTCCCTAGAGGCCCCGCTGCCACGGGCTGGTAGGACAAAAGATGTTGTGCAAGTTTCTCATTGCGAGCACGTATGACTATATTGGAACACATGCCTATGGTTTGCCTACATGTTGCCACCGGTACCTCCGCCAGTCCAAATGGGCTACATGTGGGACTGGGTACCGGTGGAGGCTCCGGTGCAGGGTCCGCCAAAAACACCTTCGGGTGCAGACCAGTGGAGGCTAGAGCGGAACCCACCGGAACCTCCGCCACTGAAGTAACCACAGAGAGGAAAAAGGAGCCGCGCGGGCCAGAGTGTATGAAGACCACCGGAGCTTCCGGTACAAACACCGGAACCTCCTGTGCTGCGTGGGAGGGGGTAACGGTCAGGTTGGGGAAGGGGTATTTAAATCCCTTCCCTTACCTCTTAAATTCTAAGCTTTTCCCACAATCTTTCCTAGCCATTAATGAAAGCTTGAACCTCCTAGATCTCCCTCTCCAACCACCCAATCACTCCATAACTTTGTGGAGAGCTAGAGGAGACCTAGATCCGTGATTCCACCAAAGGAATTGCAAATCCATCCACCACATTCTAGTAGATCTAGAATCCTACTTGAAGCCTAAAAACCTTAGTAGATCTTGTGCTTGTAGCTTCCACCTTGTTGCAAAGAAGCTTCGTATTGTTTGAGAGCCTCCAACCATCTTGTGGAATGTCCTCAACCTCGTGTAAAGGTTTGGTCAACACCTTCAAGTCTACCTCATAGTGGAAGCTCAAGGAGAATAAGGTGTGCACAACCGTGCTATTGAGGAGCGCCTAGGTGGCTCCCCACCTCTCCAACATAGACGTACTTCTCTTGAGAAGGAACTACGGAAAACATATCTTTGTCTCCTTGTTTACACTTGTGGTTTATCTTGTTACCTTTTGTTTTACTTCCGTTGCGTATCTTATCTTGTATCACATAGGTTGCTCACCTAGTTGCACATCTAGAGAACCTTGTTATATATTGTTTAGCCATAACTAAAAGGAAAAGAATAAAAATTGGTATTCAACTGATACTCCAAAACGTATCTCCTTTTCTGAACACTTTTCTTATTGTTTTCCTCTAAACTTGTGAGTTTTGGATACCACTAACAAGGACTAACGCTGTTTTCAGCAGAATTGCATTGGTGTCTCGTTTTTCTGCAGAAAAAATAAACTTTCCGGAAAATGCCCACAAATAACACCCCATTGGTCTTAAAATACCAGAAGACCCCGGAAGCCAAAAGGGGGCCACGAGGGGGGCACGCCACCCCCCGGCGCCCTATTCCCCCTTGGCCGCGCCGCCTGGTGGTGTGGCCACCCCGGGACCCCCTCGGACTCCCCTTTCGACTACATAACGCCTTCAACCCTAAAACAACAGGGGTTTGTCATATTCCACAGACACACAACAGAGCGCCACCGCCACCCCGAACCTTGATTCGGGGATCAGAAGTTCCTGTTCTGGCGCCCCGCCGGGACGGGGATTTGAAGGAGATCATCGCCATCGACACCGCCACCTCTTCTCCATCAACCATCCATGTTTCCCCCGTCCATGTGTGAGTAAACACCGATGTAGGCTGAGAGGGATGGAAGGGATTGGATGAGATTGATCATGTAATAATGCCAGATTGTTAGGGCATAGTGCATAGTATCCATTGTTAGTGTTTTCTACCGTTGTTGCAACTTGTTGTGCTTAATGCTTGTCACTAGGGCCCGAGTGCCATGATTTCAGATCTGAACATGTTATTGTTTCATGAGTACAATGTTGTTTCTTGATCATATCTGCAAGTTGTCTTACACATGTCATTCTCCGGAACCTGAGGCCCCAAAGTGACAGAAATTGGGACATCCGGAGGGGATGGTTGTGATGTGAGGATCACGTGTGTTCACGAAGTGTTAATGCTTTGCTCCGGTGTTTTATTAAAAATGAGCACCTTAATTACCAGTAGTTTCCCTAGAGGCCCCGCTGCCACGGGCTGGTAGGACAAAAGATGTTGTGCAAGTTTCTCATTGCGAGCACGTATGACTATATTGGAACACATGCCTATGGTTTGCCTACATGTTTGATGTTTTATATTATTATCTACAATCCCCTTGTTAGATTATTACAGGCCCTATGTTATCCATGCAACGCCCGTCCATCCATTCCGTCTATGCCTACGGTACTTCCCATACTGTTGTTTTCCGCGATTGCTACTGTTGTTACTATTTTACTACTGCTGTTATTTTATCTCTATTGCTGCTATAAAACTCTTATCACTGATAAATTGTTGTGAGCAACTCTACTTTCAGATGCAGCTGAATTGACACCTCAGTCATTAAGGCTAATAAATATTCTTTGGCTCCCCTTCTGTCGAATTAATAAATTTGGATTTTACTTCCATCGAAGACTGTTGTGATCCCCTATACTTGTGGGTCATCATCAACCTATTCACCCCCCTCTAGTTGACCATATTGCACTTTCAATCATGTCATGTCAAGATAGCCAACGTCATACTCTATGTTACACTAAATTTGAGCATGCAAATAACCACTTGATTAGGTAGTATAGAGTGACATCGAATAAACTCTATGCTAGGATGTGTGATCCCCATAGAAATGCTAATCATAAATATAGAATACTTAATTGCATAAATATTTACCTTTTCTTTGTGTGATATATGCGTGTGAAATGCTTAGGCCTGAGTCAATTCATCGCTTCTTACCACGTTATCATAGGAGCATTAATACCTTAAGGGACTACAAGTACAATGCATTCTTTAGATGATATATCTAAACTTAACGATTTTGTGCTCATGTATTGATTTGATTGGTTATTAACCTTTTTTTTGTATGGTGACGTGCAAATATTTTATCTTAGCTAAGATACAACCTCATTCTCTCTTACCATTAATTACTATGCCACGTCAGCAAAACAAAATGTCGATAAAACTGTGCTAAGGAATCTCCATTGGCATAAGCCTTATGGACCATCTTCAATATTTTACTACTCCCTCTGTCTCAAATTAATTGTCACAAACTTTGACAAAGCTGGATGTATCTAACACTAAACTGTGTCTAGATATATCCACTTTTTTCAAACTTTGCGACAATTAATTTGAGACGAAGAGAGTACAAAAACACAATTTACTTTGATGCACCGCATTAATAAAAATTTATATCCCTCGCATTACATATTGTAGTTTGCGTACTAGTTTTACTATTGCATTTGTTTTACTAAATTTTTATTTTATTTTACACTTTGTTTTCATATGATCTAATAACATTGTGCCTAACAACCACGCAGTTGAGTTTGGGACAGAATGTAATTTATTGCTTCCTTGCAGACGTTGGTCGAGAGGAGAAGAGACTCGGTTATCCCCATGTTTGATAATAAATCCTAAGTCGTCTTTGTGTAAAAGAAAATTCATTAGCTGCATCGCTCTGCCCTTGCAGTTTCTAGAAATTGAAATTGGTACATGATCCCTATTTATACAAATGAAAATCATGTATTTTTAAACAGAGGAGTAGATAAAATAGTGCCCATCAGCGTGCTAAACCTGTCGGGCAGGCCGCTTACATGGCTGGGGACATGGTGGATTGCATAGGCGGATCCGGAGGGACGAGCGGTGGGCAGCCCCCCCCCCCTCCCCCCACATGGGCCGGCAACCCCCAACGAGTTTCAGCAGGGACTAGTACTACTGTGTAGTTTTCGTAACTGTACGGCCATTAGCGCAAGTCTTTTAGCACAATTCCCTTAAAGCGGTTTGTATTCTAACTAGATGGATTATACAATGCACATAGTTATCGGCAAGGACTGCTAATTAGGAGTGTTTAGTCTAGATGTAATTATTAACGTGCAATTGCACCACAAAAGGCGCCAAAAAATAGATGGGAAGTATAGTACTCCCTCCGATGCTAAAAAAAGTGTTGTCACAAATGAACCAATCCGGCCCATACAACTTATAGGTATAGCTCCCGACGCTTTTTTAGGATCGAAGGGAGAATATTTATCTTAGAATTTTGCTACCCTCTAAAAATGAAGAATAAATAATTAATGACCACTTCACTATAAGAAAAATGTGAATATAACAAGGAGATGGAGCTAGCTCCCATATCATTTTTGTTGATACACGAACTCCTAACTGAAATGTTGAGGAAATAGTAGAATTCACATGAAGCAAAAACCGAAAGCTAAATACGGTACACTAGTTATTTTCTTTCTCGCCCTCCTATGGTCAAATCCTGGATCCATCCCTGGTGGATTGGCTCCGCCCGACAGCCTCTATGGCGAGCAAGAAAACTTTCCAATAGTTTTTAGTCTTTTTTTTTTCAAAAAATGGCATTTCCTTCCATCGATCCCTGCAGGTAAAAAGGAGAAACGGCTGATTGTTAGTCGGTGATGTATGCGCAAAGCATCTATGGCCTCGCACCTTGTCGGTTTGGCTCGATCGTGAGAAACCACGTGTACTCGTGGGGCTTAATAGAATCCCTAGGAATATTACTTTTAGTCACCGGGGTCACGTGATGGTCCTGATGGAGCATCGATGCACGCTCGATGGAACCACCGTCGATTCAGGCGTTAAATAATTCGTACAGGCGTTAGGTCTAAACTAGAGCAGGATATAACATTATTTATTCATCGTCGATGGTTATCTTTCCACGATCGAAATCATACATATCTAAATACAAATTGTTAGACCAGCAAGCACAGGTTAGATAATGCCATGCAGAGCTCCAGGGCACCAAAATCGATCAAGTGTAGCTTTGTAATCCATGGCAAGGACAACTTCGAAATATTACAGTAAAGTTTTCTAGTAATAGATTTTGAAAATTAATAAGAACAATATCCAATAATTAATGTATATATCTACCTAGTGCGCTGTGAACCACGGGAGCTCCTTTCAGGTTGACCGCGGGCACGGTGACGAGTGCGCGCGACGCGCGGGGTCTGGTGGGTTCTACTCTCTCCCCTTTTTCTTATCTACCTAAACCGTTCCTTTCTCTCTCTAGCCTTATCTATTCACGCCTACCAGCCATGATTCTCTTCTTATTTCTCTCACAGTCTCGCAACACGGTGAAAAAAGGAGGCCAACGACCGCAACTAAGCCGGAGCCGGTGACGCCGCGGGATATGACAACGACGATGATGGACCAAGCCGGAGAAGGCGCACGACGCAGAGGCGGCGGCGCCGGCGGAGGCTTGGAAGAAACTTAACGGTGGGGGTGGGGAGTCTACCGTCGCAGGAGAAGAAATACTGCCGGACTTAGAGGGATGGCCGCGGGCCGTGGTGGATCGGCAGAGGTGGCGATCGGAGGAGGATGGGGCGGCGAGCCGGCCGCGGGCGATGGCGGTCTGGAGTTCGGCAGCAGCGGCGCTGCTCTCTTCCTTTCCTCTCCGGCAGCGTCATGAGCATTCTCTTTTCTCTTGGCTTGGTTCCGACGATGCTCCGTTCCGACAAGGCACCTGTGGGATATCCGAATTTCGATCGTGCCCACGGGTGATCGTAACCTAGCATCTGTCTGAACGGGCACTAGGCAACAAACATTAGGCGGGTGATCATGAAATGCCCCCGCTACAACGCTTGGCAAACCTAATGGCACCATTTCGATTCCGTTGACACGGTCGTGAGAGACACGTGACCCACTGTTTCAAAGCACCAATGTAGTTTGCCGAGCGCCAATGTTGAGACCTAGTATATCTACTTCTACATGCTGAGCGCGGAGCAAAAAAAATATAGGCATACAGGTAATTTGCCGATTTTCTCTCCGATTTTTCGTTCATATGGTGTGCATGCGGAGCGCCCGATAAATAGCACCAGGCGAACCCGAGGCACTCGACAATTACCCCGTTTCTGCTAGTGTCAAGGACCTTCCCAATGTATAGCGTATTTTCTGCGAACTACAAAAAGTTGCTCCATTTCAGAGTATCTTTTTTTTAGAAATGAGAGCCTTGACCTGCATCAAATTGATGCACACGGCTGGATTTTATTAAAAAAGAGAACATCAAATGATTCTCCTCTTACAACTCACGGGTCACTCAAAGTGGCCACAACCACCAACAAAGAAAGATTACAACAATATGCATGTATGCGTCGGTCATTAAGCCACCCACCCTGGCTGCAAATAACCCGAACGACCGCCATCATTCGAGCACAACCTGTATCCATAAGTCCTTGCTGCTCCGCATGTAGGAGGAAAGATCACAGGTGAATGTAAGAGACCGCCATGTTTATAACCTGGAAAAATGAACACCCTTTTTCTTGTCAAACAGAACACTATTTCGACAATTCCAAACAGCCCAAAAAACAGCAGCAACGCCTATTCGTATACGTGCCTTTGTCTTCTTATCAGTTCCATTCAACCATGTACCAAACATATTCGCGATGGAGATCGAAGGGAAAATACTAAAAGTAAAGTGCAAAAGGCGCCATATATGCCGCATAAAGGACAAGATATAAAAAGATGATGAACGGTTTCATCATGATCGTAAAAAACACACTTCTTACCACCTGTCCAATTGCGTTTGATTAAATTATCTGTAGTAAGTATAACTTTGCGGTTGAGAAACCACAAAAATATTTTAATTTTCAAAGGTACCTTTAGTTTCCACAAATACTTACGCAGGTATGGTTGCGTTTGATTAAATTTCAGAGTATCTAAAGATTACATCCTTAGGTGAAGGCTCGCATTTCTAGGGACGTTTGGCGTTCTAAAAGAGGAATACATTTTTTGATAAAGAAAAAAAAAGAGGAATACATGTTATGCATCGTCATCTTGTCGCGAGAAGTTAGCATAAAACTTGTATCAATTCGCCATCAGATCGAGTCAGTTTAGGGGTTTTTGTAAAAAATCTGGTAGATTTTTGCTACGAAAACCGAAACTGGTGCTAAACTAAAATCTAGCTGGAATAACAGTAGCTTTATGCTAACTTCTTTTGACGCGATACTTTGGTAGAAGAAAAACCCATGGTATATATGGTGATAAAATTGGCCTCAACTTTGGCAATTGAAGTATTTACAGAAACTATACCCAAATACTAGTTTCGTGCTTTAAAACAGAACCGTGCTAAACTGATGGGCCACTGTACTAAACTGTATTTGCCAGATAACAGTAAGTAACCGAACACTCATGGCTACAACTCGATCTGGATTTGCATTGGGTAATTTGGTCCGGGGTGACTCCCTCTAATCCCTGTTGAGGTTATAAATAGAGAACCCTGTGAACGTCAGGAAGGCACGCCCACCCACCCACCCAGTCATCTATTGCCACAGCTGGTAAAAGAGATCGCTAGCAGCTAGCCACACGTGCAGGAAAGGCCCGATGGCGTCGTTGACCATGGCAGCAATGCTGTGCGTGGTCGCGGCGCTGCTCTCTCCGGCGGCCATTTCGTCGGCCACGCCGTCGGTAATCTCCATGCGTACCGACGAGCTGGAGCGCACGAGCCCCCCTCCTCCTGCCCTGGGGGCCCTCACCCCGGACTACCACGACGAGTCGTGCCCGAACCTGCAGCAGATGGTGCGCACCGCTGTGGAGGAAGCGTTCCAGGAAGATATCGCCATCGCCGCCGGCCTCCTCCGCATCTTGTTTTTTTTAGATAAAAGGCAAATAATGCCCTACTTTAGATTAGTAAAGCAAAGAGTTTTGTTCAAACACCGACGAATACCATACATGCTGAGGGCGAACAGCTTAGCCCAACCGAAAAGCAGCTAAAGATGGGGGGGCCGGCCTCCCCAGGACAGACCGGAAAGAAGAGCTAGGAATGCAGTAAAGAAGGCGCAGGTGGAAGCAGAGCGCGGAAGATGGCCTGGAGCGAAGTGGCAAGCCGCAGTAGCGTCGTCTTGTCAGGCTCCTTTGCGAGATTTGCCCAAACCTGCAAAAACAGTGACATTTTGAAAATGACATCAGCCGGACGTTTCGGGGCGATGGCTTCGATTGCAAGTTTATTTCGAGTGAGCCAGAGAGCCCAACTAAGCGCCGCAAACAGCACCCAGCTGGTGCGGCGCATCTTGTACAGCGACTGCTTTGTCATTGGTGTACGTTGGTCACGTACAGTTTCTTCTTTGATGAACATCAGTCACCTAGTTTTACTTGCTAGCTTACATGTATTTTCTGATTGGTGGCATGTGTATAGAGTGGCTGCTACGGGTCGCTTCTCCTTAACGGTACCTACAGAGTGGGCGACAGAGTGTTCTTCAGCGAGCAGGTTTTCGAGCCGAACATGAGGTTGCAGCCCAAGGCGCTGCAGCTCATCGAGGACATCCGCGCCAAGGTGCACGACGCCTGCGGCTGTAAGGAGATTAGGGTTTGGGGTGAAACGCACACCCCCCAATGGGGGGTTGTCCGGTTTATATATTACTATCAACAGAGTTACAATGTACATACACGTATATACAAATACGTATTCTATCAGCCCCCATCAATCTCAACTATGGGAAACATATGGAGATTGCGCTTACACTCCTGAAACAAGTGAGGAGGCAGCGGTTTTGTAAAGATATCGGCAGGCTGATCTCGTGAAGTAACAAACCGGACTTGCAACAACCCTTGAGCAACTCGTTCTCGGACAAAATGGAAATCAACTTCAATATGTTTTGTCCGCGCGTGGAAAACTGGGTTAGAAGATAGATAGGTAGCACCCATGTTGTCACACCATAGAACAGGTGGAGAACACTGTCGAACACCAAGTTCCTTAAGCAGGGCTTCAACCCAAATTAATTCGGCAGTTGCATTGGCAACAGCCTTGTACTCAGATTCCGTGCTTGAGCGTGACACAGTGGCTTGCTTACGAGAGCTCCAAGCAACCAAATTCTCACCATGAAAGAGAGCATATCCCCCCGTAGAGCGACGATCAGCTACATCGCCAGCCCAATCAGCATCAGAATAAACAGACACCGAACTGGAGACTGAAGGACGAAGAAAAATCCCATGATCCAGAGTACCATTGACAAAACGAAGAATCCTCTTAACAGCTGACCAATGTTCCTCTGTGGGTGTATGAAGGAACTGGCACACACGATTAACAGCAAACGATAAATCAGGCCGAGTGAGAAGAATATACTGAAGACCCCCAACGATACTCCGATATGTGGTAGCATCCTCCTCACACAACAGAGGACTATCTGCAGGAAACAGTTTGACAGAGACTGACATGGGCGTATCAGCGGGTTTACACTTGAGCATACCCGCACGCTGGAGAAGATCAAGCGCATATTTGCGCTGAGTCAACGAGAGACCACCAGAACGACGAGTTACCTCAACTCCAAGGAAGTAATGAAGGGGTCCAAGATCCTTAACTGCAAACTGTTGTCGAAGGCCGAGCAGTAAACGATCAATAGCCTGTGATGAGGAGCTGAGGACAATAATATCATCAACATATACCAGTAAATATACCGTAACATCAGTCCGCTGAAGAATAAACAAGGATGTGTCAGCAGTAGACTCCACAAAGCCATGCTGTCGTAGCACTGAAGCAAGACGTGCATGCCACGCACGAGGAGCCTGTTTAAGCCCATAAATAGCTTTAGTAAGATGACAGAGATGACGAGGACGCTCAGGATCCTCAAAACCAGGGGGCTGACGCATAAAAACCTCCTCCTCAAGAACTCCATGCAAAAAGGCATTCTGAACATCAAGCTGACGCATAAACCAGCCACGAGTAACTGCAAGTGAGAGAAGCAGACGAATAGTGGTAGGTTTAACTACAGGACTGAATGTGTCCTCATAGTCGAGTCCATAGCGTTGTTTGAAACCTTTAGCAACCAGTCGAGCTTTATATCTCTCAATAGTCCCATTAGCATGCCTTTTTACTTTGAAAACCCACTTTGAATCAATAATATTAATACCAGAACGAGGAGGAGTAAGTTGCCATGTACCATTTTTTAGGAGAGCATCAAATTCTGCCTCCATTGCTGCACGCCAGTGAGGAATACCCATGGCAACTCGAAAATGACGAGGCTCGGAGTGTGGATCAGCAGCAGATTTGGCAACACACGTAGCGAGCCAAGCAATAGTGTCAGCAGGGAGTTTACTTGGTCGATGAATACCGCGAAGACTGCGAGTAACTGGCCGAAGTGAATCATCAGGAAGGGGCACAGTAGGCGCAAGAACCAGATTCGGCGAAGTAGTAGACGACGTGGCCGAAGAATTCCGTGGCGAGACGGTGGACGACGTGGCAGATGTCGTCGACGTCGATGGAGTAGCAGCCGGGTGCACAGGGGCCGCAGGACGGAGCGGATCAGAAGATCCGGTGGACCCCACGGAATCCGGGGTGGCAGGCGGTGTCGACTGCCGCGCGAGCGAGCCAGCTGGCGACGCGGCATCCCGCTCGACAGGGGAGGATGCGGGGCCTCGCAACGGAGGCGAACCAGGGAGCTCCACCTGGTGGACCGGTGGTGGACGGAGTCCACGCAACGGCGTACGCGGAGGGTCGCACTGCATGCGCTGCATGCGATCGTCGTCATGGCGCGGCTCCTCCGCGCGAGTAGAGTCCAGCGGCGACGATTCCTCGAGGAGCTGAAGACGAGCACCTCGACCGGTACCTGCACCATGATTAGGGAGCAACGACGGTGCATGCGCATAATCTTCAAATTGGTCAAGCGAAAGAGGAAGAACAGTGGAAAAATTAGGAGAATCAGTGGATGGCAAATTGGAGAAAGGGAAAACAAGTTCATCAAAGACCACATCCCTACTAATATAGACACGATTAGAGGGGACATGTAGGCACTTGTAACCTTTATGAAGGGGACTATACCCAAGGAAAACACATTTTTTGGATCGAAACTCAAGTTTATGCTTGTTATAGGGACGGAGATTGGGCCAACATGCACACCCGAACACTTTAAAGAACGTATAGTCAGGTGTTTCTCCCAAAAGACGCTCAAGAGGAGTTTGCATATTGATGACACGGGTGGGCATACGATTAATGAGAAAGCATGCAGTCACAAAGGCATCGTTCCAAAACCGAAACGGAACAGAAGCATGTGCTAAGAGAGCGAGCCCAGTCTCAACTATATGACGGTGTTTTCGTTCGGCACTCCCATTCTGCTGATGTGTGTGGGGACAGGAGACACGATGAGAGATGCCTATCTTTTGAAAGAAGACATCAAGTTTGATGTACTCACCACCCCAGTCAGACTGAACATGCACAATTTTGTGATTAAGAAGACGCTCAACATGGGATTGAAACTGTAAGAAAACGTTAAAAACATCACTCTTACGTTTAATGAGATATAACCATGTAAATCGACTATAAGCATCCACAAAACTGACATAGTAATTATGACCACTGACTGAAGTTTGGGCAGGGCCCCACACATCTGAATAAATAAGCTCTAAAGGAGCAGTTATTACATGCTGAGAAAGTGAAAAAGGGAGTTGATGACTCTTGCCTTGCTGACAGGCATCACACACTAAACTGGATTTATTGGACACTGTGGGAAGATTATTACGACTGAGAACATGCTGAACAACCTGGGATGAAGGATGACCTAAGCGTGCATGCCACTGCATAGGGGAGGCCTTAACGGCAGTGAGGACTTGTTTGACCGCAGGAGCATCAAGCGCGTACAGACCACCCCGCCAGCGACCTCTAAGAATTATGGCCCGCGTGTCCAGGTCCTTAACAAAAACACTGTTAGGATGGAACTCAACAAGCACATTATTATCATGCGAAAGTTTATGAACTGACAACAAATTCCTAGCAACAGCAGGGACATGCAGCACATTGCGAAGATAAAGTGGCCTAGAAGATGGAGAGGGAAGGATTGCTTGACCAACATGAAGTATACGCATACCTGAACCGTCGGCCGTATGAACCTGATCCTTCCCTTGATATGCCTCCCTCATATGAAGTTTTTCCATCTCAGCAGCAAAGTGATCGGTGGCTCCTGAATCCACGTACCAAGTAGGATCAACTGGCATAGTGGATGTGTGTCCCTGTGGCTGTGCTGAAGGGCCATAAGCATGATTCGCCATAGAGAGTTGGCGTTGAAGAAAACGTCCATCATTGTACATGCCAAGAAACGATTGATCAAATCGTTTGAAACACCGAGCGGAGACATGACCAGGGGCGTCACACAGCTGACAGATGGTCGCTGCGCGTGTGCCTCCCTGGCGACCATCATCGCGCCCACGCCAGTCCGGGCGTGCGTCGGGGCGGGCAGCAGGAGCCTGGCCGGGAGGTCGCGGCTGAAAGCCCGCAGGCTTGGGTGCCGCAGTCTGACCGGGGCGGTAAGGCGAGGCACCCCCCGGGTTCTGCGTCTTGGTCTGCTTGCCGAATCGGGCCGCATTGGCCTGATGAGCAATGGCGCGACGACTGTCGACGCGCTGCTCGGTGGAGAGAAGACGGGCATACAAATCATGCGAGGGCATCGGCACGTCGCGATCACGAACAAGCTCAACAAGTGAATCGTACTCTTCATCGAGGCCATCAAGCACGAAGTTATTGAACTCATATGGGCGAAGCGGTTGGCCGATCGACGCAAGTGTGTCGGCAAGGTTCTGAATTTTCGCGAAGTAGACGGCGATGGAGGAGTCCAACTTCTTGATCTTTCCGAGTTCGGAGCGGATGTGAGATGCACGTGCAGATGATCGAGCGGCATAGGTGCGCTCAATAATGGTCCACGCCTGAGCCGAACTCTCGGCGAACATGATCATCGCGCCGACAGCAGGCGTCGTAGAGGAGAGGATCGCGGACAGGATAGCCTGATCCTGCTGTACCCAAGCCGCAAAGGCGGGGTTGGGGGAGATCACCGGGGCAGCACCACCTTCCTGAGGGAGGGAGACGGTGGACGGAGGGCACGGAAAGGTTCCCTCCACGTACCCGTGAAGAAGATTGCTCCGGAGCTGGGAGACAACCTGAGCACGCCATAGGAGATGAGTCTCGGGAGCGAGCTTGACGGTGATGTGTTGGCCGAAGTAGATCGGCCCGGAGGACGTCGAGCCGGAGGACATTGTAGTCACGGGGGCGGACGGCTGGAGCGCGGCAAGATCGGCCGCGGAAGGAGCAGTAGATGGCGCCGTCGAGAGAACCGAGGAGGCGTCGGAGGAGACGGCGGCGGCGGAGGAAGACTTGGATGCGGCGGAAGTCATTGATCGGATCTAGTTAGGCTGATACCATGTAAGGAGATTAGGGTTTGGGGTGAAACGCACACCCCCCAATGGGGGGTTGTCCGGTTTATATATTACTATCAACAGAGTTACAATGTACATACACGTATATACAAATACGTATTCTATCAGCGGCCACACCGTCTCCTGCGCCGACATCACCGTCCTCGCCGCCCGCGACGCTGTCGTCGTGGTACGTACGTAGCGGCAGCGCAAATACATTATTATCTGCACACATACAAGGGTAACACAAATTAACCTCAGCAATCAATTCAACTAGACAATTCCCCGCGCGTTGCTGCGGGAATTGTTTGTAATATATATTTTAATGTTATTTGGTTGCATGACAGAGAAATATGTGTATTGGTAATGTGAGATTTGAACTGATGAAACTTATGATTTATTTTATTTGCATGTAATTATAAAAACTGTATTAAATAAGTAGCATAGGAATTTGTCAACATTCTTTAGACTTTATGCTGGGTGTCCTCTTCCTTGAGGATAAGATGGAAATGTGGTGTTCCTTTCTTCAGGAATTCAACGATGTATTTGGCAGCCTTGAATGGGTGGTCCTCGGGGAGCTCCGTAGTGTTTTTTTCACGTGAAACGCTTCCTTTTAAAGTGATGTACATTGGTGGTTTCGTAGCATTCTTCAAGTCTTCAATAGCCTCCATGTATTGTTTGTTAGTTTCTCTGGCAGATGGAGAAGGATAGGGCGGGAGAATCTTCTTTGGTGCATCAGGGTGCATCCTGGAGAAATTGGTATCTCTTCGTTAAATATGGTAAGCGTGTAAAACATTTATGCATGTAGTAGCCTTACCTGCTGGCTTCTTCCATATTGTTTGTCTTTTTGCTCATATAAAAACTTTTGTAGAAAAAAAGATGATGAAATTGCAGGGTGTATAGTCTTTTGGTTGGTGTTATATAGATGTTCTGCGGCCACAGATGGTTCTAGTCGGGGAGCAGGATTTGGTGATCGTGGACGTTTTGGACGTCCACGGGGACGTGCCATTCTCGTAGGACGTTCACGACCAAGGGGAGCTGAATGGGCACCCATAGTACGCAAAGAACTTTCTGGTCTATCCATGGTGACAAATCTAACAAACGCCAGTGGGTTGAAAGGGGTGAAGGGTGTTACTAAATATAGCGTGAACTATTGTGAAATTATATTTACTTACTTATGTAACAACAGATAGATTTTCACGAATCGAATGAAAGATTAAGCAAGTAACTATCTGATATTGATATAGAACGAAGAAAGTAAAAAAATATGGAAAGAATACCAACGGGAGCTGCGAGGAAAGGTGAAGTGGAATTGTTTACCGTCTAAGGCGTTCAGGACCTGATGAAGTAAAAAGACAGCAGTACGAAGTCATGTAGTTGTAGTTTGGTACATAAAAATTTGTGTATGTACCAAGGTAACGTGCTGATTTATTTTTATAAAATTACATGAATGTATGTTAGATTTCCTCCTGTAAGAGGTGTACAATAATCATGTAATGAAAAAAAAATAGGGAGATGTACCGCACGAATGCAGACGTTACTACGGCAATACCACTAAATAATAAACTTTTAAAACCGAAGGTACGTACATGAGCAAAGGGCAGCTGATACACATTGATAAAGGTAACCATGGAAATGATTGGTGCCTATGATCGGAAATGCTAGTTTGTGATTCAGTAATTTTCCTAAGCTTATGGATGTAGGAATTACCATCAGTATCCTTGAGTGTGGTGTGTAACGATAGAGGAATAAATACGGATTATTGGGCGGTGGAGGCGTCCAACACCTGAGGCAGTACAAAACTATTAAACACAGAGTACGAAGAAATCATGAGCATGGTCAATGAGAAACGTGGAGCAAGGATAAAGCAGTAAGAACATAGATGTAGGAAGTACCAAAAGGAGCTTTCAGAGTGTCGTGCAAGGATAAAGATCCAAATACGGATTCCTGGGCGGTGGAGTCGTTCAGCACCTGACGCAGTACAAAAAAATCAGAACAGGGAGCATGAATAAAATCTGAGGGAGTCAATCAGGAACCAAAAAATATGATGGCTCACCCGCGGCGGCGACAGCATGAGCTTGCTGATAGAAGCCCCACCCGTGTTGGGACCGATAAGAAGAAATGCGGCAGTGGGCTCAGACTTTAAAGAGGGGAATTTGTGCGCGCACTCGTCGGACGCCGCCATCGGTTTCCTGTTCTTCCGGAGATCGTGGGGAGAGGAAGTGAGTGCACTAACGGGGCTGATTGGGAAGAAGAAACGGAAACCTTTAATTGTCATAGTGGATGTGAAGCTCGTTTCCATGGCCAGATCCGTACGGCCGGAGGAACCTGCCGATGGAGAAGAGGAAGTGTAGATGGGTTACGTGTGGGCTTTTGGCTTTTGGGTTACACTAATGAGTTGGGCCCATATGGTCAAGTGGTAATCGGTTGGAAAAAGAATTATTTGCTTGCCAGAACGTACAGAAGGTCCATTCGGTGGCTAACCTGAAACTGCCGAATATGAGGTGGATTGGGGGACGACATGGACCAATCATATGATTGCTTATGTGCACAGCCTGCATGTTGAGAGAAATGGAATTAGTGGGTTCCTCCCATTTAGATATGTTAGATTGCAGTCCGGCGGGCACTCGTACGATCTGGTGTTGGGCCGGAACGACACCACCTTGCCCGCTCGGTGGCAGGATGTCTACAGCCTCCCGGCTCCGACCTACAGAGCAGAGGAGCTCATATACTATTTCAGTCACTATCTCGGCCTCGACGAGCTGGACCTGGTGGCGCTCTCGGGCGCGCACACCATCGGCAAGGCGCACTGCGCCAGCATCTCGAACCGCTTCGCCCAACGGGAAGACGCCGAGTTCGTCCAGAGGCTCGCCGCCAACTGCTCCGCCGACAGAGACCGGCTGCAGGACCTTGACGTGAGCAGTCCCAGAGTGTTCGACAACGCCTACTACCGCAACCTGGTGGCGGGGCAGGGGGTGCTCAGCACCGACCAGACGCTCATGCAGAACCCGCGCACAAAGGAGCTGGTCGAAGGCTTCGCGGACGACGAGTGGTGGTTCTTCAACCAGTTCGGCACGTCCATGAAGAAGGTGTCGTTGCTGGGCTGGGAATTTCCTGGGGCGCGAGGGGGCGAGATCCGCCGCTTCAGCTGCTTCAGACCCAACTCTGACGGTCCCGCCGACCAGGCCTGATCCATCTGCAACAAATCACATCGGCATCCGCTTCTTATATGTATTTCCAGTTTAATAAGCGCTGACTAGCTAGTGAGTGAGATACATCGCTAGACCGCGAGCGTGTCCAACACCTATGCCGGCCACAGCTCGTTTTACGTTTTACCTGCACTAAACTCTTAATCTTCGTTCTATGCTCTGCCACCGCTTGCTGTGACTCGGATGAATATTATATCGACATGCTTTCAGATGACAAACAAAGGGTTTTTATCATTCTTGCCACTATGATGGATCTCATCTTCAGAAATGCCATTCGATCGGTCTAATGCTCAAAAACCTCGCTGCTCCCTTAGTGCGATAATCCGTTTTGCCATTCTGCAGTCAAGTGGCATTCCAAATATTATTACTCTGTCTCTAGAAAATGACATTTTCAAAATTACTAAGGTGTAAGGTCTTATCCATGCCTTATTCTGAAAACCTAGGATTTTTTTTAGATAAAAGGCACAAGGACCAACTTTGAATTAACAAAGCTCGACAGGTTCACACAAGTTTTACAAATGCTGGGCATACAGCTTCGCCAAGGAAAATACATGCAGCGGCATACAGCTTCGCCAACAGGAAGGAAATAGCGGAAATAAAACAACTAGTCGCACATGACAGGGATAAAGCTAGCACAAGGCACCCATGCAGCAGCCCACAGCTAAGGTTTGGACGGGAAGCGGCAAGCCTGATGAGTCCTCCTGAGGTCCTCCACCATCCGTCTCGAAGAGCATCTGTCCTCAGGCTTCATCGCGAGGGACCACAGCTGCAAGAACACCAAAGATTTGAAGATAATGTCAGCTGGGTGACGAATAATCGACCCCTCAATAGCGTGTTTATTTCTAACATGCCAGAGCGCCCAAGCTAAGGCAAGAAATAACGCCTAGACCGCCCGACGAACCCCACCCGACAGCGACGCTAAGATGGAGTGAAACTCCGTGAAGTTGGCGGGCGTCCAGGAATTCCCCAAAACCTAGCGCAGTGCGCTCCAGGCGAATTTAGCTAAGGAACACCCAAACAAGATGTGATCCGCATTTTCAGGAGCCGCGCAGAGGGAGCACTTCCCATCGGAGGGGCCGGCCCGCGTAGCGAGCTGAAGGCCAGATGGGAGTCGATCGAGGATCAGTTGCCAGGCGAAGACCTTTATCTTGAGCGGCAACGAGTTACTCCAAACATCCTGCGCGAAGGCGGCGCTAGTTCCTCGGGACAGGGCCTCGTACATGGACTTAACCGTATAGGTCCCGGAAGGGTCGAGAGACCAGGAGACTATGTCGGAGCCGCCGGAAAGATCAGTGGAGTTGATAATGAGGTCCAGCTCTCTCCAAAGGGCCATGGTCGCCTGATTAAGCGTCCGGCGGAAGCGGCAACCCGATCTCACTATGTCCGCGACCGACGCCCCTTGGTCGTCACAGATACTAAAGAGGGCAGGGAACTTGTGGCAAAGGGGACCCTCCCCATGCCACCAGTCTGCCCAAAAGGATGTGCGCTACCCGTCGGACACTCCATGTTTGACTCCTATCTTGAATAGGTGTTTAATTTTATGAAGGCTTTTCCAGAACTGCGATCCCCCTCGAGGTGCTCGCGAAGATGTCCCCCGACACGGTGTATTTGTTGCGCGTAATAGAAGCCCAAATGGATCCGTCCCCCTGGTACAACTTCCAAATCCACTTAAGGAGGAGCGCCTCGTTCATTTTCAGTGAGTTGATGAGACCAAGGCCCCCTGCCTCTTTAGGGCGGCAGATCAAAGGCCAATTAACCATATGATATTTGCGATCCAGGCCCGCGCCTTCCCAAAAGAATCTGGCGCGGATAGCATCTAACTCCTTGTGCGTGCCCTTCGGGAGGAGGAACAGCCCCATAGCGTACATGGGGAGGTTGTCTAGGCACGCATTGGAGAGAATGAGACGGCCACCGGAAGATAGGAAACGTCCCATCCAAGGTTCAATTTTCCGTGCCAGCTTAAGGATAAGGAACGCCCATTGTTCCTTGCTTAACTTGGAGTCCGAGATAGGGAGACCAAGGTAGGTTAAGGGGCATTTTCCTAGTTTACAGTTCAGCATCCTAGCTACCCTTAGATGGATGTCCTGAGGTTGATTTAGCACAATTACCTCGCTTTTGTGGTAGTTTATCTTTAAGCCCGACATGCTCTCAAAGCACACTAGCAGGAACTTGAGGTTGGCCACTTCTAAATCGCTACCCTGGATTAGAATGATTGTGTCGTCCGCATATTGAAGGTGGGTAACCCCTCCAGGGACCAGGTGCGGGACCACTCCCTTAATGTGTCCCGCTTCGCTAGCCTTTGAGAGGATAGCCGAGAGGCCTTCAGCTACATAGTTAAAAAGGAGGGGGGATAACGGGTCGCCCTGCCGAACTCCCCTCTTATTTCTAAAAAAGGGGCCCATCTCCCCGTTGATGCTAATGGCCGTCTGGCCGCCCGAGACCAGCTGCGATATGCGGTGGATATATCCCGCGTTGAACCCTTTTCGACGGAGGACTTCGAGGAGGAACTCCCAATTGACCCGGTCATATGCCTTCTCGAGTCAAGTTTAAGGAGAATTCCTCCTAGCTTTTTAGCTTTCATTTCGTGGACGATCTCGTGGAGGGCAAGAGCGCCATCGAGGATAAAACGTCCTTTAATAAACGCTGACTGGTTGGGGCTAATAGTTTTGTGAGCGATGGGATCGAGACGCGAGGCGAAGGCCTTGGAGATGATCTTTAAAATCACGTTGATCAATGCGATGGGCCTAAATTGCGAGATAGAGTCCGCCCCCCCCCCCCCCCCCCCGGATCTTTGGGATAAGGGTAAGGACACCAAAATTAAGTCTTGAGATATCAATGCGCCCAGGCATGAAATCGTTGAGAATGTGGAGGACGCCATGTCTAACCATGTTCCAACATTTCTTAAAGAAAGGGACCGGGAACCCATCCGGTCCCGGTGCTGTGTCGGATTTCATCTCCTTGACGATAACTTCCAACTCGACCTCAGAGAAGGTTCTGATTAAGCTCTCATTGTCTCTCGCAGACACTAATTGAGCTCTCGTCCAGAGGTTGGCAACCAGGCCAGCGTAGCGGGGGGCCGAGGAGCCGAGGAGCTCTCTGTAGAAGGAGTAGATGTGCTCCTGAAGTTCAATCTTTCCGGATATAGTCCCTGACTCGGAAACTAGCGAAGTGATCAGACACTTTCTTCTTTGACCATTGGCCACAGCGTGGAAATACGCGGTGTTGGCATCCCCCTGGAGTGCCCACTGGACCCTGCCCCTTTGACGCCAATACTCTTCTTCTTGTCTAAAGATGCTAAGGAGTTGTTCTTCGAGGTGGTAGCGATATGCCCATTCCTCCTCGTCGAGCCCCGTGGAGTCAGCTTTTAGGTCTATTGACTGGATGGCTTCGAGGAGGGTGGCCTTTTGGTGTCGCGCATCTTTGCTGGAGTTGCGGCTCCACCCACGGAGAAACTGCCGAAGTTTACCACTCATGAACTGCCACCAATCTATGATATCCCGGCCACGTACCTCACGGGCCAGTTTTTCCCAGGTGGAGAGAAGGAGAGTTTGGAATTCAGGAAGTTCGAACCAGCCGGTCTCGAAGAAGAATATATTACTTCGGATCGGGGAGCCCTCTCCCGTGTCCAAGATGAGTGGGATATGGTCTGAACCGAGGCTGGTTTCAGCAAACAGCGAGAACAGCGGGAAGTGGAGGTCAAGCACTGGGGAAATAAAGACCATGTCACGGACACATCTGACAGGGTTTAGTCTTTTGTTGGTCCACGTGAACCTTGCGCCAGACCTCTAGACGTCTCGAAGGCCCCAAAGGGTAATATGGTGATTAAAGAGGGTGATCCTAGGCCAATTGATGTTGTCATTGTTTTTATCGGATCTGTCCCGGATCAGATTGAAATCACCTCCCAACACTATAGGGACTGAGCAGCTAGCAATTTTGGCGGATAGTTCATCAAGGAACGCAGAAGAGAAGGAGTGGTCTGCGGGGCCGTACACATTGATGAGCTCGAGTTTTAACTTGGAGGGCCTGTGGAATACTAACAGACTGTGGAAATAGCGCCCGCGGTCGAAGCTTTCAGCATCGAAAAGACTGTCCCGGACCCCAATGAGCAGCCCCTAGAGTGCCCGTTGGCCGGTTGCCAGTGCCAGAAGAATTGATCTCCCGGATTTAGCCCTCGGAGTTCCGTGTCGGTGAAAGTTTTCCTAATAGTTTCCTGGAGGCACACGATGTCGATATTGTGTGACCGGAGTAGCTCTTTGAGCATGGTTCGGCGCCCCAGCACGCTGAAACCACGTAGGTTCAAGAAAAGCCACCGCATTAAGAAACTGGTAGGGAGGCCTGTGCTCGGCGGGTGGGGGATTTAGACGACCCTAGTAATGTTTTCTTGGCTAAGCGGGTATAGGGAGCAATGGTGCGAGGGTTCCGAGTCTTGCGTGGGCGCCCACGTTTAATTGGACCTGATCCCACGGCCGTGGCTAGAGGTGGTTCTTCCTGGGAGATGGGCCCTCCCGTTCCCACAGTGGAACCCAGGTTAGTGATCTCAGGTGTAGGGGAGGTGGTGGTCAGGGCCGCTGCTTCCTTGGCTCTATCTTCGAAGGCTTTGGACTCGGCCAGACGAGTAGCGGCGGCATCCCTAGCTAGCGCAAGTTCGGCCTGGGCGATCTCGGAGGCGCGAAGTAAGGATAGGGTCGTAGTCGGCGAGCAGTCATTCGAACCCAAACGAATGCCACTATCCGAGGCAACCGCGAGCAGGTGTTCATTCGACAAATCCGTTAAGGCCGAAAAATCACGGATGGACAGCGTACCGGGGGAGTTGATGATCTTTGCGCGGGAGGTGGCGCGCTCCAAGACGGGCGCCTCCGTGAGCCCGGCACCTCGAGCGCTCTTGCGTTCCGACAGCACCGGCACCGCCTTGCTGCGGAGGCCCCTAGCCACCGGAGCCGTGAGAGCCTGCACCACCCCGCACACCTGTGTTGAGTCTCCGGAGAAGTCCGACTGCGGGAAGGCGGCCAGCGCATCCGCGAGAAGACGTGCGGGGCGATCGGCTTTAGCTTTGCTGCGACGCTCCCGACTTTGAAGTGATTCCTTAGGGGTGGGGTCGCTGGAGGGGGTGAGCCCGGCGGAAGAGTCGCCGGGGAGTTGGAGCAGAGGAGCGTCCGCAGCGGGAGAAGCAGGAGCGTGCTCTCTCACGGACAGAGACGTGGCCGGGAGGAAGGGCGCAGACGGCGGGGGCGCCGAGGGGGCGTCGAGGAGACGGGCGCGGGACCCCTTGAGGAAGGACCCGTACTCGTCTATCTTGGGGCTGGCAGGGTCGTCGCCAGCCGGGGGAGGAGGCGCCGCGGCGTTCGACTTGGAGGGAACGGGTCCCCCTTTGCCGCCCATAGCTAGACCCGGCTGCGCGTCCTTGGGACCAGAACGGGCGTGACGGCCGCGCTTGCCATCCCAGCCTTCATACTCATCAGAGGATTTGTCAATCGTGTCGTCGTCGTCTTCATCATCTTTGCGGGGGGGGGGGGGGGGTGGTGGAGGAAGAGAGGGCCCTCCCCTCTCTGCTCCCTTTTCGAACTCAACCCGCACTTTGTAACCTTGGCCATTGACGCAGACGAGGAAGGATTCAGGGATAGGCCTACCCGCACGGCAGCCAAACTGCATTCGAATGGGCATTTTGGGTTCTTCGAAAGTGGCTTCGTCGACAAGCATGGGGCGTCCCACAGGCCTATCTCCGACCCGGAGATGATCAGTGTTGCGAAAGGGCGGCGGGACCCCGTGCAGTTTGACCCATACTTCTGAGAGCACCTCCGTTGCGAGTTCATCCATCGTGCCTTCGAGAACAATCGCTTTGGCCTTGGAGATAGGAAGACGGAGGCCCCCGCCGCGGGTGGCCATGCGAAGGTTTCCGGAGGGACGGAAACACCAGGGAGAAGTCCGCGTCGCTCAGCTGCCTAACCTGCCAATCCCAGTCCTCGTCCACTAGCTCTTTGAATTCGGCCTCTACTTGTGCCGCTGAGAGTTTGGTCCCTTCCACATAGACCGTGGCAGCATTTGGAGGCGTGAGCACTGCTTCATCTTCGGCCACCTCGAGGCACATAAACCCTATGCCGTCATGTCCGAATCCTGCCCAATAGGGATCGAATCTTTCCTCCGAGGCGCAACACATGGCAAAGGGGTGCCCTTTGGCGTTACACTTAACACAGAAGGGGTCCTCCTCGCACTCTGCTTGGCGGTGTCCAACTTGGCCGCAATTGTAGCATGTGATTTTGGTGTTCTCCGGAGCCGGGAGCGTAGTAGCAGCGTCGGAAGAGGCACCAGCCCCCGCGGCTGGCCCTACCGAGTTGGGCTGACCTCCATGGCGCGCCCCGGAGTTGACGCCCTCTCTGCTGTGCCCGCGCCCCTGCGGGGACGCACCATGAGCAGTGCGGGGTGGCCCCTCCCAGCGGCGGCCACCCTCTTGAGATCGACGCAGCGAGGGAGCGCGCCCTCCGTACTGACGCCACTGCTCCTCTTGTTCGCGGTCAAGGCGGTTCTGCAGCTCCCGACGATCTCCGCCGCCGGCGTATTCACCGAACGAGCGCTTGCCGCTGCGGCGGTTGTCCTTGCGGTCGCGGTACATCCGAACAAGGCGGGGGAGCTGGGAGGGGGAGGACGAGGGAAGGAGGCGTTTGGCTCGGAAATGGTAGCACCGCACGTCGTCTACGGGGGCAGGGAACCCTAGGTTTCGGTCTAGGTTTAGACGGGGCAACCACCACCAGCTATAAGAAGGCTGATGAGTGGTTGAGATTGGATCGCAACTGGAAGGAACGGTGGAGATGGACTGGAACCGTCCAGTCGAGTCAGTGGGCCCTGGCTCAGCTAACAGTAATGCAGATCGGTCACTTGGGCAGCCCACCTGGCCAATACCCACGCCCGGGCGCGCAACGAGGCACGGCCCACCCGGCCCTTGCAAGCCCAGGACGCCGAGCGCAGTCTCTGGAGGAAACCCTAGCGAACGCGCCGCCGGCGGGCTCTCCGAACGCGAGGAGGAGGGTGGCGCCTCAGCCGGTTGGGAGAGGACCACCGCCATGGACCCGACCATGACCGCGGCCTCCCCCGGCGCGAGCGCGAGACCTGACGGGGAACGCAGCAGAGGGAACTCGCCGGGCTTCAGCATGAACGGAGATGGCGGCAGCACATCGAGGCACTCCAATCACGCTCGACGGGGGCTCCCCTGAGCCGCCCGCGAGGGAGTGGGGGCCTCCGCGCCGGATCTGCCCGGAGAAGGAGGCTGTGGGAGGAAATCGGCGAGGGAGCGACTCGGGGAAGGGCGACGAGTGGGAGACGCAGAGCGGCGCTCCGGCTCGCTGTTGGAGGGGCCCGAGTCCACCACCGGGGCCGGCGAGGCCACCCGCCTCTCCGCCTCCACTGCGGAGCTAGGCCGTCGACGGTGGCGTCGGCGGAGACCACGCTGCGTGGCCGGGGAGGGCCAGTCGCCATGGATGTCGCAAGACCCTAGGCACATGTCGCGTCCGTTTCCTTCTGGGAACTAGATCGCCGAGGAATCAGCACCCAAGATAGAAACAGACGCTGGAACTCACCGAATCCTTCTTGGCGGGTCGCCGCCGGGGACGTGAGGCGGCACGCAAGCCAGGCACCTCTAGAGCAAGCACCGCGCCATTGGCCTCTAGTTCTGCCTGCTCTCATTTTAATTGGATACATGGCATGTAAACAAAACGATCACAATAGGAAATAGCACACCGCAACATGATACACTCAGTTTACCTCAATAAGTATCTCCCCGTATAGAATGTAGCGAAAGTAAAGATCATGGTCATGGAAAATGCAAAGTGATTAAAGGTCTATACCATAAAAACTGGAAAATCAATAAATTATACCATCAATAACAATAAGTATAAAAGTTGTTAATGTTTTTGTTTATAATTTTTTTGAATCAAACAACAACACATACCAAGGGGCTCATACGCATTTCACATGTCATTGGTGCCGAAAATGGAACAAAACACCGTACATCAGCAGTGTCGAGAACAAGGCCCCCGCTTCGCCCATGCCTAGTGACACAGGGAACCTAGGAACCGCTACCACTAAGCCTTATACTTTCTGCTACCTCATGTCGCCGCGACCGAAGGCGCTGCCAGCAAAGTCTACACTCGCCCAAAGGAAGGTGGCGGCTGGGCGTTTTTCCCGCGATGATCTGATGACGACGTGAACCGGAACAAAAGAGGAGCATAAAATTCGGTGGCCAATTGTGTGAGGTCTCATGGCGGCACTCGCATCAGAACTAGTTGGAGCATGAGGTTGTGGGAGAAGGAGGCTCTAATCAGATCAGCAGCAGCGGCACCCGGGCCCAATCTAGGCTCAACGAGGACGTTCTGGGCTGGGCGCACGTGGTCCGTCGCGCACATATGCTGGTTCCTATTGGCAGTTGCTTGGTGGGTGGCAATATGACGGTCTGGTCGACATTGGGTTCGGGGAAGCACGGCTGCCAATGAGAACCGAGCTTGGATCTCGGTGTCTGTGGACGATGTCGACGTCTCTTTATGTGGTTACCATGTAAAATTCATCGTCATCGCAGGACTCGTCTACCTTGTTCGGGATACGGGGAAATCTTAGATCTAGATCTTCAGGATCAGATCATGGCAGCACTTCTGGTGTTGTTATTTCTTTTGGGCCATCATTTTTGGAGCACCTGCTGGCTGGAGAGGTGTGGACATGGTGCGTTGGTGCATCACCACACTAAAGACGGAGAGTATTGGCGGCCTGATAGAGCGGGTCACGATGATGACCCCGTGATGATGGACGTCTGCAGGGTGGTGGTTCTAACTGGCATTGTGGCGGCACCGACTGAAGGTCTGCCAATGTTATTGCGTTAACCCCTCCTGAAGATGCTTTGGCGGAAGACCACGGCGGCATCTTTTGAGTGTGCGTATGTGAGTTCTGTTGATCTGATGGACCACTTTTTGCCTCCAGATCGCAGATTAGTGGATTGGTGATGCCAACGGATCTAGATGATGCGCGTAGGTGTGTGAGGTCGTCTGATGACCCACAAGTATAGGGATCGCAATAGTCTTCGAGGGAAGTAAAATCCAAATTTATTGATTCGACACAAGGGGAGCCAAAGAATATTTATATGTCTTAACAACTGAGTTGTCAATTCAGCTGCACCTGAAAGTAGACTTGCTCGCAACGATTTATCAGTGGTAACAGTTTTATAGAAGCCGTAGAAATAAAACAACAGCAGTAGTAAAATAGTAACAATAGTAGCAATCGCGGAAAACAGCAGGATGGGAGTACCGTAGGCATAGAGGGAATGGATGAACGGGCGTTGCATGGATAACAAGGGTCATGTAATAATAACGTAGGCATTGCAGATAATAATAATAATAATAATAATAATAATAATAATAAAGCATCAAACATTTAGGCAAACCATAGGCATGTGTTCCAATATAGTCATACGTGCTCGCAATGAGAAACTTGCACAACATCTTTTGTCCTACCAGCCCGTGGCAGTGGGGCCTCTAGAGAAACTACTGGTAATTGAGGTGCTCCTTTTAATAAAGCACCGGACCAAAGCATCAACACTCCGTGAACACATGTCATTCTCACATCATAGCCACCCCTCCGGTTGTCCCAATTTATGTCACTTTGGGGCCTTTGGTTCCGGACAACAATATATTTAAACAACTTGCAGGTATGATCAAGAAACATAATTATACTCATGAAACAATAATATGTTCAGATCTGAAATCATGGCGCTCGGGCCCTAGTGACAAGCATTAAGCATACCAAGTTGCAACAACGGTAGAAAACACTAAAAATGGATACTAGGCACTATGCCCTAATAATCTGACATTATTACATGATCAATCTCATCCAATCCCTTCCACCCCTCTCAGCCTACACCGGAGTTTACTCACACATGGACGGGGGAATCATGGATGGTTGATGGAGAAGGAGTGGCAATGTCGAAGGCGATAATCTCCTTCGAATCCTCGTCCCGTCAGGGTGCCAGAACAGGAACTTCTGATACCCGAATTAAGTTTCGGGGTGGCGGTGCCGCTCTGTTGTGTTTCTGTGTAAAATGACGAGCCCCCTCGCGTTTTAGGTTTATAGAGCATAAGTAGTCGAAAGGGGAGCCCGAGGGGGTGCCTGGGTGGCCCACACCACCTGGTGGCGTGGCCAAGGGGAGCGCCAGGGGGTGGTGTGGCCCCCTCCTGGCCCTTCTCCTGGCCTCCTTCTGGCTTCCGGAGGCTTCTGGTGTTTTAGGACCAATGGGGTCTTTTCTGAGCGATTTCTCGAAAGTTGATTTTCCTGCACAAAAACGAGACACCAAGGTAATTCTGCTGAAAACAGCGTTAATCCGTGTTTATGCAAACCAAAACTCACAAGTTTAGAGGAAAACAATAAGAAAAGTGTTCAGAAAAGGAGATACATTTTGGACGTATCAACTCCCCCCAAGCTTAGCTTATTGCTTGTCCTCAAGAAATTCAGTGACAACTCAGTGCGATAAAAGACTTTTACGAACACATTTGTTTCATATGATGTAAATACTCTCACTACATGATCAAGTGCTGAGGCAATTCATAATAAGATGTATGCAAAATAAAATCCACCCAGCAGTTAAGCAAACCATGAAAAGATGCCAACAAACTAATAATAGACAACATGAAGTATATCAATCTGCAGGATTGCAATGCTCATAATAGGGTATGATAAATTGTACTCTCTTGCCATTAATAATGGAGGAAAACATAAATGCTAGGGCACCTCTAAAGTTCAAATGAACACTAGAAATAAAGATATCAAAGATAAACGCATCAAAGTTATACCACTATCAACCGTGTTCTCGGACAAGCATATTTCACTAAGAATAACAGCCATGCTCTCAAGAAGGTGCATGAAGTGAGAAGGTGAAGACTCAACATAAAAGTAAAAGAAAGGACCTTCGCAGAGGGAAGCATGGATCACTCATGTGCAAGAGCTTTTATTTTATTAAAAAGAGGTATAAAATATTTTTTATAGGGGTGTATGTTTATGTCAACGAATAGTAAACAGAAAATACAGTACGTCACAAGCCAACTAGACTTCACAAGAGTGGCTCCCATTTGAAGGATGCAACTGGTGTAGAAGGTCATCCATCTTTCTCTTTTGTTTACACAATTACGCTTTCACTGATAAATGAGGGGGGAAATAGTGAACAGAATTTGTTGTATTAATTTGGGGCTGGGCACCCCGCTGCCAGCTCTTCTATCAGTTGGATAAGCGGATGAAGCCACTAGTACAGAGTGTGAAATCCAATCAGCAAGTGAGATAAATATTATCTATTTACGTTCTCATGAGCTAAAACGGGGGCACATAACAGGAATAATTTTTAGAAGGTTTTAAAGGTAGCACATGGTCAATTTACTTGGAGTGGCGGTTAATTGCCACATATATAGGTAGGTATGGTGGAAACATTTGGCATACTTTGGTTTTTGGAAATTGGATTGCACGAGTAGAACTTCATACTCAGTACAAGTGAAGGCTAGCAATAGACGGGGAGCGACAATCAAGAGAGCGGTAGCTGTTATAATCATGCTCAAAATTAACAGGGGAATAAAAGTGATACAAATATTTCGAGGCAAAATAAATCATCGAGGCTTAAGTGACTTTTTGTTTTTAGTCATAGCATGCGTGAGGATGTGCCAAGTCGATTCAAGCGAAATAAACAAAGGGAGATACCACAATGGCATACCCTTCTATGAATAAAAAAATGCAAGCAAATATCTATACGACATGATATCTTATATTAATAAGTTGGAACTAACACGTGAGAGCACGAACTACTAAGCATCAATTAAATAATATACACCTTACATGAACGGACTAAGCATGTTCACACGATGAGTATATGTAAGAAAAATAAAACAAATAAAATTCATACCAGCCTCTCATCACAACTTGGATTGTCGTAAATCATCATTACTGCTCTTCACTTGTGTGGATCGAATAATATAGAATCATAATCAAGCTCCAATGGAGACACGGAAGTCCGGTGAACTCTGCAACAAACTTTACAAAACCAAAGAAGAACAACTAATATTTTTGACTTTTCGAATTAAAACAAGAACAGAAAGAAACAAGCAAACAAATCAAAATATTTTTAGAATTTTGAATACTAAACCGAAACGAGAAAAGAAAACAAACCAACAAAAGAAACTAAAGAAGCAGACAAAGATAAACAACAAAAATATTTTTGGTCTTTTTATGTTTTGGAAAACAAGAACAAAACAATAAAATGAAAAAGAAACAAAAGAAGCAAGAGAAAACAAAAACAAACGAAAGAAGGAAAATGTGGATATACAAAGAACCGACCGAACATGATATATAAATGAGTGTAATGTCGGTATACCTCCCCCAAGCTTAGGATTTTGGCCTAAGTGGAGATCATCCATGGCGCGAGAAGTATCCCCACTGTGGTGGGTCGTCCCTCACGTGGTCATACTCGGGCACCCAAGAAGAAGATGAAGCAGCAGACGCATAGTCATATCCAGAGTGCTGGTACGGGATCCCCGTGGTGTCGAAGGGATGGACGAAATCACCATCGTCCCCTCTCCGGCATCCTCAATGTTCTGGGGTTGCTCCTCAATGTATGCGTCCAGCTCACTCTCAGAAAGCATCCATCCTTGCCTGTCATTAAGATTAAACAAAAGAGGCGCAGAAAAAAGTACTTCCCTAACAGTTTTAGTAACTCTCCACCCGGATTGTTTGGAGAAAGTTAATTCAAAAGATCATTTGTGCAAGTGAGCATGGGTAGAAATAAACTTATGTTGAATCATAGAAACAAGGTCCAGCCTTTCTACCGGAAATTGCAGGTCTAGAGGGTGGCTCCAAACCATGCAAACATAGCAAGCGCGAGGCAATAATACCTCCACAAATTCCGCCCTTCCCATGGTTAAGAAAGAGACGGTAAGCAATTAAAGAAACAAGTTTATAAGACCTATCAATTTTTAAAGAGCTGAAAGAAAAGCTAGATCATAGACAGACAGGTTGTTGGCAGTTTTCCTAGCTAGCACACATTTAGAAATAAAATAGGCAAAGTATCGAATTCTAGGGAGTTAAATTCTCGAATTTTACCACTTTCCCCTGTGAAGCTTCTACCTTGGCAAATCTCCTCATATAAATCCAGCAGGGGTTTAGGCTTCCCTCTTATCTTCTCACATGAACCCCACTCTGGTACCTTGATAGCTGCACAAAAATCACTAAAAGGCAAGTTTACAGCTTTATTGTAAATTTTATAGTGGACCATAGGGTTAGTCGAAGACCATCTAAAGTGCAAATCTTGCACCACAACCATGGTTAGTTTAATGTGCTGGGTAGGTTCATCCTCAAGGAAATTAGTCAACCCTGCGTTATGCACAAAAGTGTAAAAATCCTGCAGAATTCCCGTAATACACATGAATTCCTGGCATGTATAGATTGATGGGAACACTTTTTCTTCTCGGTGCACATGCATGACCTCATCCAAATCCAACTCATGATGGTTTAGTTGATGTACATTGTACTCCATCTCTGAAATTTTTCAACAATCATCACAAAAATTGATTTCAAGCAACTATAAGGTGGAAACTACTATAGTGACTTATAGGAGAGCTAAACATGTATCAAAAATAAATCATTTCACTCAAATCAAGCATGAAAACTCACATAAGATGTCACCTACAATACCAAAATACTCAAGAAATACTCCACTAAATAAAATTCTACTTAGATCATCGGAGGAGTCACATACCGGAGATCAAACACACCAAATTTCAGCACAAATGATGGGCTGAGGAAGGAGATCGTAAATCCAGAGGAAGAACAGAAAGAACACGGGTTCCTGGAAATGTTTTAAGTTTGGAGGTGAGAGAAAATACTTTGGCAGTGCAGAGAGTAAGTGGAGGGCCTGGGGGCCCACACCATGTGCTGGCGCCACCAGGGGGCAGGTCGCACCACCCTATGGTGTGCCTGACTGGTGGGTCCCCCAGGGGTCTCCCAAGTGGCTGTCTGCCTCATTTTTAACATGAAAATTTCTTATAATTTTTCTAGAATTTTTCGAGAAACTATATTTTCGAGGTTTTTTTAAGAATTTAATAATTAATTATAAACCTGGAAAACAATTATAAAAAGGTGGAAAACAAAACCAAAACCAGAACTATAGAGGTTCCAAAACATTCTAATGTGTAAATATCCAGTGAAAACAAAGATGGAAGTGGTGAAAACAAAATTATGGTTGGTGAAAACAAACATAACATGGTGAAAACAAGAGGAGTCACTGTGAAAACAAAAGTATGGATGATGGAAACATGATTGTACTAAAGTAGCAAGGTCATAACAGAAGTAAACATGGTGAAAACATAATGGGGAAGGTGAAAACATTTTATTCTTCATTCAAAATCATTTTGTTAACAAGGGTGATCAAGTCTTGTTACCAGAATAATTTTTATATGAAGAAAAACTTTGCTCAACACTAAATAATTATGTTACCTCAACCTTGATAGACATAGTCCCAATCATAATAATTTCATATTCTTTTGGTGGTACTGGAATGGGACAATAGAATTCTCCAATCTTGATGGTCTCAATATTTTCAATTGAATTTAAACAAGATCTTCTATCAATCTTCTTGGGAAAATAAACCGTATGTTCTTTATCATTAACATTAATAGTTACTTGTGCTTGATTGCAATCAATAACAGCCCCTGCAGTGTTAAGAAAAGGTCTCCCAAGAATAATAGACATGTTATCATCTTCAGGCATTTCCAACACAACAAAGTCCGTTAATATCAAACAGTTAGTAGCAACTTGAACAGGAACATTCTCACATATACCAACAGGAATAGCAGTAGATTTATCAGCCATTTGCAAAGATATATCAGTGTGTATCAATTTTTCAAGAGAGAGTCTCTTATAAAGAGAAAAAGGAATAACACTAACTCCAGCTCCCAAGTCACATAAAACAGTTCTAACATAATGTTTTTTTAATGGAACAAGGAATAGTTGGAATACGAGGGTCTCCAAGCTTCTTTGGAACCTTACCATTAAAGGAGTAATTAGCAAGCATAGTAGAAATTTCCTCATTAGGAATTTTCCTTTTGTTAGAGACAATATCTTTCATATATTTAGAATAAGGAGGGAAATTAATAGCATCAGTCAAAGGAATTTGCAGAAACAAAGGTTTCATCCACTCACAGAAATTTGTTATAATGTTCTTCTTCCTTAGATTTGTGGTTCTTATTGGGAAAATGCTTTGCATTTTGTACCCAAGGCTCTCTTTCTTTACCATGTTTATTGGCAATGAAATACACCTTAGTATACTTCACAGTTTTAGTTTGCTTCATAGTTTCAGCTGCAGTTTCTTCTTTATCATAAGCATCACTTTTATCATTACCACTTTCAGTTTCAGCATCAGAAATAGATATACTATTAGGATCTTTACCAGGTTCAGAAGATTCTACAACAATTTTATGTCTCTTCTTCTTTTTCCTAGAAGGAGGACTATTATTTTTAGGTTGCTGAGAATCTTGTTCAGTTCTTTTAGGGTGTCCTTCAGGATACAAAGGATCTTGAGTACAAATACCACTTCTAGTAATTATTTCCCAAACATGTTCATCTCTAGAAGCATTAGCTAGCATGTCTTTTTGCACTTTAGTAAGTTGATCAATTTGAGTTCGAACCATTTGAAAATGTTTAACAAGAATTTTAACATCATTAGAGGTTCTAACAATAATACCATGCAAATTATCAATAGCTCTAGGGTTTTCCATAAGGTGATTTTGCACTCTCATATTAAAGTTGTCTTGCTTAACAACATAATTATCAAATTCATCTAAGCATTGATCAGGTGGTTTAGAGTAGAGAATATCTCTATTATCAAAGTATTGGAGAGAGTGTACCTTAACTATTGATGGATGAGGAATAGGCTTACATAATTCTTCTATAGGAGGTAAATTCTTCACATCTTTAGATTTAATACCCCCTCTCTTTAAGATATTTCTTGGCTTCTTTCATCACTTAATTATTTAATTCAATCATCCCTCTCTTCTTGGGTGTTGGCACTGGTGTAGGTGTAGGCTCAGGTATATTCCAGTCATCATTATTTTTGGCTATTTTAGCCATTAATTCCTCAGCTTCTTCTGGAGTTCTTTTCCTTAACACACAACCAGCATAACTATCCAGGTATGTCCTAGATTCAACAGTTAGTCCATTATATAATATATCTAGTAGCTCATTTTTAGGTAGTGGATAACCAGGACAAGTTCTTATTAAAGCACAAAACCTTGTCCAAGATTCAGGTAATTTTCCTCCTTTAATTTGCTCAAAGTTAAAGATTTCTTGCATAGCAGCATGTTGAGCACTAGCAGGAAAATATTTTTTGAAAGAAAGCATTAATAAAATCCACAGGACAAGTAATAGATCTAGGTGACAGATTGTTAAACCAAGTTTTAGCTTCATCTTTTAATGAAAAAGGAAAAATATTGGTAACAAAATAAGTATGCAGCTTAGTATCATCAGAATATAAACTACTCATAGATGAAAGCTCATTTATGTGTTCCATAGCAATTTTACTTTCAGTTCCACAGAAAGGTTCCTTCTCAACAATAGATATATATGATAAATCTAAAGAGAAATCATAATCATTGTCTATAATGTGTATGGGAGATGTGGCAAACTTAGCATCAAGAGAAGATTTATTTTTCACAGCATGTCTTGCAAGAAGACTCTTAAGAGCACTTGCACCAGTAGTAGCACGAGCTTCTTCAATAAAATCATCATTAAGTTCAATATATGTCTCATCAAGATCATTAATAAACTCAGTTGAATTAACAGGTGTACCAATATTTTCAACAGGAATTTCAACATTTTAAATTTGTTTGTATTTAGCAATAGTAGCATCTAGGAAAGGACCTAGAGAACCAGTACCATCAAGCACAGTAGAAGCATCATCAAAAGCAGACTCAGCAGAAGTAACAGTAGCATGTGGTGGAGTAAGAAGCTTAGTCAAAACAAACGGTGAATCAAAAGCGACAAAGGTGTTTAGAGTTGCACCGTCTCTTCTTGTAGTGGATGGTAATATAGGAACTTTTCCATCACGAGTCTTGCCCATGATGAATGGCTTGCAGCAAACAATATCACGATCAAGTGAGCAAATAAATAAAGCTATGCTCCCCGACAACAGTGCTAGAAAATAGTCTTGATGACCCACAAGTATAGGGGATCGCAACAGTCTTCGAGGGAAGTAAAACCAAAATTTATTGATTCGACAAAAGGGGAGCCAACGAATATTTATATGCCTTAACAACTGATTTGTCAATTCAGCTGCACCTGAAAGTAGACTTGCTCGCAATGATTTATTAGTGGTAACAGTTTTATGGCAGCAGTAGAAATAAAACAACAGAAGTAGTAAAATAGTAACAGCAATAGCAATCGCGGAAAACAGGGCGTTGCATGGATAACAATGGTCATGTAATAATAACGTGGGCTTTGCAGATAATAATAAAGTATCAAACATTTTGGCAAACCATAGGCATGTGTTCCAATATAGTCATACGTGCTCGCAATGAGAAACTTGCACAACATCTTTTGTCCTACCAGCCCGTGGCAGCGGGGCCTCTAGGGAAACTACTGGTAATTAAGGTGCTCCTTTTAATAAAGCACTGGAGCAAAGCATTAACATTCGTGAACACATGTGATCCTCACATCATAGCCACCCCCTTCGGTTGTCCCAATTTCTGTCACTTTGGGGCCTTTGGTTCCGGACAACAATATGTGTAAACAACTTGTAGGTATGATCAAGAAATATAATTATACTCATGAAACAATAATATGTTCAGATTTGAAATCCTGGCACTCGGGCCCTAGTGACAAGCATTGAGCATACCAAGTTGCAACAACGATAGAAAACACTAACAATGAATACTATGCACTATGCCCTAACAATCTGGGATTATTACATGATCAATCTCATCCAATCCCTTCCATCCCTCTCAGCCTACAGCGAGTTTTACTCACATATGGATGTGGGAATCATTGGTGGTTGATGGAGAATGAGTGGCGGTGTCGATGGCGATGATCTCCTTCAAATCCCCGTCCCGGCAGGGTGCCAGAACAGGAACTTCTGATCCCTGAATTGAGTTTCAGGGTGGCGGCGGCGCTCTGTTGTGTTTCTGTTGAATATGGCGAACCCCTCGCGTTTTAGGTTTGCAAAGCATAAGTAGTCGAAAGGGGAGCCCGAGGGGGTGCCTGGGTGGCCCACACCACCTGGCGGTGCGGCCAAGGGGTGGGCGCTAGGGGGTGGTGTGGCCCCCTGCTGGCCCCTCTTCTAGCCTCCTTCTGGCTTCCGCGGTCTTCTGGTGGTTTAGGACCAATGGGGTCTTTTCTGGGCAATTTCCCGAAAGTTGATTTTTCTGCACAAAAACAAGACAACAAGATAATTCTGCTGAAAACAGCGTTAATACGTGTTAGTGCTATCCAAAACTCACAAGTTTAGAGGAAAACAATAAGAATAGTGTCAGAAAAGGAGATACATTTTGGACGTATCACCGTTTCCGATCATTTTCGTCCCCTTCGTCAAGCTTGTAGGTGTTGCTACAGTCGTCGCCATCAAGGTTGGATTCTGATTGATCGAGGTATTCCTTTGTGAGTCTTTGCATTTATTATGATATTAACTATAAAAAGATTCTATTCATCATTTTATTTAGAGGTCGGGGTTCGACCTCTATTCAAAACAATTTTTTTGAGAAAATACTATAATTATAAAACATTTGTTTGAATGCTAGAAAAACTTCTATTTGGTGTAGTCGATCTTTCTAAGTACAATGTTTCTTTACTAACAATTTCATCACGAAACTATACACAATACTCTCTAGTATTATATATGAATCGGTCATTGAATAGACACACGTTGTATAGTTGGAAGCATATATACCATGGGTGCATGAATTTTTCTTGCATCATATGTGTTTGACAAAGGGAAATCAGTTTTAACTAATAAAATAAAATAAAATATGATGCTCCGTTGCAACAGTGAAATAACATCTCAACTGTACTAACATGAATTTCCTTTTGGGATTAAACCACGAGCTTAATTCAACCAAGAACACGATTACAATACATCGCACGCTGAAATCATCAAAACATAGAACATGAAAAATGAAAAAGAATATATTATGAAAAACAACAAAAGGGAACAAACAGAAGGGGTGTAGGGGTCCTGCCATCGCCATTGACAACCATCAACGGAGCGGAGTCTCTGCCATCGCCGCTATGGATTTTAGTGCTGAAAAAGCAGACTGCCATTAGCGTGACAAGGAATTTTGGTTTGACCAATGCAGTATAGACAACTCCAAATCATCCCCACCATCAGTAAGTCCCAAAACTAGATTGCGAGTCCATAAGTCAATGCGGGTTCATAACTTACCTCCCGGGTGTAGGATGCACCAACTGCACCCACATCATATGTGTGCCACGCAGCGAATAGCTCCGAATGAGCATTTTACTAGATGCCGGTAATATAAGAGTTACCTTGCACTATGGATAGGGGCGGCTGAGGGTCGTACCTCTACATTATGCAAGAGTCATGGAAACCCTAAAACTTGGCTAGGGACATGAATATGGTAAGGGAAGCCAAGTGCGGGTGTCTGTAATCAGTCACCAAGCAATGCACCCGGGCTGGAGGTGATACCTTCTACTCCCACACAATGATGTGGGACAACACTTAGGGCCCTTTTGTTTGGGCTTTTTTTTGGCTTTCCACAAAAATAAGCAGGTCAAACCAAACAAAGAGGTGAGCTGTGCGTTAGACTTTTCCAAAGCCACCGTCGTAAATGCACTGGGAGGCCGAAGCACGATTTGAGGTGCTTCGGTGGCTTCCCGCAGCTTCCTCACTTAAAGCTGAACCGTTTTTTCTGTTTGCCCATTTCGTTGGTACAAATTACATGAGATTGCCACCGAGCTGCTTCTGCTCCCTGCGATGTCACTGCTAGTCGCTGGTATATCAGGTGCATGCAAGGTGATACACGAACATGCATTAGTACATACTTTTTCCCTGTTCCACGCGCATCAAGGTGCATGCAAGGATACACGGACATGCATTAGTCCATATATACTTTTTCTGTAAACTGCATGCAAGGTGCATGCATTAGTCTATATTTTCTTTGGTCGACTGGTGGTGCTTTATTTAGACTGCATGGGGATGTGAACGAGACATGGACGAAAATACCTAATAGACATGTTATTTATACTCCCTCCGTCTCAAATTAATTGTCACAAAGTTTGACAAAATTTGATGTATCTAAAAATTATATCTAGATACATCCAATTTTATCAAACTTTGCGACACTTAATTTGAGACGGAGGGAGTACTTAAATTACTAAATTTTTTGTTCTCATAACTTGAGGGTATTTCAGACAAATTCACATTTCACAGTCAGACAGCCAGCTGGCTTGCCAAAGACTAAAACTCAAAACAGCAGATTCCCCTGCACAGCAGCTTTCCCTGCACAGCAGCACAGCCAGCCGCAGCCAGCCACAGCCAGCCCAAACAAAAGGGCCCTTAGGATTATAGGGGAACTTTCCCCAGTGACGGGTGGGAGTAAGTTTGTGCAAAATGTTGCCCATGAAGTGGCATGAGTTTACCTAAACGTTTTTTAAAGAAACCTTCCACAACGTGGTGTTAGGTTACCGACAAGTTTTTCGATATCTAATTGTGGATTTATATGAGTTAGCCTTTCAAACCATGCAGGGGCTTAAGTTATCCCATCTAGAACATTCGTAGGAGTTTTGCATATGATGACCACCATAGGCTATAGGAGTCCCATTCCACGAATCTCGCCACCAATTCATGTACTCAAAACCTACCACAAAATTCAAAAACCAAATCGGTAAGCGTGGCTTGTTGTATGTGCATTTTTTCGGGTTTCAAGTTCAAACAAAAATACTTTTGAACCGGTTGTGCAAATAATAATAAAAAATTCACCATTGTGGGCCTTGTGTTGATATATTTGAAACTAGTTCTCATTTTGATAGGTTTTGTCAAACTTTTTGTGAGAAAAGTGTACTTCCACGCTAGTGTTTGTGTACTTTATGTTTGAGTCTGCTTGAACTTCTATTGTGTTTTTTATGGTTAGTTCACGGTTTTGTGTGTATTTTACATGTGTTTTGTGTCTACTTCCTATTTTTCACGCGATTCCCGTTCTTATATGTTTGTTAGTTTTTTGTCTTTTTGTATGTAGTTTCCATGTCTATGTTTAGTTACAGGTTGTGTGTGTGAACTTTATGTGTCTTTTTTAAGAAACATAGTACAAACACAAGCGCACATATACACGCGCATACACTCACCCCTATAAACACACACGTGTACACTCTACCCCTATATATGAGCACATCCAAGAGACTGAGTCGATGGGTCTTGAGATTGACGAAGTCGTCATAGGAGCCTCGCTGTCGACGGGGATATCGCCTCCTATTGAAAGAATATTCCGCCTAAATGTGACACACAGGTGTCAAACATGGGGTTTGCACTCTGTTCGGCTAGAGGTACATCATATGTGTTTGGGTGTACTCCGTAAATTATGTTTGTAATTCTAGTTTTATTGTGCACTTATGGTTTATTAGTATATGTGATGGCGTGTAGTAGACGCCTTCGTTGGTAAACCCCAAAAAAAAGGTTGTGAAGAGTGCGGCAGCAAGTTTTTTCTCAGGAAAGAAACCAAGGTTGAATCGACCAGTAGGAGGACAAGCAACCTCTGAAGGTTGATGCAGCTGAGGTGGAAGGGCGCACTACCGGTTCAGCAGCAACATGGAACCTACACAACATAATCAAATCACTTTGTCCTAACAAAGCGGTGAGGTTGTCAATCTCACCGGTGTTGCTGAACACAAAGAGGTTAAACGTATGGTGTGGAAAATAGTAGGAACAATATGAAAGCAGTATGAGGAAAATGGACCGGGGTCCACAGTTCACTAGTGGTGTCTCTCCGTGAAAGATAAATAACATGTGTGGTGAAGAAATTACAGCTGGGCAATTGACAGAAATGAAGGCTGCACCGTACTGCATATTCAAGACATAAATATTACTATGTGATTCATGTGGGAATTACAACAAAATACATAGACCGTAATCCAACTACATCTATGACTAATAATCCACCCTCTGAATATCATCTGAACAAACGTTGGGAATTAAGTTGCAAGCAACAGATAATCACAGTAAGCAAAGTGTGTAATATAAACAATAACATCTTCCTCAGACAAAGCATTGTTGTTTTCTCCCTAATGGAAACAACACATCCTCCATCCTTCACGTTTCTGTCACTCGAGCACAGATGCAAAGGAGGCATGAACCCACTATCGAGCATAAATACTCCCTCTTGGAGTTACTAGTATCTACTTGGCCAGAGCATCTACTAATAACGGAAAGCATGCAAGATCATAAATAACATATGTATGAGGATAATATGATAGATTGATAATCAGAAGACATAGCATTCAACATTCATCAGATCCCGGCAAACACAACATGTAGCATTGCATAAAGATGATCTTGATCATGTTACGCAGCTCACAAGATCTAAACATGAGGTACAAAGTGGATAGAACAACCATCTAGCTACTGCTATGGACCCGTAGTCCAGGGATGAACTACTCACGCTTCACTTCGGAGGAGGGCATGGTGGTGTAGACCCCTCCGGTGATGAATTTCCCTCCCGGCAGGGTGCCGGGGAGAGCTCCAGAACCATTTCGATCTCGGGATGACGATGACGGCGGCCTCGGGTGTTTTTCAGGACGAAGTGGAATATATTTAGGGTTTACGTCTCGGGGGGAATAAATAGGCAAAAGGGCATAGCGGTGGAGGCCTAGGGGCCCCACACAACCCCACGGTGCGGCCAGGGGGCGCTCCGCCCTATGGTGTAAGCCCCCAGAGGCCCCCCTCCGGGTCTCTTTGGGACTTTGTGGAACCTTCGGGAATTCTAAGACTTTCGGGCTTTAAATTTTCTAATTCCGAGAATATTTCCAAAATAAATTTTCTGAAACTAAAAATAACAGAAAACAGGGAACTGGCTCTATGCATTTTGTCAATAGGAAACATGTGGGAAACAATAAGAAAACAACATGGAACATAAAAAAATTATGGATACGTTTATGACGTATCAATATGCACTTCTCGTGTTTGTGTCTGTATATCTGGTGTTTATGGACTTCCGCCTAGTGTGTACCTCTTGTATTTACTAATAGTGCTAATTTTGTATTTAGAACAAGTTTATGTGCCGGAGGCATGGAGTCGGAGTAGCCGGAAGCTAGTGTTATGGAATGCGCGCTTTGTTGAAGATGAGTCCACCTATAAAGCCCCTTCTGGTAAATCAGTATGAATGTTATATTAACGCGCCGAAGGCACCGTAATATGGGCCAACCGGCCCTTGCAAAAAACAATAAGGAAGAACGTGCTGCCGAATAAATCTAAAACCAACATTGTTATTTTTGGGGGGGATCCAAATTCAGTTATGCTGATAAAAAGCCGAATCTCTGATGAGTAGAGCGAGCGTCACAAAGATATACATGGACCAACCTAAAGAGTTCATAGTGCCTAGTAAGGAGCATTTTGCGTGCAAGCTAAAGAACTTACTTTACGGTTTAAAACAGTCTCCTCGACAGTGGTATAAAAGGTTCAATTTTTTTATGGTGTCTAACGACTTTAAGAGGTCTGAATATGATAGATGTGTGCATATTAAATTTGTTGATGAATCGCCTATATACTTGTTGCTATATGTTGAACATATGTTAATTGCTGCCAAGAGCATGAAATAAATTACTACATTGAAGAGACAGTTGAGTAGTGAGTTTGAGGTAAAAAAACTTGGTCCTACTAAGAAAATTCTAGGTATGAAAATTTTACGAGATAGAAAATCTAGATTGCTATTTCTTAGTCAGAATAATTATATTAACAAAGTTCTTCATCGTTTTAATATGCATGATGCAAAATCTGTTAGTACTCCTATTACTTCTCACTTCAAGTTGTCAGCATTACAGTGTCTTAATACTGAGAAAGATATTGAGTACATGTCACGAGTTCCATATTCTAGTGCCATTGGTTCCGTAATGTACACCATGGTGTGTTCTCGACCCGATCTATCTTATGTTATGAGTTTGGTCAGTAGATACATGACTAATACTCGTAAAAAACATTGGAAAGTTGTTCAATGGAATTTTAGTTACCTTCGTAGCATATCCAAACATTTCTTGAAGTTTGGCAAGACGGGTGAGGGACTCGCAGGCTATATGAATTCAGAATTTGCTGCCGACTTAGATAAGAAGAGAGCCCTCACAGATTATGTGTTTACCGTTAGTGGATGTGCTGTTAGCTGGAAGGCTACCATACAGTGTGTTCTTCCACAACCTACTACTGAAGCTGAGTACATGGCTATTGCTGAAGCATGCAAATAATCGCTTTGGTTGAAAGGTCTGTTTGTTGAGCTTTGTCGAGATGATACTTGCATTAACCTGTTTTGTGACAGTCACAATACTATTTACGTTACTAAAGATCAGTTGTTTCGTGAGAGAATAAAGCACATTGATATCGAGTATCATTATATGTGTGCAGTTGCTGCACAAGGTAAGCTGAAGTATGCAAGATCAGTACTCATGATAATTCTGCTGATATGATCACAAAGCCAGTTCCTATTACTCCTCAAACTGAGTTGGTATCATTGTTTATCCCAAGAGACTATTTGGCGCCAAATGTGTTTTCTTTGTGTGTTTTAGGGTGAAGTTTAGTTTATGCTACATAGAGGAAATTGTATTTCTCAAGATGGTGCGTTGTTTTTTGAGTGATCCAAATTCACTTATGCTGATAAAAGACTGAACTTACTGAGTTAGAGTTGGATTCACTCTTCCCGACCTCGTGTAAGTCGCCATTTGGGATAAGCCACACATTGTAAATCCCTACGCGTTTGTAACCTCACCCGAAATAGTGAAATATTGCTGGCTGGCGTCCGTGTTTTTTTCTATTCCTTGTTGGAAGTGTTTTGCACCTTAAAATCTCGTGTCCCCATTGTTTCAATTTTGCTTAACTATCGTTGTTTTGCTTTTATGCGTAACAAACAGAAAACCTAGAGAAAATTCTAATCAGAAATCTAAAAGAAGGTGCACAAGAAATGTGTTAGAATTAGATTCCTAATCCTAGTTTAGCTAGCTATGATGGACGGCTGTGATTGTATATTGTTGTAACCCTAAGTGCTTTGCACATTATATAAACCGGAGCCCCGCGTGCTATGCGCCATGTGTGGTATTCCCCAAAACCCTACCACTCTCACATTATCACATGGTATCAGAGCTCTCCCGATCCTAAAACCCTAAGCCGCCGCCGTCGCCCTAGCTCCTAGCGCCGCCGCCGCCGCTTCTTCCGCTGCATCCCTGCCATGTCCTCCTCTACCCTCACCCTATCCACGATGCCCGCCATCTCCTCTGCCGTCGCTCCTGCCGCACCTACGGGTCGCACTCCTATCCCCGTCATGCTTGACGCGTCCAACTACTCCAGGTGGAAGATGTTCTTCCTCACCCATGTCGGCAAGAACGGCCTCCTCGTCCATGTCGACGCCACCAAGACTGCCAAGCCCACTGATCCGCAATGGGAGCTGGACGACTACACCGTGCTCTCGGCCCTCCACTCCTCCGTCTCCGAGGACGTCCTCGAGCTCGTCATGGAACCTGACCAGACCGCCTGCGTTCTCTGGACCGCCCTCGCCACGCTCTTCAACAACAACAAGGAGAGCCGCGCGATCTACCTCCTCGGCGAGTTCCATGGCCTGCTGCAGGGAAATCTTTCCGTCACCGACTACTGCCTACAGAACAAGCGCCTCGCCGACGCGCTTCGTGACGTGGACTGCAAGGTCGAGGATCGCGCACTCGTCCTCAACATCATCCGCGGGCTTGACGAGCGCTTCTCCGGCGCTGCAACCGCCATCAACCTCGCCAAACCCTTCCCCTCGTTCCTCGTCGCGCGCTCTATGCTCCAGCTCGAGGAGAGGCGCATCGCCAACACCGCCAAGAACATGCAGGCCTCCGCCCTTGCTGTCACCACCACCCCCGCTCCCTGCTCCGGCGCTGGGTGTCGCGGTGAGTCCTCCAACTCCGGCAACAAAGGCCGGAACAACTCCGGCAAGGGCAAGGGCAACCACCGCAGAAACTTCTCCAACGCCCCGCGCTTCGCCCCAACACCGCAGGGGCCCTGGTTCTGCTTCAGCCCCAGCCAGGCGCCCACGGCTGCTGCTCCTCGCGCCCCTGCACCTCACGGTGGTCATGGTGTCCTCGCCCCTCGTCCTCAACAGGCCTACATCACCACGACCCCCGCCCCGGTCCAGCAGTCCCCCTCCACACCAACTTGGGACACGGCCGGTTTCCTCGCAGCCATGAACAACCTCGCGCTCCAGAACGGTGGTTGGGTGATGGACTCCGGTGCCTCCTCGCACATGACATCGGATGATGGTAATATATTTGCATCTACTCCTCTTTCCACACCTCACTATGTCACTGTCGGTAATGGCACCTCCTTGCCGATATCCCGTTCCGGGAACTCTAAAATTTCCACTAATGGCACGTCTTTTCTTCTTAAGGATGTCCTCTTAGTTCCATCTCTCATTCGAAATCTTCTTTCTGTTCGCAAATTTACACGCGATAATTCTTGTTCCATTGAATTTGACGCTTTTGGTTTTTCTGTGAAGGATCTTCGCACCAAGAGAGTGATTATTAGATGTGACAGTGATGGTGATCTCTACACTGTCACCCCCTCGGCATCCGCTCCTTCAGCGTTAGTGTCGACAGTCGCCTCCTCGGAGCTTTGGCATCGTCGGTTAGGTCACCCTGGACATGACGCCATGGCTTCTCTTAGCAAACATTCAGTCATTTCGTGTAATAAAACTCAGCGCGGTCTTTGTCATGCCTGTCAACTTGGCAAACATGTTCGATTGCCGTTTGCTCGTTCTGTGTCAGTTTCTAGTGCTCCCTTTGAGCTCGTGCATTGTGATTTGTGGACATCTCCCGTGTTAAGTAACTCCGGTTATAAATATTATCTTGCGATTGTTGATGATTTCTCACACTATTATTGGGCTTTCCCTATTCGCCAAAAGTCTTGTGTTAATGAAACGATTACACACTTTTTCTCTTATGTCCACACACAATTTAGCACCTCCATTCGATCCATTCAAACTGATAATGGCACTGAGTTTGTTAACACACAACTGAACAATTTCTATCTAACCAATGGTGTTCGTGTTCGCTTGTCTTGCCCGTACACTTCTCCACAAAATGGCAAGGCTGAACGTGCTATCCGCACCATAAACGACACCATTCGTACTCTCATGTTTCAGGCACATGTGGTTCCCTCTTTTTGGGCCGAGGCGCTCTCCACGGCAGTTTACTTGCTGAACCGCCGTCCCTGCAAAGCCATCGGCTCTGCCACCCCGTACGAGCGGCTCCACGGCAAACGTGCCTGCTACGACAATCTCCGGGTCTTCGGCTGCTTGTGCTACCCCAACTTGACAGCCGTGGCGCCAAACAAGCTGCACCCCCGCTCCACCGCGTGCATCTTCCTCGGCTACCCCTCCTCTCATAAGGGGTTTCGGTGCTATGATCCCGTGACACGTCGGCTCATCATCTCTCGTCATGTTGTTTTCGACGAGCGCGTCTTCCCGTTCGCCTACATCAACGGATCAGCGTCACCACCTGACCTCGGCTTCCTCAACTGCGGTGCTGCGCCGCCCACCGCTGCCCGTGTGTCCACATCGGCCTCGACACCTGCTCCGACTCCTGCCACGACAGAGTTTTTCTCTACTGACGCTCCCAGGAGTGTTGCTGCGGCTGCATCTTCACCAGCGTCTCCTTCGACACCCGCGTCTACGCCGGCGTCTTCTCCACGCTCGCCACCATCCTGGGTACCACCGTTTGCTGACGTCCCCGAGGTTCCACCGCCAGCTGCCAACGCGCCTGTTCCACGCCCAGCCCCTGGTCCGCATCTCATGCGCACTCGTGCCAAGCATGGCATCGTCAAAGGTCCCCGGGAACGTCTCAACCTGACGGCCACTACCGAGTCTGTATCTCCTCTGCCTAAGACCTACAAGACGGCTCTTGAAGACCCTCTTTGGCTCGCTGCTATGACTGACGAGTTTCGTGCTCTTCTTGACAACGGCACCTGGTCGCTTGTGCCTCGCCCCCCGGGAGCAAACATCGTCTCAGGCAAGTGGATCTTTCGTCACAAGTTTCACTCAGATGGTACTCTCGCTCGCTACAAGGCCCGTTGGGTAGTTCGTGGTTTCTCTCAACAGCCTGGCATCGACTACGATGAGACTTTCAGTCCGGTGGTAAAACCAGCTACGATCCGTCTCGTTCTCAGCATTGCCGTGTCCTCTGGCTGGCCCATCCGGCAACTCGATGTGAAGAATGTTTCCTGCATGGCAAGATTGAAGAAGTCGTGTACTGTCAGCAGCCCTCTGGGTTTGTTGATCCTGCTCAGCCCGATCATGTTTGTCGTCTTCATCGCTCTCTCTACGGCTTAAAGCAGGCTCCCCGTGCTTGGTATCAACGCTTTGCGTCATACCTTCGGCAGTTGCACTTCTCAGCTTCAGTTTCGGACACTTCTCTCTTCGTGCTACGAGATGGTCCAGATCTTGCTTATGTTCTACTCTACGTGGACGACATCATCATCATCGCTTCCTCGTCGGCCTTACTGCATCGTCTGACCCAGCTGTTACATGCTGAGTTCGCCATGACAGACCTTGGGGATCTGTCCTTCTTCTTGGGGATCTCGGTTCAGCGTACCTCTGCTGGTATTTTCCTGTCTCAGCGCCAGTACGCCGTCGACCTCCTTCAACGTGCTGGTATGTCCGAGTGCAACGCCTCCACCACTCCAGTTGATACTAGCGCCAAATTTTCTGCGTCTGATGGTTCTCCTGTTGCAAACCCGTCTGAATTCAGAAGTATCGCTGTTGCCCTGCAGTACTTGACCTTGACACGACCTGATCTCGCGTATGCTGTCCAGCAGGTCTGCTTACATATGCATGATCCCCGTGTGTCTCATCTCAACTTCATCACCCGCATCCTCAGATATGTGAAAGGCACGCTGGACTTCGGCCTTCACCTTGGCTCTTCTTCATCGACGGCTCTCACTGCCTATTCCGACGCGGATTGGGCTGGCTGTCCTTATTCTCGACGCTCTACGTCCGGGTATTGTGTCTACTACGGCGATAACTTGATCTCCTGGTCCTCAAAACGACAGACTACCGTCTCTCGTTCTAGTGCCGAAGCGGAGTACCGAGCTGTTGCTCATGCTGTCGCTGAGTGTTGCTGGCTGCGGCAACTACTTGGTGAGCTTCATAGACCACTCTCCTCCGCCACGATCGTCTACTGTGACAATGTCTCTGCTGTCTATATGTCTTCCAATCCAGTCCAACACCGCCGAACCAAGCATATAGAGATTGACATTCACTTCGTTCGAGAGAAGGTCTCACTTGGTGAAGTTCGTGTTCTTCATGTTCCATCAAGCCATCAGTTTGCTGATATTATGACTAAGGGTCTAGCTTCTCCTTTGCTTTTAGAGTTTCGATCCAGTCTTTGCGTCTGTAAACCTCCGCTGTGACTGCGGGGGGTGTTAGAATTAGATTCCTAATCCTAGTTTAGCTAGCTATGATGGACGGCTGTGATTGTATATTGTTGTAACCCTAAGTGCTTTGCACATTATATAAACCGGAGCCCCGCGTGCTATGCGCCGTGTGTGGTATTCCCCAAAACCCTACCTCTCTCACGTTATCACAAAATGCACGTGGAAACCAAATGAATCGGGGCCGGTTTTCAATGTGGTGCGCTCCACGCACGAAACGTGTCAGCGTCGGTGGGTCGCCCAGGCGTGTGCTCCGCTCTTAACCTAGCTAGGTCGTTAATAGCTTCCCACGCTACGTGCTCATTAGTTTAGCATAATCTCTGCAGTGGCCTGTCCAGCACGTACGTACGTGCAAGATAGTCTGTGAAATTAGGATCGAATAGTACTTATTTTTTCCGAGAGTGTAGATCGATAGTCGACAAACCCTGTGGAGACATGGAACCCCAAGAATTATATTTTTTCCATCCTCGGTACCTATGTAGAGCTTGTCATGGAATCAGTGCTGATTAGTAGTCCAAGCAGATCCAAACTTAGGCAATTCCATGTGGAAGACAAAACTGATGGAGGAAACACGATGCTCTGTATATTCTAGTCTATCGTTATTAATCATGTGGAAGCAAAACTGATAGAGGAATGAAATTCTAGGGTGCTTATGTACTTATTTTACATTTTTCTGGAAATGGAGGTTTTATCCCTGTCTATGCATTGCATCAAAATGACGCACACAACCCGTTTTTACTTAGTAATAAAGTAGAAACCACCACGTCTTACAAATAATTACATCAACCAACTAAACTTGAAGCCACCAACCTAGCCACAAGACTTACGAAGGGGGTGGCCAAGCACGGGGCTATGCCTCGACAATACACAACGCACATCATCTAAAAACCGAAGACCTCACCAAGCTGCCCGCCAGCGAGCAAGCGACACATACAGTTCAGCAAACCGTATCGCACACTACCGTATATGCTGCCGCCTCCACTGCCGCTTCTGCTCATCCGTCTTTGGGTCGGAGATTAAGTCATTCACAATGTCGGACCTATCATTGACGCCACCCAAACATAAAACTGCGCCCTCACCCTACACGAGTCCACCATGCCACTGTCGTTGTCAAGTCCCCAGCGCACCAAGCCGACATGACATGTGGCCATTGTTGTCGAAGATGAAACTCCGCTCCACCAACAGACCCAGCCAAACATCTCGTGTTCTAAAACGATGACCCCAAGAGGGAGAGCAGCATCCAAGATGTTGCTAACGTCTGATCTGGTAAACCCAGACCTAGGGTTTCCACCGGAACTCTCAGAGACGAGTGATTTGTGGCGACGACACCTTAAGCAAGGAAATGACACCGATTGATGCCACTATTGTCAGCCTCCGACGAGCCTGACTTCCACTGGTTGTCCTTCACATCCAAGACGCGACGCAACTAGAGTCAAGCCGCCGGAAAGGGAGGTCATCATGCCATCCGCCACAATTTGTCTAGAGAAGGCCCCCACAAGCTACATGCCACTCTTAAAACCTGGCTGGCCACCAGAGCCGACCCGAGCAGTGACGTACCCCTAGGATGGCACCGCCGCCTGCAGCCAGGGGCACGCCTCGCCTCGACCGGTTCGCTGTGCCGATGTAGAAGACGGTGGACGCCGCCTACGATTTCCGGACCATCGTTGTCGCCGCGCCTAGGATCCCGCCGCCGCCGCGTCGCATGGGCCTTTGCCCAGGGACGCCTCTGGCGGAGGCGAGGGGAGGGAGAGGGAGTACGGAGATCTCGCGCGACGTCGTTGGACACCTCGGTGTAGCCCAGGTGCGGCCACATGGAAGCGGAGGGCGGAGAGGAAGTTGAGGACAACAGCTAGGGGATCGAAGGTGGTGGCTCCATTGTCGATCCATTATGGGTTCCTCGCAGAGGAATGAAGCATGAAGGGAGATGGAAGATTTTAAAGTTGTGCATAGCCAATCTGGGAAGGTTATAGTAGATCGCATCCTAAGTCGCTTGGGCATGGAGAGAGGAAATAGAGGGACCGTCTGTGATACAACGATGCAGGTTGGATATGGGGACGAGCATAGGCATGTTGTCTCATCAGCGGGCCCTAAGAAAGGCATGTATGGGCCTTTTTCTCTAAGGGTGGCTCGTGTGGGAAAATGGAGATTGTTGATAATCGGTCCGGTCATACGAGATCTTTGCTTGACCGACCTCTATCAATCTCTACTACTTAAAAGAACGATTTCGTTCCGTCTTCGCACTCTTAGCGATACGTCGCCCCGTCGTCCAACACCCCTACATCATTCCTCGCTGTTTTTTCTTTTCCTTGGTACATGGGCCAAACGCCCAAGCCCAGCAATACCACGAAAGAAGCTCTCAGCTCACATGCCGTATTCTTCTCCCTTCTCACACATGACACATCGATGAACGATCCAATCTCCGAGCCCCCTCGTCGCGGCGCCGCCCCTACCTCCACGCCCCCCAAATCAACCAACCAGCGCTGATGCATGCGCCCATCGCGCCCCCATATCAGGTGCCGTCTACGCCCGCCCCAAATCTCCATCCTACGAATCGACCAACGACTGGACGCAATTCAGAGGTAGAAGACTATGACCCGGTGTCGCCCGCTCGCCGCCGACGAGAAGGTCAAGACCTGATGCGCTGAGACATTCTTTCAAAAAACTGCCATGGGAAGGGAGGTCGTGGAGAGGATGGACGGATCTGAGCCCCATCCCTCGCAGTGCATCACCACCATCAAGCTTTGTCCGAGATCGACGCCATCTCACACCAGGTTCGATGCAACGCGAATGCCCATCAGGAGCGCCATCTCACTCCTTGTTTTGGTGAGTTTGGCACCCCTCGTTCCTCATCTCCCCTTCTTCTCCACCGATCCTGAAACTCGGAAACCTGCTCCTCATCAGCATTATCGTGCTATTCTATTTCGAGCAACAGACAGATTGCAAGGAGGGGGAGAGCTAGAGCAATTTTACCCATTATTATTCTTCCGACATGTTTCCAGGTGGCTTCTTTAGCAATGGAAGACACGAAAGACTGTATGCACAGAGAAGGTCAGCTGATCTGAAACAATGGTAAATAGCCTGCTAACAATGTAATGTTTGACCAGTTCCACTTGTGTTTACGTTGCTTTATTTGATACAACAAACAGCACAAGTAAAAGAAGATACATGCTAATGAAGATGGCTTAATGGATTCCAGTTTAGCGACAAATGTGTTTCTGCTTTGTCGCTAGACCAATACTAGAGAACATGGAAGTTTTACTTAGCAGCCATCACGGCTTCACGTGATGAAGATATTTTTATTAATGTGTTTGTATATTTATCTGTTGCAGATTCAAGCTCGGTCGAAGCCACATCTGTTCTATGGAAAGGATGTGACAAGAGCTGCCAAAAAGGGCTCAGGGAAGACCCTCGTGTTTCTCTACCAATGATCGAGCTAGAACTGAAGTTATCATTCTCTTTGCCCCACAAGGGAGCTTGCCATCCAGGTACATTTACCTAGAGAAATCATGTCAAGATTTCTATGATATGTGTTTGCATAACTATTTCTATTGTAAACCTGTTTCTTATCGCACATCCATTGGTTCATATGTTAGAAAATAAATCTGTGACTTGCCCACTCTATACATGTATAAATAAAATACATTAAACTCTTGGTTCGAGCTTCTTTCCATGTTCAAAAATAGGGTTTTCCAAAATCTTACTCAACTTCAGATCATGGGAATACATTAAGTGTAAGTTAGTTCAGACAACATGCAAAATTACTCTCGTATATTGTGCCTTGCCGTAGTTGTTTGCTGCAAGGAGATGCCTACTGCCAAGATAATGGATCGTACTGTTTAAGAGATATTTGTGTACTTGTAGTTGGATAGAGATCATTGATCAGACTGTTTAAGAGAAACAAAATCAAAATTTGGTTGACAATGTTAGTGGCTTTGCAAAGTATTTTTATGTCCGACTATTGATATACTTCACAGAACTAATTGAAAAACATTTGAGAGATCATTTTTTTGAATATTCCCGGAAAAGAATTGTAGACAGGAGAATAGCTTACCTAAGATGGACCCATCAAGCTCCTTGGTAAGTGAAGAAATAGGAAACTGAAGAAATATAATATTGGTTTTTCTTTGGGATAACAATATTAGATTCATGTTCCAACATGATAGGTTTTGCTGCCTCGACAGTTTGTGAACCAATCGATGCCCGCTTATTCTCAGTCTGTAATCTATTCGGAGCTATAAAAGACTAATTCATATCTCTTTTACCTCACAATAATATTGCACTGTCTATATTTGTTTTGTAAAGTTTTGTTGTTTATAAGACCGCTGAGAGATGGAGCAGGGATAAGATGGGGACAAGAGACTTTACTTCCCTGGGCCATGATTGGTTTGTCTTAGCACAGAAATACTTATTAGTCAATTGTATTGATCTTCTATTTACAACTAATTTGGGTATTTCTGTTAGGACACCGGCTAGAGCAGGAGGAAATAGATGTCACGGTCTTAGAAGCTGGGCTGCGGCCGCCTTAGGAGCAGAGCTACGGTGCCGGAAGCAGATGGGGAAGCAGGCAACAACGCCCTATCACCGTTGTGTTCTCATGCTGCACCGCCATACCACCCACGTTTTTATTCTACTCATATTGATTCTATTGTACGGGTGAACGACCTTTCTGGTTCAGATTTGGCAAGCAGGAGCAGAGCTGCTGTGCTGGAAGTGATTTAATGCGATGAAGGACTGAATCTAGACACTTCGTTTGAGGTAAAAGAGGTAAATCATGAAATAATTCAGCTAGGAACCAGTGTTATCTTCCTTGCAGTTCTCAGCTGATGGGCATTCAACTAGGAACAACCTTAAATTGGTCGTTATGTGCCTCTACTCTCTATCCATCGGTATGTTGTAAATGCAGTTTCTAATATTGTCTTTGCTTCCTGTACCAGTTCCGAGCAAGTCTGCACATTCAAGAAACAGCCTCCATGTAGGTTCTTTGTCTTTGCTATCCACTCCATGTTCAGGTTGTGGTCTCAAGGTTCCGAGCAAATCGTTTCCCTCTGCATTTACAAGAACTTTGATAGGTAAATGTGATCCTCGAATTTAAATCGTGACATTCAAATAGTAGGTGTCTTCTTTTGATATGCTTTCTCATCTGTTCGCAGACTCAGGAAGATGACACAGGATGGTCGAGCAGAGTGGAACGACAGGACCAGTGCGAGGCTTATGGGCGAGATATAATAGGAAAAGGAGAGCATGTCTCTTATGAGCGGCCTAAAATAGGAAAAGGAGAGCATATATCTTATGGGTGAGCTAAAAGTGAAATGAAAAATTTATTGTACGATACTGGAGACGGGGAAGCTGGAGGAAGATGTGGTTGCAAAGCACGCTAGATATGCATAAGTGAAACCGATGATCTTTTCACAACTGTCTAGAAAACATCTATATATGTTCCTCTGTATCAACTTGGCACGAGAGGAGGCACTAGGAAAATGTTGATTTTTTATGATCTTCTCCATTTTTTATTGTGTCGCGCTTGATAGTTGATAAAAAATGTGCAAGCTAACACATGGACGCTTCTAGAGCGTGCATATATGGGATTTGTGATGGCCACCCCTTTATCAAGCTTGCAGGTCTAGCTGTTAATAGTTTTGCCCTGAGTGGAGATTTAAACCTCCATTTCGAAAAGACAGAAGTATCTGTGGATGGTTTTGCCCTGGGCGGGGATATAAGAGAAGCCATTGCAATTGTCATTGCAATCAAAACCCTTAGATAAGTTGTGAGTACAATGTTGTCATTGCCACTTGTAGCTTTTCTTTACTATTTACATTATTATTTCTTTTGTTCCGTAGCAACGCACGGGCATTCAACTAGTACTTCTTATAAAGCAAACCTACACTAATTGTAATTAATATTTTTCTAACTCATCATGCAAGCTATCCACATCACTTAACTTTTTATCCAACCAATTTTCCACATTATTTCACTAATATTTATTAATTATTATCTGTCTCTACATGCAAGAATCCAAATCATCTTTTCTTTTAGCTTCAAATTGTACACGTCATATTATTTTTTTGCCGTTCCATTGTTAAGATTATACCACCCGGCTATGTAAGTAAATCATGTTCACGTGGAACACTGGAATTACTATAGTAAAACAAGTGATAAATTTCCAATTATGTTCAACGATGAAAATAATATAATTCTTATTCGAGGTTATATGGTCTTCCATATGTAACAGCTCAAACGCTTCTATAAAAATTATGTGGCAATGTGCATGGCATCTCCATGCATCTGTTTATTCAACCTGTTGATTTCAAATTATTTATATCAATCAGGTACACCCCCGAAACCATAATGGCCTTTAAATATATGCATACATTTCATGCCTACTAAATTTTGCCTCCCAGCTATTATGATCAACTAAATCTTGAATATTTTTTATTAGATTTCTAAAAGAGATGCCCGCCGCAACGCGCGGGGTATCTTTCTAGTTTTTTAATAAACAAGGGCGTCCACCCTAGCTCCATTATCATTAATGAAACTAACTTTATAGACATCGTCTCAAGCTTTCAATCACAGTTGAACTAAAGCAGAGAGTAAATCAAACTAGCGTTATTCCAGAGACGCTACTAGTGCGTGTTTCCTCGACTGAAACAAACAAAAACCACTACACTGTCATGCTAGAAAGCAGCTGAGCAACAACTTCCATCAGTCTCCCACCATGTCCAGCATCGGGTCATCAGCGAAGTTCACTTCCAAGGTGGAAGTTGGGGTTCACCATGTTTCAGAACCAGCAATTTTCTTCTGGTATGGCAATCTTGGCTCCTTGCTCGAACGACGATGCAGTGCTGCTCTGGCCAGTTGTTCGCTAGCTAGGGGATAGCATGGACGAGCGTGCAGTCTTCAGCATCATCTCCTCCTTGAAGATCAGCTCCCAATTCTTCATCTTCCTCAGAAACATGTTTCACATTAATCGAGGGTTGGCAGTCAAAGATCATGCCATTTCTTGTTGTCCAAATGCACCACGGCGCACAAGCACAAGGAGAATTGAGGGAAGGAATTATTTTTGTAGCTACTCAGAATCTGGCAACAGAGATATAATTTTGGCCTATGCTCAGGCGAAATGACATGCAATCTCTTTCAGAACAGATTAGCTACAATGCAAATCAGACAAATGATGCTACACAGATTCAGAATCATCACAAAAGATGCAATATTCAGGCTTATGAATGTGTATTTTCTTCGTGTTTTCCCTAGTCATCAGTTTATTTTGCGCAAATAGACAAAGGAAAAATGTGAATTCTAGGGAGAACCAACAGTTTCCAAACAAAGGGAATGTACTCAGCTTCAATCCCCCCCACCCCCAACAAAAAGAAAATTTACAGCAAAATAGTGGGAGGATCAGGAATACACTTCTTTTTCAAACTGCCAAAGCATGTTATCTCTATCATGATTTAGTGATATGCTATAGGAAATCTCAAAAATCTCATGCCACATCTGCATAATCTCCCCATTAAAGGTTCTTCTAAAAGCAAGTCTAACTTGAGATCCAACCCGAATCTGGTTCACTATTTTTTCTTGTTCATTCCAAATGGCACAAATTGGGAAGAACTTCTAGAGGTGAAGAACCAAACCAGGTTTCTTCTCAAAATCTAACTTTTACCACATTCCCAATTTTCCATCTGTACCCAAAATTTAAATAGTTAACTGCTTTAATTCCTTTCTAGAACTGAAAGGAAGAGGTGTTCTTACTACAAAAAATATTTGGATTTTGAGTGTCATACTTACTACCTACAATGTTTCTCTAGAATTTTCCTTAATACTTTAAGTACCTCTTCACCCAAGAGATGAGAAAATAGAGGTTAATATTTCCTAAATCTGGTCTACCTAGGCCCCCAAAATCCTTCTTTTTGCAAATCATTTTCCAATTGGCTAGATGAACCTTTCTATGGCCCTCAAAATCATTCCACTGGCAGTTTTCCATTTATGTATTTATCAGCTGCAAATCCGATTTTGGAAATTTAAAGAAATACATGAGGTAAATAGGGATACTAGCTAGACATGATTTTATGAGGATCACGCTAGCAGCATATGAGAGCAATTGTGCCCTCTAGCGTGCAATCATTTTGAGAATTTTACCTATGAGAGGATGCATGTCATCCCTAGTATGTTTTTGATGGTGCAGAGGCACACCAAGATACTTAATAGGGAATGGACCTACAGGGCAACCAAAGATATTAGCATATGACTCTATTTCTTCAAGCTCCATACCGGTGGATTAACTCACTTTTATCATAGTTTATTCTCATTCCTAAGATCTGCTCAAAACGTGCGAGAATACATTTGAACTTAGTTGAGACCTGCTCAGCATTACAGGAAAATATAATGTATCAACTACACACTAAGACAAATGACCCCATCAGGACATTCTTTAGTATACAAACCTCTGATTAATCCTATTGTTTAAAATTTTAGCAGCATTCTAGAAAAGCGCATCTACCACTAAGTTGAAGAACATGGGGAATAGGGGAGCAGTCTCACCCCTCTAGAAGTGAGAAAGAACTCTCTACTCTCTAGTGACAATTTTTAGCTTGACTCCTCCATATCCCCCATGTAAAGACACTTCTTACCACTTTTATATAGATAAATCCGAAACCCCGCTTCCTAAGCATATCTAGCAAGACAATGGCCTTCTTTTTCATAGTCTGATTTTAGGACTAAGCCTTTGAAATTGAAATTTTTACATAGTGAAATACTTCATGAGTTCTGACTACACTTTTGAGAATGAACCTTCCTTTAATGTAATAATATTGGTTAATGGTAGTGATATGATCCATTATAGCCCGCAACCTATTAGCAGGAACCTTGATGAAGATTTCAAAGGAACAACTCAAGAGGCTAATAGGTCTGAATTTTTTCATAGAAGAAGCATTATCTTCTTTAGGAATCAGAGTAAGGACATAAAAATTAAGCCTATATATATCTAACTTTCCCCGGTGGAACGCAACAAACATATGCATCAGATAAGTTATTAAGCCCAGAAGGAGGGATTGGAGTGGTGCGTGGAGGGACCCGCAAGCGGAACAGTGTCGGGAGAGGAAACAATTTGGTGAAAATCTCCATTTTCTTCATTGTCAAACCACTAGTGGAAACAGGGCCTTTTGTCGCGGGTCGTAAGGGCCATTTGTCCCGGTTGCGCAACCGGGATGGGTTAGCCGGGACAAATGGCCCTCCCCATTGGTCCCGGTTGTGCCAGGACCCGGGATGGTAAGGCTGGCCCACGTGGCGACTCTGGGCCAGGGACCGCGAGGGAGTTCGTCCCGGTTCGTTTTAGGGACCGGGATGGATGCCTTCTTAAAAAAAGAATAAAGTCCGCCCATTTTCCCTGCCGCGGCAGGTTTTTTTTGTTCGTTTTTTTTTCTCCTGCCTCGCAATCGCCAACCGGCCTCCCCTTCCCCAACCGCTCCAGGCCCACGTCTTTAATTAAGCCCACTGACACATTTTTTAGTCAAAAATGCCCACTGGCCCGCGTCTTTTATTTATGGACAGTCAACGGTTCGAAGGGCCCACTGGCCCGCGTCTGTTATTATGGCCAGTCAACAGGGGCCACTGGCCAGCGGCCTGGTGGCTGGTTCGCCTGGTCCATTAAACTAAGACCGAAGGACGGTCAAAGGGCCGCTGTCCGCCTCGTCTTCCCGCCCCGCCTCGGCTTCCCGCGCCCCACTCCCCACGCGCCACGCCTCGGCTCCCCGCATTCATGGCCGCCTGCAACCGCCGCCACGTCCAGGCCGCCGGTTGGCATGCCAGCCCATCCCGGGTCCTTTTTAAAGGCCCCCCGCCGCCCGTACAACCCACCCACCCCGGACGCGTCCCTGGCAAAGCAACCCTAGCCGCCACCATGTCCCGCTGGTTCTCGAACTCCGGCAAGCGCCCAAGGAACGACGACGGAGGCTCGTCGAGCGGCGCCGGCCGCATCCCGCCCCCGCCGGCGGAGGCCTTCGGCTACGACCCTGGAGGTGTCCGCCTCGGCGGGGTGCCGCGCGTCCCCGCGCCACCACCGGCTGCACGCCCGCCGCCCCGCGCCGCGCCCCCGGGCAAGCGGTTCCGCCGGTACGTCCGGGTGGACGAGGCGGAGTGGCACTGGAACAATGCCACTCCGGTGTTCTACAACGACGTGCACCTCCCGGACGGCTGGCACCTGAATCCCCAGCGGATCCCAGTGCCGCCGGCCCCGACCGGCGCGGCACTGCTCGAGGAGATCGAGCGCCGGCGCGAGCTCCTGCCGGCCCAAGTCCACAGGGAGCGGATGTACGCGCGCGGCTCCCCCTACTGGGCCGCCTGGCTCGAGCAGGAGCACGAGCAGCGCCGCCGCTCCTTCATCCCCGCCCCCCTCGAGGCCAACGTGGACGACTACCCCCCGCCAGCGCCCGGCCGGGAGAGGGAGCTATGGCTCCTCGTGGACGAGCCGGAGGACTTCTCCGGGGAGGAGGACCCCGAGCTCCGGGCCGCCATGGAGAAGGCCTGCGAGGCCTCCCGCCGCTCCCTCATCGACGACGAGATCAAAAGGTGGGAGCGTGTCGTGGCCGCCGCCGCCGCCGACGCCGCCGCCATGCCGCCGCCGCCGCCACCCCCTAACGAGTCTGCCATCCCCTGGTGGCAGGCGATGAACGCCGAGCTGGAGGTGTCCGAGGACATGCCGGAGCCGCAGCCGCTCCCACCAGGCCTGGAGTATGGCATGAGCTGGGCCTGGACCGGCGGCGTTTGGGCGCCGGGGTCGCCGGAGCAGGAGGAGGAGCTGCCCCCGCTGCCGCTGCTGCCGCAGGAGGTGCTGCCCCCGCCGCCGCCGTACGCTCCCCCGATGCCCCCGATGTCTCCAGTCCCGGCGAGCCCGGCCCAGCCGCCTGCTCACCTGTGGCAGCCACCCGCCTACGTAGGCCTCTCCGACGACGAGGACGACTAGATTGGCGCCGGCCGCCTGTGGCCGCGCCCCCGCCCCCCTATTCTATATAGACAACGCCCCTAGCTACCCCCCCAAGAAACGGCCGGCCGCCTGTGGCCGCGCCGCCGCCCCTTATGCAAGTACGGCCGGCCGCCTGTGGCCGCGCCGCCCCTATGTAAGCAAGGCCCCTGGCCTTATTTTAATAGAAGTTGTGTTCCCTAATCTACTGTGTCCCTAGTCCATTCGTTCCCGCCGCCGCCGGCAGGGCTTCGCCCAGCCATATCCACTCGTTCCCGCCGCCGGCAGGGCTTCGCCCAGCCATATCCACTCGTACCCGCCCCTGGGGTGTCCGCTCGGCCTGGAGAGAGGGCCGCGCTTTTTATACACTTGGTCCTTTAGTCCCGGCCCGTGCCACCAACCGGGACTGGAGCCCCTTTGGTCCCGGTTGGTACCACGGCCCGGGACCAAAAACAAATTTCGAATTTCGGTGGCACCCCTGCGCGCCCAAAATTTTTTAGCGCCAAAATTTGAAAAGTGTTAAGTTTGCACATTAACAACTTTTATATACTTCCAAATTTGACAAAAATTCCAACATGAAAAATGCTAGAATTTGCAAAACTAATTTAAATCCATTTTTCGTTTAACTAAATAATTATTCTAACTATTGAAACTATTAATTATTTTTTCATTTGTATATAATTTGAATATAAATTATGGAAGTTATGGATGTAGCCTCTTTCTTGAGCAGCTGCACAGAAGTGCTTAGAATCCACAAACTCCGGCTCTGTGTCATACAAATTTCTGGAAATTTCCACCCATACACTTTTTGGAGCTAGGGCCTCATTTTCATAGTAGAAGTAGGGTGGCTTGTTCATCCTCTAGAGTCGATGTCAGTCCTGGCTGCTTGTCCATCCTCTAGAGTCTGCTCTGCTCTGCTCTACTGCTCCTTGCGGCTCAGGTTGGTAACGGTCAATGTTTGCGTATGCTTTGTGAACTTATGGTTTGATTTGAGAATTTCAAAACTTTGATTTGATAATCTTTTGGCCGGAAGCACCTAGCAATATCTTTTAAACCTTGTTTCTCTCCATATGCTATTTGTACTTCTCATCGGCTCTAATGTTTCTCTACCTGATTCTACTTCTCCTCTGCCTAGTTTACAGATGTTTGCTCTTTTCTGTAGATGTTTCTACACTGTAAAATGGGCATGTCCTGCGAAACATGCAGACAAGGCGCTGAGCACCACTACTGGGACATCTTGGACGATCAAGGCAAAGGTTTTTTCAAGATTATGCAATTCTATCATTAGTGAGAGACTTCACGTCGGCAATCTCAATTAAAGTGCCAGTTTGTGTCTGATCCCACCAACCCCTCAGAATCCTCCTATTAACTTCACCTATCTCAACTGAAATCACTGTCTTCATGTGGATGCCAAGCCTGTGCAAAGCTATCTCTCCTCCTCCAATACCGGAGAATAAGGACACCACATTAACACCATTGGGAAACATGTTCTTCAACACCGACAAGTGGCAACCCACAGTATCAATTTGGAATGAATTGCCTTCCGTGTACGCTATCATTAGTGAGAGACTTCACGTCGGCAATCTCAATTAAAGTGTCAGTTTGTGTCTGATCCCACCAACCCCTCAAAATCCTCCTATTAACTTCACCTATCTCAACTCAAATCACTGTCTTCATGTGGATGCCAAGCCTGTGCAAAGCTATCTCTTCTCCTCCAATACCGGAGAATAAGGACACCACATTAACACCATTGGGAAACATGTTCTTCAACACCGACAAGTGGCAACCCACAGTATCAATTTGGAATGAATTGCCTTCCGTGCACGCTATCATTAGTGAGAGACTTCACGTCGGCAATCTCAATTAAAGTGCCAGTTTGTGTCTGATCCCACCAACCCCTCAAAATCCTCCTATTAACTTCACCTATCTCAACTCAAATCACTGTCTTCATGTGTCTTCTCCTCCAATGCCTCAAATTAATATGGTGTGCCTGCAATGTGTGCGCGGAATATATCGCTTGTTCTATACCATGTGTCAACAGATACTACATATTAAAAGTAGTTATAATCCTGCAATATCTGTCAGGATGTTATCCGTACTATCACTTCGAAATGTATTCGGACATGGGTCATAGTTGTCAGCTATTTACCGGTCAATACAAAATACTAATCAAACAGAACTATATGATCATGTATTCCACGCTTATTATTACACATCACCAACATACGGAGGAGAGAGAAACAGAAAAGTGGGATGGTGGAACAATAATGCTTGCCAGCTTTTCTTCGTGTCCCTTGCTTATGATCGCTTCGGCCGTAACCATGGAGCATCTTCATTATTTAACGGGATGGTGGGGTCAGATTTCACTGTGAAGGGTGGAATTTCAACAAACTTATTGTAATCTTCTGACATGTCTGTCGTGTCCTCGATTCCCACGATGTTTCTTTTCCCTGAGAGAACTATGTGACGCTTCGGCTCATCGTATGATGAAATTGTTCCCTTATTTTTTCTTTTCTTCGGTCTGGAAGACATGTCCTTCACATAGAAGACCTGAGCCACATCATTGGTTAGAACGAATGGTTCGTCATTGTAACCAATACAGTTGAGATCCACTGTTGTCATTCCATAAAGCGGGTCTACCTTTACCCCTTCTCCATTCAGGTTGACCCATTTGCACTTGAACAAAGGGACCTTAAAAGAAGGTCCATAGTCAAGTTCCCATATCTCCTCTATGTAACCATAGTATGTGTCAGTTTTTCCATTCTCGTTTGTTGTATCAAAGCGGACACCACTGTTTTGGTTGGTGCTCTTCTTATCTTGGGAGCTCGTGTAAAATGTATTTCCATTTATCTCGTACCCTTGAAAACTCCCAATAGTCGAAGATGGTGACCCTGCCAACATGTATAGCTGATCTTCAACAGTGGTGTCATTTATAAGACGTGTTTGCAACCAACTTCCGAAAGTCTCCATGTGTTCGCGTTTAATCCATGAGTCATCCTTCCCCGGTTTTGCAGACCGTACAATATTCTTGTGTTTCTCGACATACGTAGCCATGAACAAAGAATTTTGTAGAACTGTGTAGTGTGCTTTGGTCAAAGAATGCCCGTCCCTAGGTATCATTGTTTTCTTTCCCAGCATTCCTTTTCCCCTCAGTCTCCCCTCATGCCGCGATTCAGGAATACCAATTGTCTTAAGGTCAGGAATAAAGTCAACACAGAACCCAATGACCTCCTCTGTTCCATAGCCCTTCGAGATGCTTCCTTCTGGCCTAGCACGGTTATGAACATATTTCTTCAAGACTCCCATGAACCTCTCAAAGGGGAACATATTGTGTAGAAAGACCGGACCGAGAATATGAATCTCTTCACATAGGTGAACAAGGAGATGAGTCATAATGTTGAAGAAGGATGGTGGGAACACCAACTCAAAACTAACAAGACACTGGACCACATCCCTCTGTAATCTTGTCAGAATTTCTGGATCGATTACCTTCTGAGATATTGCGTTCATGAATGCACATAGCTTCACAATGGGTACTCGAACATTTTCCGGTAGAAGCCCCCTCAATGCAATCGGAAGCAATTGCGTCATAATCACGTGGCAGTCATGAGACTTCAGGTTTTGGAATTTTTTCTCTGCCATGTTTATTATCCCCTTTATATTCGACGAGAAGCCAGACGGAACCTTGATACTGTAAAGGACTTCAAAGAATATTTCCTTCTCTGCTTTAGTAAGAGCGTAGCTGCTTAAGGAATGGCGCCCTGTATCTGTGTGCTTGTTGCTTGGGTCTTTCATACGTTGCTGGTCCTCCCGTGCTTCAGGCGTATCTTTTGACTTCCCATACACGCCCAGGAAGCATAGCAGATTGACACATAGATTCTTTGTCACGTGCATCACGTCGATCGAAGACCGGACATCTAAAACTTTCCAATAGGGTAGCTCCCAAAATATAGATTTCTTCTTCCACATGGGTGCCCGCTTATCAGGGCCGTACGGAACTGGTTGGCTGCCAGCAGCCTTACCAAAGATTACTTCTAGGTCCTTGACCATATCGAATATATCATTACCACTACGGAGCTCAGGCTTCTTTCGGTTATCTGCCTCACCTCTGAAATGCTTCCCTCCTTTTTTCCTTAAGGGATGCTTGATCGGAAGAAATCTACGATGCCCCAGGTATACAACCTTTTTACATTTATCCAAAAAAACACTGTCAGTCTTATCTAAACAGTGTGTGCATGCATTGTATCCCTTGTTTGTATGACCGGAAATGTTACTAAGAGCTGGCCAATCATTGATGGTCACGAAAAGCAACGCCCGTAGGTCAAATGGCTTTTGTTCGTTCTCATCCCACACACGTACACCTGGTTTGCCCCACAGTTCTAAGAGTTCTTCCACTAATGGTCTTAGATACACATCAATGTCGTTGCCAGGTTGCCTCGGGCCTTGGATGAGAACTGGCATCATAATGAACTTGCGCTTCATGCACAACCAAGGAGGAAGGTTGTACATACATAGAGTTACAGGCCAAGTGCTATGACTGGAGCTCTGCTCCCCAAAAGGATTAAAGCCATCTGTACTTAGACCAAACCATAAGTTTCTCGCCTCTCCTGCAAAGTCTGGAAAGTCTCTCTCGATCTTTCTCCACTGCGATCCATCGGCGGGGTGCCTCAACTTTCCATCTTTCTTACGGTCTTCTTTGTGCCATCGCAACAACCTAGCATGCTCTTTGTTTCTAAACAGACGTTTCAGCCGTGGTATTATAGGAGCATACCACATCACCTTAGCAGGAACCCTCTTACGGGGGGGCTCGCCGTCAACATCACCAGGATCATCTGCTCTGATCTTATACCGCAGTGCAGTGCATATCGGACATTCATCCAAATTCTCGTACTTCTTACCGCGGAAGAGAATGCAGTCATTAATGCATGCATGTATCTTCTGCACATCTAATCCTAGAGGGCAGAGAGCTTTCTTTGCTTCGTACGTACTCTCAGACAATTCGTTATCCTTTGGAAGTTTTGGCTTCATTAGTTGAAGTAAAGTCTCAAATGCCTTGTCAGTCACACCGTTTTGTGCCTTCCATTTCAGCAACTCCAGTGTGGTACCGAGCTTTGTGCTACCATCTTCGCAATTTGGGTATAACAATTTTTTGTGATCCTGTAACATGTTGTCCAGTTTCAACCTCTCCAATCTATTTTCACAGTCTTCCCTTGCATCAGCAATAACTCGGCCAAGATCATCATCGGGCTCTTCTGATGCCTGTTCTTGATCACCTCCTTCTTCTGCATTCTCTTCCATTGCAGTATCGTCGTATTCAGGGAACAAAGGATCTTCTTCTTCTTCTTCATCGTCTTCCATCACAACCCCTCTTTCTCCATGCTTGGTCCAGCAATTATAGCTGGGCATGAAACCTCTCCGAAGTAGATGGCCGTGAAGGATTCTTTCGGAAGAATGTTCTCTGACGTTCCGACAATCAACACATGGGCAACACATGAAGCCATTATCTTTGTTCGCCTGAGCTACAGCAAGAAATGCATTCAGGCCTGCCATATACTCGGAGGTGCGTCGGTCACCGTACATCCATCGCTGCCGTGCATCCATCTGCATCATATAATTAAGTTTATCAAAATACATATTAATACAGAGATAACCACAGTACATCGACAAATAATACTTTTTTATGTATCAGTTACAGATGAAAAAGATAATTTGTTAACCTCGGTCGAAGAAACCATTTTCAGTGAGCTTGTGTGCGTCTCGGGAATTTCGTCGAACACCTCGTGTGCATAGTAAAAAAAAACAGCAACACCACACTCTCTCACACCTCCAAGCAAAAAAAAAGATGGAAGGAGGGGGGGCTGGGGCAGTATATATAGAGGAAGGGGGCATTGGTCCCGGTTCGTGGACTGAACCGGGACAACAGGTCATGCGCGTGCCACGTGGCCTGTGGCTAGGCATTGGTCCCGGTCCGTGGCACGAGCCGGGACCGATATGCCCCCCACGAACCGGGACCAATGCGCCCAGGCGATTTCTGTTGCCCCGGGCGCACGAACCGGGACCAATGCAGGGCATTTGTCCCGGATTTGGTTGCAACCGGGACAGCTGCCCCCCGGCCCCCTGGACGAGAGGGGTTGTTTCCACTAGTGAACCTCGATGCGACTCGCGTCGCCATCTATTCTCCTTACATGCCTGTACTCGTTGTTGATGGGGCGGATGTTGGGCCAGGGATCGAGGAAAGGTATGATTCGTTACCAACTGCTATGATATATTTCCTGGTCAACTGCTCTGAAACGGAGCTCCTATTCTTTGTGTTTCGCACAACGATTTACACGCACCCGCGTATCCTTTATGGTATGCTCCGAACGTGGCCAAATAACATGTACTCTTCTTTTATCTTTTTCTATTTTCATTTTTCTTTTCTATACAAAAAATTTGTTCACATTTGTGTAAAAAGGAACATATGTAAATTAACTAATAAATATTTTTTTTTTCTTATTTTAACGATTTTCAAGGAAATGAACATTTATGTTATTTCACAATTTTAAATATGAACGTTTACCTTATTTGAACAACTTTTTAAAATATGAACATTTATGTTTTTTAAACAGTTTTCAAACATGAATGGTTTTAAAATATGAACATTTATGTTATTTGACATATTTTTCAAATACGATATTTATATTACTTGAGCGATTTTAAAATATGAACATTTATCTTATGTGAATATTTTCTGTAATGTGAATATTTTTGTTATTTGAGCAATTATAAAAATTGAACGACTTTCAATAATAACATTCATGGAAAAAAACATAAACAGAAAAGAAGAAATAAAAATAAACAACAAAAAGAAAAACAGAAACGAAACCGGTAGCGTTGACGAGAAACTGGGGGCGTAAGGACCCTGCTGAATAAATGGGCCAGACCCAAAACAGCACATGTGGCGCGTGGTGCCCGGTAATGCACGCGTTACGCCATCCTTGAACTGTCAAACATGTCTCCAACATATGCTCCTTTCACTTTCATCCCCATCTTCATTGTTGTTGGCAGCATCGGCCATGAGCTACTATGATCCTCCGCTACACCCGCCCACTGTCAGCCCCTTCGGGGCGGTCTCCTGCTCACCATGCCTCCTACTCAGCCGCCATACCTTGAGGCTAGAGAAACTTCCCTCCCAATCCCCCTACTCTCGCATCGCCTCCTGAATCAGGGGAGCGCTCCCGGGAGTTTCAATGACAGCTGTGTTGTGGCTCGGCGGTGGCTATTTCTCTTAGGATGGAAGGCAAGGGTCTCTGGATCAAAGGAGAGAGCGGGGGCAGTAGGATGGTGACGTGAGTGAAAAGGAAGAGATAGGAAGCGGCGACGGGAGTAGGATCTCTGAGGGAAGGAACCATATCGTAAAACTTTTATCAATCCTAATCTGATGGGAGGGGGTGCCGTGGAGCCGTAGACGGCCCGAGATTGCTCCGAGCTCTCCCAGATTACACAGTAGAGTAATGTTCTTGATGGAGAATATGAGACAAAAATTTCAAGAAGAAGGCTAAAGCGGGGAGAGCCGGCCATGGACGATAAGCTGATAAAGAGTAGTAGTTCAAGGTTGACAGCCATGCCAACTACAGGCATGAAGGTAGTGGAAAATGTCCACATGGCACTGTTGAAAACGAGTAGTGTTGTCCTTGATGAGGCGTTCACTCCTACGGCAGAAAATCTTCATAAATACAAGGGAATGTACTCCACGGCTCTCCCGCCAAACTTCATTGAGGCGGCGACCTGCGTTGTGGAGAACTGAGGACCGGGGAAATCATGTTAGATGGGAGGAAATAGTGTTGCTTAGGTTGGTGGTTATGGTGTTGTCGTCGTGTATCATCGTATTTCGGTTCTTACACAACTACCTTGGCCAAACGAAACGTGTGATTGGGATCTGATGTCCGGCGCTATGTTGAATCCTATGGAACATTAGGAATAAGTTCACTACTGATGGGATTTTCCCGACCCAACTGATACATCATAAACGTATCCTTAATTTCTGATGTTTCATGTTGTTTTCTTATTGTTTCTCACATGTTTACTATACACTTTATGTCATTTTTATCGATTTTCTGGACTAACCTATTGACAAGGCCACAAAGTCAGTTCCTTGTTTTGTGTTGTTTTTCGTTTCAGAAAAGTTGTTCTGAAAATATTCTCGAAATTGGAAAATTCAAAGCCCGGAAGTCTTAGAATCCCGAAGAGAACCGGAGGGGGGCCACAGGGGGGCCCATACCATAGGGCGGCATGCCCCTGGCCGCGCCATGAGGTGGTGTGGGCCCCCTTAGCCTCCAACGCCTTTGCCCTTTCGCCTATTTACACCCCCCCGAGATGTAAACCCTAAATATATACCACTTCGTCCCGCGAAACACCTGAGGCCGCCGTCATCGTTATCCCGAGATCCGGAGGGTTCTCGAGCTCTCCCCGGCACCCTGCCGAGAGGGGAATTCATCACCGGAGGGGTCTACACCACCATGCCCTCCTCCGAAGTGATGTGTGAGTAGTTCATCTCTGCACTACGGGTCCATAGCAGTAGCTAGATGGTTGTTCTCTCCACTTTGTACCTCATGTTTAGATCTCGTGAGCTGCCTCACATGATCGAGATCATCTTTATGTAATGATACATGTTAGGTTTGCTGGGATCTGATGAATGTTGAATGCTATGTCTTTTGATTATCAATCTATCATGTTATCTTCATGCATATGTTATTTATGATCTTGCGTGCTCTCCGTTATTAGTAGATGCCAGTAACTCCAAGAGGGAGTATTTATGCTCGATAGTGGGTTCATGCCTCCTTTGCATCTGTGCTCGAGTGACAGAAACGTGACGGATGCAGGATGTGTTGTTGCCATTAGGGAGAAACCAACAATCCTTTGTCTAAGAATGATTTTATTGTTTAGATTACACACTTTGCTTACTGCGATTATCTGTTGCTTGCAACTTAATACCCAATGTTTGTTCGGATGATATTCAGAGGGTGGATTATTAGTCATAGATGCATTTGGATGACGGTCTATGTATTTTGTTATAATGCCCGCATGAATCACATAGTAATCTTTATGTCTTGCATATGCACTACGGTGCAGCCTTCATTTCTATCAATTGCACATATGTAATTTGTTCACCACACATGTTATTTATCTTTCACGGAGAGACACCACTAGTGAACTGTGGACCCCGGTCCATTTTCCTCATACTAATAAAAACCTACGGCTTTCGCACTGCTTTCATACTATTGCTACTGCTTTCATACTATTTTCCTGTTGTTTTCCACATCATACGTTTATCCTCTTTGTGTTCAGCATACCCGGTGAGACTGACAACCTCACTGCTACGTTGGGGAAAAGTTATTTGATTGTGTTGTGTAGGTTCCACGTTGCTGCTAAATCGGTAGTGTGCCCTTCCACCTCAGCTGCATCAACCTTCAGAGATTGCTTATCCTCCTACTGGTCGATTCAACCTTGGTTTTTTTCTGAGGGAAAAATTGCCGCTGCACTCTTCACAACCTTCCACTTGGGGTTTACCAACGTTTGCATCACAAACCGACTGACTGCCTAGAGAAAATGCATATGTATCTGCAAGTGTGGAAGAGCCAATGGTTAGGAGAAAGGATCACGGGGCGTTGGAGATGAAGATTGGTCGGATTCGTTCTCTCGAGAGTTCCATGCGGGATACACGTGATTAGTCTTCCCCACCCAGTCATTATCCGAGTGTGTCCTTCTTAGGCATTGCGTTTGGGGACGTAGGTCTCTCGATTACTGTTGTGCTGGAACTTTGTCTTGTTTGTAGGTTGTTGTTCCACTTCGTGTATGTGGTTTGTTATGTTGTATACACTGCCGTTGGGGCTTTATATATTTAAAGCCGGGCTCTGCTCGGTCCTTCGATCTAGAAAAATTGTGTGTCGTTTTCTTGGTGTGTGCCCACTTTGAAATGTTTGGTTGGTTGGGGCTTTGCTTCTTCTTATTGGTTCTACAGATGTGTGGATTCACCCCCTTCTTATTGTGGTGTGTTGTTTTGTTGGTTAGTTATGTACTATTATTTGACTAGACGGTCTTAGTTCAGGGTTTGAGTTAAATGGTGTTTATGGATTTAGATATCTTCAAATGGAAACTGAGAGGAATCAACAATCCAGCCAAGAGAAGGACCAAGAACCTGTTCTTTGCTGATTTTCAAAGAAACATTGTGTGCGTGCAAGGAACAAATATTGCTAACATGACAAGAGAAACTGTCATTGGAACACTGTGCACATGGTTTGGGGTAAATATTTTTTCCTCCTATGGAAACGAGAGGATGCATCCTGATTGCTTCTAAAAGATTTCTCGTTCACTCATGAACACTTAGTTGTTGGCAGCTACTCTGTTTCTGGACATATTGTTAACCGTGCTGACAAGTCGTGTTGATCGATCACATGTATTTATGGACCCCAAGAGGAAAGTTTTTTCCTTGAAGAACTTAGACATAATAAAGCTTTAATGCCGGAGAGATGGACGCTCATAGGATATTTCAATCTGATATGCTAGGTTGATGAGAAGAACACCAATCATGTAAATTCTGAATGATGGAAAGATTTTGGGCCTTCATCCAGGATCTTAATACCATTGAGTACCCTCTGTTTTGCTTTTGTTTTACCTGGTCTAATCAAACTACATAATTCCACTCTTGCGTGGATTGATAGGATTTTTTTCACCAAAGAGTGGGAGCTGGCAAATCCTGCATATCATGTTTCTTCTGCCTCCAAATGTATCCGACCATTATCTTTAATTCTCAAGAAAATGGAGAACCATTACCTTCAGAGGATAAATTTTTGAAGAGAATTTTCTAAAGTGTAATGATTTCTTTCCAGTGGTTCAGCTCATTGGAGAAAGACATCAAATCTAATGATCCAATTCGGGTTCTGCACACTACGATATCGAGAATGGAAAAAACTCTTCAAAATGGAACAAATAAAATGTCAAGTACACAAAATTTGTTTCTTCGGTAGCAGATGAGGTCATTCTTAGTCTTGACCTTGCTTAGGAGGAGAGAGAGCTCTCAGGTGAGGAGCTTGAATTTTTAGAAGATTTTTTAAGAACAAACTGCTTAGTTTTGATGTAGTAGACGTGATGCAATGTAGGAAACACTCTCGGATTACGGATTACGTGCGTAAGATAAGGGGATTTTAATACTAAGTTTTTTTATCTGCATGCCAACAGAAGGAGACACAAAAATCACATCCCTTCCCTTCGAGGCCCACAAGGACTAGTGATTGATCGTGAAGCTAAGACACAAATTCTATTGCAACACTTCAAGTATTTGTTAGGCACTAATGCGCCTGTTCCGGGCAGTCTACACCGAGCAGATTGAACTTTCCTATCGCCGAGTTAAACCACCTAGATGCATCCTTTTCTTTGGCTGAACGTAAGAAATAAATTGATGCCATTCATGAGGAAAAATCACCGGGGCCTGATGGTTTTATTGAAGGATTCTATAAAAAAAATGTTGGAGCATTATTGGTTATGACCTTTATGCCGCTTTAAACCAGTTGCATGGGCTTAGATGTAAAATGAAGCTGCTCTTGGAACTGATTATAGGCATGTGAGGCTTATTCATAGCGTATCGAATATTTTGTGCAATATTTTGGCAAATAGACTTTCCCCTAAGCTTAATGGATTGATCTCGAAGATTCAAAGTGCATTCGTTAGGGATCAGTCTATATAGGATAACTTCCTATATGTGAAAATGTCATCAAGAAATCTCACACTAAGAAATCTCCATTTTTCCTAAAGTTGTACATTGATATGGCATTTCATTCTGTAAACTGGGGACCTCTTTTGAAGGTGCTAGGGAGATTGGGGTTTGCTTAGAGATGGCGTGATTTGATTTCACGGAGTTTTCCTCCTCTTCCTCCAGGGTCCTCCTAAATGGTGTGGAGTATGTCCTTGCATGAACTGACGTGGGCTGCATCAAGGGGACCATGTGTCCCATATGTTGTGAATCTTTGGTCTTGAACCGCTTCAAAGTCTTCTTGACTTGGCAACTTAAGATGGCTTTCTCTCCCCGGTAAGCTACAAGCAGCGAGATGTCATTTCTACTCGAAGAGTTCTGGACCTCTTTGGAGATGTTTCTGGGCCAAAAAAGAACCTTCCTAAATGTGTTGCATATCCAATAGCCTTCAATGCCATTTATTTCCAAGAAATATTGCAGGATTTCGAAGGGAAGCAAGAGAGTTTGCCTTGTAGATATCTTGGTCTGCCTCTTAGATTCACAAAACCGCGAAGAGTGGATGTACAACCTATTGATCGTGCGATGGGCAAGCAAAAATGATGGATTGGGAATCTCATGAATAGAAAAGGATAGCTGGCGTAAATAAATTTGCTCACCACGGCAGCAACCACCTATTTTCTCGTTGCCTTCCCTGTTGATGCTTGGTTCGTCCAGAAACTCGATGAAATGCGTAGGAAATTTATTTGGGCTCCGGATGAAGAAGCAACTGGTGAAAAATGTTTGGTAAATTGGCAAAATATATGTGGGCCAACAACTTTTCTACACCTAATCAAGAATATTCATGCTTTTGGTAGGGCACCTAGGTTGCGTTGGGAATGATTGCGATGGTCCAATGAGAATAGGCATTGGACAAGAAGTAAAACCCCTATGATGATACTAACAAGCATATTTTTATAGCATGCGGTTGTACTTAGTGGGAAATAGATTCAAAGCCTCTTTCCGGCATAGACCCTATGACTTAACGGGAATCCTCCTCGCATGCTGGCACCGGAACTTTTCTAGTTGGCTAGAAGAAAAGTTGTTTCTATAAGTTCCGGGGTGGAAAAGCAGAGTTAAATGCGTGATTTGAACAGAATTCTTCAACTGGATCATTTCATCTCCCTTTGGACGCAATTCCGGGAGGTGGTTCTTAGAGGAGAAGATGACAAGATAACTTGGAAAATCACTACGGATGGACAATATTCTGCTACTTCACCTTATGGTTTCAGCTCTTGGGAATGATTTCTTGACCTAAATTGGACCAAGTATGGTACCTTTGAATTGATGGCAAAGTAAAATAAATGTATAATAACTCTTCTAGAATAGGAAATAGACTGATGAAAGGATCCTTGCTAGAGGATAGCCACATGGAGACTCATGTTGCTTATTCAAAGAAACATTGGAAATTGATGTTCATTTTGCGTTGCTCTTCCCTTTTACAAAGAATTATGGTTTTAGTTTCAAAATGCAAACCCGAGGATGGTTCAGAATACAAGCATATGTACTTCTTTAAATTCTTGGTGAAATATAATCCTTCAATGTCCAAACTCGCAAGGGGAGATGCTAAAGTTTCAATTTACATTGTGTGGCACATATAAAAAGAAAGAGGTCAGCTTATGATGATGCTGACGTGATCACACATCTGTTGGGTTACTCCAAGTTTAAGGTATGATGTAGTCTAGCGAAATTTTCCCCCAACTGTGGAACAAGGGTTTATCGACTAGTATGACTTCAAAGACTTGGAGAAGATTTCTTGTTGTCAGTCGCGTCAACAAGCAAGGAACCTACACACAACACACGAACACTCTCTTGCCCTAATTTTCCGGAAGGTTGTCAGTCTTCCGGTCTTGCTGAAATTAGAGAATTAAACATATAAAATTTGGAAAGTAACAAAAGTGAAAACAGTACGTCAAAGAAAAAATTATAAAAGTGCTTAAAATAAGGTTTTATCAGTGTGGAAAATAGGACAGGGGCCATAGGTTCACTATTGGTATCTCTCCAAAGAAGAAAAGATGTTGGGTGAAAAAATTACAGCTAGGCAATTACATCAAGAACGTATAAAAGTACTATTATGACGAGATATAGTTCACGGGTTCTAATATTGTAGGCATTACGTCAAGATAAATAGACCGCTATCCAGCATGCACCTATTACTAATAGTCCACCTTGAGAAAGCTATCCAGCAAATCTCTCTAGTATTAAGTTGCGGCAATGAAGTGATTGCTTGTGTGCAACAGACAATTCCATTAACTTTAAGTACATAATGTAAGCAGTGGTTTTCATCGGTAGACAATAGCACATTTGTTTTCTCCCTAGTGACAACAACACATCCCTCATCCTTCACGATTCTGTCAGTCAAGCACATATGTAAGGGAGGCATGAACCCACTGTCTAGCATATAGACCCTCTCTTGGAGGTAAAACAACTATGTGGCCAAGGTAAATCATAAACACCAAAGATCATTGCAACATAATATTAAAACTCTCTAAAAATATAAGTGAAGCATCTCATATTGACATGAACAAAATAATCGTAATCTCATGGTTCATCGGATCCCAGCAAACACAACATGCATAATTCCACAACGGTCGTCTTGCTCATGTGAGGCAGCTCATGAGACTCTAAACATGGAAGCATAACAAAGAGAGATACCATCTATATACTGCTATGGACCCGTAGTCCCGAGATGAAATATTCACGCATCATCATGGAGGCAATCATGCTGATGTAGAGGCCTCCGATGACGATTCCCCCCCACCCCCGCCCCCCCCCCCGGCAGGCCGCCAGAACAGGTCTCCAGAAGCCCTAGATTGGACTTTCAAGGTGGAAAAAATCTTCGTCCCCGATAAAATTAGGGTTAATGGCATCTTATAAACAAAGAGGCGGCTTAAGGCAGTGGCCAGGGTAGCCAGGGGCCCATCAGGCGTGGCCTAGGGTGGGGCCGCGCCTGGCACCTCCCTGGTGGCCCCCTGGAACCCCTCTGTATCTTCTTTAGACTTCGTCTTCGTTCTGGGTAAAAACTTATCTCCATGGATTTTCAGCTCTTTCGAAAAATATTTTCTTCATAACTTTTCTTAAATAGAAAACAACAAAAACAGCAACGGGCCTGGGGCATCTTGTCAATTGGTTAGTTTAATAAATTATCCGGTAAAGGAAGGATACCATGTGAAAATATAATAATAATATAAAGGCATTGCATAGAAAACAGACATAGAGTATCAAAAATTATAGATAAGTTTGCAACGTATCAGCGTATTTTTCATAACTTGAGCTTGACTGTGGAGGGCTTGGTTGTGGTAATCGGAGACGAGGTGTCGTTACCTTGCGTTCAGTCGTATAACTTTTTAAGGTGTAGTGCTATCATGGCGCTGGTGGTATGTAGCTTCCGCTTTTTACGACCGAGCCAGGTGGAAAGGTCTGAACAGAGGACGGAGTAGTAAGCAGAACCATTAAGACCTTCAAGTTGCAATCCTGTCATAATCTAAGGTTTTTTTTCGACACTTGCTAGAAGCTGAGGAGGGAGGCACAGTTTGCGTATTCTTTCTTTCCTGTTGTTTGTTGTCTGGATGTACTTTTGGGCAAGTCCAACATGTCATCGGAACAATTGTTCCTTCCTCTTCTTTAATGGAAAAAAGGAAGAGCTCCTGCGGGTTTGGGTAAGAAAAATGTAGGAATTAGTTGGCCATTTTTGCTCAAACCTGAAACTCTAGGGTATTGCAGTAATTTTCTTCATCCATCTCCATTCATGCACTCTAGTATGTAGTTAGCCCTGATCGGTCTAAGATTCTTTTTTGTTATAAATAGACACAACTCTTAAGCGTGAGGAAGGCACACTCATTCATCCGTTCACATAATACATTACTGGTAAAAGAGCTAGCTAGGCAGCCGAAAGTAAGAATAGGATTGTGTGGAGTAGGGCATCAATATTGGCCACAACGGGCCTCGTTGCTCTACCGAGCTTCCTTTTGCATGCCGAGGATGATCTCCATGCTCGCCGAAGACCATAGTCTTGTGTTGTTCGTTCACGGCCTCACCAAGGACTACTACACCAAGACATGCTCGGATGTACTCGAGGATGAGATCGCCATAACTGTCAGCCTGCTTCGCATCTTCTTCCATGATTGCTTCCCACAGGTATGCCCGCCGTCCCAATATTGATGATAAATTTGTGTATACGTAATGTCTACGTGCTAATAAATATATATACATGTAGGGTTTCAATGAGTCGATCCTTTTGACAAACAATATTTCAACCGAGCGAATGCGGGGTTGTAGCCCAAGGAGCCACGGCTCATCGAGGACATTCACGCCAAGGTGCACAAAGAATGTGGACCCTATGTCCTCCTTCGACATCATTTTCCTAGACATTGATGACGACGTTGTCGTTGTCGTGGTACGTTCATGTTCAACATACACATACATTAAGAATCGTTATCTTAAAAATATCTCTCTAAAGGAGATAAGGATGAGCGGCACGCTTGTTCCACACTCCTCTTCCCTGTCGCCGCCTCTGCCCACCCCCGATTTCCCTCTCTGACGTTGCCTCCCCCTCCCCCCGCCACTCCCCTACCCTCCTAGACGCGCTTCCATGTACACGGGAGAGAGACACGATCAGAGTCAGGCTTGGGAGGGGTAGAGCATCTCCCCATGATTCCACAAAGGCGATATCATGCGCATCGACGGCCTCCGATGGTGATTCATCGCGATCGCCTCTTGAGTCCACCATGGCTCGATAAAGGTCTAGCTGGAAGGATTCGGTCTATGTTGGGTGCGTCTCCATCCATATTTCCTGACGGGCCATGTCTCCTAGGCCGCCATGACCTGGAGACCAAGTTGAGTTACATGCGCTTGTTGTTGGCGCGAATCTACAAGCTTCAAAAAAATGGTATCTCATCAGTCAGTGTGGATTATGGCCTGCTGTCTGTGAATTTTGTTCAAGTGACGAGGTGGTCATGGAGCATTTGGTATAGAAGTGGGAAATTTTGTAATCTCTTCCATCTCCCCGGGGTGCGTCTAGAGGGTTCTTGTGCTGGATCGAGGAGGGAACAACTTTTGGCGAGCTCAGCATCACTAATTTCTACCCTACTCCATTTTTCATGACTCTCTCCACTAGGCCTACGGTTCTGCCACTCATCAAGCATCCATCAATCTCGTTTGTGGACGTGATTCAGCAGAGGATGCTTCCCGGGACCGAGCTGTAGCGCGGTAGTGGCTGCATGCATGGTGGGGGGGCTTTCCTACCCCTGTGGATCTGCCCGTACACCAGCACCGATTCAGCCTCCCTCCTCACCATATAGGAAATTAGGAAAAGGGACGAAACAACTGAATCAAAGATTCCAGCAGCGGCCCCAGCAAAACCATGTTAGGTTCCCTCAATATCCCCGTGTTCATCAGCCAATTCATCTTGGGGTGCAATAGATTTTGGGCGGGCAACAGTTTCAGCAAGGTGTTCAGCAGAATCAAGTTGCGCATGTTTAGATCCCTCAACATCAACTACAGAATCGTCAATAGGTTAATTCCCGATCCCAATTTGCTAGCTTTGATACTGGAGTAATCCCTCAGGAGCACGTGTTGGATCCTTGGTACAGTAGAATGATTTTCTTCTTCTGCGGGGACTATGGCCATTTCGTAGGTAATTGTGTGAAGCCAAAATTCTACTTCATATGCAACCTTCCTAGGCATTATGTCCATTCTTGTCCTGAGTGGGTGAATGACCACCCTTCAGCTGCTTATTTTTTTAGTGCCACCTATGGGTTAGGGTTCTATCACATTGATGTGCCAGATGAATGCCAGACCAAGTGGCTTAACTTCAGTAATTGTGGGCTGATTTCTGTCAAGAAAGGTAGCTTTTCATTGTCAAAATTGGAAGTCAACTTCACTTCAATCTTCTATGAGAACAAGAAATGGCCATGGAAAATGAGAGCTTGGTTAAAATTCCTTTCTGCTGAGGTAAGAAAGAATGTGAGTTGTGTGAATTTGCTGCATTTGAACTTGAGAAAGAAGATGTAAATATTAAGATCACTTCATGGAATGGTGAGATTGAATCTATGGGCAACCTAGATGAGGTGTGGGTGAGAGTTAAAGGGATACCTCCCAAGTTGTGTACTTGGTAGACATTTGCTCAAGTGGCTTCTATCTTTAACATTATGATGGATATTGATTCAAAATCATTTTATGTTGATGTAAGGATGTTGGTGTCTTGTGTAGACTGTACTAAAATCCCTCCTAAAAGGATGGTGGAAATAAATGATGAGCTTTCTTTGCTTTATATGTCTGTTGAACACATTTACCCTAGAAATGATGGCTCTGACCTTGGAAATGGTCCTAATGATGGTGGCATTATTATTTCCACTTCCACTGGAATGGATATAGATCATCGGGCTGCTGGCTCTGGGGTTTCTCAGCGGAAAAGCACTACTACTACAGGTCCTAGCCCTAGTGTTCCTCTTCAATGTCCAACTCTTCACTGTTTAAGGGGGGTGTCTTAGTTGAAATGCTGGAGAACCTAGTTCTAGGTCTCCTACCTCCACCCCTGCCATGTCCTTACCTGGTAGGTTGGAGTACATATCCTTGGATGATGGGGTCTAGGATTGGGAGAGGCCTTTTGTAAACCCAGTGCACATTGATGTTGAGGAATTGAGTGTGCTTCTCTCTCTCTCGATTGGTGAGAAATCTGCTAATCTAGGATATTATGCTCAGATTCTCTAGGATACTCAAGATTCTGATGAGGAGTGTGAGGATGATGAAGACAAGTGTGTGGAGGTGTTGGATCCGAAAACTTTCCATAAGATGAATGTGGCCAAAAGAACACAATTGCCTTTCCTCGAGGAAGCCTCAAGCTCTGTGATTCCTAGTGCAACTCTTCATGTGACTAGGTCTAAACATTCCAAATGGTGGGGTCCTACTGTGGTGGTGAGGATAAGTGCGAGAAACCATGGCAATATGAACATTCTGGAAAAGGCTAAAGAATTCCAAAATAAGAAGAATATGGAGATTCCACCTTATTTCAAAGTAACTACTTTGCTTCCCTTGGCAATACTGCCCTTAGTAATATGATTAATTATGTTGGCATTACCTGTGGTAGTTCACAGTTAGAGAAAATGAAATTATACAAATCCTGGTTGATAAAGAGGTTTCCCTTATTCGTGATTTTGCTATGTTAAATCATGAAATAGTCATGCCTAACGATTTGGATCCCACTTTCATTAAACACAAGGTTGTTCCTAGTGTAGGTAGCTCTTCCCCTAGTGCTAGTCTCCATCCTGATCAGATGCCTGGTCTAGAGACTGGGCGGATAAAAATCCATGTACCTTGGTGTCCCACAAAAAACCAAACTATATCCATGATAGGTGGTATAAGAAATATTAGAGGTACAAGGAAACCTTGTTGAAAACCAGCCTTAACTAATTTTATTGTTGAAAATAAACTTGACTTTGTTGGGATCTAGGAAACTAAAAAGATGAATTTCTCAGATCAGTACTTACACTCTATCTCTAGGCCCTGGTCTTTGTCTTGGCTTATTCTCCTTGCTAAGAATATTTTTGTTGGTATTTTACTAGGATTTATAGAAGATAAGTTTGATATTATTAGTCATTCCTACCTTGAGTTTTTTCTATCTATTATTTTCCAAGGCATTCAGTCTGGGTTCACATGGCATATGGTTGTCATCTATGGCACCCCTTACTCTAAACTCAAAATGTCGTTTATTGCTGAGCTACATGATGTTATGGAAAATAGTTCAGTACCTACCCTGCTAGCTAGTGATTTTAACCTAGTTAGAGGTGTGGATGACAAAAGCAATGGGAGATTCAATGATAAGTGGTCTTTTCTATTTAATGATTGGATCAACATGTGATCTTTGATAGAATTTAAGTTGGCTAATCATAGTTTCACTTGGTCTAACAACCAAGAGTAACCTATTTTAGCCACCTTAGACGGCGTATTGTCCTGTACTGAGTGGGAATCTAACTTCCCTCTCACTAATGTTAAAGCCCTTTCTAGGCCTGTTAGTGATCACACTCTCCTCCTCCTTGATACTTGCTCTAGTGTAGTCCTCCACCTAGACTCTTAATATTTGGTAAATGGTGCTTGGAGTACCATATTTTAGTGATCTAGTTATCTCTTCCTAGAATGTTGCTTGCAACTTGCCTTCTTCCATTGAGGTATGGCAATGCAACCTTAGACATCTTATGAAGAATGTAAAAGTATGGAGTATTAATGTGGATGCTGCAAACAAAAATATATACATTGTCCTTGAGTTTGATATTACACCTTCTCTGAATCTTGCCTCCTTACGATGCTAAAAAGGTTAGGATGGATTATTTTAAAGCTGAACTAGGTAAGATTCTTATTTATTTAGAAACTAAGTCTGGCCAATGTTCTAGGAATAGATACATCAAGGAATATGATAGGAATACTACCTACTTCCATGCTATTTCTAGTCGAAGGAGGAGAAATAAACAAATTGCATACTTGATGGTCCTTTAGGACCACTTGAGTCGAATAGAGGGATGTTGGACATAGCTTCCACTTTTTACAAAAACTTGTTTGCTTCTAAGGAGAGGCTTGACTTTTCCTTAGGCCTAGATTTTTGGGATCTTAATGATCTGGTTACTGAAGATGAAAATGCTACTCTGCAAAAACCCTTCTCTTAAGAAGAAATGAGGGATGGTATCATATTATGCTTCTGGTGCTCCTGGCCCGAATGGTTTTCGTTCCTGTTTTATCAGAAAATTTGGCATTTGATTAAAAAAACATTTCATGGCCCTCATGAGGGATTCTGAGTGTAGAAACCTTAATGTTTCTAGCCTTTAATATGATATAATAACATTAATCCGTAAAGAACCAGATGCTAGGGATATGAAGAATTTTAGGCTAATCGGTTTGGGTAATTGCAGCATAAAATCATTTCTAAAGATATTAGTAAAAAAATTGCTTCTATGGGTAGTAGAATTATAGCTAGTAACCAAACTACTTTAATTACGAGGATGTTTATTCTGGAGAGTGTAGTTTCTGCACAAGAGCTTATCCATGTTGCTAACTCCAGTGGCCAATCTGGTTTGGTCCTTAAATTAGACTATGAGAAAGTCTGTGATAGGGTTGACTGGAATTTTCTAGATGAAATTCTCCACTATAGAGGTTTTGGCCCTATCATTAGGAGATGGATTAGAAGCATGTTGGTGTGTGTGTGTGTGGGGGGGGGGGTTCCCTATGTGGAAGGGTTATTTATTAGAACAACTCTTATTTTAGGGCATGTAAAGGGTTAAAACAAGGTGATCCTTTCTCTCCTATCCTTTTCAACCTAGTTGTTGATGTTTTCTCCAAAGTGCTTTTTAAAGCAGCTGCCTTAGGTCATATTGTTGGTCTCCTACCTCAAGAAGTCCCTGGTGGTATCATCTATCTTCAATATGTTGAAATACTATCATTTTCTTGGAATCCGATGTTGGATATGCTAGAAACCTCAAGTTGTTGTTGTCTTGCTTTGATAATATGTATGGCATGCGTGTCAACTATCACAAATCTAACCAAATGACCATCCACCTAGATCATGCTTTAGCTAACCAGTTTGCTCAAATCTTTTGATGTAAAATTGCTTATTTTCCCTGTAAATACCTTGGTGTCCCTTTACACTATGCTAAGCTTAGGAAAGAAAATTAACAACAAATAGTGGATAAAAACTACTAAAAGTTTTGCTGGTTGGAGGGTTAAACTAGTGAATTATAAAAGTAGACTAGTCTTACTTAAATATTGTATTGTCGGTATCCCCATGTATCTCCTATCAATGATTAAATTTCCTAAGTGGTCTATTAATGTTATTAATTCCTAGATATCTCATTTCTTATATAGTGAGGCAGATGGCAACAAGAAATATCACTTGGCTAATTGGGATCTTGTTAGTACCAAACATGAATTTGGAGGTTTAGGGATTTAAAATCTTGCAGATTGTAATCTATGTGTCCTTGGCTCCTGGATCAAGAGGTGTCACTTGGATACGAATAGAATTTGGGAGAGCATTGTGGACTTGATTACAATCATGGTCCTAATATCTTCTGATCTAACCATACTGTCTGCTCTCCTTTTTGGGGTTTAGATGGAAGGTAGGAAATGGTGAAAATATAAATTTTTGGAGTGATGTTTGGGTTGTGTCTTGTACTCTAGCCATTTTGTGTTGGGAATTGTTTGTTATTGTTAATGAGAGGGACATTATTGTGGCTCAGGCTTGGCAAGAGGGGGAACTCAGGCCGGCCTACTTATAGGAGGATTGTTTCCCCTGAATAATGTCATCACTGGCTTGAGCTTGTGTAATTAATTATCCTGATTGTCCTTTCGGATGAACCTAATTAACTTGTCAGTTTGGATGTTTCATCCTTATGGCACCTACACTGTGAGGTCCTTATATGCTATAGTGAACACTACAGGGATCGTTCCCGTTCACACTCCTGCTGTCTGGAACCTTCACGTGCCTCCTAGGTTGCACGTGTTACCGTGGCTTTTCGCCAATAATAGATTGCTCACTAGGAACAATTTGGCTAAACGTGGAGTGGTTCCTGATGTGACATGTCTTTTCTGCTCTGAACATGAAACCTAGCTGCAATCACCTCATCTTTGATTGCTTTGTGGCTAGGCTTGTTTGGCCTGTGATCTCTAATTTACTAGGGGTTCATGTTGGTTCGAGTTTTGAATCAGTGGCAAGGTGGTGGATTAGTGAGAAAAATAATTCCGTTATTAATACAATCTGCACTAATGTTGTTTGGTCTATTTGGAAACTGCATAGAGATGTGTGCTCTCAGGGGGAAACATGGCCATGAATGCGAGACATCTGAGCCGAGCTGCTACCTCAAGTGGAAAATTATATCAAAAGATGGCAATTTTTGAGCTGCCGTCACATCACGTTCTGCTTTTGAAAAAAAAGCGAACTTCTGCGAATTGCATGGGCGTGATTAAGATAGGGGAATAGAAGATGCTCAGACCTACCAGGCGATTGACCTTGATTTTCAGCAGGTGATGACTTGTGAGAAGCTTCTGCTCAAGTTTTAGTCTGGCGCGTAGGCCATCCCTTCGTAGTCTAGCCTATGTTTTGCTTGTACCTATTCTATTTTCACCCTTGTGTTGTCTGGTTATTTTTGTTTATTGGGTTGTGTTTCCCTAACTGCTACTCCCTCCGTTCCATATATATTAGATGACTTTCATTTGTTTAACTATAGATGTATCTAAACATGTTTTAGTCTATAGGTAAATTCATATTTAGACAAATAGAAGTCAAGTATTTTGGAATGGAGGGGGTACTTTCCCAGACCACGTAGTTTATGTGGCTCGGTGGCTGGAAACGTTGTAGCCTTGGTGTGGCTGGAAAATAGACATCACGTATAATAATACCCGGTGCAAATTTACAACCATTCTAGTCTGAGGGCCGTTGGGCCAGATGGACAGCTTGACCCAGCGACTGTCGTGTGGAGCTACATCCATGACCTCCTGCACTTCACCATCAATGTCTCCGACCTCATCAGCTCCTTCAGGAGCCACCGGTGCTTTGATGATCTCGACGTTACCGCGCTCTCATGGGCCCACAGTATTGGCAAGGCTCACTGCACCACCTTTCTCTACTGGTTCCCCAACGAGGACTCCGACTTTGTGCAAAGGCTTCGTCAAAACTGCACCGCCGACACAGACTGGCTTCAGAACCTTGTAAAATGTAGGGTTTTGGGGAAACACTCGACACGCAATAGGTTTGGCGTTGGGTTTATATTTATAGTTTACACGGTACTGGGTTATAAGTGCACAATATAATGTATAAATATAGTCTAACACCCTCCCTCGATTTTAACGGTGTCATCCAACATCGAACATGTTAAGATTGCGCCTACAACATTGAAACAGAAGCAGGGACAATGCCTTCGTAAAAATGTCACCAAGTTGATCCTTTGAAGAGATAAACTTCATCTGAAGTAGCTTCTTGTAACACGTTCTGTCATAAAATGGTAGTCAACTTTGATGTGTTTTGTTCGAGCATGTAAAACGGGATTAGAAGACAAATATGTCGCGCCAATATTATCACACCAAAGGACAGGAGGATAAGTTTGCGCAACACGCAACTCTCGCAGCAAAGACTGCACCTAGATGAGTTGAGCTGTGGCAATGCCAACAACCTTGTATTCGGCTTCGGTACTACTCCCAGACAGTGTAGCTTTCTTATCCCACGGTGGGCGCCAACTGTCGTGGGATAATCACGGCAGATGTTACCTGGGGTAACTGATCTTGGGGCAAGTCGACACAGGTATTCGGGAGAGGGTTTAGCTCGTGGGAAAACATGGCGAAAAGCAATCTAAGAACCAGAGAGCAACTCGCCGGCTCTCGATATTATTATACTGGATACTCGATAACAGGTATTACAATATGACTTGAATCTCTGGCAAACTAAACCTAGGGGCCGGTTTATAAAGCACCCGTACACCCCTAACTTGCCTTTCAAGGCACATCTTGAGTCCTACTCGAACTCCACATATAAAGCCTAACTTTCCTTATCGCAACCCACAAGCCGGGTTACGAATCTCACAAGCCTTTGAGCCTTCTAGTAACCTTTTTACCCCTATCCGGGTATTGATCAGCTCACCTTGGGCCGGATTATACCTTGAAGTGGGCCTACCGGGTTACTATCCCCCCATCAGTAGTCCCCAGGATAGCGCGGGCTTCACAGATCCATTCTTGAAGTGCTCGCTATTCCTTAAAAAGACATGAAGCACCCAAGCTTACGTGAACCGGGTCAAGTTACTTTAACATATGACTAGACATAGCTCCGCAGCGGTCATTCGACAGTTCGATCCTTCCTCGAATGCCCAACGAACATTTTCAAATTCGAACCCTAAGATATTAAGGCCCTACTTTTGATAAGGATCCCGGATATCTCGGGACAAATCGCATTCCAAACACCCGCAACACCAAATCTGTGCGGATAATTATTGCTCCGTAACCTCCGGCTTTCCAGCCGCGGGCGAGCTCACCACCTTCCTTATAAATATCAGCCGATGGTAACCCTAAGTCATTCATCCCGCTTCACCATCCCTTTCCTCCACGCTCCCTCGCAACTTCTGCCACTGGGCTCGCACGCTTCAAGAAAGATAAGGCCACCTCCGGCCGCACTCGTCCTCAAGCTATCCAGCACCGCCACTAAGCACCGTTGTCACACCCGCGCTTCTTCATCGAGGGCCGTGACGCGACACTCAAGCCGCGCCACGCACCTCCCTCACTTCGGACCTCAACTCCTTTGGTAAGCCTTTCTCAACCATACAATTTAAGCTCGCAGCCTTTTCAATCTGACCAAGATTGGATCTGGGTCAACCCGTAAACTGATTTTCCGATATCATCAAATTGAACCGCTTCGATAGACCTTAGTTCCTTTAGTCACCTGATACGTAGTCGCAGCTCATCCCCGCGCACTTATCGGCCATCCAACTTTGCACAAGATTGCTCGCAAGCTTTTCGATCTAGATCCATTCCACCTTGTTATTTCCGCCTGTCGCATTAACACCCGGAAAATCCTCTTTTTCCAGCTAATCCTTCCACAATAAAGGCATGGGCAACCATCCATGTACACCCAATTCACCTGAACGTGTAAGTAATTAGCAATTTACTCAACCTCATCTAACACCCGGAAAAATCTTCTGCATTTAATGTCGTAGTGCATTATCCGGGTTTCATTTTAGCCTTCAACGCCTTGACGTCTCCAAACCCGAATGACTTGATGCTCCGAATCTCACTCCATACATTTCCTGTCCCTTGCAGGTCAACTCCATGGCTCCTAAAAGACAAGGAAGACACCCGGCTTCTGCAAAGGCCTCTCAAACCACTTCTGCCAACTGGGGTCGGTCTTCAACGACAAAGGCCAAGCTAGATGGGATGGCCGAGCTAGGAATCCTTCCTTCTCAAAAGGAAATACATTGGAGGGCTCCTGGCGATGAGACCCGTCCCACTCCTATCGGGAACGAGGTAATTTGCTTTACCGAGCATGTGACCCGGGGATTCCGTCCTCCGGGTCACCCTTTTTTCCGGGAAGTCTTGAGCCACTACGGCCTCCGGGTGTTCGACATAGGGCCTAACTCTATGCTGAACATAACCCACTTCATAGTTTTGTCCGAGTCGTACTTACGCACTCCGCCAAACCTTGTTCTTTTTACCGAATTATTCCAATGCGAACCATGCTATGAGAACGGTAACGGAACGCTTCTTACCTGCGGCGGGGTGTCTATCCAGCGCCGCAAACACTCACTGATGCCACCTCTCAACCTGAACTCTGACGCCAAAAACTGGCAATTATCCTTCTTTTATTGCCACGACACTTCTCCGGACGGTGAGAAGAAACTGCCGGGTTACTCGGAGACCCCCCTCGAGCCGTCCGAGTCTTTTAGTGCTTTCGCTCCTGATTCTGATAGGGAAGCAATTCGGCCCCTTTTGGCCGAACTATCGGCCCTTTCAGCCCATGGCCTTCTCGGACTTAACTTGGTAAAGACTTGGGTGGAGTTCCGGGTTCAACCCAACTCCATCCGCTCAAAGTCGCTGCACGAATACTCGGGTCACGTCACAGATTCCCTTCGCTATTCCACCAAAAACTTCCCTGCCGGTAACACCAACAAGACTATCAAGGGCTTCCTGACGGAGAGACTAGATGTCATAAAGAACACTACCGGGTTATCCCCGTTCACTCGGGAAAACCCCGCCCCAGCGGTAAGACCTGACTCCTTTTTCTCATTTCATTACTTTCATCCCTTATAGCCTCTAACCACCACTTGTGCTTATTTGCTCACAGGATAACGACCCCTTCTGGAAAGTTGAAAATCCTCCTCCTTCTCAAGACCCTGAAGAGGAAAACGAGTCTGCTGACGATGATGAGGGTACTCTCCCATACCCTTCACACCTGCCCTTCACCTGTGTTATTTCTCTTATCTGATACCTATCCGGTTTTCAGGGTCGGGGGATGAAGAGGAGGAAGAAGAAAATGACCCAGAGGCCACCGAGTCTGACCAGGAGCCCCCTGTTGGAAACAAAAGGAAGGCTAGAGGGGTAGTTGAAAAGGTTCCCTTCTCTTCTATGTCTCGTGCGCCTTACTCCTTTGCTGCTATGCATGAACTTAACGAGCGATTATCACATTCACCCTTCTTGAAGGACCCTCTCCCGACTAAACGTAGGGTGACCCGGAATTCTCCGGGGGATGATCCCCTTAACCCGGGTATCTCCACTTCACCCACTCATCGGGCCAGTACCCCTCCAGCTCAACCTTCCCAATCTCCTCAACGTCATCCATCTCCTAATCATCCACTTGCCGGGCAATTTCGCGTGCCGCAGCCAGTGCTCCTGCCGACATCATCCGCCTCCAGCGGCGAGCTTCCCCCGGACTATGCCGTGAACACCGGGTAACTACCTTTACTTACATTTTCTCGTATTAGTTACTTTTCTTTTTTCCGTATATTCCATTGATCAATGCCTCCCTTCTTTTCTCCAGCGCCACAGTTACGCTAAGCGACCCGGACATCCCTGAATCAGAAGAGCAGGGAGAAGAGAAGCCGAGTGATGACATGGACGTTGAGGTTGAGGACGAGGCCGAGGATGGAAATGGAGAAGATCCTTTTAAGGACCCAGTCCCACCAAAGACTGCATCACCCCAGCCCTCTGAAGAAGTGGACGAAGACATCATTGTAGAGACCAAGTCGGGCTCTCCTATCCCGGACGTTCAAACAATCCGGGTTTCGACCCCCAAACCCGGAACAACTCCTCCTCAAGAGGGCCAATCCTCCGGCCCTTCTCGACTTCGCCCTGAAGACATGACCTTTGCTCAAATGCTAGATGCCCTTCATACCTTGAAGGGCGACGAAGAAAACATACTAGATGCCTTAATAACCAAGCACGAGGTAACCCCGACTAATCATCAATTGTCTCCATGCCTAGTCCCCAAGTTCCGAGTAATTTACTAGGTAACTTGCTTGGAACTTTGCATAATGTCTCTGGCTGATCCCTCTTCATGCTTCTTTACAGGATTATGTTTCACAGTTGGAGAAGAAGCTGGCCAAGTCCACCAAGCGTATTGGAAAAGAAACGGCCCTTCGTGAAGCTGCTGAGACTGAGGCTCGCAGGTGCCAAAAGATGACGAAAAAGTACAGGAAGAGAGCTCACAGGGCTAAGGAAAAACTTACAACTCTTTCTGCTCAAATTGCTGATGTTCACCGTACCGCGACTGGTAAGATTTTTGAATTTCACCTTTTTATGACTCGGATTGCTTTGATTTGAACACTTGCACTTGCTTGCCTACTATCTTTACTCCTTTTGCCTTTCTTAGCAGGCCCACGTGATGCTGCCCCCGAAGAAGATGATGCTGCCAAGCTTAAAACCATCAAGAATACTCTTCGCCAACTTTGCGGCGGAATTAGCTGGATACTTGATGAGCTGCGACTGCCGGATGTCAAGCCAGATAATATGAAGAGATTACTGGAATTCTGCTCCACGATCCCCGAGTGGATTTGGCATTGGAAACGATCCTCCTGCCGAGTTGGGGTAACCCGGGGGCTCGCACTGGCTAAAGCATACGCCCCCAAGCTACAACTTGCCAAACTTATGAGTGGATTTCCAGAGTTCAACTTGGATGGGTCCAAGTTTTTGCCAAAGGACTTCAAGGCTATTCAGAAAGAAGTCCGCCATCCGGCTAGCGTTATTGCTGACAGCTTGGAGATTGATGAGATTCTCCCTGCTTATGATGCTAATGACAAGGTTGTCAAGGCGAACCGCCCCCAGCCGTTCGATATGCTTGCCCGTTGGAAGGAGCAGGCGATCAAGATGAAGGAAGAAGCCGCCAAGAAGGCCGAGGCCGATTCTGCTCCTGCAACTTCTGCTGCACAACCCGGGACTGCTGCCGACCCGAGTGGCGCCGCAACTACTGGTGGCGACAAGGGCAAGGCCAAGATGGATCCTGCAGCTTGAAGTAATGCCTATCATTTCACACACGTCAGCCGGCAAAGCATCGTTAAAACAGTCTTTACTATTCGTTTAAGCAGAGCGCCTGTGCTCTTTTGATACTTTATGGTTTTTGTAACACTTTTATTTAAACTCCCAATGCACTTTGCGCCCCCTTTGGGCTTTTGATGAATGTGTCTTTGCATTTACTTATTCTTGATATCCACTTGCTTTATTCTCGATACCTTATACTTTTCCTTATACTTTCCTTAGCAAGACCCGCCCTCCGGGTGTCGTTGGCGTCTAGGGACCAGTTTTAGACCTGAATCCCTAAGCTCCTGAGACCCGGATGCGTGGCTTGTTTTAATTTTATCGGCTGGATGATGCTGTTTCTTCCTTAGAGCTCATAAGTCCCCAGTCCGGGTTTCTGCGTCTAGGGCACATGATTGTTTTCTTTCAAGGAAACAAATCGCCTGTCGCTGAATGCCCAAGACTTCAGGACAGCTTCTTATGAGGTTTGAAGTTATGCTTGATAATCGTTGAGTTTCCGGCTATCGGCCTTATACTCTGCATAACTTGTGGTTTAGATGACCCTTTCGACTATCTTGTACTATAAGCCGGCTTTCGCGTGGATACCATGTTGTTACATCAATACGAAAACGGGGTCAAGCAAGTCCCGTTTGGGTCTCATGACCGACATTTAATCGTAAGCGAACGAATCATGCCACATCGTTGCGAGTCACATCGAGCTTAAGTAAGAATGGCCGAGAAATTTGGACTTCTTTGTCCGGTTATAAGATTGTAGCCGCACTCGTTTTTTCGAGTGACGGCCCCTATAACTCATTGGCATCAAGGCCGGGTCTTTTTTGAGTTTACAGCTGTGCTTGTATGAGCAACCAGCCCTCAAGACCTGAATATTCACATTGCATAAATAAAACTTGCTTCTTTTCTTGATAATCCCTTTTTATTTGATATGAAAAAATTGGGCCAGCAAGCCGCCTCATTAAAAACCCATCCAGTCCCCAAGGGTGCCCTGGATAGGAAAAGAGTGCGTCTGAAACCTGCTGCCTGTTACATCATTTTCTGCTAAGTATAGTATGGACGTAGCTGAGCCACGTTCCATGGTCTATCTCTTTCTTGCATAGGTGCAGTAGTATGAGCAGTGTCGTTGACTGTGGCCGATTCTTCTCTTGCATCTATCAAGTAATATGACCCATTATGTAGACTCCGGCTTATGATGAAAGGTCCTTCCCATGGCGGCGATAGCTTGTGTTTTCCCTCGTTTGTTTGAACCAAGCGCAGGACCAAGTCTCCCTCCTGGAAGACCCGGCTTTTTACCCGCCGGCTATGATATCTTCGCAAATCCTGCTGATATATGGCTGACCTTTCTAAGGCTTGCTCCCTTTGTTCTTCTAACATGTCCACGGCGTCTTGCCGGTTCTTCTCGTTCTCCACTTCGACGTAGGCTGTCACTCTTGGTGAATCATGAATGATGTCGCTTGGTAATACTGCTTCTGCGCCGTAAACCATAACTGTAACAATGCACGACGAGCCACGTCTTTGGTGCATCCTTGTCGTTTCCTCCCGGAGCCGGGTTTCTCGGTCATCCAATTCGCGCTGCCGCGCGACCATCCCCTGCCTTTCTGCTTCCACTTGCCTTCTTTGCTGCTCCAATGCACGACGAGCCACGTCCAGGTCTCTTACACGCTCCGCAGCGTTTTCCGGGGTAATAACTGTGGCCAAGACCGTAGGGTCCAAAATCAAATTATTATCAAACAGAGCCGGGTGACGCGGGTTTGAGGGGCCCGCCCCCGGTGTCCGGTTTGCTTGGAACCCGAACATATTTGCGTGTCGCTCCTCGTCTGCTGGGCGACTGGTGACAGACGCCGACTCTCCATCGACCTGGGCCAAGACCGGGTCAACCTCTCCTTGCTGCTGAGCCGCTGCCTGAACCGCCCCGGCTGGTGCCGCGGCCGCGTTTTCTTGATTGAGATTGGTCGCGGGTGCCGCATAAACTGCAACCCGGCGCATGATGCCCGGTGTAGATTCGTACTGTTCTTCCTCGCTGGTTTCCCTTTCATATCGATCTTCCGACAAATCCCGTATAGACTCGGTATCATCCTCCTTCTCTATCTGACCCGTTGTTCCAATCAACTCTTCTTTTTCCGATCGGACATACGCGTCTTCTCCTGACACAGAATCAGATCCAATACTATCACAATTCGAACTGGAAGTACATACCATACCGATGAAGACGCTGATGCTGCCGACTGTCACGATGGATCCGGTTTCGAGGTGATCCGACTCTGGCCCCCAGCCAAAATCGTCTACCATCTTCTCTCCTTTGCCGTTGACGTAGATTTCTCCGACGATGAGGTTCTTCATGCTCTTCCGAGCTTCTCCCGTGATGTAAACACCTTTGGACGCAGGCCCCACGGTGGGCGCCAACTGTCGTGGGATAATCACGGCAGATGTTACCTGGGGTAACTGATCTTGGGGCAAGTCGACACAGGTATTCGGGAGAGGGTTTAGCTCGTGGGAAAACATGGCGAAAAGCAATCTAAGAACCAGAGAGCAACTCGCCGGCTCTCGATATTATTATACTGGATACTCGATAACAGGTATTACAATATGACTTGAATCTCTGGCAAACTAAACCTAGGGGCCGGTTTATAAAGCACCCGTACACCCCTAACTTGCCTTTCAAGGCACATCTTGAGTCCTACTCGAACTCCACATATAAAGCCTAACTTTCCTTATCGCAACCCACAAGCCGGGTTACGAATCTCACAAGCCTTTGAGCCTTCTAGTAACCTTTTTACCCCTATCCGGGTATTGATCAGCTCACCTTGGGCCGGATTATACCTTGAAGTGGGCCTACCGGGTTACTATCCCCCCATCAAGTGGAAACAACCCCATTCGTCCAGGGGGCCAGGGGGCATCTGTCCCGGTTGCACAAAAATCCGGGACAAATGCTATGCATTGGTCCCGGTTTGTGTGCCCGAGGCAGCAGAACCCACCTGGGGGCATCTGTCCCGGTTCGTGGGGAGGCATTGGTCCCAGTTTATGGCACGAACCCGGACCAATGCCTAGCCACAGGCCACGTGGCACGCGCATGGGCACTGGTCCCGGTTCATTCCACAAACCGGGACCAATGCCCCCCTTTTCTCTTTTTTCTTTTGGCTTGGGGGAGTGAGAGAGGTGGGTGTTAGCTAGCGTGTCGCGGGAGTCCTACCGCGTGGAGCGGGAGTAGTGGCACGTGGCGCGGGAGTTGTGACGCGTGGCCACGAATGCGCGGTATAAACTGCCGCGCCTCGAGCGTCTTCTGCTCTCCACGCACCGTCGCGCCGCCACCATGCCTCCGAGGAGGAACAACACCACCGGCTTCCGCGGCGTCCGAGCACGGTAGAACGGGATGTTCACCGCGCATATCCGCTGCGGGGACGACCGCATCCCCCTCGGCTCCTTTGCGACGGCGGCGGAGGCCGCCCGCGCCTGGGACGCGGCGGCCTGGCGCCTCAACCGCCCGCGGTGGCTGATGAACTTCAACGACTGCCACACCCTCTGGGAAGCGGAGGCAAGGGCGCCGACGCCGCAGATCGTCACTGCCGCCGACCACCGCCACCTCAGGCAACGCGCGTTTCAGGGCCTAGTCGACGCCAGGGACGACCGCGTGGTCCGCGAGTATTACCGGAGCAATCCGGGGGAGGAGAGCGCAGACGAGGAGCTTTGGCAGACCCGCGCGGCTGAGCGGGCGGAGCGGCGCCTCGAACGCCACCTCGCGTTAGATGCCGCCCGGGAGGTGAGGACGAAGGCGCTGCAAGGGCTCCGCCGGGCCGACCACGTTGGCGAAGTCTGGGCCTCCTACGATCCGAGGTGGGGGCCTATCGCGGACATACCATCATGCACCTCCGACGACAACCAGGAGGAGGTCACCGACGTGTTCCCCAATGACGACGAGGAGTAGTGTTCGTCTGTTTTCTGTTTTTAATAAAAGAAATTGTTGTGTTCTGGAAAACTGCGGCGCGCTAGCGGTCTGTTTTCTGTTTTCCGTGTGATTCTTCCTGATTGGTGGGATTCAGACGCCAGAAAGAAACACACCCCTTATCCAACGACTCACGTTAAGGAGGGGGACATGCATTTCGATAGATAAATAAGGAACAGTACACATAATGGCGAAATTGGATCTAAATCTAAACGGAGAGCATAGGTCTAAATAAAAAAGGCAGTACATAATGGCAAGAGTGCATCGATCTACTAGTCATACTCCTGCCTAGGCCTATAGTACTCCGACTCGTAGTCGTCGTAGTCGCCGCCGTCGTCGTCACTATCGTCGGACGGTGCTCTGGACTCCCTCGGAGGATCACGACTCCAGGACTGGGCGTGAGGGTAACGCAGGCGGGGGTTATCGCCAGCCCTGATGTAGTTCATGACGCTCTGAAGAGTCCGTCCGCCGCCCCACCACACCCGACGACCGGCCTTGTTGAAGTTCGAAGGAGGCGGGCCGTTCTCCTCGTACCTGGCGAGCGCACTCTCACGCCGATTAATGAAAAAGGCTTCCCAAGTAGGGCGGTAGTCAGGATTCCAACTGGGATTCCTCCGCTGCTTCGGCGTGAGCTCGTGGTAGTAGTGGTTCGTGATGGCCGCCCGACGCGCCACACCTTGAGGAAGAGGAGGGACCGGCACTCCTCCGGCGCTCAGCATCCAACCGGCGGGAACGTTGTAGCCGGGCGGGCAGGGGTAGTTCGAGCCGGAAAGTGCCTCCGCCTGGATGAAGGTTAGAGTGGGTACGGTAGAAGCCACGAGAGAGTGGTGAGTTTATATGTGTTTATGCCAATGGTGTGGCAATGCATACATATAAATAGTGAGAAGAAAACAGATCTCTTTAGTCCCGGCCTGTTTTACCAACCGGGACGAAATGGTTCGGGTTTCGTTGGGAAACGGATCGTCCCTTTAGTCCCGGCTTGTTTTACCAACCGGGACGAAATGGTTAGGGTTTCGTTTGGACCGATCAGAAAGAATCACACAGATCGTGTGTTTCTTTCAAGCGCTTGTGAGTCGTTGGATCAGGGGTGTGTTTCTTTCGAGCTGTTGCGAGCCGTTCGACCAAGGCTATGGTGTGTTTCTTTCGAGCGGTTGTGAGCCGTTGGATCAGGGTGTTTCTTAACCGTTGGATCAAAACCCTAGCACAATCCTAGATCAAGGTGTTTCTTAACCGTCGGATCAAAACCCTAGCCAGAGGACCCTATATATAGCCCAACTTCATACACCGGTCAGTTCATCGACCGAATAAAAATCATTCGGATTCGCCATCATACGTCCGACCGTTCTTTTGATATGCATATATATATGCACTCAATAGCCACGGTCGGTGAGTATGATGGCGATACCGATTGTTTTGTTCTACATCCCCCTTTAAGATTTGATACATCATTCAGTTCATCGACCGAATACAAATCATCCGGATTCGCCATCATACGTCCGACCGTTCTTTTCATATGCATATATATATGCACTCAATAGCCACGGTCGGGGAGTATGATGGCGATACCATTGTTTTGTTCTACACCCCCCTTCAAGGTTTGACAAAAGGTTTGATATATCTAGAAACTGATTTGTGGTTTTGCCAGTGCGACAAGGAGTCTGTTAATTATGTTGCTATTAATGTAATTGTTACTAATTTTAAAACAATATAAGATATTTATATTTAAATTATATACAAATAGTAAAATAGTTAATAGTTTGAATAGTTAGAATAATTATTTAGTTAAACAAAAAATAGATTTGAATTAGTTATGCAAATTCAAGCAATTTTCATATTGAAATTTTTGTCAAATTCGAAAGTATATAGAAGTTATTCATGTGCATATTCAAACAATTTTCAAATTTTGGCGCTAAAACATTTGGCGCGCCCGGCCCAAAAATACGTCTGGTCCCGGCCCGTGTCACCAGCCGGGACCAAAGGGTCTTTTCGTCCCGCTTATTCCCACCAACCGGGACGGAAGGGTCTTTGATACCCGTGAATATATACACGTACGCTTCCCCTCCCCAATTTCATAACCGCGCGGAGGGACGAACCGACGCCGCTAGGCCGCCCAAATCTTCCGTCGCCGCACTCCTCCGCCGCGCCGCCACTGCCCGTCGCCGCACTCCTCCGCCGCGCCGCCCGCTCTCGATCCCGCGCGCCCTCCGTCCAGTCATGCCGCCCGCCCTTGATCCCGCGTGCCGGCCGCCGCCCTCGATCCCGTCGCGCCGCCCGCCCTCGATCCCGTCGCGCCGCCACTAGCCCGCGCACTGCCCCACGCCGGCCGCCGCCCTCGATCCCGTCGCGCCGCCACTAGCCCCGCGCGCGGCGCCTCCACTGCCCCGCGCCGGCTGCCGTCCTCCGTCGCGCGCCCGAGAGGAGGGTAAGGCCTGCCTTCATCGCACCCTAACCAGAAGGCTTTTTTGGTTCTTTTTCCTTTTTTTTACTTAATTACTGTTTTTGTTTTTACTTATTTATTAGTGTTAGAAATGTTAGAATCATTAGTTATGAATTATTACAAATGTTAGAAATTTTAGATTATACTTAGGAATTTTAGATTTGTTAGAATTGACATAGGAAATGTTAGGAAATTTAAGAATGTTAGAAATGTTAGGAAATTTCACAAAGTTAGTGTCCGAAAATTTAACTAAGTTAGAATAATTTCACTAAGTTAGTATTAGAAAATTTAACTAAGTTAAAAAAACACTAAGGTATTAGGGTTAAATAAAATGAAGCCGAGCTATATGTAACTCTTGGTGTGTATTATCATACGTTTAAATATTTCATGAATATGTTGCTCTTTTTGTGTATTATCTATAAGAAATTTTGATGAAAAAATATTTGATCATTAGTTATTATCTATAAGCAATTTTGATGAAATGGATCTGGAACATATAGTTACCCTTTTTGTGTAGTATGGAGTCAAGAGACGAAGATGCGGAAAACTTGCTCGAGGGTTTCATCCGCGGGGCCGACCCAGAGACCGATGTGAGCCAGTGGATGAAAAACTCCGGTGAGGGAGATCCTGAGCTCACCCGGGGAGACGTCTCTACTGAGGGAAAAGTTGACGGCTCCGGTGAGGAAGAAACCGACGACTCCGGTGAGGGAGCAGCCGACGGCTCTGGTGGAGCCGTACAAATTACAAACACCGGCTCCGAGGTGCATATATAGATATGTTAATTAATGAAGCATCCGTTGTCTATATAAATGTATTAACAGCCTTTATATTTTTAGCCATCCGGTTCAAGCATATCAACCGGAAAAAAGACTAAACGAGGCGTAACAAAGAAGCTGAAAGATACAGAAACATATGTGAAGCAATGCGGAGTGCTAGTTAGGGATCACATCCCGATCACTGTTCATGAGTGGAATCAGCCAAAAGATCCGCGGAGGCAAGGAATTTCATATGTCAGCAAAATAGCCAAAGATCATCTTTTCTCGTAGATCTTGTCTAATTTCAACTTACCCTTGATGGAGGTGGACGCGAATGAGGCGGATGTGAATGAGGCCGATGTTTCTAAAATGAAAATTGAGTTACGGGAAAAGGTCAAGGCGTGGACCCTGAAAAAGATGGCCGAGCAATTCAAAACCTGGAAGAAAAGATTGAACCTTGACTATGTTAAGAAGGGCAAGACTCCAGATTTCACTCAAGGGTATGAGAAACTAAAACCGTTATGGGAAGATTTTGTGAAGTACAAGTTGTTAGAGAATGAACAGGAAAGGACAAAAACAAATAAGAAAAACGCCGCCAAAAAGGTATATCACCATGTTATGGGGCAAGCTGACTACAAGGGTTCCAGTCCCAAGTGGGAGAAATGGGAGAACGACCTAATTCAGCTGGGGATCACTCCCGAGCCGTTCTTGTGGGTCGAGCGGACAAGGTCATGGTTCTACGGGCATGGGGCACGTTGGACGCCGAAGGAAATGCAATCTATAACCTGAGGCATAAAGAGAGTCCTCTACCCATAGAAAGTCTGAGAACCGCAATAAAGAACGTTAAAGAGGGGAAGTTCGTGCCAGATAGAGAGAACGACGAGCTCACACGCGCCCTCGGGAATAAGGAACACGTAGGGCGTACACGAGCCATAAAAAGGAATCCTCCGTGGAATACTGGGTTCGACGACACCAAAAAGAGATACCCCGATAGAAGCCGTCAACGGAAAAAGGACGCGGAGGCAGCTGAAGCAGAGATTCAGGAAAACTGGAGGCGTCAACTTGAAGATCAGATAAAGCTCACGCAGGATGTAGCAAAGAAGCAGCATGACCAAATTAACACACTTAGCCAGCAGATAGTGTCTACCGGCGTACCACACATGGTAGAAGGTGAAGTCGAGGCTACCGGCGCCGCACATTCTCATCGGAAAAGCAGCGTTGCGTCCACGCAGCTACCGGGTGATGATGCACCGCCGATGATTCACCCGGTGGATGATATCACGGAGATGACAACCTGTGAGCTCCACGTGAAGGTCGTCAATATAACCATCAAGGCGGCGGCCGGCTATGTCTTACCAATTGGCAACGAACCAACTCACCATAGTCTTCCGGTTCCACGGGGCTACGCTGTTGTTGGGGTCGATGAAGTTGTCAACGGATTCGAGCAGGTAAAACTTGATTTCCCTGAAGGTGAAAACGAAGAGTTGACTGAACTCGGAGAAGCCAAGAAATTAACCGTTTTATGGCTAAAGGAATGCATTGTGCTCCCAAATCAGACGGCAAGGCCAACGAATCCTCGCCATTCTCCAGCGCAACAGTCTCCAGCGCGGTCGTTTTGCCATGTATGCCGTCTCCAGCGCGGTCGCCTACGCCGTGCACGTCTCCACCGCGGTCGCCTACGCCGCCGCGTCAGCCTTCTCCGCCCACTAAGTTTCTGCGGAAAAGTAATAGATCACCCAAACGTCAACGGTCACCCCTACCAAAGGTACCAAAGCAGGTACCCAAGTTATCTTACGACTATACTCTTGAGGAAAACCAGAAAATCGCAAGGGACGAATATGAGGCGTGGAAATCGAAGCGGAAGGAGAAGAAAAAGACAGATTTCCCTGAGACCGAAGAAGATATAGAACGAGCATGGAAAATGGTGAAGACTCTTCATCAACCCGAGCCGAGTCTGACATCTGACTATGACCTCTCTATTCTGAAGTCACACCAGGAAATGGTGCGGTCGACGAAGAGTAGTAGCGCAAGCGGGAAAAGTGGGAAATCAGTTGCCCAGCTCGGAGAGCAGAAAAAACAATCCATGTCCCCGCTCAAAGTGATTTCCAATACCCAGGTGGGGCCGAGCACTAATATTGCTGACGAGCAAATTGATCCAGAGTTTATAAAACTGTACGCAGACAGGGCAGCTGCTGCGGATTTGTCCATTGCTGAGTATATGCAAACAGTAGACTACTTCCCCGAAGCTGAATGTGCGTACAAATACCAGCACGGGAAGCCTCTCGTCAAACCCGAGGAGATAAAGGATCTACCAACGAAAATGCGAAGAGTGCATAGTTGGTATATGGAAGCCGCTGAGAAATCTGAGGACTGGATATATCTCCGCGTTAAGGACGAGCACTACGGGTATGGAGATGGATTGGTTATGATTCAATTTGAAAATTTGTTTCAGTTATTCCACCAGGAGGCCCTCGACAAATCTGTCGTTAGTGCCTATTGTCTGTAAGTACTTATTTCTGTAGCTCACATCGTTCATTGCAGAATGAAGATTCTCGAATGCAAAAGAGGTGGAATCTATGATATTGGGTTCATTGATCCACATTTTGTTAATGCAAACACTCTTGAGCTATCTGCCAAGGATACAGAAAATAATATTCTGAGGGCAATACTGTTTCACCAACACCGACGGGAAATACTATTTCCTTACAACTTCGGGTTAGTGTTACTGTGTTGTACACATTATGTTTTCCTTACTAGATGTTCACTGTATAATTGATGAGTTCTGCGTGCGCAGCTTCCACTATATTCTGTTAATCTTGCAAGTTGACAAAGGAAAAGTACTGGTAATGGACCCAAAACGTAAACCCCTAGCGATATGGGCGGACATGCAGGAAATGATCCAGCGGTACTTTCAATCTTTATTAATTTCAGTCTTTATATATGGCACTATATCGACTACTTTGTTTCGTTTTCAGATATCAAGTAATTACTAACTCTTTTTTTTTCTTTTTCTTTTTCTTTTCTCGGGTAGCGTTTGGAAGAGGTTCACAAGAAAGTCTCCTGGTGAATGGAAATCAAATCTCACATTTGATGTTGTGCAAGTAAGTACTATCTAGATCCGCGCGTATCTCCTTTATTCTAGTGTCGATACCATTATCATGGCTGATTGATTATTATTTTGATTGAAACCATTTCTCGTAAAGTGCTTGCAACAAGGAGACGGAAATCATTTGTGTGGATACTACGTGTGCGAGTTCATTCGTCAGACGACATGTCCCAAGGGCAGAAATTTACAGCAGCTACATGTACGTTAGTCGTCAATTCTTCTTATTACCATCTATTTTAGTTACTTACTTTCATTAATATATATTGACCACTCTTCTTTATATTAGATCGAACGGCTCCGGGACGGTCTTCTACCAAGGGACCGCATACGAGCAATTCAGGAGGAAATTGCGGGCTTCTTAGATGCAGAGGTCCTAAATGTAAATGGAGAGTACCATAGCCCCACTTGGACCTGAATTCGATTTTGTAATTCATTCAATCGGTCATATAATATGCTCGATATACTTTGCTTCTGTAATATAAGTGTTCCTTCTTTTGCTATATATGTATCACGTATTCACTCGTGGGATCCGGGAGCTCTGGGGAGGGGCCACCGAGGCTCCTCTCTTCTCGTGGGATTCAGGAGGTCCGGGGAAGGGCCACCGGGCAAATATCTTCTCCTGGGATCCGGGGAGGGGCCACCAGGAGGTCTGGGGATCGCAAAACATAAAAAGGAAAATAATAAACACAAAACATAAAAAAAAACTGCCGCGGCTAAAGTGGCAGCATGCATCCCGGTTCGTGTTAAGAACCGGGACTAATAGCCCTGGCCAGGTTCGCCACGTGGTACGCCCCATTTGTCCTGGGTCCTAGCACAACCGGGACCAATGGGGGAGGGGCATTCGTCCTGGCTGGCCCATCCCGGTTGCACAACCGGGACAAATGGGCCTTACCAACCGGGACTAGTTCCCCTGTTTCCACTAGTGAGGCGATCAAATTTGGACCAAAGAATACTGCATATACCCCCCGTGGATCGCCGGTTGGATTTCCAGCCCAGTCGGCACCTGAGATTGCAGACCATAGACGAAGACCATAAGACTCTGTTCGGCGAATATAGCGCAAGATGCGCTTCACAACTGACCAGTGAGACTCTCTAGGTGAATGAAGATATTGGGAGACCCGGTTCACAGCATAAGAGATATATGGTCTGGTAAGTATCAATTACTGCAAGCCCCTAACAACACTGCGATATCTTGTAGAATCCTCAGAAGAGAGTGGTGTACCACCCATAGCTGTAAGATGATCCGTAGAGGACATGGGTGTAGTAGCGGGGTTGCACTGACGCATATTAGCACGTCGTAACAAGTCTTGAGAATACTTCTTCTCAGTGAGAGACAGACCAGTATCATCATGGGTCACGTCCAAACCAAGAAAGAAATGCAGCTTACCCAAATCCTTTAGAGCAAAATCTGTACCAGAGAAGAACCAAGCGATCAGCGTCAGTGCGAGATGAAGAATGATGTCAGAAGATACATAGTAACTTCTGCACGCTGAAGCAGAAACAACGACGTATCTGCTATAAAGGGAACAAAGCCATGAGCCCAAAGTGCAGACCCAAGGCATGTATGCCATGCATGAGGAGTCTGCTTGAGGCCATACACCGCCTTCACAAGGCGATACAGATGATCAAGATGAGCCGAATCAGTGAACCCAGAAGGTTGATACATATAGGCTTCCTCTTCCAGTACACCATGGAGAAAGACATTCAGCACATCCAATTGACGAAGAGACCATCCACGTACGGGTGACAGTCAAGGAGAGAAAAATATGAATGGTAGTTTGTGTGTTTGATTTATGCAAGTTTCGAAATGTCGGATATATAGGAATCTTGTAGCTGTCTGGTGACCCCCAATTGACAAGATATGCCGAGAACCATCACTACTTAATTGTGTCAACTTCTCCTTCGTAGGCTTCATATAGCAGAGTTGGAGCTGATGATATCTGAATATACAAAAGAGATTTCAAGTTTAGACAACAAAAATTAAAGAGCTGGCATGTGAGCTATTATATATTTACAGAAATTCAGCACTGCACAGTACTTCCATGATTTTCTGAATATTACATTGGGAAGCTAATTAAATTATCTCAATCACCCCTAGAATATTATGTTCTTTTGCATGGTTATCGTCAAGGGCCTCCCAAGTTTACTTGGCCAAATCCTTGCCATCAGAACATTCTTATTGGAGTTACCTCACATGACTTGAAAGTTTTAGTTTGACGGTGCCAATACTGAACCTGGCCACTTGTGAAAAAGATTAACTAGATTAAAAAAAATTGGGTAAGAAGGATGCAGTGATTGCAACATCAGTTTTGCGGAATATTTGGGGAACAAAATTACAGAACCAGCTACATAGGTCGATGGATCGTCTTGACGAATAGGTAAAATCACCAAATTTATGGACAATGCATGGCTCGTCATGCAATTATGCTACGGTAACTGAAGAATGGTAAATGGCTGGATCTGAAATTTAGTGTATTTAACTTACGGCAACCACTAGGGGTCGGACGCCGATACTAGACTTCCTATCGGACCAATTTCTAGCCTCACGATTGGAATCAAGCTGTCCGTCAGATATTCAACCAAGCGTGGAATAGCCGGGGAATATGCATGATTTTCGGCAATTAAAACTTTCCTACTAAATGCTTCCTATTAATTGTTTCCTAAAACCACGCATCTTGAGATAATTACGGTTTGCATGCACATCTCAACTAACTAATCTAAAATTCGACCGCACACATGTTTTCACCCTAATGCTTCCAAATAACATATATTTTACTTCCAACCTTAATGAGTTTTGCTTCTGCTGTACTCCAGCAATTTTCTTCTATTTACAAGAACTAAGGTAACATCTATTTGCTTCAGGCGCAACTAGAAAATATTTTCGCTAGGAAGCACCTACCTGGCTTATAGGAAACATATTTCGTCTCATTAGAAGCATGTTCCATTTGATAACTTTATGTGCTAGTGAGTCATCAGAAACATAGCTAATAATTGTTGAAGCAAGAACAAAGTACTACCAAAGCATTGTGTTAGTTGTGTAGCGGATGAAATACATATGTAGATACACAGAAATATATTGTACACCAGTTTGAAGCATGCCATATAATACAGAGCACGTATGTTTTACTAAACATTTCGAAGGAAACATACACATAGGGACTAGGAAACTTCATTTATACAATCATGAAGCACTTCATCTATGAGAACACAACATGACATCCCTTGAAGGTAGGAAACTAGGATCAACAGAACCGATGCCGACTTGAGCAAGGAACCGGTGGCGGTGAGATCACAATGAACAGACGTCGATCCAACTAGGAGAAACAGAGTCGTGGGTTCATGGCCGACGAAGACACGGTTTAGGCCGATACATGCAATCTCGAGGGCGCTAGAGCGACGATGTCGGGCCGTAGCGAGAGCGCAACATGAGGGCGACATGTGCGAGCAGGCGGAGCGCGGCGGCGGCGAGGTAGACCGCGCCTAGGATGGCCAGCATGGTTTGACGATGAAAGAATCGCCACTGCCCATCATCTTCTGCCCATCGATGTTGTTCTAGCCATCCCCAACTCAATCGTGGAATTTTCCGGCCTGGTGGCTGTGGTGGTTACCCTAGCTTGACCGTGGCTGTGGGGGTTGAATGGATTATATAGGTAATCTGCAGGACGTTGGATCGTTGTGTGGAATCCTGCGGTGATGAAGAGGTCCGGCTTTTTTTTTCCGGTCGGCCTCAGATGTATAGTATTTACCTTAACTTAATAGCGATGGTACTATTGACAGCTGCTTAATTTGCGCGAGGTTCGGAGTTGCTGCTAGGAATGATGGTGGACAGTTGGTTGCCGTAGAATGCAGTAAGCATATGAATGTCAGTGACCAGCTAAACTGATTGCCAGACTTTTGTCACCTCATGGCACAGTGAACTGTAGCAGCCCTTGTCCAGTGTCTTCAGTGAAGATGAAAGAAGCCGTCTCCAACCTCTTGGGGGTCATTCTGCCTTCACTAATCAAATAAAGTAGCACATTTATATGCCCAGGAGACTCGTAGTTTGAATTCTGGAGTCATGAACTTTAGAGTTGGCTACCAATAATTGGGCCCGCTCCCTCCCTGTCCCTAACCCTAGCGCCGCCAGACCTCTTCCCCCTGCCCGCGCCGCCGCCGGAAGAAACCGCCGGGCGAAGCCCGCGCGGCAGACGGTGGCGGCGGGGCTCTCGCGGCGTGGTCTGGGTGGCGCCGCCGATGGGATCTGGGACGGCTCGGCCATGGTGCGGCCGGCGTGGAGACCTCGACGGCCGGCATCCCTCTCGCCTCCCTCTCCCTCAAGCCTGCAGCGCCCCTCGAGCGGCTCGGTCGGTGGCCTTGAGCGGGGCGGTCCGGAAGGATGGTGGGCGCGGGGCTGGTGGCGGTTGGCAGCAGGGTGTCCGCGTGCTAGGCTCCGTTGGCGGCACGACCTGCTGCTAGGCGGCGGGGTTCATCACTTGAGCTCGGCAGCGGAATACGCAGGCGGCTCGGCGTCTTGGCGGCGGCTCGGCGCCTTCGGCTTGGCTACCGGGCGGCGCGGCCTCCTCTGTCCTTGGCGGCGGGAGGCGGTGGTGCTAGGGATCGTCGGCGACATGGCTCCCGGTGGCGGCGGATGCGGAATCCCTTCCGCAAACGTCCCTGCTGGGAGTCGTTTCGCAGCCCAGACACCAGAATAAAGGTGTTGTTCCTAGGGTTTCCCATCGCGCAAGGACGAAGATCTGCCTGATGTAGGTCCTCTTTGATCAAGCCGGGGTGTCGACCCGGAAGGCTTCGCCGACGAACTTCCTTGGGCGATGCCTGGAGATTGCTGGATCGGTGGAATTCGGTCGCAATGCATGTTCATCGAAGGTGAGATTGGAGGACTAGTAATGGTGTTCGGAGTCTTTGCATAGATGGGGAACTGGCTTGGAGTTACAAGATTCGTGGCAGCTCCACCCAAGGTCTGGCCTTAATTGGTTGTGCCTGGCACCGTTCTTCTTGAAGACGTGGTTTTTGAAGAGCTGGACATCAGGTGTTGTTTAGGTGGTGGTTGTGCGGCTGCTACAAGGACTGTAACTCTGTAGCAGGATTTTTCTTTTTAGTTCTTCTTTTTATTGTCTTTCGGTTGTATGCATCCGTAATGGCTATTGCGTTGTTGCAGAGGCTGAGTGTAATTTGTATTTCCGCGATATTAATATACTTCCCTTTATAAAAAAAAGAACTTTAGATTTACCCCTGGTTTTCTGATTAAGCTTGTACAATTAGGATGTAGGCCGGTTTATGGAATAAATTGCTGAGGGCAGGTAAATACTGCAATATCATATTTGTCATTTGGTTTTCTTGGCACTGAAATAGAGATAATATATATTTTTGCAAGTTATCTTGTTTCCAGTTTTAATATAATTTCACTTCACTTTTTTTTGTGCAACCGTAAAGGAAAACTCTTGTAATCCCCCGGAGGATCATCCTCTGGGTCGTCCACGCGTGTTTTCAACTGCAGCACACCACGTGGGCAGGCCCAAACACACGACCGGCAGTTCCTATCCACACGCTTATCCCCTTTGAGGCTTCTTCCATGGACGGAATACGGAAGAGCAGAGGACCAGCGCCCCCGCTGCACCACCGGTGCCCCGCCGCGCCGACCTTCGCCGCGCCGCCTGATCCTCCGGGTCGTCCACGCGTGTTTTCAACTGCAGCACACCACGTGGGCAGGCCCACACACACGACCGGCAGTTCGTATCCACACGCTTATCCCCTTCGAGGCTTCTTCCATGGACGAAATACGGAAGAGCAGAGGACCAGCGCCCCCGCTGCACCACCGGTGCCCCGCCGCGCCGACCTTCGCCGCGCCGCCGCCGAGCCGACCTCTGCCGCGCCGCCGCCGAGCCGGCCTTGCATAGTGCTCCCAGGGTTGGCCGTGCCGCCACTGCTCCCAGGGAGGCTCCGCCCCCATGGAGACCGCCAGGGGTAGCCCCGAGCGCGCTGTGGTGCTAGCCGGAGAGGCTCCCCCGCGCGCTACCGTCCCTCTGTCGGCGCGGGTGGTGCTCCAATTGACCGAAAGCGACGCTCCCCAAGGACAGCTGCGAATGCTCCCCAAGTTTTTGGTGAATTTTACGGCGGTGGGGGATTTTGCTACATACCTGGTTTTTTTTTTCTATTTTTGTAAAAAAAAAATGCTATCAGAATTCCGGTGATGTGTCCGGCGAGGTCACGTTTTTGCTACAATAGAATAAACTTTTTGCTACAATTGTTCTTTTTTTTTTGCTTTTTTTTACAATTTTTTTTACTAACGATGTCTCCGGTGAGATGGATTTTTGCTACTGTAGTTTTTTTTTTTTGCTACGGCCCTCCGGCGAGGTTTGACTTTTTTCTTTCTTTTTTTGGCTGAAACGTTTTTTGCTACGTGTGAGCAAAAGCGGACTTTTTTTTGCTACGGGAGCAAAAACGGGACTTGGGGAGAAAATGGGACACGTGTTGCCACGGGGACCCGGGGGATGGAAAAGTTTTATCCCCAGGGGACGCCCAGCATTGTCCAACCGTAAATGATGTTGGGTTTACTTGCCTTTTCCCCATGTATATGTACATCAAACTTCTCAATTAAATTCCAATTAAGTACTCACTTCGTTCAACAATAGATGACTTCCATTTATTCAAATATGGATGTATCTAGACACCTTTTAGTGTCCACATACATTTATATGTACGATAAGTGAAAGTCATTTATTGTTGAACGGAGGGAGTATATACATGCGCGGCAACGCAAGATACTTACTCCCTCCGTTCAACAATACTTGACTTTGCTTTGTCCAAATATGAATGTATCTATACACCAAAACGTATCTAGGTACATCCATACTTGAACAAAGTCAAGTCAAGTATTGTTGGAGGGAGTACAAGCTAGCGTAGATGCACAGACGACATCACTTATGTCGTCTCAGTAATACGCAAGATATGCTGGCAACTAAACGAAACCTCAACCAATTGCACATACACTTGTTCACAATTACACATTAGATAAGCTGATACCACTGTGATAATCGGATGATATCTTTGCATGTACCTAAAGCCGTGCGACGCCGGCCACCGGCGGCAGGGAGTAGCAGCACTTCTTGAAGACATCCATGGTGCGGCTGAACAATGGCACGTAGGCGTCCACGCTACCGTCACCCACGAAGGACTTCACGACGTAGATGGCGCCGTCCACCGGCGCAGGACTGTAGCAGGGCCTGAAGAAGAACGGTGCGCCACAGCCAATGTCCAGCTTGGGGAACGGGATCGCTAGCAGGCAGTCCAGGTCAACATTGGCACTCAGCCCGACCTCCGCCGCGTCCGCCGTCGGCACTAGCTTCTCCTCCTCCACCGCCCCGGAGCTCGCGAAGTCGATGAACGACCTGAAGTAGGCGTCATCCATCCGGGCCACCTCACGGGATATGAGCTCCACGGCATACCGCAAAGGCCGGTCCAGTAGCTGCCGCGCCGTGGTCGTCAGCCACGCCCAGAGCACCACACTGCCGGTGTATCCCTCCGGCACCCGCGGGCTGCGCATCCGCGTTCGCCCGTTCACGGCAATGCGGATCCTGGTGTCCTGCCGCCCGTCGAGCCCGCGCGCCTTCGTGACGCACCGCCAGAGGTGCACCGCCAGGCACTGCAGCGTGGTGTACGACCGGGGGCCGCCCTCCGACACCGCCGACTTGAGCTCCATGATCCACTCCCGGCTGAAGTGTACCCTGTGTACCACCACCTCGTCCCTGGCGTGGACAATGCGGTTTCCCGGCTCCTCGTCGCGAGGCTTGACCTCGACGCCACGGTGGTCGAACCTGATCTGCGGCGGGCCCCGTCGCGCGAAGAGCGACGTCCGGTCGTGCACCGGAACGGGGTCGATGGCGACGCCGCGAGTGGCCTGGCCCCAGGCGACCATGAAGTTCCACATGGCGGGCCCGTCTGCCACCTTGTGGTGCATGGTGAAGCCCAGGACAAAGGAGCCACAGCGGAACCGCGTGGCTTGGACCAGCAGCAGCTCTTCGGCGCCGTCACAGCTAGGGTACAGGCTCAGCACCTTGTTTCCCACGGCCAGCAGCGCGACGGCCAGCTCGGAGTCGGCCGTGGCATCGACAAACCGCACTCCGGCGTCGCAGAGCACGATGGCGGGGCCGTCGCTGGCGTCCGAGCCGAGGCGCCCTGCCCACTCGGGGTACGCGGCCAGCGCCCTGGCGAGCCCCGCCTCGAGGGCGACGATGGGTGGCGCGGGCGGGTGGAAGGCGTACACGTAGAAGATGTACTCGTCGTAGTTCACCCTGTCGAACACACTCAGCGGGATGACGTCGCCGGCGCCGCCGCGACTGCCCTCGTCGTCACCGTAGTCAGGCTTCACGGACTTGGACGAGTGCACCTTGATCTCCATTACTCACTAGGATGATTTATGTGTGTATATCTCGGCCTCTCGTAACAAACTCAAATTAGACGACACTAGCTACGTAACACTGACGTACGAGAGTAATTTGATCGGCATTGGAACGAGGGAATGTGTTTGCGGTGCCATTTGATTTATTTTATAATTGGCCTCTGGAATTTGGATGATGGATGAGATGTATATATGCTTTGCACTGTTTAATTTCATTGCCATCACAGCGCGTGACAGTAACAGCTTTGTAGGTACAAGATGAGTCGGAATTCTTTTGCAATGTTTGGCCGGCCACCCAAGCCATTGAGAGGAAGACCATGGCCTGCCGGCGCCGGGGACAGAGCTACATCATGCAGCTAGCAGGGCGCCGCGGCCATGTATGCGGACGTCCAGCCACAACATACAAAGATCTTCCACCATTTGCTTTCAACATCATGATTTCACAACAATAAAAGAGGGCCCCACAAAACGACCGGCCGGCCCCCACTTCACTACCGGGGATGCTCTCGAATATCCACGGATCGAGGCCGGCTACTTTGTTCATCCTTCTGAACTCATAACTTAAATCCAGGATTAATCCGAGTACATTACCGCGCTTGCTGTGCGTTTGGTGGCGTGTATATTTGTTGTATCCTTCAACAAAAAAAAACTTTTGCCCTTACAAAGGTGGAAGGGACGACTACTTGGGTCTCGCCTTGAGGATGATTTCTCGAGGAGGTGTGGTGTGAATGATCATCAAGTTCATGCAGCGGCGAAGGACGAAAATAATTTAAGAACCGGTGAAATCTAAAGTATACAAAAAATTGGTGCAAAAATTCAAGTCTTTGAAACGCATGATACCATCCATTTCCCCATGATGTTCCCTTCCCTTACTATCCATTTTCATCTACAATTCTTGATCTACCTAGCTATGAGCGTTTCCAACCGGAGACCCCAAACATCCGAACAGACAGCCCGGGCAGCATACGGGTTAAAAACACTCACCCAACCGCTCTCTCCAAGGTCAGCCCAAACGTCCGGGCAGCCCGGCAATCCCCAAACTCAACCCATACGTGGAGAGGGTTTGGAGTCGTCCGGATGCGCCCAGACAGCATGCCACGTCGTATTCGGCCCACCTGACCCCACATATATCCATCATTTCATAGCTATGGAACCAGGGTTATCAATCTAGTAGCACTTTAAAGTCTCTCAGTAGGTTGCTTGTCGTCTGGCGATTCAACAAGCGTGAAGCTGCGCACACACACAAATTCTTTCTTGCTCCCAACTTTCCAAGAAGGTTGTCAATCTTCTCATCTGGCTGAAAATTAGAGAATTAATTGTTTCGAATGGTTGGAGAATATTTAATCAAAATGGAACAACGAGGAAATGATGATGAAAGCAAGTACACAAGGTTGGATGAAAAAAATTACACTAGTGGTGTCTCTCCTAATAACAATACACATGTTGGATGAAAAAATTACAGCTGAGCAATTGACAAATCATGAGCGTATGACAATACTATTATGACAAAATATAGTTCACGGGTTCTAACATTGTAGGCATTACGTCAGATCAAATAGACCACCATTCTACATCATCTATTTCTAAAAGTCCATCTTGAGACAGTAATCCATCAAATCTCGCTGGTATTAAGTTGAAGAAACGAGTGATTGCTTGTGTGCAACAAACAACTGCAATAAGAACAATACGTAGTACTCCATAACCAATCATTCTCATTCGTAGACAAGAACACTGATATTTTCTCCCTAGTGGCAACAACACATCCCCCTCCTACACGTTTCTGTCACTCGGGCGTTGGTTATTAGAGGCATGAACCCACTATTTAGCATATAAACCTTCACTTGGAGGTGCATACAATAACTTGCCCAAGAAAATCATACACACCGGACAGAATTGCAAGAAAATATTAAAACACTCTAAAGATATAAGTCAAGCACTCAAAAAGATATAAACAAAGTAATCATAATTTCATGGTTCATCGGATCCCTGCAAACACAACATGTAGCAATTACATAACGGTAATCTTGATCATGTAGGGAAGCTCACAAGATCTAAACATGGAGACACAAGGGAGAGAGAACACCATCATACTACTGTTATGGACCCGTAGTCCCGGGATGAAACGTACACTATCGTGGTGATGTAGATGCCTCTGGTGACGACCCCCTCTACGGCGGGGTGCCAGAGCGGGACTCCAGAAGCCCTAGATTGGACTTTCAACGTGACATTGGACTTTCAACGTGACATATGATACGTCTCCAACGTATATATAATTTCTGATGTTCCATGTTGATATTACGCCAATTGCTACATGTTTTCTATATACTTCATAGCATTTTTATGTATTTTATGGGACTAACCTATTGACAAGATGCCAGAGTGTCAGCTCCTGTTTTCTGTTGTTTTTGTATTTCAGAAAATTTGTTCTGAAAATATTCACGGAATTGGACGAAAAAAAAGCCAAGGTCCCTATTTTTATGTCATGTACACGGAGTCCGAAGGGGACTCGAAGGGGGCCAGGGAGTCAGCCACACCATAGGGCGGCGCGGCCCCCTCTTGGTCACGTGGTGTGGGCCCCCTGGTCACCCATCGACCTTGACCTCTCGCCTATATATTGCCTACCTCGGGAAAACCCTAAGTACCCGAGCCTCCATCCACGAAAATTTCCATAGCCGCCGCCGCCGTCAACCCTAGTTCGGGAGGGTTCTGAACCTCTTCCCGGCACCCTACCGGAGAGGGGAATCATCACCGGATGTCTTTTCATCACCATACCTGCCTGCGGAGTGATGCGTGAGTAGTTCATCCTTGGACTACGGGACCATAGAAGTAGCTAGATGGTTGTCTTCTCCAATTTTGTGCCATCATGTTGAGATCTTGTGAGCTGCCTAACATGATCAAGATCATCTTATTTTAATGCTACATGTTGTGTTTGTTGGGATCCGATGAATATTGAATATTATGTCAACTTGATTATAGAACTATCATATATGTTATTTGTGATCTTGCATGCTCTCCGTTGCTAGTAGATGCTCTAGCCAAGTAGATGCTTGTGACTCCAAGAGGGAGTATTTATGCTAGATAGTGGGTTCATGCCTCCAGTAATCTGGGAGAGTGACAGTAACTTCTAAAATTGTGATGTGTTGTTTCCACTAGGGGTAAACATCATGGCTTTGTCTAAGGATAATTGTGTTGTTTACATTACGCACTTTACTAAATGCAATAATCTTTTGCTTGCTGAGGGCGTGTGAACACACGTTCGTTGGGAGACTCCAAGAGGAAGGTATGATGAGTACAACAGCAAGATTTTCCCTCAGAAAGAAACCAGGGTTTAATCGGACCAGTAGGAGAAAGAAATCACTTCTGGAGGTTGTTGACAGCTGATATTGACATGACGCACTACCAAACTAAACCAGGGTTTAATCGGACTAGTAGGAGAAAAAAAATCACTTCTGGAGGTTGTTGACAGCTGATATTGACAGGACGCACTACCAAACTCAGCAGCAACGTGGAATCTGCACACAACACAACCAAGATACTTTGCCGCAACAAAACAGTGAGGTTATCAATCTCACCGGTTTTGTTGAAACCAAAGGATTAGCCGTATAATGTGGAAAATGATGTTTGTTTGAAGTGAATGAAATGAGAACAGTGTTTGCAGTAAAAAAAGACCAGTGTTTGCAGTAGGTTATATTATCAGTGTAAAAGAATGAACCGGGGTCCACAGTTCACTAGTGGTGTCTCTCCATAAAAGATAAATAACATGTTGGGTAAACAAATTATTGCTGGGAAATTGAAAAAATAGAGGCTGCACCGTGCTGCATATACATGACATGATGATTACTATGATATTCATTTGGGCATTAGAACATGATACATAGACCGTAATCCAACTTCATCTATGACTAATAATCCACCATCAGGACGTCATCCGAGCAAACTTTGGGTATTAAGTTGCAAGCAACAGATTATTGCATTAAGTAACGTGCGTAATGTAAACAATAGAATTTTCCTTACACAAAGGATTGTTATTTTATCCCTAGTGGCAACAACACATCCATAATGTTACAAGTTATTGTCACTCTCCCAGATAACTGGAGGCACAAACCCACTAGCAAACATAAATACCCCCTCTTGGAGTTACAAGCATCAACTTGGCCAGAGCATCTATTAGTAACAGAGAGCATGAAAGATCACAAGTAGCATATAAACGATAGATCTATAATCAATTTGACATAGCATTCAATATTCATCGGATACCAGCAAACACAACATGTATCATTACAAATAGATGGTCTTGATCATTTTAGGCAGCTCACAAGATCTAAACATGACGACATAAAGAGGAGAAGACAACCATCTAGATACTGCTAAGGACTCGTAGTCCAAGGATGAACTACTCACGCATCACTCCAAGAGGCAGGCATGGTGATGAAGAGCCCTCCGGTGATGATTTTCCCTCCCGGCAGGGTGCTGGGGAGAGCTTCAGAACCTCCCGAACTAGGGTTGACGACGGGGCGGCTACAAAAATTTTCGTGGATGGAGGCTCGGATGTTTAGGGTTTTCCCAAGGAAGACTTTATATAGGCAAAATGGCGATGTCGGTGGGCGCCCGAGGGGCCCACACCACGTGGCCGCGCGGCCGGGGAGGGGAGGGGGGCGCGCCACCCTATGGTGTGGCCGCCTCGGAGCCCCCCACTGGGTCTCCTCCGGAATCCGTGTGCATGACAGAAAAATAGGACCCTGTGATTTTGTTTCGTCCAATTCCGAGAATATTTGCAGAACAACTTTTCTGAAACCAAAAACAGGAGAAAACAGGAACTGGCGCTGTGGCATCTTGTCAATAGGTTAGTTCGAGAAAATCCATAAAAATGTTATAAAGTGTATAGAAAACATGTAGAAATTTACATAATAACAACATGGAACATAAAAAATATAGATACGTTGGAGACGTATCAAACATCCCCAAGCTTAGTTTTACTCGTCCTCGAGTAGGTAAAACGATAAAAACAAAATAATTTCTTTGGTTACATTCTACCAACACAATCTTGATCATCGTTATTGTAAAAGCATTGCACATGATAGATATAATTCCAACAATGTAAATTAGAAACTATGGTGCAATATGAAAAGTAACACAAACAAAATATCATGAATAAAAATGAACTAAAATGTATACGTTTGTTTTGAGCATAGAAAACATAACAAATTGGTATTACACTTGTCTTTAAAAGGATAGAAAAACATAAATGCCAGGACACCTTCAAAGTTCAAGTGGTGACTAGATACAAGTAATTTGAGAACAAGTAATAACAAAATCATAAATCAATCAATAATAAATTTTGGGGCTGATGCACATTATATTAAGAATGACAACTATGCTCTATTAATTTGTGCCTAAAGTTATAAGATGAAGACTCAACATAAAAGTAAAAGAAAGTCCCTTCGCAGAAGGAAGTAGGGATTAAATCATGTGCTAGAGATTTTTATTTCATAAAAAAAAGAGGTATTGAAAACAATTTTGAGAGAGGTGTGTGTCTATGTCAACGAATCAGCAAACAAACAATACATTACGTCACAAGTTAACTAGACTTTACAGGAGCGACTCTCATTGAAGGACGTCCTTTCTACTGGGGTCAGTAGATCATCCCTCTTCTCTTTTGTTTACAGACTTATTAACTTTGCTTAACTGATAAATCAGGGGAAAAAAGAGAGAAGAATTTTTGTAGTAACCAAGTTTGGGGCTGGGCACCCTGTTGCCAGCTCTTCTAGCGAATTGGATAAGAGTATGTGCCACTAGTCCAGGTGTGTAATGTCTAATTAACAAGTGAAATAAAGATCATCTACCTACTTTCTCATGATCTAAAACAGAGCACAAAACAAATATAATTTTCAAGGTTTTAAAGGTAGCACTTGAGCAATATACTTGGAGTGGCGGTTAAATACCACATATAGGTAGGTATGGTGGACACATTTGGCAAACTTTGGTTTTTGGGAGTTGGATGCACGAGTAGATTTCATACTCAGTACAGGTGAAGGCTAGAAAGAGACCGAGAGCGACAAACTAAGAGAGCAATAATGGCCATAATCATGCATAGCGACAAAAATATATTAATTAAAGCATAAATGATATTACAAGTGAAAAACTAAATGACCATAGAGGTTAGAGGTGACTGGTTTGTAGTCATAACATGGTGTAAGCATGCGTCAAGTCAACCAAATAAAGCATTTGAAGGAGAATACCATAATATTATGCTTTGATATGGTAAAAACAACTCATGATTTCTTTCAATGGCACATTAAGCACTCTTAGATGTTTGAGACAAGTCATGCTAGATCAATAACTATTAAGCATTAAAATAATATATAGCATGACATGTTAAAGTCTAAGCCACAGTCTAAATAAGCTTCTATTGCACCGTTGTAAGCATGAAATAATTTATTGTTATCCAACTCTAGTCACTTTATTAGTTTATTTTAACAAAAACTCTCCAAATAATTTATCAATGAAACAAGAGAGTACTATTCTACAAGAACTAACAGCTCTGAAAAGAGATGCATTAAAAACAGAAGCTAAAAGGATTGCAACAGCTAGAAGATAATGTTAGGATCCAACCAAGTTTATTAAAGAAAATTAAAGAAACAGACACTCCAAGTAAAGTACATATGATATAACAGAATAAAAATATAGTTTCACTAGAAGTGACCTCATAAGTTGCTGATGAAGAAGGGGATGCCTTGGGCATCCCCAAGCTTAGATGCTTGAGTCTTCTTGAAGTTTGCTAGGATGGTCCATGGGGGCATCCCCAAGCTTAGGCTTTTCACTCTTCTTGATCACATTATATCATCCTCTTCTCTTGACCCTTGAAAACTTCCTTCACACCAAACTCGAAGTAAATCTCATTAGAGGGTTAGTGCATAATCAAAAACTCACATGTTCTGCATTGACACAAGCATTACCAATACTTTCTAAACATTATCTATAGCCACTAATGTTTTGTGGACAAAAGAAATCCATTCAACACAGTAAAAGAGAGAATGCAAAGTAAACGACAGAATCTGTCAAAACCAAAACAGTCCGTAAAGACAAAAAATTTCGAGGCACTTACGTTGCTCAAATCACAAAACTCATAACTGGAAAAGGTTGCGTAAATATATGAGGATAATGCAAAAAAAATCAGGAAGTTTCGATTTTTCTGGAAATTATGGCGAATTAAACGATGGACAGAAAAAATCTGTTTTTGCGCAGAAATCCAAATCTAGCATCAACTTTTCACTAGAGACTTTACTTGGCACAACAATTCGAAAAAGTAAGGATATAAAGGGGTTTCTTAAGAAGTAAACAACACCTTGACTCAAAGAAAATAAAAGAAAAATTGCAGAAATAAAACATGGATTATCTCCCAAGAGTGCATTTCTTTAACGCCTTTCAGCTAGGCTCAGAAAACAAGAATCAAGTGTTTTCAAATGAAGAAGCATCCAAATCAAGACCAGAAACCTTATCAACAATGCATTGTATTTTTTCTATATAAGTTTCATATGTCCCTCTCTTAACACTCTTATGTTCACTACTTTCATCAAATGGGTTTCTAGGAACAATCCAATCGAAATTATTTTCCAAAGCTTCATGCATTCCTACGATTTTAAAAGGTATTTGTATTTTGATCTCTTCCCCATTTTTAGGTTTGGTTTTGCCCAGTTTTTCAAGAGCACCAATAACATCTAAACATGAACCTAGCATCTTAATACGATCAAAGACTTTCCTAGCCTCTACAGCAACATCACCAAATTCTTTAAGCAAAGTTTCTAGAATAAAATCTCTCTTTTCAATATCCACAACATCATTTAGGTTAAGAAACATTAGTTGCATTATGGGGTTAAGGTTAACAAACCTAGCCTCTAACATGTCAACTAAAGAAGTTGCAGTAGTTTCATAATTTGGGCAAGTTCTACTATAGATCTATCCTCCAAATATTTATGCTTACTAACATGATTAAAGAATTCTTCAATATTATCCTTTCCGATTATAGAACCACTACCAATTGATAAGTCTTTCAGGGTGTACTTAGGGAGTAACATGACGAACTAAAAGCAGGGTAGAAAAAATAACAACTATAATATGAACTAATTTTTTGTGTGTTTTTGATATAAAGAAACAAACAAGACAAAATAAAATAAAATAAGAAAAACAATAACAAAGTAAAAAATATTGGAGGTGAGAGACTCCCCTTGCAGAAATCCTCTTTCTCCGCCGGCAATGGCACCAGAAAAGATCTTGATGGCGTGTGAACACACGTTCGTTGGGAGACCCCAAGAGGAAGGAATGATGATTACAACAGCAGGATTTTCCCTGAAAAGAAACCAAAGTTTAATGAGACCAGTAGGAGAAACAAATCACTTCTAAAGGTTGTTGACAACTGATATTGGCAGGGTGCATTACCAGGCTCAGCAGCAACGTGAAATCTGTACACAACACAGCCAAGATACTTTGCCCCAACGAAATAGTGAGGTTGTCAATCTCACCGGTTTTGCTGAAAACAAAGGATTAGATGTATAGTGTGAAAAATGATGTTTGTTTGGAGTGAATGAAATGAGAACAGTGTTTGCAGTAAAAAGAACAGTGTTTGCAGTAGGTTGTATTATCAGTGTAAAAGAATGCACCGGGGTCCACAGTTCACTAGTGGTGTCTCTCCATAAAAGATAAATAACATGCTGGGTAAACAAATTACAGCTGGTCAATTGAAAAAATAGAGGCTGCACCGTGGTGCATATACATGATATGATGATTACTATGATATTCACTTGGGCATTACAACATGGTACATAGACCGTAATCCAACTACATCTATGACTAATAATCCACCCTTAGGACGTCATCTGACCAAACTGCGTATTAAGTTGCACGCAACAGATTATTGCATTAAGTAAAGTGCGTAATGTAAACAATAGAATTATCCTTAGACAAGGCATTATTGTTTTATCCCTAGTGGCAACAGCACATCCACAATCTTAGAAGTTATTGTCACACTCCCAGATAACTGGAGGCATGAACCCACTATCGAGCATAAATAACCCCTCTTGGAGTTACAAGCATCAACTTGGCCAGAGAATCTACTAGTAACGAGAGCATGCAAGATCACAAATAAACATATAAAAGATAGATATATAATCAACTTGACATAACATTTAATATTCATCGGATTCCAGCAAACACAACATGTAGCATTACAAATAGATGATCTTGATCATGTTAGGCAGCTCACAAGATATAAACATCACAGCATAAAGAGGAGAAGACAACCATCTAGCTACTGCTATGGACCCGTAGTCCAAGGATGAAATACTCATGCATCACTCTGGAGGCATGCATGGTGATGAAGAGCCCTCCGGTGATGATTTCCCCTCCCGATAGGGTGCCGGGGAGAGCTTTAGAACCCTCCCGGACTAGGGTTGACGATGGTGGAGTCTACGGAACTTTTCGTGGATGGAGGTTTGGGTGTTTAGGGTTTTCCCGAGGAAGACTTTATATAGGCGAAAGGGCGATGTCGGTGGGCACCCGAGGAGCCCACACCACATGGCTGCACGGCCAGGGGGCGCCCCACCCTGTGGTGTGGACGCCTCAAAGACCCCCTTCGGGTCTCCTCCTGACTTCGTGTGCGTGACATAAAAATACGACCCTGGGATTTTGTTTCGTCCAATTCCGAAAATATTTTCAGAAAAACTTTTCTGAAACAAAAAACAGCAGAAAATAGGAACTGGCTCTGTGGCATTTTGTCAATAGGCTACTCCCAGAAAATACATAAAAATGATTTAAAGTGTATAGAAAACATGTAGCAATTGGCATAATAACAACATGGAACATAAGAAATTATAGATACGTTGGAGACATATCACTTTTAACTTAATACCGAAAGTTTGCTCGGATGACGTCCTGAGGGTGGATTATTAGTCATAGATGCAGTTGGATAACGGTCTATATATCATGTTGTAATGCCCAAATGTATATCATAATAGTCATCATGTCATGTATATGCATTACGGTGCATTCTCTCTTTGTCAATTTCCCAGCTGTAATTTGTTCACCTAGCATGTTATTTATCTGTTATGGAGAAACACCACTAGTGAACTGTGGACCCCGGTCCATTCTTTTACACTAATAATACAACCTACTGCAAACACCGTTCTTCTTCACTTCAAACACTATTCTCATTTCATTCACTGCAAACAAACATCATTTTCCACACTATACGTCTAATCCTTTGATTTCAGCAAGACCGGTGAGATTGACAACCTCACTGTTTCGTTGGGGAAAAGTATCTTGGTTGTGTTGTGTGCAGATTCAACGTTGCTGTTGAGCCTGGTAGTGCGCCCTCCCAACATCAGCTGTCAACAACCTTAAAAAGTGATTTCTTTCTCCTATTGGTCCGATTAAACCTTGATTTCTTACTGAGGGAAAATCTTAGTGGTGTACTCATCATACCTTCCTCTTGGAGTCTCCCAACGAACGTGTGTCCACACGCCATAAACATCCCAGGTGTATCTGTTTCGTGGAAAATTCCCCGTCCCCAAATTTTTTAGGGTTAATGTGATTTTATAGGCGAAGAGGCGGCGCAATGCGGTGGCCAGGGTGGCGAGGGACCCACCACGCGTGGCCTAGGGTGGACCCACGCCTGGGGGTCACCTTGTTCCCTTGGCTCCCTTCTAGATATCCTTTGGACTCCGTCTTTGTTCCGTACAAAAAAGAAATCCCATAAATTTTCAGGACGTTTGGCGAATATTTTCTTCAGCGATTTTATGAAATACAAAAACAGCAGAAAACATAAACTATCTCTGAGCATCTTGTTAGACAAGAGTAAGTCTTATAATCGATCATATATAAGGATTAGTGAATGCCACACAACGGAGGCACATAGATCTATAAGTGTATGAAATCTCTCCAATGGAACTAGAAGGGGTGCATCCATCTTGCTTGCTCATGAAGACATAGAGCACTTATGAGAAGGATCATCATTGGAATATAAAATCCAAGTTCTATAATGTAAGGATTCCCACATAGTTATGCAAGTAATAATATGAAAAGTCTCTCTAAAATGAAGTATATGTGCTAAACATAAGCACAAGTGTGGAATAAATGATAGTAATGCTGCCCCTACTCTCTTTTATATATTTTTTTAATTTTCGGTGGCCTCCGTGGCTCTTTTATATTTTATCTCATTTGTGCTCTTTGGGATCTTTTTTGGGGACCACTTTGGACTCCTTTTTGGTGGTACCTTTGGACTGTTTTAAATCCTCACCGATAGGGGCAACATTCTATATTACAATGAATCAACACACTTTTAGTACACATAAGTCATAATGAAATCTCTATGATGTATCAAACTAAATGCAGTATAACAATGAAGCACGTCATCAAGTAACATATTGTAGATGGATTTTGCATGGCAATATATCTTGGAACAGCTATGGAAATGTCGTGGTAGGTAGGTACGGTGGCAATTTTGAGGAAGATATATATGCTTATGTGTAGGAGAACATGATGAAATCCTCCCACGGGCCACGAGGTTTGGATATACTAGCAAATTATGCACTTAATCTCGATGTGAGAAAGGGCAATGCTCATCACCGAAGAGGCTAGCAAATATTGTTAGTGGAAGTGTGAGAAAACCGCAACTTAACTTGAATAAAAAATAACTCACAATTTTAAAGATTAACATATAATCTTGCAAGACATAATGAATATCACTCCAAGAGGGAGGCAGTGACATGTCACTGTTAGCTACCCCAACCGTAGCGCATAACAAAAACTACCATCGTTGCCATCCACGATGAAAGTCAAATAAGACCATGGTATCAGTTGATTATTTGAGTGTGGTACGGTTTCAAGCTTTTAGACCAACCACCAAATGTTTTTACTTTGCTAGACAAGAAAGTTTAACCATTAAGCATATTAAAACCTCAAAACTCTAGCAATGATTCAAGTGAAACAATTTAATGATTTACAAGATTATGCAGTTTCTTCTCATACCACTAACCACATGCATGATAATTTTTAGTCTAATCAATCACCAAGAAACTGAAAAAAAAAACTAAACAAATATTCAATAAATACCAGAGAGCTAATCATAGCTAAATATAGCAACCAAACAAGCTCTAAACAAAATAAGAAAGGAAAACAAAAGCTAATAATAGTAGTAGCAAAATTTGAACACTCACAAAGCGGTAAGAGTGAAACTAGAGTGTTCTAAACAATAATAACAAAGTGTGTTTCTCTCCAACAAAGAAATTTAGGATCGAACCAATTATGACCAGCAAGCAAACAAAACAAAACTGAAAGTAAAATAAATATACGCTCCAATAATAATATATATTATGTGAAACAATAAAACTATAGTGTTTTGAAAGATGACCTAATAATTTTATTGATGAAGAAGGAGATGCCTTGGGCATCCCCATGCTTTGACGCTTGTAATTCTTGGATATTTCTTGGGGGTGACATGGGCATTCCCAACATTGAGCTTTTTTTTGTCCTTCGTCTTCTTATATTAGCCTCCTCTCCTTAGACGTCCTTCACACAAACTTCTCACGATCTTCATTAGCGGAGTTAGTGCATCAAATATATAAATCCACTTGATTCAGTTTCAACACAAGAAAACACTCAATTTAAACATTAGCTAACGTCATAGCTTATTTTTAAAGCCCTCTCCCTAAGAGAACACAAAAATAAAAAGATAAAGAGGCAAATGCAAACAAAGTCAGAAATCTGTCAAAACATAATTGACTGTAAGACAAAAAAAAATCGAGTCACTTACAAAGCTCAGATTAAAAAGTGGTCTTCTAGTGAAACTTATAACAAAAACCTTGGGCAACTGTCTAAATCACTACTAGGAAAATGGCTATAGGAGTGATGATACCTGTGACGCACCAGCAAAACGGCGCGTCACGCCTAATAGCCGTGGCGCACCACGGTTTGGTGCTTCACGCCTATGGGCATACCCGTGACGCACCGAACAAACGGTGCGTCACGGCTATAGGTGGGTGTTCGGTGGATACCATAGCCGTGGGCAAAGATAGCCATGACGCACCGTATGTTTGGTGCGTCACGGGTATTGCAATAGCCGTGACGCACCAAACATATGGTGCGTCACGGCTATGGTATCCACCGAAATGTTCCCTCTACACCCCCCCCCCCCCCGGGACCGCCTTTCTAGTTTTGTCACGGAAGAGTTCCATGTCTAAAAATCATCAAAAAATAAATTCCTTATAGATGCACGAAGAGTTTAATGTATAATTTTTTAACAAATTTTGAAATACGTATTTCGACTTTCTGAGCAAAAGTTCGTTAAAAAAAGTAAAATGGGCATAACTTTTGCATACGATGTCGGAATTTAAAGTTCAATATACCAACGGAAACTAGAGAAAAAAAGGAATCCAACCTCACTGGCCTTTGGCCTGTGAGCCTTTTTTAGATTCTCCAAATTCCGAAAGGAAAAAAAGTTATAGCCGTTTGAAGATTTTTGACTAGAAATTAAAAATAAAAAAAATAAAAAAAGATAGGCGCGACGCACCACATGTATGGTGCGTCACGGCTAAGTAAGATAGGCGTGACGCACCACATGTATGGTGCGTCACGCCTATGTCTGGGCAGAAATTTTCAAATTTCGAACCCGGGAGAGGCCACCCACCTATATATACTCCATTCCCTTCTCATTTCTTCTTAATCCACTCTCCATTCTCTCTTTTCCCTTCCTCCTCCTACCACCACCACAACCACCACCACCACAACCACCACCACCACCACCACCACAACCACCACCTCACATCCACTCCGACGACCTCTACTCCGGCGACCACCTCTACTCCGGCGACCACCTCCTCTCCGGTGACGTCCTCTCCGGCGACCACCTCTACTCCGGCGACCACCTCCTCTCCGGCGGCCTCCTCCTCTCCGGCGACCACGACCACCTTCTCTCCGGCGGCCACCTTCTCTCCGGCGTACACCTCCACTCCGGCGACCACCTCCTCTCCGACGGCCTCCTCCTCTCCGGCGACCACGACCACCTTCTCTCCGGCGGCCACCTCCACTCCGGTGACCACCTTCTATCCGGCGGCCATGTCCACTCCGGCGGCCACATTTCGTTTTTCGAAATTTCAAAATTTTGGGCGGCCAGATCTGGATCTAGATCTAGATCTGGATCTGTCCCGCTTTTTTAAAAAAATTCGAAATCAATAGCCGTGACGCACGAAACAGGAGGTGCGCCACGGGTAACTAAAGATAGCCGTGACGCACCAAAAATAGGTGCGTCACGGCTATTTTAATAGGCGCGGCGTGATAGCCGTGACGCGCCCAGGTGCATCACGGATAAGCTAATTGGTGCGTCACGGGTAAGCTTTTTCCTAGTAGTGAATTGTTTCAGAATTTTATCACACTCCGGCTGAAAGATACGAATTGTTTGATGAGACATAAAAATCTGGACAAAAAACAACAAGTTACACTTCCTCTCAAATAGAGGTTATGCTTGCCACAGGAATGAAATAAAAAGGATAAAAAACGGTTTTTTACAGGTGTAACAACTTCAAAGGCTCACTAAAAACAAAGAAAACAAGGTGGGTTGCCTCCCACAAGCGCTTTCCTTTAGCGTCTTTTACCTAGGCAAAGAGCAAGAATCAAGTATTATCAATGAGACCATCGTCAAGGTTCATCAAAAATTTCTTCAATAGTGCAACTAGTCCTTCTTAGAGGACTCTCTGAATTTAACTTCCCCAAAATGCTAAGAGAATCAAGGATATTTCTTCTATCAAGATGATCATTCTTAGCTTTGCTCCCATTAGGCATTTCAACAATTTTAGAAGTTCCTTCCCTATTGGTGGGTGAATCAATTTTCAGTTGTGGGTTCTTAGAAACATACATAAATTGGGTTTCTTTCCTACCATAGTTTCCATTTTTTAGTCTTGAGTTAGGAGAAAGTGTTTCCCAAAGTTTTATAACCTCCTCAATTTTGTCTAATCTAGTAGGGATATTTTCACTAGATTTTATAGTTACAACAATTTTAATCCTCTTAGAAATATTCTTTGTAGCCATCTAGCTTATCCACATGAGCAATCAACTTTTTATCAATCTCATTTTGCTTCTAAATATTAGAAATATTCTTCTCCCTGACATCCAACTTATCTAAAACATGTTCCAAAGTAGCAACAATTTTAATTTCATCAATAGGTGAATTTCCCACAAAGCTTTCAATAACATTATAACCTCCAAAGCGTGAGCTCCTAAATTTTTTCCACCCATTAAAGTGTCAAGTATACATCTATACCAATTTGTGACACCCACATAAAAGTTTCTAAGAAGGACATTGGTGGATTGCTTCTTGGTAGATTTATTTTGAGCATCATTAATTCTATACCAAGCATCTTTTAAACTTTCCCATTGTTTGAAGGTGAGGACCTTAGCTTCAGGGGACATAACAAAAGGAATAGAGCTAGACATACTAACCAAAATAAGATAAAAGAAAACTAACAAAGAAAGCAAAATACTAGAAAATAGAGAACTATTATTTTTTTGGATTTTTGATATAAGAGAAACAAAACTAAACAAAAGTAAACTAAGAAAGAACAAAACAAAAGAGATAAAATGGATGCTGAAAGCTTGAAGTTCCCGGCAACAGTGCCAGAAAAAGGCTTGCTAGGTGGCATGATCACACACCCATTGGGAAACCCCAAGTGGATGTATGATGCAGCATAGCAGTATTTTCCCCTAGTTATGGAACCAGGGTCATCAATCAAGTAGGACTTCAAAGTCTCTCAGTAAGTTGCTTGTCATTTGGCACTTCAACAATCGTGGACATGCACACACGGTCTCTTGCTCCCAACTTTATGAGAAGGTTGTCAATCTCCCTGTCTTGCTAAAAACTAAAGAATTAATTGTATCAAATGGTTGGAGAATATTAAATGAAAATAGAACATCGAGAAATCGATGATGAAAGAAAGTAAACAATTTTGTAATCAATGAGGAAAATAGGACTGGCGGCTATAGTTTCACTAGTGGTGTCTCTCCTAAGAACAATAAACATGATGGGTGAACAAATTACAACTGGGAAATTGACAAATCATGAGATTATAACAATACTAATATGAAAAAATATAGTTCACGGATTCTAAAATTGTAGACATTACGTCAGGGTATAGACCGTCATCCGACATCATCTATTTCTAAAAGTTCACCTTGAGATAGAAATCCATCAAATCCCGCTGGTATTAAGTTACAGCAACAAAGTGACTGCTTGTGTGCAATGGACAAATGCAGTAAGAACAATACTTAATGTAAGCACTAATTAGCATCCGTACACAATAATATCGCTATTTTCCTCCTAGTGGCAACAATACATCCCCTCGTACATGTTTCTGTCACTTGGGAGGGAGGCATGAAACCACTATCTAGCATATAAAACCTCTCTTGGAGGTGTATACAATAACTTGGCAAAGGAAATCATACACACCGGAGAGTATTGTAATAAGAGATTAAAACACTCTAAAGATATAAGTGAAGCACTAAAAAAATACATGAACAAAGTAATCATAATTTCATGGTTCATCGGATCCCAGCAAACACAACATGTAGCAATTACATAATGGTGATCTTTAGCATGCAGGTCAGCTGAAAAGATCTAAACATGGAGGCACAAGGGAGAGAGAACACCATCTGGCTACTGCTTTGGACCCATAGTCCCGGGATGAACTACTCATGCATTTGTCCGGAGGCAACCATGGCGACGTAGAGGCCTCCGGTGGTGATCCCCCTCTCCGGCAGGGTGCTGGAGCAGGACTCCAGAAGGCCTAGATTGGACTTTCGAGGTGACGGTGCCTATATATCTGCTTCATGGAAAATTTCTCCGTCCCCGAAGTTTTTAGGGTTAATGTGATTTTATAGGCGAAGAGGCGGCCCGAGGCTATGGCCAAGGTGGCGAGGGGTCCATAAGGCGCGGCTTAGAGGGGACCCGCGCCTGGGGATCACCTGGCTGTCCTATGGCTCCCCTCCTGCTCTCCTTTAGACTTCGTCTTTGTTCCGGGCAAAAATAAATTCCATAAATTTTCGGGAGATTTTGCGAATATTTTCTGCAGAGTTTTTCTGAAATACAAAAACAACAGAAAACAGAAACTGGCTCTGGGCATCTTGTTAATAGGTTAGTCCATAAAATCATCCAGAAAACAAAGTAAAACGTGTAGAAAACATGCAATAACATAAAGAAAGAAAGCATGGAGTATCAAAAATTATAGATACGTTTGGGACATATCACCAATCTTTGGACCTATTGCAGAGGTGTGGAAGGTCATCGAGTCCATGCCCTCGACAAGTTCCTCTGGCTTGGCGGTTTTTTGGCAAAGTTCTACATGGCTTGTTGAAGTATCATCAAGGTTGATATGATTGATGCATGCAGTCCCTTCTCTAGATAGGCTTGATTGTTGTGGCTTTGGGGTGGTGAATCAAGCCCTTATGACGCTTTCCCCTCGAAGCCTGACTTGGAGGAGGTACGCAATCTACGGCCCAGCTGTCTTATCCATGGTTTTGCTAAGCTCCTCACTTCTTCAGTGTAACATTTCATTCCTTAGCTGGTGGGAAACCACCAGAGTGCATTTGTCCATGCCTGGTTTTTATAGGGTATGGCTAGGAAGTTGCAAAACACTTCGACCTGTGTTGTTCTCCTAAAGCTGGATCGGAAGAACATTCACAGCTGGTGGCTCAGGAGCTGGGCTGTGAGGTACGAGCAGGTGGAATTTTCTAGACTGGATAACTAGACAGGATGAGTCACTCGCTAACAAGATTCCTCCCATCATACAATTTTTCGGGACGCGAGGGATCTTTGGTCAGAGGTGGAACTAGTGTAGTTCTCTCAGGAGTCATCACAACGATGTGCTCTCGGGGGGGGGGGGGGGGGTGATGGGGCATCACCCTCTTCGTAGGTAGTGATGTGCATGATCCTGAACATGTCCTAGGTTTGGCGGATCGTCGGCGTGTTTAGAGGGTTTCCCTTAGAGCCGAAGTAGTGGAGGATGGGCGGGTAGTCCGTTTATAGTGAGTGTTGTTTCGCGAGCGTGGAAATATTTCATCGAAATATCGTTCGAATTTCACGAAATCTACGATTCTCGTAGTAGGGCGAGAATATATATTATCGGCACAAAATAGAGAAATTCCACCCGTCTAAGTAAAGAACTGTTACAAATAAAGAGGAAACTAATAAGGATAAGTAATAAACAACAAAACAGAAACCATATTTGATACCGAAATATTTGGTTTGATAACCTGCAACTAATTCCCCCTCTGGGTAATCTTTCACATTCTGCCAAAGAAGAAATTCGGAAAAAACTAAAATACACAATGGTTATAAAAGGAAGCAGTCTAATATCATCAATCAGAACTTATGCTTTATCCGATGGGAAAGGTCTGCATTGTTGAGAGGTGGGCATTCTGACTGCAATATTTGTTTTTTTCCCTTCAATTTTTTTTATTTTCTCGAAATTTGTGAATCTCTGACAGGGGCGAAAGAAAAAATTTAAACGAAATGTTGAACACTGGCATGAAGTGGTCATTCTGCGTCTGTGCCAACCCGCATTATAATTAACCTTGGCCTCCTGGCACTTCTATGATCCCGATTTACCTCCAGGGCAATATCCTTAAAAAAGAAGCACCTAGGAATTAAGGTGTCTAATGGATAAACTAGAGGCGGAAAAATAGATAAATGATGCTAGATAACTAACTACTACAAGTAGCATTACCAGATAGAGGCACTAGTGGAAATGGGGCTTTTGCCCACTGGCGAGCACCCCTTTCGCCCCGGCTCGGCCACCACCCGGTGCAAAAGACTACAGAGGTGGGGCCGGGGCAAGCAGGGCGCGTGGTGTGGGGGTTATTTGCCCCGGTTGGTGGCTCCAACCGGGGCTAAAGGCCCTCGACGAGCAGAGCCCGTTCAGTCGCGTGGTGTGGGGGGTCTTTTGCCCCGGTTGGAGCCACCAACCGGGGAAAATAACCCCCCACTATATATAAACCCTGCCAGCCCTCTCTCTCCTCATGCCACTCACTTTGGAGGACATATTTCTAGCTGTGTGGTGTGTGCTCAATTTTTTTCCCTCCTATGCACAAGATGTGTTTGATGAAATAATGCCCGGGAGAATAACGTCATCTCAGCTCGCAGAAAACAAGCACGATTTAATTTGTCCGAGCCACACTTAATTAAATAAGCTTTCTCGTCCTTCTTTCCTCCTCGGTCGAGGTACCAACTTTAACCTTTCATCTGTCGATTTTACATTGGTCATTTCTCTATTCATGGTGTTCTGTAACAGTTCTTAATTAACAATCATATAATGCAGATGAACCGGCAATGGATGTACGCTGACCGACGCTCTGCCGAGTTCATGAAAGGCGTGGGTTATTTTCTCGAGGTGGCCCGGGCAAACAAGCGGAATAATTTTATCTGTTGTCCATGTGTTGTATGTTGGAATCAGAAGAAAAACTCTTCTCACAGAGTCATCCACTTCCACCTGTTTCAATCTGGTTTCATGCCCGGCTATAATTGTTGGACCAAGTACAAAGAAAGAGGGGTTATGATGGAAGACAACGAAGAAGAAGAGAATGATGAAAACTATCATGACATGTTCCCTGAATACGGTGCCGGTACTGGAATGGAAGATAACAATGAAGTGGAATCAGAGTTGCAGGCACCAGATTAGCCCATCGATGATCTTGGCCAGGCTATTACGGATGCAAAGACAGAAAGCGATATTGAAAAGGTGAGGGTGAAGTTCGACCATATGTTAAAGGATCACAAAACATTGTTGTATCCAACTTGCGAAGACGGGCAGAAAAAGCTGGGCAGCACACTGGAATTGCTCCAATGGAAGGCCGAGAACGGTGTGACTGACAGCGGATTTACAAAGTTGCTGCAAATAGTGAAGAAGCAGCTTCCTAAAAACAATGAATTGCCCGACAGTACATACCAAGAAAAGAAGCTTGTATGCCCCATAGGATTAGACGTGGAGAAGATACATGCCTGCATTAATAGTTGCATCCTCTACCGCGGTGAGAAGTACGAGAATTTGGAACAATGCCCGGTATGCACTGCATTGCGGTATAAGATCAGACCAGACGACCCTGGCGATGTTGAGGGTGAGCGACCCAGGAAGAGGGTTCCTGCAAAGGTGATGTGGTATGCTCCTATAATACCACGGTTGAAACGTTTGTTCAGAAACAAAGAGCATGCCAAACATTTGTGATGGCACATGGAAGATCGTAAGAAAGATGAGATGTTGAGACACGCCGCTGATGGGTCGCAGTGGAGAAAAATCGAGAGAAAGTTCCCGCGCTTTACAGGTGAGGCAAGGAACTTATGGTTTGGTCTAAGTACAGATGGATTTAATCCATTTAGTGAGCAGAGCTGCAACCATAGCACCTGGCCTGTAACTCTATGTATCTATAACCTTCCTCCTTGGTTGTGCATGAAGAGGAAGTTCATTATGATGCCAGTGCTGATCCAAGGCCCGAGACAACCGGGCAACGACATTGATGTGTACCTAAGGCCATTAGTCGATGAACTTTTACAATTGTGGCGTGAAGAAGGTGTACCTGTGTGGGACGAGCACGTACAAAAAGAATTTAACCTACGAGCGCTGTTGTTCGTAACCATCAACGATTGGCCTGCTCTTAGTAACATTTCTAGACATACAAACAAGGGATACAATGCATGCACACACTGTTTAGATGACACCGAAAGTGTATATCAGGATAAATGTAAGAAGGTTGTGTACCTCGGGTATCGTCGTTTTCTTCCGCGCAAGCACCCGTTAAGAAAAGCTGGCAAACATTTCAACGGTAAGGCAGATACCCGGGAGACGCATATGCTTTGATCTGGTGATGATGTATTTGATATGGTGAAGGATTTGAAAGTAATATTTGGAAAGGGTCCGGACAGACAAGTTGTTCCGAATGACGATGACGGACACGCACCCATGTGGAAAAATAAACCATATTTTGGGAACTACCCTATTGGAAAATCCTAGATGTCCGCTCTGCGATCGACGTGATGCACCTGACAAAGAATCTCTGCGTGAATCTGCTAGGCTTCTTTGGCTTGTATGGGAAGTCAAAAGATACATCTGAAGCACGGCAGGACCAGCAACACACGAAAGGACGAGACGTAAAGAATCCTGAGCGGTTTCAAGGTGGTCCTGCCAGCTACGCTCTTACCAAGGAAGAGAAAGAAATCTTTTTTGAAGCACTAAATAGTATCAAGGTCCCATCTGGCTTCTCGTCGAATATAAAGGGAATAATAAATGTGGCGGAGAAAAAATTTCAAAACCTAAAGTCTCATGACTGCCACGTGTTGATGACACAATTGCTTCCGATTGCGTTGAGGGGATTCGACCAGAAAATGTTCGACTACCCATTGTGAAGTTATGCGCATTCATCAATGCAATTTCTCAGAAGGTAATCAATCCAGAAAGTCTATCAGCGTTACAGACAGATGTGGTCCAATGTCTTGTCAGCTTCGAGTTGGTGTACCCACCATCCTTCTTCAATATTATGACACACCTCTTAGTCCACCTAGTCAAAGAGATTACCATTCTCGGTCCTATGTTTCTACACAATATGTTCCCCTTTGAGAGGTTCATGGGAGTCTTAAAAAAATATGTTCACAACCGTGCTAGGCCAGAAGGAAGCATCTCCAAGGGTTATGGAACAGAGGAGGTAATTGAGTTTTGTGTTGACTTTCTTCCAGGCCTTAAGTCGATTGGTGTTTCCGAATCGCGGCATGAGGGAAGAATGAGAGGAAAAGATATTTATGGACGGACATTCTTTCACTAAAGCACACTACACAGTTCTACAAATGTCCACCTTGGTGGCTCCTTATATCCAGGAACACAAGAATATTATACGGTCCAAAAACCCGGGGCTATTTGAATCCTCGATTAATGATGAACACATCGATAGTTTCGGCGCCTGGTTGCAGGCAGAACTCATGAATAACAACACTGTTGGAGATGAGCTCTACTTGTTGGCCAGGTCACCATCTTCGACTGTACTGACTTTCCAAGGGTACGAGATAAATGAGAATACATTTTACATTATCGCACAAGATAAAAAGAGCACCAACCAGAATAGTGGCATCCGTTTCGATGCAACCGGATACAATGGTACAAAGGACACATATTATGGTTACATAGAGGATATATGGGAGCTTGACTATGGACCTAATTTTAAGGTCCCTCTATTTCGGTGCCAATAGGTCAAGATGACATGAGTAAAGGTAGACCAGCAGTACGGAATGACAACAGTGGATCTCAATAATCTTGGGTACAAAAGCGAACCATTCGTCCTAGCCAAAGATGTGGCTCAAGTTTTCTATGTGAAAGACATGTCTACCCAACCGAGGAAAAGAAAAAAATAAGAATTCTAGTACATCATGCGGTGAGCCGAAGTGGCACATAGTTCTTTCAGGAAAAAGAAACATTGTGGGAGTGGAGAACATAAATATTATAATAAATTTGAAGAAATTCCGCCCTTTAGAGTGAAAACTAACCCAAGCATCGCGTTAAATAAGGAAGATGCTCCATGGCTACGACAGAGAAGTAAACATGGCGGCAATAGTTGGTGATAACGTATTAAACCTTCATGGTTCATGTAATATTGCTAGAATATTTTGTAATAATGTATCAAACATTGCTGATTAAACCAGTCATAAACTAGTTTAAATAGTTAGAATAATTATTTTATAAAACAGAAAATGTATTTGAAATGTTTAGGTAATTTTAAACACTTTTCATATACAAAGTATCTCCAAATTGTAAACCATTCATAAAATAGGTTTTTTTAAATGTTTAAAATTAAAAAATTGTTACTAGTTTAAATAATTATACTAATTATTTAATAAAACAGAAAATGTATTTAAAATGTTTACGCAATTTTAAACACTTTTCATATTAAAAGTTTCTCCAAATTCTAAACCATTTCAAATGTATTTGAAAACGTATTTTAAATAGTATTTGAAATGTTCGAAAGGAAAAAATTGGTGGCAGGAAAAAACTGAAATTTTGGGCCTTTTGCCCCGGTTCGTGTTACCAAGCGGGGCAAAATGGGGAGATGGGCGGGCAAGCGAAGGCCCACCTCCCCCCTTTTGCCCCGGTTGGTGCCTTTTGCCCCGGTTCGTGTTACCAACCGGGGCAAAAGGCTCCCGCCTATATAATCCCGGGCCGCGCAACCGCCCGGGGCAACACAGAGTAGTCCCCGGCGCCGAAATCCACAGCGACGCCGTGAGGCTGCCTGATTTCGACGCCGGTGATCCTCGCCGCCGCCGCCGCTCCTCGACGCCGCCCGTCTTCGCGCCGCCCGTCCTCGCCCTCTACGCCGCGCGCCCGTCCTCGCGTCGCGCCCGTCCCCGCGCCTCCCGTACGTCCTCGCGCCGCCCGAGAGATCGCCGCCGGCCATCTCCTCGCCCGCGCCACCCTCCTCAGGTGAGATCGCCTCCGCTCCCTCATCCTCCTCACTGCATGTATTAGTTAGTGTTAGATAAATTAGTATTAGTGTTAGATTTAGTATTAATTAGATAGTGTTAGATTTAGTGTGTGGTAGATTTAGTATTAGATTAGTGTTAGATTTAGTGTTACATTTAGTATTAGTGTTAGATTAGTATTAGTGTTAGATTTATTATTAGTGTTACATTAGTATTAGGTGTTAGGTATTGGAGACTTAGAAAAAATTTAACTATTGGAGACTTAGAAAAAATTTAGGTATTTGGAAATTTAGAACAAATATTGGTATTGGAGACTTAGCAAAAATTTAGGTCTTGGACAATTAGAAAAAAATTAGATATTGGAGACTTAGAAAAAATTAGGTTTTGGAGACTTAGAAAAAATTTAGGTACTTACCTATTTTTTTCTTAGTGAATGTTTAGTTTAGAAGTAAATTAAGTTTTTCTTAGTACCATTAGATGAATTTTATCATATAGGAATTTTAGTTTAGAAATTTACTTAGTGGATGTTTATAATTAGTGGAATTTTTACTTAGTGAATTTTTACTTAATTAGGAATATTTACTTAGTCCATATATCATGCATGTGTTTTTAGTTTATTTTCCTTGGCGACGATGTCTCTGTTGGACCCGCCGGGCGATGTCCGAGACTGGGCCCCGCCGGGCTGGCACTGGGAGGTCCTTAGTACCGGGGCACGCGGATTGGTGAGAAATCCGGGTGACGTGGTCGACCCGGATATTCTTTAGTGGACATCGCGTGGGCCATGGTCGGTGCGTGGAGCGCTGGCCCCTGAGGAGGTGGTACAACAGCGTATCAGGGAGGAGGACGAGCACGTCCGTCGCTAGATGTACTTGCTCGATAGGGAGTATAACAGCAGTTGGTCGATTATTCGGAGGGTTCCTTACCACATGAGCTATGACCCTGTGAGGGTTCCTTACCTATGGGCCCGTAGCACCCCACGGCTTAGGACCCGGTCGGAGTTAATTAGTTTGAGAGATGTTCATGAATATGCATGTATAAGTGATATTATTACATCGTGATGTATTAAGGTTAAATAAAATGAACCCGAGCTATGTAACTATTGGTGTGTATTCATACGTTTAAATATTCCATCATGTTGCATTTATAATTGAAATGAGGATCTGGAACATATAATTACTCTTTTTTCAGACTTGTTTAGCTATTAGTACCATTAGCTATTATCTATAAGCAATTTTGATGAAATGGATGCTATTAGCTATATTTTTATTAGATTATATGCAATTGCTGCGAACTGATGAAATTGATGCTATTTGCTATTTTTTAGCCATGGCGCGACGTCCCCGTGGTTCGCATGTAACCGGCAGTGGGTGCGGCGTCGTCCCCGTCGAAGAAACCCCTGTACGTGGTGGACGTCGACCTGGACGTCCACGTGGATCGCGTGCATCGAATGCACGTGGCGGTGGCGCCATAGTCATCAAGGAGGAGGACGCGACGCCTCCTACTCGCGGACGTGGACATGGACGCGGAGCACGGGGGGCATCAAGGTTCTCCGGCTACCGGAGTTCTACTTCCACCTGTTCCACCCAGAGGAGAACAAGCTCCGTCTTCCAGAGAAGATATCGACGATCCTCCTCGGGCGCAAGGGCGGGCCCTATAGTTTCACCCTCCGTTTGGAGGGTTGTGACAACGGGCCCGTGCGCGTTTTCCTGCAGCGACATGGCGATGACCTCTACCTACGCTATGGGTGGGGGCATTTCGCGCGCATGCACAAGCTAAATGTGGGCTACATGCTCACATTCAGGTACTTCAAGGACGAGGAGGCCCACGTGCTGGAGGTGAAGATCTTCGACGGCACCTTAGTCCGCCCCCTTTGCTGCCAGGATAGCTCGTCTGAGAGCAGCTCCGACTCCGAGTCTGACTCCGGCGAGTCTAGCCCGAGCAAGCCTGCCTCCGACGCCGAGGGCAAGGCAAGGCTGCCTCCGACGTCGATGCGTAGTATATATGTTTCTGTCGATCTATGCTTACGTACTTATGTCGCTCTATATTGTCATACTATGTCTAGCTATGTCGAACTATGTTTAATTATGTCATTGTGTCGAACAATATTTGTATTCATGACAGACTATATATTTATGTTATTGTTCCTTTTCATCTGTGTTTTTGGTCGATAATTTCTCATCTCTCTTAATGTAAATGTTCTAATCTAGCGCGGAGGACACAAAAACAGCTATAAAAAAAACTTTTACACCAACCGGGGTAAAAGAGGGTCGGCCTGCTCGTGGTGCAGAGCCCACGTGGGATGTGCCTTTTACTCCGGTTGGCAGTGGCGGAGCTTGGCAGAACTCTCTGGGGGGGCAAAATGCAATATATGTTTTCTTGGGGGGGCAAAACACACAAAAAGACCTAAATCTGACCTCTGTAAAAAAAAATCCTTTACAAATGTATAAATCTTGGGGGGGCGGTGGCCCCCCCTAAACTACACTAAGCTCCGCCGTTGCCGGTTGATAACCCCACCGGGGCATAAGGGGGCCTTTAGTCCGGGTTTGCGGAACCCGGTTGGCTAGCCGGGCCATTAGGCCTTACCAACCGGGGCAAATGCCTGCACTAGTGAGGTGTAAAGATGTTTGTACTCGGAGACACTTTACTGCATGTAATGATTAAGAAAAACATTTCGATAAACAAGTGCCACCACCATTTACTCTGAATTTGTGTCTACCAAGTGGTAGCAAAATACTGCAGCAGCAACACCTAGATGGATGCAACTATAACGCAAGTCAACTGGCGCCCATGCACCTAATAACCTTCGTCGGCCATGGGCGGCATGGAGTAGCAGCACTTCTTGAAGGCTTCCATGGTGTGGCCGAACAGAGGCACGTAGGCGTCCACACTCCCGTCGCCCTCGAAGGATTGCACGATGTACATGAACCCATCAACCGGCACGTTGCTGTACCCGGGCAAGAAGAAGAAGGGCCGGCTACCGCCCAAGTCCATCTCGTAGAACGGGATCCCCAGCAGGCTGTCCACCTCCACGTCCGGGCTCAGCGTGAGCTCCAGCGAGTCCGCCGTCGGCACCAGCTGCTCCTTCTCCACCTCCCCGGAGCTCGCGAAGTCGATGAACGACCTGAAATAGGCGTCGTCGATGCGGGCCACCTCCCCGGAAATGAGTTCCACGGCGTCCCGGAGCGTCCCGTTCACCAGCTCCTGCGCGGAGGTCGTCGGCCACGCCCAGAGCACGACGTTGCCGGTGTATCCCGCGGGAACCCGCGGGTCGCTAAGCCGCGTCCGCCCGTTCACGGCGATACGCATCCTCGTGGTCGCTCCCTGGTCGAGCCCGCGCGCCATCGTGATGCACCGCCAGAGGTGCGCCGCCAGGCACTGCAGCGTGGTGCATGGCCGGACGGCGCCCTCCGACGCCTTGGACTTGAGCGCCATGATCCGCTCCCGGCTGAAGTGCACCCTGTGTATCAGCGTCTCATCGCTGGCGTGGGCATTGATGCTGTCGCCGTGCGACTTGAACTCGTTGCCGCGGTGGTCAAACTCGATCCGCGGCGGGTTCCGTGGCGCGAATAGTGACGTCCGGTCGTGCACCGGGAGGGGGCTGATGGCGACGCCGCGGGTGGCCTGGCCCCACGCGAACAAGAAAGTCCAGATGGCGTGCCCATCGGCCACCTTGTGATGCATGCTGACGCCAATGATGATGGAGCCGCACCGGAACCGCGTGACCTGGGCCAGCAGCAGCTCGTCGGCGCCGTTGCAGCTTGGGAACAGGCTCAGCAGCTTGTCCCCCGTGGTCAGCTGCATGAGGCTGCTGGCGAGCTCGGCGTCGGCCGTCGCCTCGACGAACCGCGCGCCGGCGTCATCGAGCACGATGGCACGGTTGCCGCCGGCGTCCACGCCAAGCCGCCCGGCCCACTCGCGGTACTCGGCCAGCGCCTTGGCGAGCCCCGCCTCGAGAACTTCGTTGGCCGGCGCAGGCGGGTGGAAGGCGCACAGGCCGGTGACGTACTCGTCGTAGCTCACCTTGTCAAATACGCTGAGCGGGACGACGTCGGAGGAGGGGCCGTCACGGTCACCGTAGTCAGGCTTCACGGGCTTGGACGAGTGTACGGTAACCTCCATTATGGCGATTTTACCTGGCCTGCCGGCGTTCGGGAGCTAAAAAAGAAACGAACGAGCTTGCTCTTGGATGCAGAGAACGCATTTTGGTTTATTCGCCGGAGTGTATACAAGTCTGTAACAGAACACCACATCTTAATCAGGCCAAAAATTAATTGTCCTGTTCACAGGCATGACAAGAGCAAAGAAACTCGAATTGTGCCATTTGGATTGAGTAGAGCTGTTGGGGCAGCTTTTGGGCGTAAATGCTTCTTCTGTTTGCTGACATGAAAAGTATGATGCAATTGGCATCCTTCCGGGAGCAGTAACTTATAGAAAGTTTGACCTACTTTTCCTAGAACTTTGAAGTTGCCATAGTATTTTGAGTGCAATTGGGGAGATTTGTGTAAACTGAGAGGCTTGTGCGTATATGGTTCCTATTTTTCTATGCATGTTGTTTTATTCTGTCTTGAGCTTCGACCAAATTATCGTTGATTTGATGAGAAATTGCTTCAGCGGAAGCATTTGGTGTTAAAGCAGGAGCATTGTCCTCTTGTAGTAGTAGTAGTTCAGTCAACATGAGTTCTGTTCTGCTATAAAGTGTTTGGAAGGGTGTCATTTTGAGAGATGTGTGAAATTAAGTGTTGTACAATCACTCACATAGGACCAACCAGTGTTGCCATTTTTTTGGTTGGAAGAATGACATGTTCCTTAAGTAGTTTTCCAAACAATGGTTAACTCTTTTTGTATGCCCATCTGTTTGGGGAAGATAGGATGTGAGAGTTAAAACAATGAGCATTGATTAAACGATGGCAACACAACACACTCAAAATTGAGAGATTTTTTAGTATAGCTTCAACTAACGAAGTTGTGAAATTAACACAACAACATACACAAAGGTTGATACTATGCACATATTGAATTTTTTTTTTCTTTCAATGTGTCTCTAGAATTTGGACCTAAAATATTTGGAGTTTATAGACATTACTTATTCTTATGAAGATTCATACTTTTTCCTAGAATCTCCTGAAATGTTTTTTTTAATGATAGCATGAGAGCACCTAAGAGCAAGTAAAATAGTGGGGTTATAGCCCGCCTATGCGGCAATTTTGCTTATGTGGAGGCGAGGGACACAAAAAAGTTGGGGTAGTGTCATGGGTTTGTCACAGCAAGTGTCCTCGTCCGAGAACTTAGTTGTGAGGCCATTGGCACGAGGTGAAGCTTCGAAAGGGTCGAGCCGGACTCGAGAGGAAAAGTTTTACCCACGTTCGGCCCCTTGATTGAGGGTTAAACCTACTCCTGCAAGGTTACTATTGATGATATCGATCTCGATTACAAGGTGTGAAATCCATCTACCTATGTCTCGAGGATCTAGAGCTTAGTTTTCTACGTCCTAGGACCCGGCTTGTATAGCCGCCAGGTTCCTCGATGTTACAGGGTAATCCGGGTTCTTCCCGTTCTCGGAGTCCTATGAGGAATACGCTTTCTCCTGGGAATAACTCTGTCTTCCCCCATGGGAAAGCTGGACTCCTAGAAACCGGGTCTTGGTTGTGCTGGCCCAAGGGGCCTCACCCGGTTTTCCCTCGTAGGCCGGTCCAGTCTGCATAAGCCGGGTCCTAACCTGAAGACCGGCATCATCATTCCCCCAACATTAGCCCCCCAGTTTATCATGAACTTTGTAGGCTGCAACCTAACTTGTTCATGATAAGCTCTTGAAATGCATGAAAGAAAAGTAACAAGTTTGTTAGTTGAATTCGGGTTCTGTCGTCCTCACCTTTTAGCCAGGACCTTTCTTCTGGCCGTTTAGAAAGCAGACCCGGACTTTCTTTTGGGCCGTGATAAAGTATTGAGCCTATCTTTCCCATTTTATCTGGTTTGTTAAAACGTAAAACATTTTAGATCCGATTGAAGATTCGTTCATATCATTTTATCCTATCCAAAAATCAAGGCAAAATAATGTTTTTGTGATAAAAACAGTATCTCTAATTTTTGGCAAAAAAAGATTTGACCTAAGTCAAACTTTGTTCACGCGGCATTCCCTAGAGGTGAATCTGCAAAATTTACCGCGGAAAAACCTAGTGTTCTACTACGCCTATAAATACCCCAGGAGGGGTGAGCCCTGGTGTCGAGATTTCGTAGTTAGGATCATGGACGGGGGTGCCATAAGCGTACTGGTAGAACTCCGGGGGGGACGTGGAAAAACTAGAAACGAGAAACACGGTTTACCCAGGTTCGGTACGTCACAACTGAGGCGGCATTCCTACTCCTGCAATCTCACTAAAATCAGGGCTGAAGCCTGAAATATACCGAGTACAATTGTGAGTATGATTTCGCTAACTCAGCAAGGATGGACTTCCAGGCGATTTCGCTTCTAGCTAACTTGGGATCTGTTGTTCTGTTTCACTCCCGTTTGGCTTTATATAGATAGCAGGACTAGGGTTTACAGTAAGGAAACTTAGAAGATTACGGAAAGTATCTAACTTGGAAAGTAAGTCATCCGACTTCTTATCCAAGCCGGACCACGATTGGGCCGTGACCTGGGTTCTTGTAGAATCCAGCTCCCTGCGCGTCAGCTTACTGGGCCGCCCAATGGACTCTGTTCCATTACCTGTAGGCCACCCTGGTAATCTGGCCATCAGCCAATGCCAGATACACCCCTAATTGGCATATATGCGACAGTAGCCCCCAAGAAGTATTAAGACTTCATCTTTCCGTCCCTCGTGGATTTGTATTGTTTTCACGAATGTCGGCGTTTTGTCTTGATTCTTTTTTCAGCAAAAACTTCTAATGCCAAACTCGGATTTACCGAAATCCGGCATTTCTTCCACGAGTCTTCGTGGAGAAGAAACCTGTGACGTGAGCGATGAAATCGTGCTTACATCAAGAACGTTTGGTTTCAGTCAAAAGACTGGAACCGTATCTCTGACAGATTTTTCGCGAGAAACGAGGAGATAGCCATTATCACCCCGTCCCCTTATTTCCCGGGTTTTCGGCGAAACACGCGTCAGTCATCCAAGGCTAAAATAGTCGTTGGGACGAATCTCGGCGCAGAACGGCTATAAATAGCCACCTCAAGCCCTTCGGTTCTCCTTCCACCTCGAGCTCCAGAGCACCGCTGTGCACTCCACTGCTGAGAGAGAGAGAGAGAGAGAGAGAGAGAGCAGAACAAACAGATCCCAATCCTCACCGGAGACCCAGACATCGGTGGCCGGTGCGCCATCGCACGGTTGCGCTGCGAAAACATGGCAACCGGAAGCCCCGCACGCGCTCCCAAGACCGCCGTCGACCTCGACGTTGCAATGGACACCTCCACAACTTCTGCTCCTTTCGTTGCTCTGAACTCCTCTACGGGCGCGTCAGAGAACACCGCGAGCGCACCGGTGGGCGTGGATTCTATTTCTGCAGCCGGAAACATGCCGCCACCTGATACGTCTCCAACGTATCTATAATTTCTAATGCTCCATGATAATATTATGTCAATTGCTACATGTTTTGTCCCTTCTTTATGTCATTTTTACACGTTTTGTAGGACGAACCTATTAACAAGATGCCAAGTGCGAGTTCCCTGTTTTCTGCTGTTTTTTATTTCAGAAAAGTTGTTCTGGAAATATTCTCGGAATTGGACCCCACAAAGCCCGAAGTGGCTATTTCCCCCGGAAGCATCCAGAAGACCGAAGAGGAGTCGAAGAGGGTCACCAGGGGGCCCACACCATGGGGTGGCGCCCCCTGGCCGCGCCAGGGGGTGGTGTGGGCCCCCCAGGGCTCCACCGCCTCTGCCGTTTCGCCTATTTATTCCCCCCTGAATGGAAAACCCTAGGAACCTCATCAAATATCCCCGAAAAGTTCCGCAGCCGCCGTCATCGTCAACCCTAGATCAGGGGGGTTTGAAGCTGTCTCCGGCACCCTGCCGGAGAGGAAATCATCACCGGAGGCCTCTTCATCACCATGCCTTTCTCCGGAGTGATGCGTGAGTAGTTCATCCTTGGACTACGGGTTCATAGCAGTAGCTAGATGGTTGTCTCCTCCTCATATGCCTCCATGTTTAGATCTCGTGAGCTGCCTAACATGATCGAGATTGTTCTTATGTAATTCTCTGTGCTGTGTTTGCTGGGATCCGATGAATATTGAACTTTTGCCAAGTTGATTATAGTCTTTATTGCATATGCTATTTGTGATCTTGCATGCTTTCCGTTGCTAGTGGTTGCTCTGGCCAAGTAGTTGCTAGTGACTCCAAGAGGGAGTATTTATGCTCGATAGTGGGTTCATGCCTCCTTTTCGCCTGTGCTCGAGTGACAGAAACATGTCGGGGGAGGATGTGATGTTGCCACTAGGGAGAAAACAGCGGTGTGAGTGCCCGCGTGTACAATCATTGCTTACATTACACTCATTGTTTAATGCAGTTATCTGTTGCTTGCAACTTAATACCTAAGGGGGTTTGGATGATAACCTGAGGGTGGATTATTAGTCATAGATGTAGTTGGATTACGGTCTATGTATATTTTTGTAATAACCGCACTAAATATCATAGTAGTCTTCATTTCATGAATGTGCACTACGGTGCAATCTTTATTTTTCAATTGCCCAACTGTAATTTGTTCACCCAGCATGCTATCTTTTATGGAGAGACACCACTAGTGAACCTATGAATCCCGGTCCATTTTCTTACATTGTTAAACAACCCTCTACAATTTCCTGCTTTCTTTACTTACTGCAAGCATACACCATTTTCCACACTATACGTCTAATCTTTGTTTTCAGCAAGACAGGTGAGATTGAAAACCTCACTGTACCGTTGGGACAAAGTATTTTGGTTGTGTTGTGTGCAGGTTCCGCGTTGTTGCTGACACCGGTGAGGCTCCATCACCACCGTCAGTGGCATCAACCTTCTAAAGATTCTCTTTCTCCTACTGGATTGATAACCTTGGTTCTTAACTAAGGGGAAAACTCCTACCGTTGCTCATCACAACCTCCTCTTGGGGTCTCCCAACGAGTGCAAGATCTGCACCATCACCGTCGTCCACTACTACTACTCATCCTCCCGTCCTCGAATATGAGGAGGGGGAATCTTCCGCCCGCGGTGGCGAAACCGTAGTGGTTGTCACCGCCACCGGAGGCGGAGATGGAGAGGGAGACTCGGGAAACTGGAGCCAGTGCAACGTCGCACAGACCGTGCTCAACTCCATGGAGAAAGACGGATTCATCGTCAAAGACAAATGGTGGATGGATGAAGAAGACTCGGAGCCATCTCCAAAAGACGGAGAAAGGATCATCTTGGCCTCCCATATCATCTGAGGTATGGGTTTTCCGCCTTCCGTGTTCTTTCTCCAAGTTCTCGACCACTATGGGGTTCAACTCCATAATCTTCCACCAAACTCCATCCTCTACATAGACGGCTTCCAGGATCTTTTCGAGGGTTATCTAGGGATAGAACCCATGATTAGATTTCTTTCAATACCGCTTTAATGTAAAGCGCAATACCACCAACGGTATTCTTCCCACTTGTGGGACCATCTCTTTTAACCTCTATAGGTTTAGGGAGGAATGGTTCCCCAAAATAAAAACCTCCGAGTCCGTCAAATTCTAGACGGGCTCGTTTTTCCATCACCCGGACGTTCCCTTTCCTGGAAAGGAGACGGGAATTCCGGCTTTTGCCAACTCCGCCGCCACTCCTAGGGATAACTAGGCGTTGGACGCAGTCCAGGTTCTGCCTACAAACCTGCTGCGAATTAAACGACGGATAGCGAAAACTTGTCGTTTCCTCTCCTCCTCTAACAGGCATGGACACGGTCCTTTTGCTGGCTTAGAAGGAGGATACAACCTCTTGCATTCCACGGCGGCCGGCTCCTTTGCGAATACATGAGGCCAGACGATGCAATGAGGGTGACGAAATCCTCTTTCTCGAAGAAGGAGTTCAAGAAACGTGTCAACCACTTGGTAGCCATTCGTGATCAGTACGAGGAGAGCCTACCAATGTTCCATGCCGACAAACCCCCTCCCAAGGTATACTCTTAATTTATGTCTTTTGGGAAGTTTTTTATTTCGAACTTTGTCTTTCTCAGATGATTTTACTAATCCGGGTTTATTTCTTTGAAGCTTGCTGATCTTACAGAAGACCAGCTCATTTCTGAAGCTAAAATAGCGGAGCTAAAAGCCCGCTTTTTAGCAGCCGGAGGACGGAAGCGCAAGAAGATCTCTTCGAGTCAAGAAGTGATCGACCTTGACGGAGTTCCCGTCGCCACCTCCAGGTAAGACTCGATTTTTTTTTTCTTCTGCATGCTTTTCTCAACCCTTTTTCTCGGATTTTTTATCTTGGTTCTTTGTTTTCTCTCCTTTATCCTTGCTCCCGTCCCTTTGAAGGGGAAATGCAGGAAAAAGCTTAAGGCTGCCGCAATTAGGGGGCCTATGACATCCCCTATTGCTGCACCAGATACTCCAGTGGCAGCTAGTGAAGAAAAGTCGGCTGCCCAAGAGGAGCCCATCTTCCCCACTTCAGTCCAGCCAGCCTAATGCGCCTGCTGCAGACACACGGGAAAGGGCGGAAAATGGAGAAGGCGGACCTTCAACGACCCAGCAAGTTGAGCTAATCCCAACTTTTGATGGGAAGTTTAAGGTAAAGCAAGAGGCTTGCTTTGATGAACACGGGTACATTCATCCGTGGGAAAAACGTATTTCGCCCGAGACCCCTTGATTCGTCACTGGCCAAAAGGCGGGTTGATTATCCGAAATAATTACGTCTTCTCACCTCGTCAGGTTATCCAAGAAGGAATCCACCATATGGGTATTTCTTTCTCGGAATACGCCAAGGAATTCACGGAGATGCTAAGAGGTTTGCAAAAGTTGAGCCAGGTATTATCTCTAGCCCCCAAGTATTAAGACAAAATCATACTTTTTGTGTTAATTCTTTTCATATTTTCCTGCTCGTTTTTGTTTAACAAATTCTTTTCATTTGTATGCTTTTCAGCAAACTGCTGAAACCATCAACATGGAAGTTTTTGATAAACTAACCATCAAAAACCAAGAGGTGAAATCCCTTCTTGGTATTCTGAATGAGAAAGACTCAGAAATTTCTGAGATTCAGAACCGACTGAAGGAGACTACTAGTAAGCATCTTTTCTCTTCCTTGATTTTGATTCTGAACTGTCAGATATTTTTCTCAGGACTTTTCCGAGATTTAACCTTTTGATTTTTTTCCTTTCCAGCCTCTTTGGCCAAGGCCAAGCACATTGCGGACGATGCTGGGAATGCCAAAAACCTCCACAAGGAAACTCTAAACTTTACAAGCTCAATGTAAAGCTTCAGAAAGACTTGGAGGAAAGCCAACTGGCATTAGGCTTGTCCGAGTCTCGGTCTTCTTCGCAAGCCGAGAAGGATAGGAGGACCTCCAAGATCTCGAGAACGCACTCCATCAACTTCTTGAACAAGGCGTAGAGATCGACAAGGTTCTTGGTAAGTTTTTTGATCATTTACCAAGTTTTATTCTATCCTTGCATAATGCATTCCTTTTCCCTTATGGCTTTCTAATCTTCTCTGGTTTTCATTAACAGAGGGAAATCCTCTCATCACTCGGATCGACCGCGTCCGGTCTTTCGGGACTTTCGTCTCTGAGCTGAAGAAAGCCGGAATGTTACTTGTCAGTAAGTTTTTTCTGGATAAAGTTGACGAATTATTGGAAGCTAGTAGGCTCCCGGAAGCATTCGCGGAGGTTGTTAACCAACGCAAAAGCTGGCTCAAGTCGGCCGCCCGCAGTGGTATACGCATGGCCTTAGGGCTAATGAAGATGCATGACACCACCGCCAAGTCTTGGCACATCGCCACCGGTGTTCCCCAAGGATACACCGAGACACAAAGGGCGGAAATATTCAATTCTATCAAGGGGCATGCCTCCAAGATAGCCCGGATGGTCTCTACCTCGACATTCTACCCGGAGGAAGAAATTCCGTCAAATCCGTAGAATCCGAGTGATAGCGACGAGGAGGACGATGGCAACTTCATGGACGTCGCCTGAGCCTGCGAAGCCATTAGCCAATAGAGTGCATTACTATTCTTACAATGTAAAACTCATTTGTAATGCATTCTATCTTTTGAAATAACTATGCTTATCTTTTGCAGTAAAATTCAGCTTTGCAAATTTTTACTCCTTTTCTTCTAAGTTCTCTGTCTTGTATATTTTGACTTTCCTTAGTGTTTAAGAGTTTCCAAAAAATTATGCAATCTTCATGCCAAGTGAACGGGTTAAGTAACTAACCAGTTGAAACTCGGAATCATGGATTATACTTTGGGGCTTTACTTCCTAAATCAAGTGACCCAACAATACAAACAATCAGATAATACTTAGGAATAAAGAGGAGTTTGAAAAATATGAACTCCATGCACACAGGCACAATCTGGTGTTCTATAGCCTACTTAGGACAAAAGCATTCAGTTTTATAACTCCGAGCTCGCAGGCATAATTCGGGTTAACATTGAAGCAAATTGAAAGATCATTGGGAAATAGAAAAGACGGAAACATGCTTTGGACAATAAAATTCAGAAAACAAAGAGCATGCTTTTCTGACAACTTTATTTCATGATCTCAACAATGTTTACATAGAATTGAACTAAGTATAGAAGGGACGTAACTGCTGGATGCTCCAGGGCATGTTTGTCTCCCCTAGTTCTACATTTATGCTCCTTTTCCTCTTGCGATTCGAATTTTTGGGTCATCTTCTATATCCCGAATATCTACAAGGTAATATGACCCATTTTTCATAGCCTTGCTAATGACAAACGGTCCTTCCCAGATTGGGGCTAGCTTGTGCTTTCTATCCTGTACCAATCGGAGCACCAAATCACCTTCCTTAAAAGATCGGTGCTTGATTTTCCGGCTATGATATCGCTCTAAGCCCTGCTGATAAATGACGGATCTTTATAGCACGAGTTCTCGTTCTGCTTCTAAAAGATCGACGGCATCCTGTTGCGCATTTTCAGCATCCGAGTCATCGTATGCCTACACTCTTGGGCTATCATGGATTATGTCCATAGGAAGCACTGCTTCTGCGCCATAAACCAAGACAAAAGGTGTCTACCATGTTGATCTATATGGCGTTGTTCGAATACTCTAAAGCACAGAAGGCAATTCTTCTACCCATGCTCCAGCTGCTCTATGGAGAGGAGTTTAGAGGCTTGGGCGAATTCCTTGCAAGATTGAACTATTCATTCGTTGAACCTGGCCATTGGATTGTGGGTGCACTACAGATGCAAGATCTAGGCGAATTCCCATTTACCGGCAATATTTTCCCAGTTATCCAATTGCAAAGTTTATCCCATTATCCATGATTATGCTATGTGGGACACCGTATCGCATGACAATATCAATGACAAAATTTCTGGCTCTCACATTGTCAAGTTTTTTGATGGGTTTGCCTCCACCCACTCGGTATACTTATCCACTACAACGAGTATATGTGTGAGTTCGCCTCTTGCAGTTTTGAATGGCCCCATCATATCCAGCACCCGGATAGCAAATGTTCATGTTATGGGTATGGTCTTGAGTGCTTGAGCCGGCATATTTGTCTGCTAGGAGTAACACTGAAATCCGGCACATGTATTAACTATGTGCTCTGCGTCTGTCTTGGTTGTAAGCCAGAAAAACCCTACACGGAATGCTTTCTTAGCTATGATTTTGACTGAGCATGACGTCCGCAATCTTCGGCATGAATTTCTTGAATTTGTTGTCCTTCTTCTGGCGAGATACACCGCTGAAAAATTCCGATAGTGCTGCGTTTATACAGGCAACCATTGATTACAGTGTATCCTTTGCATCAGCGTTTTAACTGCCTTTGCAAGACTTCATCTGCTTCGTCCGGGAACTTCTGATCAACTATAAAGTTCAAGTATGGAATTGTCCAATCCGGGTTAACAAGCAGAAGATATATTGACTCAGAAACTAGGGGATAGTCAACATCTCCGCCTTTTATTGATGGTTCGTACAGATGCTGGACGAATACACCAGGTGGCAATGTTTTCACCCTTTCCGAGCCCATTTGAGCTAGAGCATCCGCGTTCCAGTTTTCTTCCCTTTTAACGTGATGTACCTCAAATCCTAGGAAGCAAATGGCGAACTCGTCGACTGTTCTCCGATATTCGGCCATTATGAGGCTTTTGGCATCCCATGTCTGGTTCAGCTAATGATGTAATAAGTCCAAGTCTCAATAGAAGAGTATGTGTTTGACACACATTTCTTTTGCAATATGCAAGCCATGAAGCAATGCTTCGTATTCTGCCACGTTATTGCTGGCGTTGAAGTGTATTTGCAATGCATACTCCATTGTGTCGCCTTTTGGAGATTTGAGCACCACACCTGCGTCAGCGCCTTCTTTCATTTTGGATCCGTCAAAATGCATGACCCAATATTCCGACTCCGACATTAGTGTGTTTTTCATTGTTTCTGTCCAATCAGCTACGAAATCTGTCAATACCCGGGATTTAATTGTCGTTCGGGATTGGAACTTAATGTCGAACGCACCAAGTTCAATGCCCCATTTGGCTACTCTGCCTGTTGCGTCCGTATTGTTTATAATATCCCCTAGTGATGATTTTCTTACCACTGTTATGGAATGTCCTTGGAAATAATGGCGAAGTTTTCGAGATGCGAAAAATATGCCATATGCCAGTTTTTGATAATGTGGGTACATTTGTTTTGACTCAGAAAATACCTCGCTGACGTAGTATACTGGATGCTGATCTGGAATACTTTGCTCGTCTTTCCGCCTTTCCACAATTATCATTGCGCTTATAACCATGTTAGTTGCTGTTATATACACTAACATGGGTTCTTCGTCTTTTGGGGATGCCAAAATCAGAGCTTTCATAAGAGTTTCTTCCAACCGGGTTAATGTTTTGTCCACATCTTCTGTCCATTCAAATTTGTCCGATTTCTTCAACAATTTGTATAAGGGCAGAGCTTTATCACCAAGTCGGCTTATGAAGCTACTTACAGCGGATGCGGAACCCGTCAACATTTGGACATCTTTTAGACATGTAGGTCTTTTGATGTTTAAGATTGCTTTGATCTTTTCCGGGTTTACCTCTATTCCTCTGTGAGAAACGATGAAACCCATAAGCTTTCCTGAGGGAACCCCGAATACGCACTTTAATGGATTCAACTTCATTTTGTAAGTGCGGAGATTATCGAAAGTTTCTCGTAGATCTTCAAGGAGTGTATGCTTTTCCTTGGAAACGACGGCAATATCGTCCACATAAACATGGACGTTTTTGCCTATCTGATCATGCAAGCATCTCTGCATGCAACGCTGGTATGTTGCGCCAACATTCTTCAAGCCAAAAGTCATGGTTATGTAGTAGTATGTTCCATAGGGTATTATGAAAAAGGTTTTTATTTGTTCTTCTTATTTAATGCGTATTTGGTGATACCCGGAATAAGCGTCCAAAAATCATAAAAACTCATATCCAGCAGTGGCATCTATTATTTGATCGATTCGCGGTAACGCGAACCTATCTTTTGGGCACAATTTGTTCAGACCGGTGTAATCTATAGACATGCTAAGGATAATACTATCCTTCTTCGGTACTAATACTAGGTTCGCATACCAATCAGTATGTATAACTTCCCCGATGAAATCAGCTGCTAAAAGCCGGTTAATTTTTTTGGTAATAGCCTTCCGCCTTCTTCCATCGAAACGACTGAGACCTTGTTTGACGGGTTTTGATCCTGGAATAACCTTCAGTTGGTGCTCAACAAGTTAATTCGGAACACCTGGCATATCGGCAGGACACCGGGCAAAAATATTCCAGTTCTCACGAAGGAACTTGATGAGCACGCTTTCCTATGAGTCAGTCATTCCTCTTCCCGCAACGACAATTTTTTCGGATCTTTGGGATTCAGGATGACCTGCTTTGTATTCTCATAGGCCTTGAAACCGTCTGCCGACTTTTGGCTTTCTTTTCCTGCTGGCATTTCTGTCGGCACTACTTCTTTAGCAAGGTCCTCCATCTCTTCCTTCCGTATCACCTGTTCGGCGCAAAGGATGTTTCCCTTCTCCGGATCATTTGCTAGCTTGAAATAACCTGAGATCGTGATTACTACGCCTTTTGGTCCTGGCATCTTGAGCATGACCTTGCCATGAATTTGGCGAAAGTCGGATGTCCGAGTATTTCGTGGTACACACTTTCGAACGGCACCACCTCGAATGGAATCGTCTCCTAGCAGAAGTGTTCCCTCTTTCGGAAAGTTACTTCTAGGGAAATTTCTCCTAGCGAATGTGCTTGTCTTCCGGGAACAATGCCGTGAAAACGTACATTGCTGTGTTTGAGATGGGTCTCAGAGAGATGCAATTGCTTCAGAGTACTTAGGTACATGATATTGATACTGGATCCTCCATCCGTCATCACCCTTTTGAGCCTAGTGTTTTCAACAATAGTACTTATGACCAAAGCATGTGTGTCGGGTTCTGTGATATTACATGGATGATCAGACTGATCCCGGGTAATTGGCGTATTTGAATACTTCAAGTAGTTTGGGGTTGGAGGTATAACCGCATTGAATTCTCGAAGCGTTCGCTTTGCCTGTTTTGCCGAAGGAGTTGCAAGGAAAGTTAGATTACATTCTCCATAAAATCTCGGGAATTTAGGTTTGTCTTTCCATTGCTGCTCCTAGATTTGATCATCGGTGTGAGACTCGCTTTCGTATTTGTCAGCTTCTGGCTTTTGCTTGTTGAATTTACTTTTGGAATTCTTTCCTTTATTCCTGGATCCTGCATTGCCTTTCATGTTCTTATTAAGCCCGCATTGCGCATTTTTATGGGTAGGCTTCCCGAATTGCGAATAGTGGACACAAGATTCCGACTTAATCTTTTCTCACTCTTCTTTAGTCTAGGAGATAGGTTCCCTGCTTTCTATTCTTTTACCCTCCATCTGCTGTCATTATCTTTTCCAAAGGCTATGTTCACTTCTTTGGGTTTTGGCTGTACTTTTGGAGTAGACTTCTTTTCAGAACGAGACGTCTTTTTGGCTTAGACCAAAGCATCGATGTTTCTGCCTCTCGCCCTGATGTCGTCTTGAGCCGTTGCATGCTCACTGGAGGTTGTGAGCATACAAACTAGATCCTTGTGCTCTTTCGAACCAACCAAAAACGGTACGAGGCCGGGTTTTAGGCCATTGATAAAAGCATGCATTCCTTGAACATTTCTTACTCCAGAACAACTATTCTTCATTGTTGTACATCTTGAGATAAATTCGACGTACAACTCATCTTCATATTGGACGTAACGGTAAGTGGTTGATACCCTTGGGGCGTTTGTACGTACCCCGGAAGTGCTGAGCAAAGACTCTAGCCATATTCTCCTAGTTATCAACCGTTCTTGACGGAAGGCCGTTAATGCAATCTCTGGCTCCATCCAGCAACATTCAGGGAAAAATCTTCATAGCTTCTAAATCTGTCCCTTTGTTGATTTGGGCGGCAGTATAGTAATCCGAGAGCCATGTATCCAGGTTGGTACTTCCGGTATACTTTTGATAAGTTGTCCCGACTTTGGAAAAGCCAGAGTGTAGACTGATTTTACGGATTCTGTCAGTGAAGAACTTTGGCCCGAAGCACGAATCGTCTCTTTCGGCCTTATTGACGTGTGCGGAATATCTTCCAACTGAATGGACGGAAGGGGATCTGCTCCGTTCTGGTCCATTGTTGCGTGAATACGCTCTTCTGGGATAATCCCTATTTCTTTTAGCATCTCGTCCTTTGGAATAAGGCAGAGTTCTACTCCTTGCCCTTTCTTTGTTCCTTGCAGGGGGTTCGGGATCTCTCACGTCTGTGATAATTGTCGTATCTTCTGGCTTTATCAGCCTGATGTCTCGGAGGCGGCATTACTTTTCCGTCATTCCGGTTTTTCTCCTCCTATTCTTTGTTGTCATGGGGTTTTGCATTATTTCCATCTTTCGGCGGATGGGATCCAGTTCTGGACGATTCATCCTTGTGACCCGGGATTTTCTTGTCCTTCTTTGAATTTCCCTTCTGTTCCTTCGAATCACCTGAATCTCCGGGTTCGCCTGGGTCAGGTGCTCTAGTGGCGCACGTGGCAGTCTTGCACAAGGCTGAATCATCATGTAGCTTGCCTGAGCGTGCTTGTCCTTGCTGTTGCTGTTGTAATACTTTTCCTAGGAAAGCATACACTCCCTGCATCTTTTTGTCATATGTGTACAAATCATCGTTAAGGATGGCGAACGCGGCCTCTGCGTTTTCGGTTGCGGTCTTGTAGTTTCATTCGCCCCTAGCATTCGTGTTGTTAACTTGCCTTTGCCACGACGGGTTTGCAAACCGTTGTCTTGGTGGCAGTTCTTCTGGCTTTGAAATTCCGGGTAGTCTCGTAGGTTTTATCCCTGACATATTTCGGCGCTCGAACTCCTCAATTTCTTCCTGCTTTGCCTTTATGGCTGCCTGAGCATTGAGGACATTTTCTTGAGTCCGGAATAATTGTTGCTGTTGCCGCATGATGGCCTACCTTCTGGCTTCCAGCACTTCTGGTGGCTCGTTTTGTGCAACCGGGATTTGGATCAAATCGATCTCCTACTGTTTCAACATTTGTGGAACGGGGATTTCATGTTTTTTCTTCTCCATCGATTTTACGCCAGTGCTTCCTCCAACTTCTAAGTTTTGGCTGGCGATGTCAGCCAAATTTTCCATCTTTTTCTTCTGTAATTCGGGGAGCAGCTTCCTGGAGGACTTCTTTTTCTTCTTAGAAGAGGGAGGTTTTTTGTGTGGTTCAACTTCCGTCAATTCCTTGACGTGAGGATAAGTCGGATTGACTTCGCCTTCCTCCTCTTCTCCTTCTTCCTCATTATCTGGCGGAGCCGTTCTAGGGTCTTCCTCATCTTCCTCTTCTGCATCTGACTTACAGACTCGGCTTCCAAGTTCGTCGCCTGATCGGCAGATGTTGGATCTTCCACTTTTTTTTATGGGATCATGATTTTCTGCCTTTTCCATGGGATTTTCGTCTTTCGTGTTTTTGGCGATCTCTAACTGCACCATGGCAATAAAGTGTGATTTGGCTGCAGGCATCTCCGAAGAGGCGGCAAATCCAGACGTGTTTTGGCGATATGCACTAATGGAAGTTTGATCTGCCCCTATGTATAAGCAGGACAAATCTGGGCCGACTCCGGCATTGAAGTCTTCATCTATTGGTCATAGGGCGGGTGGGATGAAGTAACTTCCACCACAGAATCCCATTGCTTCTGCTGTTAAACCAATAAAAACATTAGTAGATCCAATCGGTAAAACACGGGCACTTACCAGATGGTTCCGTGCCGGCATATAAGATCCGTTGTCGAGGAAGCATTTGACGTTTCCGTCGAATTACAGGCTGCCAATAGTGATCGTGATGCCGATTCCGCCAAGAATTCCCGCTCAAAACATAACTCCCGACGCTGCTGGCCCCACGGTGGGCGCCAACTGTCGAGACTTCGCAGTTAGGATCATGGACGGGGGTTCCATAAGACTACTGGTAGAACCGCGGGGGGACGTAGAAGAACTGGAAACGAGAAACAAGGTTTACCCAGGTTCGTATGTCACAACTGAGGAGGCGTTCCTACTCCTGCAATCTCACTAAAATCAGGGATGAATTCTGAAGTATACCGAGTACAATTATGAGTATGATTTCGCTAACTCGGCGAGGATGAACTTCCTGGCGAGTTGGCTTCTAGCTAAATTGGGATCTGTTGTTCTTTTTCGCTCCCGTCCGGCTTTATATGGATAGTAGGATTAGGGATTACAGGAAAGAAACCTAGAAGACTACGGAAAGTATCTAACTTGGAAAGTAATGCATCCGACTTCTTCTCCAAGCCGGACCACGATTGGGCCGTAGTCCAAGTTCTTCTAGAATCCGGCTACCTGCTGATGACTCCCAAATGCAGGAGATCAATTGTAGTACCTTTCGATAAGTATTTGAGTGTCGAACCCACGAGGAGCTGAAGGTAAGCTATCTATAACCCTCTTATATGGCTGTTTATGCAAAGCAATAAGTTTGACTAAAAGGAACTAACTAATTAAAAGCAAGTGACGTGGAGTGTGGTTTGTCTAGTAACTAGTGAAGAAAGTTTAAAATGCAAGTAATCCTCGAGCAAGTTTCTAAAGCAAGTTTCTAAGCAAGTTTCACAAGTAGCAAGCAGCAAATATCTCAAGTATCTCAAGGGAGAAAGTGTTCTAGCAATAGGTGTTTCGTTCGTGTGGTTGTCACAATTAGTGAAGCACATGTTTTAGTCTTAGTTGTTTCTTCTAGGAAGGATCCATGAATAGGTATAGTCAAGTAAATGATCTACAACCCCTTATGATGGATCATGTGGCCAAGTAAATGACTGCACAAGATTGATTAAGACATAAAGTCCCACCATAGCCTTACGTTCTAAGGTCCCCTATATATATCCCCCAATAACTTAACTTTGTGGCTCGGTCTCAGGTTACTGTCACTCCCAAGTCACCACCACTCCATTATGCTACCGGTGATACCTTACATGCATTCCCCAACATATGCGTGCACTCATATATTGTACATAAAGACAATCATAGAAGATAACAAACTTGTATGCAACCAATCAACAAACTATTTCACCATTGCCAAGAACAATTCACTACTCAAACATAGACGAGGAGACACAATACATCAAGGGAATATAGTATTGCATCATACATCGTGTTTGCCAAGAGATTACATTGGAGAGATGGAGCTGATCTTGCTGTAGATATTGATGATGAACACGCCGGAGGGGGTGGAGCCCTCCGGGGGTGATCCCGGCGGCGTTTCCCCCCTCCGATCTTCTCTGGTGGCAGCCTTCTGTCTCTCTGTTTCGTGGTTTCGTCTCTCGGCGCCGCTCCCTTCTCGAAAAGGCCAGGGGACCCTTTATATAGTCGTTTTTAGGTCACGAGACACTCGGGAGAAGAAAGATTGACGGCATCGGAGCCACGGGGGCAAAAAGGGGGCCCCACACGCGGCCAAGGAATCTGGCCGCGTGGAGGGTCCTCTTTTCCACCTGGTTGGCCTTTTGGCCCTCTACTTTGGCCCATGGTCTTCGTCTCGAAAATTCTGAACCGTGCTCTTTGCCCTTGCCCTTTTTGGAGTCCCGAAGCTCCCGGAAAGTCTGAAACACTAAAAAGTACGTTTTCTGGAAAAACTGGGTTAGAACCAAAAGAAGGGGGATTGTTCAGAAAATCCCCCAAATCATTATAAAAAATGAATATAAGTTGCTAATATGTAGGAAAAACAAGTAATAACATGCAAAGTTCATGTATGCATTTTACATGCATCAACATCCCCAAGCTTAACCCATACTCGTCCTCGAGTATGAAGGTGATAAAACTAACATGGACTTTGCATTTTAAAACAATCATGGAATATCAAAGAAGATTATTCATGCTACATATAATCAAATGATTCATAATGTAGATGAGTAGCAACATACAATTCATGTTATAAGAAATATCAAATATGCAAGCAAAGATGCTTCATGAAAGTTCACAAAGTGTATAATGAAATAAAAGCACTATGGACCAAATGCATACACAAAATGAAAAATAAAATCCTATATTGGTCAAAGAATAGCATAATGGAAAATAGAAAATATGGTGGACACTTTGGAGAAAATTGAGTAGAGGTAAAACATGATCAAGTCTTATTTAGCCTCTAAATTATTCAACTAAAATTACTAATTGAAATGTGGCATCCATTGGTCTAAGACTCTCATTGCCCCTTTATCACTAGCATCTTAAATTGTGAATGTTGAAGTAATGTGATTGACAAGGTGTTGGTTGAATGCCTCATGCCCCGTGAGTGTGAAAACCTACTCCATGATTACTCAACTTAAGATTCCTAATAAGATTTGTACAATCATAATAAGTATTAATGACATCATAGAGAACCGTAAAGAGGTACCTCTTGCCCCATGACATGGAAACCAGCCCATGTCACAATGACAAGATGAACAAACGGAGTAGACTCATCATCCTTTTTTTATTTCATTCACTATATGCATAACTTCTTATTTTATTGTAGGATGTGTTTGTAGAGTCCACTCTAGCTGTAAGTAAATTTCCACCATGATCAAGAATGGCTTGGGTTAGCGTCCCAATGCGTTTCTCTAGTCATAAATATACTTACTCATCAAAACTTACTATTCCTCTATTTCATTTCGGCATGGAAGGAGTCCAAAAACAAAAGTACATGATATCAACCAAATGTAAATTTTTGTGCAATGTTGAAAGCTTTCCAGTGATACATGTTTATAGCTAGCTCCCAACCAAACACTTGTCAAACACAAAACTTTTAGTTCCCATTATTGGGTAATGTTTATTAAGTGCAATGAAAAGTAAAGGTGTGCATTCAAAAGTTCGTGAGAGTCCTATCCCAAATTCAGCTCATGACAATTAATAAAGTGAATATCTTAATTTAGAACATAAATAACACTATAACATGGTGAACATACTCGGAATAGCTCTGAAGCTAATAGGTAGATATGGTGGACTCACTGGAAATACTTGGCTAAAGGGTGTTGGAAACAAGTTTATACTTGTTGGAATTTTTACTTTTTTTGGCTAGCAAGAGGGAGATAGTTGACCAGCTACTATGCATGCATTAGTGTCCATAGAACTACTCATTTCATGACAAACTAAGTAAACTAACAATTAACATCAAAAACATGAATAAGAGATAGCTCATGACAACACTATTGCAAATTTCTACACCTAAAACAGCATATAAATCATGCAACTATAAGTAGCTTTTATAATCAACTAAAGCATCCCTTTACCAATAAATATAACAGAATTCAACTTAATTCAACCCATTATTCTAGTAGCTGATTCTCATAAAGATAATTGTGGTGGTTGTCTCACAAATAAACTAAAAAAAAACAAAACTAGACGCTTCAAGTTTCTGCGATAAATGCTTTGCTTAGAAAAACAGAAAGTAGACGTGTGCTAACCAAAAGAGTGTTGGTACAGGGGGGCATTCACCACATCCCCAAGCTTGTGGTTTTCACCACTCTTGGATCTCTCTTGGCGCAGCTCCTCTATTCCCTGTGAAAAAACTTTACAAAACATGTTTCTCCCATTCTTTTTCTGTGGGGTGAGATTAGCAAGGACAAACAAAACGTATGCATGCTGCGCAAAATTCCAAATAAAATGCTCCAGTAGATAGAAAATAAGATTCATTATGTTGTATGTTCACTCTCTTGCTTGAAAGAATCATGGAAATTCGATTCCCAAGCCCAAAGAGTGCATAAAACAAAAGAAGGCAGAATCTGTCCAGAAAAGCAGCAGCAGCAAAACGAACGTTTTTCCCTAAGCTAGACTCGTCAAAAAATTAAGCCAATTTTTGTGCTTACAGAGGACGAAAAGTTGTAGAACATACTAAAAAATTAGCTCAATCCGACATATCAATAAAAAAACGTAAAATCATACTGTGAGCAGACTCGTGCTGAAACAGAAATTTCATGCACTAGGATAGCAACTTATAAGTCCAAATGGGTTTGACTTGACTCTTTATTGAAAACTCCATAATTAAAAAAACTAATCTCTTGAGACAGCAGGAGGAAACTAGGAAAATCCAAACAAAAACAACCGGGTTGCCTCCCGTAAAGCGCTTTCTTTATAGCCATATAGCTAGGCTTTACTTATTTAACATCATGATGGTTGGAGTGAGGTGGCTCGGCATCCCCAAGCTTGGATTCTTGTACTTATTTGATACATGTAGGGTGAGCCCAGGGGTACATCCCCAAGCTTGATTGGTTGTCCCTCTTGATCTTTGTTCATCTCACTCAACTCTTTCTCCTGAAAAATTCTTCTTACACAAATCTCAACATAAAACTTGATTAGAGGGGTTAGTGCCTCCATAAATAAAATCCACATAGGTACAGAAAAGACACATCATGAGTTGATTATAAATATTAACTACTGTTACTACAGTTGTGCATTGCTCCTTGATCAAAAGAACCACACAAAACACAAGTAATGAGAGCAATGCAAAATAAAGACATAATCTGCCAAAAACTGAACAGCCCGTAAAGAGTGAATTTTTAGAGGCACTTAAGTTTCTCAAATCAGAAAACTTAAAACTAATGAAATATTTAGTGATAACTAAATATTGCTGTCGTAAATTACCAGGTCAAAATTCCACTTCTGTGATTTTAAACATTTTTTGCAGTGAAGTTCAGGAATCTGTTTTCTGTACAGCTAATTACTATTGTTTAATCCTATCTCTCATATAAGATTATTCTTGCCATTTATGATGAGAAATAAGACAGAAATGTGATGTTATAGTAGTGAACTAATATTTTTATTGTTTTTAGCTTTGGAAATTTTTTTAATGGTAGAGACTTTGCAATGGTTTCATTGGCATGAACAACACATGTTCAAGGTCGACCCCAACTTCTCCATTACTCATCCTTCTCATTTACTTTCCCAAAATTTTTATAAAATGAAAATCTTAAACTAAATGATAGATAACAGTAGGTAAAGGTATTTTACATGTTGAAAAGACATAAATGTGTGCTCAAACCGAATAGGAAATTAAAGCATAAGGAACACACCAAAAAATATTAAACTATTTATTTTTAAGTCTAACCCATTTCCTATGCATTCGCATTTTGTAATGAAACAAATAAAAGAAGCACATAATAGCAAGCATAGAAAGGTAGATCAAGTGCAACTTCAATACTTTCAGCATAAAGAGGAGAAACTTAATATTGTTGAAATATGTGTAACCATGTTTCCCTCTCTCATAATAATTTTCAGTAGCATCATGAATAGATTCAACAATATGAATATCACATAAAACATTCTTATCATGAGCCACATGCATAAAAGAATCACTACTCTCCACATAGGTAAAATCCTCATTAGTGATAGTGGGAGTTAAACATTCATAATTTTCATTTCAATCATCATATATAGGAGGCATAGTATCATCAAAGTGAATTTTCTCCTCCAAGCTTGGGGAACTAGAAATATCATGCTCATCAAAACCAACTTCCCCAAGCTTAAAACTTTCCATAGAATCAGCAAGTATATCATTTTTATCCTCAATAGTAGGGGGACTAAAAATATCATATTCATCAAGACAAACTTCCCCATGCTCAAGGTTTTCCTTAGCAATAAAGGTGTTCAAAGAATTAGTACTACCACAAATATGATTGTTGTGCAAATAATTTTTCAATTTCCCCTCAAACACTTCATGTCCTAATTCAAGGTAGATATTATACAATTCTAAAATTGTTTGGTTGTTTTCCATTTTATAATTTTTTTTTTGTTTTTTAGGTTTATATGTTAGCATGCAATGCAAACAAGAATAAAAGCTTAGCACAACGCTCCCCAGCAACGGCGCCAGAAAAGTGCTTGATGACTCCCAAGTGCAGGAGATCAATTGTAGTACCTTTCTATAAGTATTTGAGTGTCGAACCCACGAGGAGCTGAAGGTAAGCTATCTATTCCCTAAATCCCTATAACCCTCTTATATGGCTGTTTATGCAAAGCAATAAGTTTGACTAAAAGGAACTAACTAATTAAAATCAAGTGACGTGGAGTGTGGTTTGTCTAGTAACTAGTGAAGCAAGTTTAAAATGCAAGTAATCCTAGAGCAAGTTTCCAAAGCAAGTTTCTAAGCAAGTTTCACAAGTAGCAAGCAGCAAATATCTCAAGTATCTCAAGGGTGCAAGTGTTCTAGCAATAGGTGTTTCGTTCGTGTGGTTGTCACAATTAGTGAAGCACATGTTTTAGTCTTAGTTGTTTCTTCTAGGAAGGAGCCATGAATAGGTATAGTCAAGTAAATGATCTACAACCCCTTATGATGGATCATGTGGCCAAGTAAATGACTGCACAAGATTGATTAAGACATAAAGTCCCACCATAGCCTTACGTTCTAAGGTCCCCTATATATATCCCCCAATAACTTAACTTTGTGGCTCGGTCTCAGGTTACTGTCACTCCCAAGTCACCACCACTCCATTATGCTACCGGTGATCACCTTACATGCATTACCCAACATATGCGTGCACTCATATATTGTACATAAAGACAATCATAGAAGATAACAAACTTGTATGCAACCAATCAACGAACTATTTCACCATTGCCAAGAACAATTCACTACTCAAACATAGACGGGGAGACACAATACATCAAGGGAATATAGTATTGCATCATACATCGTGTTTGCCAAGAGATTACAGTGGAGAGATGGAGCTGATATTGATGTAGATGTTGATGATGAACACGCCGGAGGGGGGTGGAGCCCTCCGGGGGTGATCCCGGCGGCGTTTCCCCCCTCCGATCTTCTCCGGCGGCAGCCTTCTGTCTCTCTGTTTCGTGGTTTCGTCGCTCGGCTCTGCCCCCTTCTCGAAAAGGCCAGGGGACCCTTTATATAGTCATTTTTAGGTCACGAGACACTCGGGGGAAGAAAGATCGACGGCATCGGAGCCACGGGGGCAAAAAGGGGGCCCCACACGCGGCCAAGGAATCTGGCCGCATGGAGGGTCCTCTTTCCCACCTGGTTGGCCTTTTGGCCCTCTACTTTGGCCCATGGTATTCGTCTCGAAAATTCTGAACCATGCTCTTTGGCCTTGCACTTTTTGGAGTCCCGAAGCTCCCGGAAAGTCTGAAACACTAAAAAGTACGTTTTCTGGAAAAACAGGGTTAGAACCAAAAGAAGGGGGATTGTTAAGAAAATCCCCCAAATCATTATAAAACATGAATATAAGTTTCTAATATGTAGGAAAAACAAGTAATAACATGCAAAGTTCATGTATGCATTTTACATGCATCACCTGCGCGTCAGCTTACTGGACCGCCCTATGGACTATGTTCCATTACCTGGAGGCCACCCTGGTAATACGGTCTTCGGCCAATGCTAGATACACTCCTAATTGGCATATATCCGACACATGGGCTCATTCCCCCTGTACGGAACACCTTCTCCTTCCACCTCCGGCGTCGCCAGGGAGATTCCATGGTTTCTTACCTCCGTTGTCGCCAAATTTGCTCTGCTACCACCGGAGCTTTTTTCCTTGCTCAGATGGGAAAAGAGTATGCCACCAAGGGAGGACCCAAAGATGGCCGTAGAAAGAAAAAGAAAGAAGACCCCGCTCCTTCTGCGCCGGCTCCATGATGAAGGCAGATTCGTCCAAGTCCTGGATGACAAACATGCAGATTGAAGAGAAGTTTCTGAAAGATTGCTGCCCGGGTCTCTGGAGTGGAGGGTACCAGTCGAGGAAACTCGGCCCAAGACCGAAGCTGGAGAAGTGGTAAGCTTCGGATATCATGTGCGCCACGGACTCCGTCCTCCCGGCTCTGATTTTCTCCGTAAGGTTCTATCCCACTAGGGACTCCGTCCCAAGATCTTAGTGCAAATTACATACTCAATCTGTGTAATTTTCAAGTACTTTGTGAAATTACCTCCAAATAGAACCCAACCTAGATTTGTTCCGACAATATTTATATTGCAACGAGAAGCCGGAAACCTCTAAGGTGCCACTTTTATGGTGCAGTGGGGTTGTTATTGAGACGAGATCGTACAATATCTATCCTCTGATGAAGCTGAACAGTCACCCCAAAGATTGGCAAAAAACTTTCTTCTATTGCAAAGTCACCTCCCCGAAAAACGAAGATCCATTGTCGGATTACTGTCTAGAGAGGCTGGTTTTCGAGCAGAAGATGAAGTCCCAGGCAGAGCCGAAAGAAAGGAAAGCTTTGGCTCCTCTGATCTCTAGGCTTAAGGAATTTCTTTGCCACAGGTTGAAGGCCTCAGATCTAACCTGGTGTTGGGTTGGGAGGCGTATCCTGCCACTCAGCATAAGAAGCAAATCCCTTTGCCCGTATTCAGCTAAACTTACAAATGAGATGAGGTAATCTGTAGATAATATGAGTGAGGACAATCTAGTGAAATTCGTAAATAAGCTAATCAGTGAGTCCAAAGATGAGATCAGGATTATGGGCCTTTGCCCTTTCTCAAAGACGAAATTGGTTCCAGCGGTACATTTTCGGCTCTCTCTTTAATATTTAATTTTTCTTTGTCCATTATGCTCTTTTTTATAAGTCGTTTTATTTTCCCAGCTCGACTCGGATTGGTGGAAAACTGAGATCGAGCCTCCTAGTCCACCTGAAGAGGACCCGAAGGATGAAAAGGTGGATGTTCTTGATTCTTTAGGTCAACTCCATAACGAAATTGTTGACGCTACTTTGTCGCACGAGAATTTTTTTACTTCCAACCTAGATTAGATGGACCATGATGAAGAGAACCAGGGTGAGAAGAACCCGGAAGATGATATTCCGGAAGAGCGAGAGGAAGAGCCGGACTTCGAGCCCAAGAGGACCTGGAAAGAGATTGCAAAGGTTCCGATATCTCGCTTGTCTTCTTCTCAAAAGAAACTTCTCTCATCTTCCTGGAAAACCCAGGATAAAGATGAAGCTGCCTCTAAAAGCAGGAGGACCCGGAGCTCTGGCTCTCCTGAGATATCAGAGGATATATTACTTAGACGCTCTCCATGCCGTGTTCTCCACCAGCCTATTGAGCCGACTGCATCAAATCCCCAAGCTGGGGTTGAGAGAATAACAAGGGACCATTCTTTTGACACAACCCCCCCTCGCCTGATGCTTCTAGCATGAATATCCTAGGGGATTTTGTGATCAATCGTGGGTAACCTTCTTAAACATCGCTTCCTTTACCCTTTTTCTTTCTCGTTGTTTTGTATGTTTATATGTTACTGTTATTACTTTTTGCAGGGGCCAAGCTGTTCTCGTGGATGCGCCAGGTTCATCGATCCCAATCCATGTTGATACAGTATATCCTTAGGCCCCTATTCCTGATGCTGCTCAGATAGAGCCGAAAACTAGAGACTCGACTCTTGATCCGGCTTATCCACTATCCCAGGCTGCACAAGATGATGAATTCACTTTTCTTTCTGAGAAGGTGGTTGAAAAGGAAACTACATGTATCGTAGTTTCCAAGGTATCAACCGAGGTGAAGTCGGAGGTTCGTCAAGATAAGCTGAACCCGGATTCTCGGAAAAATTTGAACTTGTTTGGTGTTGTAACAATGGATAACTTGCTCAAAGAATATGAAACAAAAGTTTCCCAAAATTGTGACTGTGAAGCTGGTATTGTAGCCAGTATGACGTAAAATTATGCGGTATATCATTTTCTTATACCTTTTTATGTAGCCCCCAAACTCCTAGTCTATTGTCTTGCACAATGAGTTGGAGTTTGTATTCGTATATGTTTTTCTTTTGAATTCTGTAGCCTCCAAGTACTAGGTTGGATACTGGGGTAGTAATTTGGTACGTCAGTGTATGACTTTATCCAGTAAAACATGTATGATCAATAGCCCCATGTCTTAGCTTTGATCTTTGCCCACATCCTCTTGTATACTTTTTGCTTTTTGAACTATAGCCCGCAAGTGCCCAGTTGCATATGCCTGTAGCAACATGGAACTCACTTTTGCTTACTTTGCAGATAAATTGTCGAGTGAAGTCGGGCAAGAGATAAGTCGGCTTAAAGAAATACTAGAAACTGCCACCTACAAGAACCATAAGTTAGAATCTATGTTACGGAAAGAGATTGATATTCGTTCCAAAGCTGAAAATTTGGCAAATGATTGTCAAGTTTCTCTTCTGGCTGTTACCCAGAGCCTAGAAACTTTTCAATAATAGTTGTATGAAGCTAAGGAACATCAAAAGTATAAAGAGAATGTTGCTGAAGAACTGAAACAATTTTGGAAAGATTGTGGTCTATGCTTGATCCGATGAACAAAATAACATCAGCCTGCTTTGGTAAGCCGACTTTTTCCTGTTATTTTGTTGTTCGTAATAGTTTCATTCTTATGCAGTAACTAATGTGAACCTATGTTTATGTTTTTGAAAAATATAGGTCCTCTTCATGGCAACAACCGTCGGACCCCTCCAATCAAACTAAAACTGATTTACAACCTGGTTAAGCAGCTGTATCGTGGCACCGCTGTTTGTATTCAGGAGGTGCGGGATGGACACGGCCTCCAACCCAGCTTGGGGACACTCTAAATGAGCTTTCTTGTGTCCCTTAATGGATCCGGATTTGGAAGACTTCTGGTTGTCACAAAGGAGCTTTGTGTGCCTTATCCCAGCCAAAGCTTACTATCCCAATATAAAGCCGGAACTATTAGCTATTGGTTTTTCAGAGTTCAAGGTTGACAAGACCCCGTTCACAGAGGACGATTTTGTGGCCATTGAAAAAGAGACCCGAGAGTATGCCACCCCCATCGCACAAGGGCTGGATTTGTGGAAGATGCAAGCCAAATATGGCAGTAGGAACAAAACGATGGAGGTTACCACTCCTAAGTTTGTGAACCTTGATCCGGCTCCCAAGAGCACTCCAACTACCATGGTTCCTATTTCCGGATTACCATATGCTAGCTGCAACGATTCCTCCGAAGGCACCTATTCAGGATGATGATCCGGAAGAATATCATATCGAGGCTTTGGCGCTTTTATGCTTTCTAGGGGAGGATGCAGCGGATGAAGCCAGAAAAACTCCTGGGCGAGACGTAGAAGCAGAAGATGAGCCGATGCATCAAAGTAAGCCGGCAAAATCTAACGACCCGACGACCGCAGACTTCGCTACTAATGACTAGGCTATAGAATGATCGTACATGCTATGTTTTTGCAAGTGTGCTTTTCAATGTCAACTAAATCCATAATAGGCTATCATAGTTTATTGACTTTTTAGGTTGTGCTTCTAGGTCACATGAGTGCGTATAGATTTTCCTTTGTGAAGTATCAAAACCAAAATATATAGGTTGGCATAGGCTACATTCATGGGTTTTAGCTAGCAAAAGTATCAAGTCTAGCCCCCAAGTAACCTTATGATCGATGATAAAAAAATAAAGACTCATCCCATCAATGATAAGAAGGTGAAATAGAAAAAATCCGGGTTCCAGATATGTTAGATTTATTCTATTAATCATAATAAAACATAGTGATTACAATTATCCTATTTATAATAAGGGCGTAGCTGAGCTATATTGCGTGGCTTATGGGTTTCTTCCTCAGACGTGCGTGATTTGTCAATTCCAAGTATATCAATGAGGTAATAGGATCTATTGTGTAGGTTTTTTCTCACTACGAACGGTCCTTTTTCCATGGCGGACTCAGTTTGTGTTGTCCTTATTTCTTATGGATAAGACGGAGAACAAGATCCTCTTTCTAAAAGTCCGGCTTCAGATACTTCGGCTATGATATCATCGTAAATCTTGCTGGTATAACGAAGATCTAGATGTTGTGAGGTCTCGCTCTTCTTCCACAATATCTAACGAATCCTAAAGAGCCACATAATTATCAGTATCTACGTAGGCAACAATTCTGGGTGAGTTATCTAAGGCTTTAAGCCAGGTGCCCACGGACGTTTCTCAGGTCATTGCCGCTCACCTGACACTGCCATGCGGGCCCAGGTGTCGTGTCATTTCTCGTTTATCTTTTTCTTTCACATTCCTCTCCTCCCGTGATCCCTTCTCCCGCCTCCCAAACTTATCTAGAAAAAAACCCTCTCTAACTGGGACGCGGCGGCGGAGCACTCACCGGAGGCGGAGAAGGTAGAGATGCAGACGCCACACAGAAGGCCGAGGCGTCATCTTCTCTCGCTCCCGTTTTCTTTCCTCTCTCTCCTTCGTCACCACGTCCTCCCTTTATCTGTCAGTGGTGGCGGCGAACGGCGAGGTCCGGCGGCGGTGGGGAACAGCGAGCTCAGCCGCCTACCTTCCTCTCTCTCCACTTGATCCACTCTTTTTTCTATGATTAACCTTCTCTTTGTTTTCTGCAACCGGCACAATTCACACGATGCGTACGCAAACCCTAGGTTCATGTGCCGCCATCACCACCACTTCCACTTATCCTCACCACGCCCTTTTCCCCACTAGTGTGAGAGCGGCGCCTTTGCCATCGATAATTGAAGGGTAGAACGGAACCAGCGGCGGCAAAGAGAGCAGCAGCCCTCGCCGGTTGAGCTTCAGAAAGGTGTTAATTATATCCCTCGTATCTTATTTTTTATGATGTCTGGTAGCTGCTTTTGTGAGTCGCTTCTCTTTATTCAGATGCATTTGTTCATTTTATGATCACAGTTCCTCTTCCAGTTCAAAAGCCGTGTACAAAACATGCTCTTAGTAGTATTGTGTTGTCATTGTATGACCCTGGTAATTATTGTGTACTAAGTGCATGGAGAAATTCTTGTGTTGGTCCATGGGATCCATCTCAAGGAGGCATAACCCTGGTAATTGTTGTGTACACTACCTGCATCCATCTTATTTTTCACCTAACTCATAAAATGGGAGCTGAAACAGACTTTTATAAATTGGAAATTTATTCATTGAAGCACAAAACGAATGTCAAACCCACCTGTTCTTTTATCTTTATGTTGCTGTGTGCCATTAAGATCAAAGCTCAATATAACTCATTGCTGGCCATAGTCTATTCTGGATCAATGCAAACATCTTTAATAATTCACCTTCCATATAATGCATGTCCACTACCTGCGCTGCGCCCGGACAGTTCAGGTTTATATGGAACTTGAGACTTATTGGTTATTTTTTATACTTGTATATGCCTTGATTGCGTTGTATACCTTGGATCAATCTTTAACTTCAGTCCATGCATACATGTAACTACTTCTCTTTTCAGTTTGGTCTATGTCCATGATTCAGTCCTTAAACATTGATTACTCTTACCAGACATACCGTAGTGTTGCAAGGAATAGTTCATACCTTACATGCCCAAGAAATCATTGAACTGAATATTTGATATGGTCAACCTTTGTTCTACCGTTCAAACATTTGTATTTTTCTTATTTTGTTCAACATTATTCATGTGGCAGGTTTTCTCTAACTCTAACCGTTTCAAATTGTCAACAGGCAGAAGGAAACTCAGTGTATCACTGGATAGCTTTGGGATCTATGGTCTGTGGTAACGGAGCTTGATTTTACCCAGTTAAGTGTATACTTCCCTCGGGTCTTTTTTAGACTATGCATGGCTGCTTTGGGTAACCAAAATTCCAAAAGTGAAGTGTGACGTATGCATGTACCGTAAAATAGATCCAATATACAATCCAAGTAAACTATACCTCCATCTTGATTACCAGAAGTGTCAGATATGCATGTACTCTTGCAGCCACCTTGATTAAGTCTTTTCTTGCAGATCCATGAATATGGACATGATATCTATCGATTGTTTCAATACCATCGTTCGCTAAAAATTAACATATATAGATCTGTTGGTGTAATATTTTCTCTTGGGGTGACTGCCAAAATTCAAGTATGTAAGTTTGAAATTCAGATAATTATATTTTTCTTGTGGATTTTCTTAGAGATCAGATATAATGTTCTGATGTGCTACACTGAGTTCTGTACTGACCATTAAGAGTATGAAATAGGCAACAGTGGAAAATGAAAAAAAGAATAGCATATTCTTGGATAATTTAGAGGCCTTAAAAGAGCGTCAACATTCTGAGCTCACCTTCCATATGGCGCCTAAAAGAACTGGTACAATTTTGCTAGAAATGTCGTTGCATATCCTCCTAACTACATAATGTAGTGATCTCATCATAATGCATAAATAACAAATATGATTGGTGTTTCATGAATATATTACATACAGGTATGATCAGATGATGTCAAGATAACATATCGTATCCGAACAGCCCTCAAACATTCATCAATCTTATTTCCTTGCACATATGCAGTTCCTTCCTCATCATGGTAGGTATTCATACCAACAATATTCCTATCAAGATCAACAAGTGGACCACCACTTCCATCCTAGCACAAAAATGAAGTGTGCACATAGGAAAATTGTAAGTCTTGAAGCCTACAAAGACGGTGCATATAATGATTCGGCAAATATGGAGAGAAACTAACAGCGCACCATAGTAATTTGTATGTGGACAACATAGACCTTTTGCTGTCAATTTTACTTGGCTCGTCACACAACACCCCATGTATTTGCATTAACTCGCCTGACACGAAACAACGCTTTATAGCCAACAAATCAGTATGCCGCTGGAGTTGCACACTGTTGCTGAAACATAATGTACGAAGATCAGGGTAATATCTAGTGACCACAAGAACCATACTTAAAGGCAAATCATAATGTTGTATCCGCCCATCAACCACTTGGTTATTTGTAAGGCGCAATTTTATCTGTAATGAGATGAAAAATATACAACATGATTACCAATTAATATCTAACATAAGCAAGCCGGTGCAGAAATATTAGCAGCACAAACCTTCAGATGAATCCCATGGTCTGATGTGCTAACCAAAGCTGAGGAGGTCAGAATAGATGTATTACCAAAAATATTTTCAACAACTATGCATGTACTTTTACAATGCAGCTTGTCTCCTACACAAGATAATTGTTTCAGTAGTTGTCAATTTTTTTATCAAATATAAAAGAGGCATCAAATGAAGCAAGCGAGACAATGCTTGCGAAAAAACTTTGTAGCAAGTTTTTGACTGAGTTCCTTCCAACAGAGTTTTTGTTTCATTCTCTCCAACGTATCTTTACAATCACTAAAGATGTTGGATACTTCCTTTAAGCGCTTACGGTTTTCTTGCTGTCCATTTGAGCCTCTAGCTCTTCGCTTCTGGTCCCTCTTGGTCGTGGAGTGAGCCGGTATTTGTGACGGTTACTTTACCCCGTGGGCGGTGGGGAAGGTGATTCTTTTGTTCTTTTACTTCTTTTATTGTCTCCTGGTAGTATCCGACCAGATCTTGCCCGTGGCCGTCCTTTTCTTCGTCATCTCCGCCGGTAGGTATCTCCGCCTTTCTATGTTTTGAGCTTCTCAGGAAATCTACCGATTGGTGCTGCTGCCATGTGGGCACGCCAGTTGGGTTGGTTTGTGACGTTGTGACCTCTTTCTTCCCCCAAACCTTATCTTTTCTCCTCCCGCCTTTCACCTCCGGCGGTGTGGAGTCGGTAGCGGCGCGCAGGTGAGGTAGAAAGCCATGGCGTCCTCTTCTCTCTCGCAACTGGTCCTTGGAGCCTCCTCCCCCCGCGTCTAGACTCTCACTCTAATTTGTCGTCGTATCCTTCAGATCCACCAACGGCTTCTTTCTCCTATTTCAACGTGTGTGATGGTGGCAGAGGTAGCTGATGGGATTGCGTGGTCGTTCTTCGAGCTTGGCGACCCTTCTCCTGCTCGAGCCCGGCCGGCCATGCTCGCCGCAAAGCACAAATTTGCAACTGTGTATTCATTTTGTCAAACTTGTAGCTATTTTTAAAAAATTGTCAAATGTTCCGCCAAAATCAATATTGTTTTTGTAAAAATCATGGGTATTCACATGAATACCCAAGAATACCCCTAGCGCTGCCCCTGTTTAGGAGAAGATCATAATCGATGCCTCCAGCTAACCAGGGATGGTGGTTTCGCTCGTGTGAAAATTGCAACCGAGGAAGGTTCTGTGTGTAGGTATTCTAGGGAAAGGTGTGGTAGGAAAAGTGTGAGTCCAAGGTTAGTCTAATCTGAATGCGATCTTCTATCTTAGTTTATTTTCTGAATATTGTTTGTATGCCTAAGCTTACTTTTGTTTTTCGCTTAAGGTTTCGGCTTTCTGTCGGGGACCTGGAGATGGATCTGCTCTCGACATAGTCTTCTTTGGTGATGTTGCTCGGGATTCGGTCGACAAGTGAGGTCTTTCTTAGTGAAAACTACGACCTTGTTTCTACCGTGCCGACTAAGATATCTAATTTAACAAGCAGATTCTATGTTGTTGATGTCACGATGTAAAGATATTGGTTCCATATATGGACATTTGCTTACAGGGTCTTAAGCTTTATCCTGAATGAAGTTCTGCTTTCGTCGGTCATAATGCGGCATTTTTAGCTGCAGGCAAGTTAGTTGGGTCACTGACTGATTCACTTGGTGGCGCTATGGAGCAAGGGTATGAAAGGGTTGAGTGTTATTTCCGTATTGTGACTATTTTTTCTTTACTTCTTTGTCTATCCATAATCAGTTGACGCTGGTAGGAAGAGAACGACACTGTCGCTATTGCGGTTATTGATGTTGTTATGGTTATTGATGTTGTTATGCTTAAACGTGTTCCGGTTGATAATCCGTTTGGTTTATTCGGTCGACCAGTAGAAGGAATCGTAGTTTTTTTTCCCATTTCAGTTGTGTGGCAATTGTTGGGCAAATTGGTTTGTTTCATATCTGTTTGTTACGATAGTGTAAGCTACGCTAATAGACAGTTGTTCAGTGATGTTGGGGAAAAGACATGCAAGAAGGCGTGTTCTTTTATTTGTTTTGTGTTCGCTATTTGTTTTCCATTGTTAGTTACCTCATTTAATGTTTTTCTTTCAGCCGCCAGAACAGGAAGTAGGAACGTTCGATGGTGATGCTTTTGTTAGACTCGTCACTTTTAGGCTAGCATGAAGGGGGCTAATGAAACGGATGCCAGGCGCAAAAGCAAAGTGTGTGGACTTTTCTTTTGGATCTTTTCTTGGTCCCTCACACTGAGCGCCACGCTCTCATACACCCAGCCGACCAAGCCACAACGTCTCCCACACCAAGTATACCATGCATAAAATGATTGACTAGAGCAGAACCCTGAAGTACACGACGCATAAGCCACGTCATGCAAGAGCGACTAATCGACGGCGCAGCAAAGCGCGCTACCCCGTCTAGTCGTGATATACATATGGCAATATAGCCTCTACACCATACAAGAGAAAAAACGATGTATAAACCGTTGATATGTTGGGAGTGGTCCGTATACTCCATAATACAGCCGGTAATTCTTCCACCCAGCTTCCAGCTGTTTTTGCGAGAGGTGTTATCAATCTTGGCTTGATAAATCGTAGCAATTCCTGGTTTGCTCTTTCAGCCTGTTTGTTTGACTGTGGATGGGCCACTGATGCCAAATTCAATCTGATGTGATTTTTCTAGCAGAACTTCTGCATTGTTTCCTCAGACAAATTAGTACCATTGTCTATAATAATTCTATGTGGGTATCCAAAGCAGAATATGATCTTCTTCAAAAGTTTGACAGCTAGTTCAGCATCATAGGAACTAATTGGCTCTGCTTCAACCCACTTGGTGAATTTTTTCACAGCTAGTTTTCTTGCATGGTGATTTTCTGAAGGGTCTCACCATGTATATTGCTCATACAACAAACAACCAAGTTCTTGGTATCATCCTTAAAGCTTGAGCCGGCATATGGTCCTGTCGAGCATACTTCTGAGAGTCTTCACATGTGCGTACAATCTGTTCTACGTCTGCCAAAGTTGTAAGCCAAAAAAATTCATGTACGAAAGCCTTAGCAACCAATGACCTGGTACTTGCATGATGCCCACAATCTCCTGAGTGTATCTCGTTGAGTATCTGACGTCCTTCTTAAGGAGAAACACATCGTTGAACAAAACCCAAAAGCATTGTGTTTTTATAACCGCCATTGATAATTTTGTATGCCTTTGAACGTATTACTGCTTGACGGGCGATAAGTTCCTCTTGTGGGACCTCGCCTCGCAGTAGGTAAGACAAATATGGTTCTATCCATTCTGGTATTGTGTGAACATCTACTATCAGCTCAGACGCAGGATCCGGGTTTGCTATGTCCTCTTCTGTGGGAATTTGACAGATGTATTATGTATTTCGTCTAAGAAAGCATTAGGTGGAACCGGCTTCTTCTGAGAGCCAAAACGTGATAGCACATATGCAGCCTCATTGAGTCTACGATCAATGTGATCGACCTGAGAACCCTGAAAATCACCTGTTATATGAGAAACTACACACCTATAGGCAGCCAAGATGGATCTTTGGAGTCCCAATTTCCTGTGACTTGTTGTGATACAAAGTCCGAGTCTCCAAAACATCGAATCCAGGTTATACTCATCTCTTTAGCTATGCACAGTCCATGAAGCAACGCCTCATATTCAGTTGCATTATTAGTACACTTAAATTGAATCTGAAGGATGTACCGAAATTTATCACGTCTGGGTGAAGTTAGCACCACTCCGGCCCCAAAACCTTCCAACTACCTAGAACCATCAAAATGCATAGTACAGTATTTGGTATCCGGCTTCTCAGGTGGGGCCTTTAACTCTGTCCAATCGTTCACGAAGTCGATTAAGGGCTGAGATTTAATAGTTGTACGAGGTTCATATTTGATGTGATATGGTACCATCTCTATTGCCCATTTGGCAACTCTTCCAGTTTCTTCCTTGTTCTGTATAATATCCGCCAAAGGTGCAGAACTGACCATTGTTATTGGATGCTCCTGAAAGTAATGTTTGAACTTATGACTAGCCATAAAAACCCCAAATACCAGCTTCTGCCAATGTGGATAACACTGCTTGGAAGTTGTCAAAACTTCACCGACATAATAGACTTGCTGTTGTTCCAGCTTCTCTTTCCCTTCAGGTGCTCTCTCTAATTCTTCCACTACGCTGACTTCTTTGTTATTTGCAGTGATACATAGTATAAGTTCCTTTGATTTGGGAGCTGCTAACACATGAGCTTCAGAAAGTTGTTTTTTAAGAGCCTCCAATGCTTCATCTACCTCCATGTTCAAGATAAAAGTATTTATTTCTTCTGGAGCCGATATAAAGGGATCTCCTTTCGCCAAGTGGACTTATAAAATGGCCCAGAGCTGCCACACAACCTGTAAGTTTTTGAACATCTTTCAGATAAGCCGGCTTCCCCAAATTGCCGACTGCTTGTATTTTTTCGGGTTTGCTTTGATGCCACGTTCGGAAATGATGAACCCAAGCAATTTTAGCAGTTGGGATACCAAAAACGCACTTGGTTGGGTTCAATTTCCTCTCATACCTCCTAAGGTTTGCAAATGTCTCTTCCAAATCATATATCAAGGAATATCCTCTCTGGGATTTAACCACAATGTCGTCAACGTATGCGTGAACGTTGTGCCCGATCTGATTCTGCAGGAAATTATGCATACATATTGCTGATATGTTGCTCCTGCATTTTCAATCCAAAGGGCATAGAAGTGTAGCAGAAAGCTCCAAATGGTGTAATGAAAAATGTTTTTTCTTGGTCCCCCTCCTTCATCTTGATGTGATTATAACCAGAGTATGCATCCCGAAAACACACTGGCTCGCATTCCGCGGTTGAATCGATGATTTGGTCAATGCGAGATAGAGCAAATAGGTCTTTTGGACAAACTTTGTTCAAATCCGTATAATCAATGCACATTCTCTAAGACCCATTTTTCTTTAAAACCAAAACTGGGTTCGCTAACCACTTTGCATGAAAGACCTCTACAATAAATCGTGTTGTTAGAAGTCTAGATATTTCTTCTCCAATCGCTTTGCGTCTCTCATCATTGAATAGCCGAAGAAATTGTTTAATTGCTGCCATGTGAGGGTCAACATTTAGGTTGTGCTCTACAAGTTCCCTTGGCACTCCAGACATGTCACTAGATTTCCATGCAAAAATATCCCGATTCTCCTGGAGAAACTTGATGAGCGTGCTTTCCTATTTATCAGATATGTGGGCCACCACGATGAACTGCTTGGAAGAATCACTTGGGGTAAAATCGACTTGCCTGGTATCTTGCGCAGATTTGAACTTCAGTTTTGACTCTATGGAAGGTTTCTTGAGTGAAGACATATCTTCTGGGTCAACATTTAATTTGTAAAACTTCAACTCTTCTTCTTCACAGGTTGTTTCTCCATAAGTTGCATCTCCATCTTCACACTCCAAAGCTATCTCTTTGTCACCTTCTACAGTAATATTTCCTTTAGGACCCGATAGTTTGAGATTTAGGTAGACATAACATGGTTTGGCCATAAACTTGGCGTACCCTGGGCGTCCAAATAGTGCATGATATAGTCTCTTGAATTTGACCACCTCGACGGGTAGTATCTCAGACCTGTTATTGGCCGTAGTCCCAAAATCTACCTTCAATTTTTTTTTACCAATGGGATGTGCTGATTTACCTGGAATGATGTCGTGGAAGACAGTGGATGAGGGTTGCAACTCTTTTTCCTGGAGGTTCATTCTCTTGAATGTAGGTATGTTGTATTCTAGAGATTTGGAAGGGATTATCCTGAATCTTGGAATATAGCTAATCGTCTGTTCACTACTCGAGTTTTAGAGGGGACAATCCTTAGGTATCCCTCACTAACCACCTCATTTTTGCCTAAATTTAAAAATCTATCCCATGCTAGTGTATTTAGAGAGAAGAGTATTTGTGGGGATTGGATGGGATTAGGTGAAAGCAAAAAATTTCACCAAATCCCCCATCATCCCAATCCCCCTAGGAATAGAAATACCCCACAAGTAAACAAGGCCCGAATGTTTTAGGAGTTGCCGATCTATTATGCTCTTACAAAATCTAGATCATTGGATAATTGGAAATGTTATTTGGACGAGCCGTGTATCTTTTTAATTATAAGTGGAGAGAAACGATCAATGCAACCAAAGGATGCACGTTTTTTTTTTGAGAATCCCCAAACGATGCACGGCTGAACAAATAAGAAAATAAGAGTGTTAGGTTTTGTTACTCCCTCGTCTCATATTAATTGTCTCAAAGTTGGACAAAAGCAAATGTATGTGACAAATAAGAGTGAGTACATGGGTTGTTTTACTAGGGCTATGAATCCATGATATGGGATGTGTGGGAGACTTGAGTTTCATATTACTGTGTTTGAAAGTGCGGGTTCTGGGCTCCTTTTCTCGAAAAGAAAGAAACGAACCACCAGACTACAGTTTGGAATAACTGCTAGTACTCCCTTCGTCTCATATTAATTGTCTCAAGGTCGGACAAAAGTGGATGTATCTAGACATATTTTAGTGTTTGATACATCCAATTTTGTCCAAGTTTGAGACAATTAATATGGGAGGAGTAAATACAAGAGAGTCCACTTAGAAAAAAAATTGGAAACAAAACCGCTACAAGAGAGTTGGTGAACTACTTCCAACTCCACAACTCGACAATTTCGGACAAGTGAACATCTAGTTCTGCTTGGCATTGTAGAATACCAAGTTACCAACAACGATTAGTGAATTTTGTAAAGCATCAATTGTGTAGCATGACGCAGAAGAGATATCACCACTCACCACACACAGATTACTTTAAGAGTTCATGTACACTGATGGCGAGGAAACCCAATGATCGGATATCTGTTTTGCAGCCAGGAATTACAGATCGCACTAGTAGAAACCTCAATGCTAAAATTAAAGGCATGGTTGCACGGATTAACCAATGCGTTTATTTAGATGATTTTTACAGCCACGCACTGACGGCGAATGGACGTACTTACTACGTAGTAGTACTAGGCAGCAGTAACAAGCCGGCCGTACCTGACAACTGACAGCCTCCAATGGCTGCTTCATCCATCACTCGATCAGTTGGGGTTGAGGTCCTGGAACAGTCGGTCCCACTTGACCGCATCCTCGCGGCCTCTCTCCAAATCATTCATGGCGTGCACCGTCGCGGCCGCAGCGCCCTTGGGCTCGGACCTGGTCCGCCTCGGCGCCTTGTAGTGACCGAGGCTCGAGCCCGCGCGTCCGAAGTCGACGCCGTCGGGCTGCTGCTGGCATGGAACCAGCACGAGCGGCGCGGACGAAGAGCCGCCGCGGCGGCGGACGAGCGTGCGCACGAACCTGCCGGCGCGGTCGACGGCGGCGAGGATCCGGGAGAGCGACGCGGCGGCGGCGGCGGCGGAAGAGGAGCGGCGGAGGCAGCGGGGCCGCGCGAGCTTGAGGATCTCGAGGCGGTGCTTGGCGACGGCGATGCCCATGCAGCGGAGGAACTCGTGGTCGAAGTAGGCCACGTCGCCGGCCTCCAGCTCGTTGCGCGCCAGCACCTGCGCGTACTCGTGCACCAGCGCCGGCTCCAGCCGCGCCGACGACAGCCACGCGTGCCAGTCCATGACGCCGCTCATCCAGCGGGGTTTTGCTTGCTCTGTGCGGTCTAGGGAGTTGATATCTGGAGCGTGAAACGCCACGGCGATCTCGACCGTCCGTAGGCCGGCCGTGCTACGGCATGGCACAGTTAGGAGCGCTCGTGACTTTTGTCACGTATACTTACTTTTCAGCACATGGCAATGCAGTGGTCACTAGCTAATTAGTGTGCAATCAAGAAACTGTTTTAAGGCGCAAGCTGTCACATGAAAAACTGTTAAAACACAACTCCAATTCATGGATTTTAAGAGCTGGCACTCTACCTCCACTTGACATCCTAGTGGACCAATTCGACATTCAATTCTTTCCTCCACACCCTCTCTCTCTTCAAAACGAAACACACCTCCACAAAAATATGTGTTAGAGCTGGAACGATGACAATGCAATGCATTGGTGAAGGGACGGCCCTCAACGCAATACAACCCGCTCAACTTGAGTAACCTTTGACTATAGTTTCAACCAACAAGTATAGCCAAATTAACACAACAACATAAACATGCCATCAAAACAATTTACATGGACAACCTCCTTAAGTCGATGACTAGAAACGACGAAAACAAATTGACTAAAATTTAAACTGCCAGCAAAACGGTTATGAATCGACATCTAGATGATCACCATATCACAAACACGCATTATGACTTGTTATGAGCGGATAAGAGGTGGCCGAAATCAGCTAAACAGAGACAACACATTTTGTATAGTCTTCTATTTGAGATGGATCCTCTTCAATCACCAGCCCAAGTTATGTGAAACTTGGCATATATATGTAGTACAAGATAAGTCCTCAACATGTTGTAAAAAATTCAGCTCAATCTGATAATGTTTGACCCTATATCTGAAAACCTGTGTACGCTGCAGCATTTAAATTTTTTTTGCCTACGTAATCGTCAAGATCACTATGCAGATAACGGTGCATGCGTATACATGCATTGATCATGGTCACGACTCACTAGGCAACAGATTCGATATAGTCGTAAAAGAGTTATGAACATTCGTAGATCCTCACAACTAGGCCAAGTTGCAAAGATGTCATGCACACGTACGCTTGTATCAAACCGTTAGCGCTGCCCCGTCAAGGACTCGGAACTGATAAAAAAGAACAGCCTTTCGACATTGCTAATTGGTAGCACTAATCAACTATGATTAGAGCTATATGATTCTAAAAGTTTCTCGACACATGAGAGAGAATAGTAATTAGAGATAGGTCTAATCGGGAAAGGAATTTTAAAACCCAATTAGAAGAATCTCTAGTCCAATTAGAGGGGCTCTAATTAGAATATCTAACTATACCCTCTAATTCAGAGAGAGCAAAATTTGCAATTGTTGTGTTTTGCCTCGGTGCTTGGGGTCGTTTATATAGCGGGAGGTAGGGGGCTTGCTTTGAGGGAAAAGGAGTCCTACTCCTACTAGGAGGAGTGGGCTATCCGCACCAAGAGGTGGCCGCACCCGCTCTCCTACCTCAACTCTGATTGGACTCCATTGGAAGTCCAGGCCCACCTCTTCTTTCCCTTTTCTCTTTTTTCTTTTCGTTTTTCCTTTTTCTTTCTCAACCGAAATTGGAAAACTATAGAAGGAGATACGGCTCCATGCTTGGAGGCCCTGGGGCCCACCTGCCAGCCCGCACATAGTGGGTGCAGCCATGGGGGCAAACATGTCTCCCTCTGGCAACCCCCCCCCCCCCCTCTCTTCGCGGGTTTTGGCAGAAACTCTTCCAGAAACTTATGTCCCCAATAGATAAAATCATCGACCTTATCTAATGATGTTAGAAACATATTTCTAACATCGCGGGACATCTCATATATTCAGTTTTTTCTCATATAAAGTTCTGCCTAACATCGACATTATTTCTCGCTTATAGCAATTTCCCCAAAACCTCTCTGAATGATACTAGACTTGTTTATGTGACATCGTATCGATATATAACATTCATAAACTCAATAGAAATAACTTTATTCTCTCAACAAAGGTTAGTACATCTTAAGTGTGTGCCCCGTAAAGGCTCGATAACACAGACATGTTCGGAAACTTACCAAACAATAACCAACAACGGAATCATGGACGCATATGATGGCTCATGTGTGTTCACGAAGATCGAGAGAACCTTACAAGTTACACATTGCACTTATTCTCTTAACTTCACAATATCAACGACACCACGGGGTGAGAATTTGTGATCTAGTCTGATCAAACTCGTTGATCATAACACATAAAAAGTCATTCTGGTATCGTCTTATTTTCTCATCCATATCCCTGATGTCCTTCTAATATTTCAAAATTTATGCCCTTCTAATTTTTCAAAATTTATGCCTCAACCCCTTGAAATATGAAGCAACATAGTGCATTGACATCACTGTTCCTACAGTCTAACTCCATCACTCAATGAAACCATCTAGAATGAAGACAATCCAACTGCGTCTAAGCCTCAAATGACAATCTTGGTGATGATGAATAAGTAGCACCAAATCTGAACATAACTTCCCTTATTCTCCTTTATCATCTCCAGGTTTGTATGGGTGTAGAGCGAGAAGGAAACTATGCACAATGCATGCCTCTCAACTTGTAATAAATTGCTAAGGTATTTTCAACCAACAAGTAGGGCATGCATTCAATACAACAACATGCACATGTAACACAAGTGATCTAAGTGAAAAACATCTTAGGGAGGAGGTAAGAACCATGAGACCAACTAGCTCACTCAAAATTCTTATTCTTAGCAAAATGGACACAATACAATCTTGTGTGGAAACTCCACACGGTGAAAAGAATAAAAATAACACAAGGTATGATGCTTCAGTACCAACAACACCAAAAACTCTTAACATGATGAAACAATAGATACCTACAACACTAATACAAATTCTAGCATCCAAGACGGTAGCTAGAGCCGGTTGGAGCAGAAAATACTAAACCCTCTTGTGATGTGATCCCTCAGACGGCCAAAATTACTGATCCGTCTCTAACACTATTGGAGTCGGTCACAAGTTTGGCTCATCTCTAATAATATCACATTAGAGCCGATTAGAATTATTTAGCCGTCTCGGTATGTTGTCTAGACGGCCAATTTTAATCACCTTCTCTGAATATGGAAGGTTAAAGACGGTTGTCAGTATCGATCGACTGTAATCTATATTTGGCGCCAGTTAACTTACATATGTTGCATGCCTAGTTTTTGAACAATCATCTCATAGTTGCATCTCGCAAATTTAAACACAGAAACATCTCTCAAATTTCAACAAAATACATATATGTATATGTATATGTATATTTTTTAGGTAAGTATACCCTACTATGTGTATACCTAAGGGTATATATACGTATTACATACCCAAGATTTAAATACCCAAGGCATCCATGGTGTATACATACCCAAAATGTAAAGTTTTTTAAAGGTGCTCGGGCACCATGACGCCCCATTTGAATAAATATATACATATATACACATACACAATCTACAATTTTACAAACCAGCAAAATATAACTATAGATCGATCGGGCGGGTACTAGACTATCCTAGCTACAACTACTCGTCATCGTCGGAGATGATGATGACGGAGGCGGCGGGGCCATCCACCTCCCCCGAGATGTCTGAGACCATCTCGACGTCGTCCTCGACCTCGGCAGCGGCCTGGTCCTGATTGTTGGCGGGGCCCGCTATCTCGACGTTCTCGACCTCGGTGGCGGCATCCTTGTCCTGGTCGTTGTCCAGGGCTGCAATCTCGTCGTCCTCGACCTGATCAGCAGTGAGATCCTAGTCATTGACGGGGGCCGCCATCTCGAGATCCTCATTGTCCGAGGAGAAATCACAATCAGAGCTAGCGGCGTTGTCGCCGTCCTCATCATCGCCCCGAAGCCACGTATCCTCTAGGCTCTCTAGGATGGTGCAGTTTTACTTTGTTATTCTTAATGATTTATACATTACTCTTTGATATCAACTATAAACCACAACCTTTATTATTTTGATCCTAGTTTACATGATTTACATTACTATGATGATCAAGTTTATGTTGGTAACATGTCACCTCAGAAATTATTGTATTTTTTATCGTTTACCTACTCGAGGACGAGTAGGAACTAAGCTTGGGGATGTTGATACGACATAAACGTATCCTTAATTTCTGATGTTCCATGTTGTTTTCATGTTATTTCCCACATGTTTACTATACACTTTATGTAATTTTTATCAATTTTCCGGACTAACCTATTGACAAGATGCCACAGAGCCAGTTCCCTGTTTTCTGCTATTTTTAGTTTCAGAAAAGTTGTTCTTGAAATAATCTCAGAATTGGAAAATTCGAAGTACGGAAGTCTTAGAAATCCCGGAGGTTCCACGGAGCCCCGAAGAGACCCGGAGGGGGGCCTCAGGGGGCCCACACCATAGGGCGGCGCGCCTCCCCTTAGCCGCGCCGAGGGATGGTGTGGGGCCCCCAGGCCTCCACCGCCTCTTCCTTTCGCCTATTTATTCCCCTCTAGGAAAAAAACCTAGAGATATATCGCTTGTACCAGAGAAACACCCGAGGCCGTGATGTGTACGCACGCTTCTATCTTTGTAGATAGTGTTGGGCCTCCAAGTGCAGAGGTTTGTAGAACAGCGGCAAGTTTCCCTTAAGTGGATCACCCAAGGTTTATCGAACTCAGGGAGGTAGAGGTCAAAGATATCCCTCTCAAGAAACCCTGCAATCAAGATACAAGAAGTCTCTTGTGTCCCCAACACACCCAATATACTTGTCAAGTATATAGGTGCACTAGTTCGGCGAAGAGAGAGTAAAATGCAAGTAATATGGATGATAATAAGTGATAATAGCAATCTGAAATAAAAGAACCAAGCAAACATTTGGCAGAACAGGCGGAAAACGGTGTTTCAATGCTTGGAAATAAGGCCTAGGGCTCATACTTTCACTAGAGAACACCTCTCAACAATGAAAACATAATTGAATGCATAAATAGGGACCCGCACCACCCCATGGTGTGGCCACCCTGGGCCCCCTCCGGGGCTCTTTGGGACTTATGGAAGCTTCCGATACTTTTAGGACTTCTCGCTTTTGAATTTTCTAGTTCCGAGAATATTTCCACAATAACTTTTCTGAAACTAAAAACAGCTGAAAACAGGGAACTGGCTCTCTGGCATCTTGTTAATAGGTTAGTCCCGGAAAACGTGTAAAAATGACATAAAGTGTAAGGAAAACATGTGGGAAACAACATGAAAACAACATGGAACATCAGAAATTAGGGATACGTTTGTGACGCATCAGGCCGCCGTCACCATCATCCCGAGATCGGGAGGGTTCTGAAGCTCTCCCCGGCACCCTGCCGGAGGGGAAAAACAGCACCGAAGGGGTCTACACCACCATGCCCTCCTCCGAAGTGATGCGTGAGTAGTTCATCCATAGCAGTAGATAGGTGGTTGGTCTCGCCACTTTTTACCTCATGTTTAGATCTTGTGATCTGCCTAACATGATCAAGATCATCTTTATGTAATGCTACCTGCTGTGTTTGCTGGGATCTGATGAATGTTGAATGCTATGTAATTTGATTATCAATCTATCATGTTATTTCATTCTTATGTGATTTATGATATTGCATGCTCTCCGTTATTAGTAGATGCTCTCGCCAAGTAGATGCAAGTAACTCCAAGAGGGAGTATTTATGCTCGATAGTGGGTCCATGCCTCCTTCGCATCTGTGTTCGAGTGACAGAAACGTGACGGATGGAGGATGTGCTGTTGCCATTAGGGAGAAACCAACAATGCTTTGTCTAAGGATGATGTTATTGTTTACATTACACACTTTGCTTACTGCGATTATCTGTTGCTTGCAACTTAATACCCAACGTTTGTTTGGATGATATTCGGAGGGTGGATTATTAGTCATAGATGCAGTTGGATAACATATTATGTATCTTGTTCTAATGCCCGCATGAATCAGATTGAAATCTTTATGTCTTGCATATGCACTAGGCTGCAGCCTTCATTTCTGTCAATTGCCCAGCTGTAATTTGTTCACCACACATGTTATTTATATTTCCCGGAGAGACACCACTAGTGAAATGTGGACCCCGGTCCTTTTTCCTCATACTGATAAACACCTACTGCTTTCATACTGTTACTATTGCTTTCATATTGTTCTCCTACTGTTTTCCATACCATACGTTTAACCTCTTTGTGTTCAGCAAAACCGGTGAGATTGACAACTTCACTGCTTCGTTGGGGGCAAAGTGATTTGATTGTGTTGTGTAGGTTCCATGTTACTTCTCAACCAGTAGTGCGCCCTGCCATCTCAGCCGTTTCACCTTCTAAAGTTACTCGTTCCTCCTACTGGTCGATTCAACCTCGGTTTCTTTCTAAGGGAAACTTGCTACTGTGCTCTTCATACCTTCCTCTTGGGGTCTCCCAACGAACGTGTGTATCACGCGCATCAAGCATATTTTCTAGTGCCGTTGCCGGGGAGGAAGAGAATTTCTGCAAGGGGAGTCTCTCGCTTGCAATCTCTTTCCTTTATTTTAGTTTTGCTTAGTTTATTTTATTTTGCCTTGTTTGCTTCTCTTTATCAAAAACACACAAAAAAATTAGTTCTTATTCTAGCTGTAGTTTTATTCCTGTTTTTAATCTTGTTAAAATGACTACTCCTGAGAACACTAAGTTGTGTGACTTTACTAGCACCAACAACAATGATTTCATTAGCACACCTATTGCTCCACCTGCTCCTACTGCTAAGTTTTATGAGATTAAGCTTGCACCGTTAAACCTTGTTATGAGAGAGCAATTTTCCGGTGTTAGTACTAATGATGCTGTTGCCCATCTTAATAATTTTGTTGAACTATGTGAGATGCAAAAATATAAAGATGTAGATGGATATATTATTAAGATGAAATTGTTTCCTTTCTCTTTAAGGGGAAGAGCTAAAGAATAGTTGCTATCTTTGCCTAGAAATAATATTGATTCTTGGACTAAGTGTAAATATGCTTTCATTGGAAAATATTATCCTCCTGCAAATCTTGGGAAAGAATGAAATCTTTAGTGAAGAATTGTCCCACTCATGGACTTACTACTTGGATGATAATCCAAACCTTTTATGCAGGACTGAATTTTTTTCAAGAAACCTTCTGGATTCAGTTGCTGGAGGAACCTTTATGTCCATGACCTTTGGGGCAGCAACAAAGCTTCTTGATAATATGATGGAAAATTATTCTTAATGGCATACTGAGAGAGCTACAACAGGTAAGAAGGTAAATTCTGTTAAAGAAACCTCCTCTTGGAGTAATGAACTTGATGCTATTATGTCTATGCTTGTTAATGTCCATGCTCTTATTGATCCAAACAATGTTCCCTTAGCCTCTTTGGTTGCTCAAGAAGAGCATATTGATGTGAACTTCATTAAAAAAAAAATCAACAACAATGCTTATAGAAATGATTTTGGTAGCAACAATTATAGGCCGTATCCTCCTAAAAATTGTAATGCTTATGGTAAATCCTATAACAGCAACAAAAGTGTACCCTCTGATGTTGATAACATGCTTAAGAATTTTATTAGTACACAAACTGCTTTCAATAAATCTGTTGAGGAAAAATTTGGCAAAATTGATGTTCTTGCTTCTAAAGTTGATAGCCTTGCTCTTGATGATGATTTTATGAAACTAAAGGTTATGCCTCATGATTTTAAAGAAAGTAAAACTTTAAATTCCATCCAAATTCTAGTTGATCATATTGTTAGAATGTTAGCTGACTTGCATGCTAGATGGAAAAAACAAGATGAAATAGCTAGAAAGAATAATATAGCTAATGTTTGCACCATTACCACAACTAGTAAAACCGAAGCTTCTAATGCTATAAAACCTTCTACTATCAATGGTAAAGTAATTGGTGATGGAAACACTCCCACTCTTGCTATTAAAAATGCAAAATTTCCTGAAACTGCTAAAAATGTTCCTGATGAAAGTGCTGAAATGTTTAGAAACATGAGAGATAATAGTTCCATTACCTTTGCGAAAAACGATCTTAACTTTTATGATTGCAACATAACTTAAGTTATTAAGTTATTAAAAAATCTTGCTGGTTGTCCTAATGCTAGTGCTATGAATATGGCTTTCACAAAAGATATTAAAAATGCTCTCATGAAATTTAGAGAGGATGAATTAAGATGTGAAGCCTCTATCCATAGGAAGTTAGATGATGGTTGGGAACCTGTTATTAAAATGAAAGTGAATGATTTTTATTGCAATGATCTATGTGATCTTGGTGCTAGTATCTCTGTTATGCCCAAGAAACTTTATGATATTATTGATTTACCACCATTGGAATCTTGTTATTTGGATATTCGTCTTATTGATAATGTTGGAAAGAAACCTTCGGGGAGAGTTGATGATTTTCTTATCATGGTTAATAATAATCTTGTCCACGTTGATTTTGTTTTCTAGAATATTGAATGCAATGCTTCTTGTCCAATTTTTTGGGAAGACCTTTTCTTAGAACTGTTGGTGCTATTATTGATATGAAAGAGGGGAATATTAAATTTCAGTTCCCACTCAAGAAAGGTATGGAAAACTTTCCTAGAAATATAATGAAGTTTCCTTTTTATTCTGTTATTCGAACAAAGTACAATTTGGATGCTTCTTCATTTGAAAATACTTGATTCCATTTTTCTGGGCCTAGCTAAAAGGCGTTAAAGAAAACCACTTCTTGGGAGATAACCCATGAATTTTATTTTTTCTTTGTTTTCATATATTTTCTTTGATTCAAGGGGCTGTATACTTATGTAGAAACTCATTTGTATCTTTATTTTCATGTTTTAGTAGTGCCAAGTAAAGTTTCTGACGAGAGTTGTAGTTGGTTTTTGGATTTCTGCGCAGAAAACAGATTTCTACTATCCACTGTAAAAAATCGTATAATTCAGAGAAAAATCAGAATGGCCTGAATTTTTTTTTCTTATCCATCATATAATTCCTAAACATTTTCGTTCTCTGGGTTGTTCTATTTGAGCAACTTAAGTGCCCCTAAAAAATTCGTCTTTACAGACTGTTCTAGTTTTGACCGATTCTGCCATTTTTTTTGCATTTGCTCTTTTACGATGTCAAGTGGATTTCTTTACTTCATGAAACATGATTGGCTTTAGCTAAAGTTTAAAAGTATCAATAGCATTTGTTCCATACAGAATCAATGTATTATTAATTTTTTGCACTAACCCTCTAAACTGTTTGAGTATGGTGTGAAGGAAGTTTTCAAGTCTCAAGAGAAGAGGTGATATATGTGATCAAGAAGAGTGCAAGGTCAAAGCTTGGGGATGCCCCCGTGGTTCATCCAAGCATATTTTTAGAAGACGCAAACATGTAATCTTGGGTATTCCCATGGCATACCCTTCTTCATCAACTATCTATCAGGTCAGCTATATTTTTATTCGGTCACGTCATATGAAGTTTACTTGGAGCGTATGTTTGTTTTTATTTTGTTTTTTTTTTCCTTTGATTTCCTTTGTTTTCCATTCTGAAATAATATCATTGGATCTAGAATGCTTATTTGGGAGAGAGACATGCTCCTCTTTTTCATTTTAATACTTGTTATGCTAGTATTCTTAGTTTTTCTTCTAGTTACTCTAAAAATTCCTGTCCAACTCTTGTTTTCATTGCATCTCTTATTCGTAGCTGTTAGTTTTAGTATGTTATGTGAGTACTATCATGTTTTCTTGCTGTAGCATGTAGAGGATTTTTTTTAAAGCATGTCTTGTATGGTGCTTGTTGGAAATAGAAAATGCTACGTGTGGTAGATGGTCATATTCTTGTAGATCACTAATCAGTTTCACTTGATTATTTGCTGTTGTTTTGAGATATTAATATGCTTAATGGTAAACTTGCTGGTTTATTAAAGTAAAAAACAATTAATGGTTGGTCTAGAAGCTTTAAACTGTGCCACACTCAAATAACCAGTTGACAGAATAATGGTATATGACTTCCTTTGCTGATAGCAATCGTGGTAGCTTTTTGTTGCGCGCTATGGTCGGGGTAGCTAACAGTGACTTGTCACTGCCACGGACCCTCTTGGAGTGATTTTCATTATTCCTTGTGATATCATGATTTTATTTGGAATCTTTTAACTTGTGAGTTCTATGTTGCAGTTTTCTGGCACTTCCACCATCCATATTTGCTAGCCTCTTCGGTACTGTGCATTGCTCATTCTCACATTGAGAGTGGTGCCAACTTTGCCAGTACATACAAACCTCGTGGGAGAACTTTGTTCTTCTACACATAAGCCAAAATTTATCTTCCTCAAAATAGCCACCATACCTACCTACCATTGCATTTCCATAGCCATTCCGAGATATATTGCCATACAACATCTATCATCATTATATTACTTGTCATACTTCATTATTATTTTGCATACTGCTACACTGGCAAGATAATTTAGTTTTATTGACATCAGAGATATTTCAGTTTGAGTTATGAGTACTAAAAGTGTGACGATTCATTGTAAAATAGAGTGTTGCCCCTACCAGTGAGGTTATAAATAAAAAAATAAAAAAAAAGAGAAAAAGACAGAAAAAGAGGCAAAAGAGAGATAATAAAGAGAGAGGGGGGGCACTACTATCATTTATTCCACACTTGTGCTTCGTTAGCATCATTACTTCAGTTTGGAGAGAGTTTTCATATTATGACTTACATAACTATGTGGGGAACTTACATTATAGAACTTGGCTTGTATATTCCAATGATGAGCCTCCTCAAAATAGCTCCAAGTCTTTGTGAGAAAGCAGGTTGGGTGCACCCCCACTAGTTCCATTGGAGAGCTTTCATACACTTATAGGTCTATGTGCATTAGTTGTGTGAAATCACTACTCCTTGCATAACTTTGATTATCAGACTTCCTCTTGTCTAATGATCACTTTCAGTTGTGTGAGACTATTTTCCATTGACTATCCAAACCCCCCATAATGTTCTTTTAGCCATAACATCCTGGTGCCATGAACCAATACAGAACGCTTGCATGTTTCAAGTGCACAATTATATTGTTGTCACTTGACTTGATCCTAACAGGAGTTGTTGTGAGAGTTTGATGCCTTGGATGATTATATTGTTGTCCTTGAAGCTTAAATCATCTTTAATATACTTTGCACAGTGGATTGTCTTTTAGTATTGATTCATTGAAAGGTTTTACTTTGTTATTCTTAATGATTTATACATTACTCTTTGATATCAACTATAAACAACAACCTTTATTCTTTTGATCCTAGTTTACATGCTTTACATTACTATGATGATCAAGTTTATGTTGATAACATTTCACATCAGAAATTATTGTGTTTTTTATTGTTTACCTACTCAAGGAAGAGCATGAACTAAGCTTGGGGATGTTGATACGTCATAAACGTATCCTTAATTTCTGATGTTCCATGTTGTATTCATGTTAATTCGCACATGTTTACTATACACTTTATGTCATTTTTATCGATTTTCCGGACTAACCTATTAAAACGTTGCCACAGAGCCAGTTCCTTGTTTTCTGCTGTTTTTAGTTTCAGATTAGTTGTTCTGGAAATATTCTCGGAATTGGAAAATTCGAAGTCCAGAAGTCTTAGAAATTCCGGAGGTTCCACGCTGTCCTGAAGAGACCCGGAGGGGGGCCTCAGCGGCCCACACCATAGGGAACCCCCCCTTGGCCGCGCCGGGGGGTGGTGTGGGGCCCTCGGGCCTTCACCGCCTCTGCCCTTTCTCCTATTTATTACCCCCGAGGAAAAAACCCTAGAGATATATCTCTTTTACCCGAGAAACACAGAGGCCGCCGTCACCGTCCTCTCGAGATCGGGAGGGTTCTGGAGCTCTCCCTTCACCCTGTCGGAGGGGTAAATCATCACCGGAGGGGTCTACACCACCATGCCATCCTCTGAAATGATGCGTGAGTAGTTCATCCCTGGACTACGAGTCCAAAGCAGTAGCTAGATGATTGTTCTCTCCACTTTGTACCTCATGTTTTGATCTTGTGAGCTGCCTAACATGATCAATATCATCTTTATGTAATATTACCTGTTGTGTTTGCTAGGATCTGATTAATGTTGAATGTTATGTCTTTTTATTATCAATCTATCATGTTATCTTCATGCTTATGTTATTTACGATATTGCATGCTCTCCGTTATCAGTAGATGTTGTGGCCAAGTAGATGCTAGTAACTCCAAGAGGGAGTATTTATGCTCAATAGCGGGTTCATGCCTCCTTTGCATCTGTGCTCGAGTGATACAAACGTGACGGATGGAGGATGTGATGTTGCCATTAGGGAGAAAAACAACAATGCTTTGTCTAGAGATGATGTTATTGTTTACATTACACACTTTGCTTACTGCGATTATCTGTTGCTTGCAACTTAATACCCAATGTTTGTTCAGATGATATTCGGAGGGTGGATTATTAGTCATAGATGCAGTTGGATAACGGCATATGTATCTTGTTGCAATGCCCGCATGAATCACATCGTAATATTTATGTCTTGCATATGCACTACGGTGCGGCCTTCATTTCTGTCAATTTCCCAGCTGTAATTTGTTCAGCGCACATGTTATTTATCTTTCACGGAGAGACACCACTAGTGAACTGTGGACCCCGATCCTTTTTCCTCATACTGATAAACACCTACTGCTTTCATACAGCTACTACTGCTTTCATATTTTTCTCCTACTGTTTTCCACACCATACGTTTAACCTCTTTGTGTTCATCAAAACCGGTGAGATTGACAACCTCACTGCTTCGTTGGGGCAAAGTGATTTGATTATGTTGTGCAGGTTCCATGTTGCTTCTGAACCGGTAGTGCGCCCTGCCATATCAGCTGCTTCACCTTCTGAAGTTACTCCTTCCTCCTACTGATCGATTCAACCTTGGTTTCTTTATGAGGGAAACTTGCTAGTGTGCTCTTCATACCTTCCTCCCGGGGTCTCGCAACGAACGTGTGTATCACGCGCATCAGCGCTCGTCGGAAATTTGCTGCTCCGTCGTGAAGTGCTCATCCTCGAAAGAAGCAAGCTGTTGGTCGAGTTCATAGATCACCAATGCCTACTCGAGTGTAATGCCGGACACTTGCTCGGCCCCTCCGCCACGACCTAGCCAGCGTCCTACTCCACCGTGCCCCGCCCACCTCCACCACAGTGACCTGCTGGCCGTAATTCTGTGCCATTGCGGAGTGGCCGCGCTCCTCCACCGTGACCCCGCCCTCCTCTACCATAGCGACCCTGCCATCTTCCGCCACTTGCACCTTCTCCACTACCACCGCCTCCCCCGCGGGGTCATTTCCGACGGCCGCCTCATCCACGGACTTTGTAGTGTGGAAGCACTCCACCATCGCGACGTGCCGCTCGACGGTCATCTTTGACCATGTGGTCGGTTTCGTGTGAACCATGTTGGTGGTGTGGATTGCGCTCGCGCGGCCGGCGGCGATTATTGTGTTTTTCTTGGGAGAGAAGGAAGAGCACCGCGCAGAGAGAGAGAGAGAAGAGCCACGACGGGACAACTAATAAAGTCACGATAGAACTCCTCTGCCGGGCGGTCACGTCCGCGTGGCTGCACACGCCAGCGTCGGTCCTTTCCAACATGGGTCCCAGACCTCATCCACTGAAACCAGAGCGTACGTGGACTCATCTAGTGGATCCGGGTACGCTCCGATCTCGCGCCAGGAAAGGCTTACCGCGTGGACCCACCCATCAGCGGTTGTACCGCGTGGGTGACAGTGTGTAGAAAAGCAATATCCGGGGGTGTGGGGGTCCGGGTCTGCTTCAATTTTTTATTTACAAAATAAAATACCTAAAAAAAAATTAAAAGAAAATGAAACACTACTAGGGAAAAGCTTACCCCAGGCGAACAGAAAAGGGCTACCACAGGCGCATTTCGGTTCGCCTGGGACCATATCGCCAGCGGTAATGGCTTACTCCAGGCGAATAGTGAAATGCGCATGTGGTAAGTTGGCATACCCCAGGCGAATAGGCCTTGTGCGCCTGGGGTAATACTTTTACCTGTGGCGAACAAGAGATGCGCCTGGGGTACCGTATTCTGTTCGCCTGGGGTATGGTTTTGCTGTATCAAAATATAAAAGATATCAAAATAACAGAATTACAGGAAAATGACAGAAATAAGTCTCAAAATGACAGAAATATACCATAGTCTCAAAATGACAGAATTAAATTTTATAACAGAAATATTTTCGATCATCAACACATAGTCTCGATCATCACCATATAGTTCAACAAAATTACATAGTCTCGAAAAGAACCATACTACTAATTAATAAATCCAGGAGTTAGCTAGTGAGATGAAAATGATTATTTGTTCTAATTTGGGCTGATGTAGTGGATGACCATCATCATGTCCAAGTTGGGGATGTCAGTATCCCTCATGGTGATCAGAATAGCTCGGCCAGCCTCCATACCAACTCTTGCGGAATGGAACTGCCTCCATGCTTGAGAGTTGAGGATGACGCGACCATCAGCATTATCCCTGGTGATCGGAACTGTGGTGACATCTCCTGATTCTCCACGGCGTACTCCAATGGTACCTTTATGCTCCATGCCAGCACTGTCCGCTACCGCCATAGGTATTTTCTAGAACACACAATTCCAAGAAAGAATAAAAGCACAATGTCACATACCGGCCACATTATAACATAAGCAACTATAGGAATAAGAAAATGTTAAAAAATATACCATGAGATGTCCATTGGAGATGTTAGTGTTAGTGATGCGATGCACGAAAGGGGACCCGATGTAGCTATCTATCTGGGCAAGTCTCTGAAGGACACGGTCCTTCTCAAGCTCGCTAAGATTCGCTCTTTGAGCAACCACCACATGTTTCCATGGGTCCTCCTCGTCCATATCATTCTCAGTGTCCATATCATCCTCAATGTTCCCAAATATCCTCCTCACTCCCGCCATTCTCGCTCGCAATCCCGCCCATATACAGAATTTTGATACGAGGTTGCGGTCCTTCCATAGAGAAGTGCATGTAATCACCTCCGCTTAAATTGTACGTGGCGATGATAGCCTGCAATTGTTCCCCGCAGAAGTATGTCTTCGTTCTTTCCTTTTCACTCGAAGAATGTAGGTGGTCCCGTGAACATTGAAATCCACATTATTGCCAACTAACTCGTTGAACTCTTGGTGAATATTGCATGGTAGAATCTAAAAAAGAAATATAAAGAATAAACACAAGTCTCAAGCTAGATAGTAAAACGAAAGAACAAGTTAACATAAAAAGAATTGTTAATTACCAACGAATCAACGTCACCGTCGTAGAGCTGAAGTATAAAAGAAGTCCCATTGAATCGTCCTTGGGCACATCGGGACCGACATACTTCGCAAGCCATGTTCTATTAAATTAAGAAAGTACACATAGAGGTTAGAGGAGCATAGCTATCACAAAACAAAGACAAATGGCAGCACCTACCTCTAGTAATGTAATAAGGCAATTGACAGCAGTACAAACGAAATGGAACCTGTCGGAGAGTTTAGGTGATACTTCCAACAGTACACTTTCTTCAAGTACAATTGGTTATGTTGTTATTGTGCGTGTTTTTACTCCTATTTAATCTCACATTTCACAATCCTTTTTACTAGTGAAACCTGACTCTATGGTATTCATCTAAACGGAAATACGCATTATTGAAAATTACATGTTGGAGATATAATGCACTACAAAGATCCGATAAGAGCACTGAATCCTGGAGATATAATGCACATTCCTCTGGATCCACGACGTTGGGAGCACCGTGGCCACCAGGAGCAGGCGCACATCCTCCACAACGACGACGGGAGGGCCGGAGTGGGCTGGGATGGAGGGGGCCGGGATGGGAGGTTGGGGGCATGGGAGGGAGAGGGGCTGACCTGGATCAACAACGACGACGACGACGGAGTGGGCGACGACGGAGTGGGCGACGACCTGCTCTGCTCCTCTCGACACTGGCGACGGCGGCGGCGTGTGGGTGCGTGTGGGTGCGGGTGCGGGTGAGATCTGGTCACTTAGAATACTAAAGCATTGAGCTAAGCACATTGGCACCGGTTTCTAATACAAACCGGTTCTAAAAGGATCTGTCCACTGGGCCCCCCACCCTGCCGCAAATGGCCTCATGGCCTTTAGGACCGGTTTGAGATACAAACCGGTTCTAAAGGATCAGTCCCCTGGGCCCCACTCCGCGCAGCAAATGGCCGCAAGGCCTTTAGCACCGATTCTTGATACAAACCGGTGCTAAAGTCCTTGCGGCCATTTGCTGCGCGGAGTGGGGCCCAGAGGACAGATCCTTTAGAACCGGTTTTTATCACAAACCGGTCCTAAAGGTTTTCTCATTTTTGTGCGGCAACAGCGAGGACTTACCCCAGACGCAGATGTACGTTTTTCGCCTGGGGTATGTTTCATACCGGAGGCGAACATGTGCTCTATTCGCCTGGGGTAAACGAAGAGAGCCACGGGGTGGTGTTGGGTGGCCCTGCCACACTTTACCCCAGTCACTTCCTTAGTTGGTTCGCCTGGGGTAAGGGACTTACCGCAGGCGCGTAGTTCTTCTGTTCGCCTGCGCTAAGTAGCCCAGGCGCGTCAACTTTCCTGTTCGCCTGTGGTAGGATATGCTGCTATAAGCAAATCTCTAGTAGTGAAACTTACAATTTGGTTAGCGCATGACAACACAAAGTTGTGGTAATTATTATTAGACGGTTGCAGAAATTTTGCATTGAAGTTCCATTGTATCAAGTACATCGTCACCAAAGCATCACACCCTTTGATGTGGACTTTGAAGTTTGCGCTAACTTCATGTAATCTCTTCGTTTTATGCAAAAGTATGTGTTATAAAGCTTCATCTCGCTTCAACAAGGTTGCATGTAGATTTATTTCGAAAAAAATAAAAAAATTTGATTTTTCCATCATGGCATTTTCCGGAGTGTCTGGGTATATCCCGACTGTCCATACATTTATTGTTTGGCTGGAAACAAAATTTTCTCTACTCAAGATATAGACAAGGAAACATAAGATATTTCCCCTCGTTGCCTCTCTACAAATCCCTAACTCGTAGCTCGCGCCCCCTCCCCACCCGACTATATACATAGTCGTCCCTTGACACCGCCGCCGCCATTCTCCTCGCTAACCATCACCTACGCCGACACGTATTGGCCTCATCTCCACCCCTCTCCTTTGCCGCCGTCTTCCATTCTCCAAGCTTCCACTCAGTCAGTTGTCGTTCATCGTCCCTGCACCTTCCCGCCTCAATATTTTATCTACATCCCATATGGTGAGCTCTTTTTTCTTTGATCTATGATGTACGCTCACGGCTCACATCGATTATGTGATATGATACCACATGGATTTAAGCACGTGGATCTAGGACACATCCACGTAGATTTTAGCTTGTGGTGAATTTTTTCTGATGAATTTGAAGATGAATCCAACTGTGATGTCTTGTTAGGAGTATGAAATCCTAGGTTTACAAGAATTTAGGAGTTAGAGAATAAATTTGGCAATTTATCTAGTGGTCGGGTCTTTTATATCTAGATTTTTAGTTATTTAATAAATATTTTACTCATAGATTTTATTGTGGTACTATTATTAGCATGTTAGTATTGTTACCCTTATGTCTCCTTCTTAAATTACTAAACAGAAGATGGCATGCCCACTGTGCTAAAATGATTGCACAGGTAGGAACTTTAATTGATCCAGTTTCATTGTTTATTTACAAGACCGTCAGCACAAGTCAGTGGTAAGAAAATAAGTCTGCTTCAATTTTGTTTTTTGTATTTTATATGCAATACGAAAATAGTGTCACAACGTACTGTAAATGTGTTTATAATTATGTTCTTTTCATTATTTGTTTTGTTGCATACATAGTTTGTACCATGCAACATTTGTCATTCCTTCAACCAGTTAGTAGGCAAGACAATTTTGTTTCATGCGCTTCAGAGCAGATACAAAATTGGTGTGTCAAAAGGACGGAGTAGAACTCGATTGCACAACGAAGGATGAGAAAAGTTTGTCACGAAGAACAATATCAACACGGGAGACCTACTAATTTTTACTATGTCGGGACCTTATTCTAGGATCTTTGTTGTTGTTATAAACTATGGCATCAATAAGAGGAGAGTGAGGACGATTCGGACCATTCTGATGAGTCCTCATACACTGACGAAAAAGAGCCATGATCTCAAACTCCGAGTACATAAACTGAAAGGAAAATGTTTCTTATGTAATAAAGGTGAACAATATTATATATATTTAGTGTTCCTTATGTGATCTGCTTTGTATTATCACATGATCGGACCGTCCGGAAAAGATCCTGGAGGGTACAACCGCTTCTGTTACTCATGTAATTAGAGACATACGGAGTTTATAGCTGTCTCTACTGAAATATTTTCAGAGACGACTTTTATTTTCTGTCGTCTAAGGGACCAGGTCATCACAGCCGGCCACAAATTACAACCTCCTTTGTTACTCACGTAATTAGAGACATTCAGAGTTTAGGACCGTCTTTGCTGAAATATTTTGGAGATGCCTTTTTTTTCAGCCGTGTGAGGGTCAGATCATCACAACCGGTTTATATACCCAGATCTAACATACGAAACATTAGAGACCATCGCTTAGAGCCAGATTGCGAAACCGTCTCAGGCCTCTGTGCAAAGTTCATCTCCAATGCGAGGTTTTGTACTCGTCAAATATACTAAGGTGAGAAATATAGTTTTAAACTCTTCAATGTTATACTATTGTTATTAAAACATGAGTTATTTATGGATATGTATAGTGATTCTCAACATATTGTCAAAATTCTATATCAATGTTACAACATTTGACCCATCTAACTGATAATAGTCCAGAAGTACGCACATCTGATTTCTCAACTAGAAAACATATTTCAGAAAGAACTTTAATCAACTAATCCTCACACCAACTAACAAATAAAAATCATATGTCTAGCCAATTCGCCAAGTTTGAAGGTAATTATACCATGTTTGAGTCTCAAAAGAGCTTTATGTCATGGTTATAGAACATTATTGATGACTATTTGACAGTCTTTTTTGGTATGGAAGGTTGAATTTAGATTTATGATTTTACATGATACAAGTGTCATGTACATGTCATATAGATCGAATTAATCGTCATAGATTTTTCCAAAATATGGATATATAAATATACTTAAATAATCTAGATACATCCATATTTTTATAAATCCACGTCAATTAATTCAGGACGGAGGGGTGTACAAAACTTGTAAGAACATGTGGTGATGCAATGTTATTATGGTTCTTCAAAAACTTGCATTGGTTAGCTTCTAGAATTTCAGGTTCTCACTTCTAGGGTTGTGCTTTCCTATACCTTTAAGAAATGTCGCAAGATGATTTCAACCACATAATTTAGAATACTATAATACTTAGATGGGCAAGCACCGTTAATTTCTATGATAGAGGGGGGGGGGAATAAAATAGTCTTTCTGCAAGCTAGAAACTGGTCCTCTCATAAGGATCGGCTCGATGAAAAAACTCTTACGTACTCTCTCCGACTCAAATTAGGATGCCTATTAGTTTTGATCAAAGTTAAACTTTGTAAAGTTTGACCAAATACATAGAAAAAACTATCTATAACTATAATATTATCTCAATGTTATTAGAATCGTAATAAAATATAATCTTTACCTAATAATAAAAGCATTAAGGCTTCCCTGGTTGGTCGGTCGGTCGATACGTCGTTAAACCACCCCTTAAGTTTAAAATAATTACCTATCTATGCCACTGTACGTCACCGCTTGATTTGTTTCCTATGTCCAAGTTTCATACGGTACGATGAAAACCCCAGCATATGATCCTTTCCTAATTGAACGCCCCCATGCCAGGATCGAAAAAATAACGGGAGTCGGTCGAAGTCGTTTTCAGTTTTCTGCACCGCGGCGCCGTACGTGCCTTTTTTTGGAGTATAACGATGTACGTGCCTAGCACGGACACCTCTTCTGCTGGGACAAGCAAGGCTCGTAGCTGGGCTGGGCCTTTGGTCCACAGATGCGGCTCAGAAGGACATTGCTGAAGGAAGTATAACGAAAGCTGTTATTATAAAAACACAACAAAAAAGACTGGTTTTCATTAAAAAAAATAGTATGCATGTACTAATTTTCTATAGGTGCAAACCAAACATGAAAAGAACGTGTGAAAGTAAAGTATGGGCACCTAGAGGAGGGGTGAATAGGTGCTACGTCCAATTTTAATTTTTAACAAGGTTTAGGCTTGACTCAAAGGTAAATTCTCTAGATAGTGCAACTAATGGTGAATTTACATATGGCAAGGCAAGCAATTAATGCAACTAGGAGAACACTTAATACAACAAGTACTACAATAAATGTGTGTCGCCCCGAGATCGGGCACTATGCAGGTTTCAGCATTCCCGCCAAAATCCACATAATAACCGATTCCAGGTTGCCACTTGTGATAACATTACATCAGTTCACGAATAATCCACAACAACATCGGAAAAGAGATTTACAAGATGACTCAAACGAGTCAGGGATACAACTGATACCATACAAAGTTCCAAATAACAGCGGAAGAAACAGCATTGCGTCCGGCTACGGACAAGATACAAATTGGACTAAGAGTCCTGAAGATAACCGAGAGCGTCCAATCCCTGCCCAGGCCAAGCCGGAGGGATTCCCAAGCTAACGTCGTCAGACTTCAAACCTGTTGACTGCAATGTTGAATATGCAGCCACGAAAAAGATTCGTGGGTCAGTACGGTTAAGTATTGGCAAGTGGATAAACCATACTCACAAGATACCGGCGTAGCCAGTCATCACAAGATACAAATACTTTGGGATCAACGGAAAGGAAGGGGTTATTGCAAATAAGCGACAGCGGGCTGCACTAACCAACTACAGAGAGATACCAAAACTTCCGGCTACCAGAAAGAAGATAAGATCGAGTATTGTAACCAACGGAAAGATAAATTCAAACAAACCCATCCTGGATCTCGCCCCTTATCCGAAGAAGCAATCCGAGGATAACTCACACAGTTGGATTAAGGATGGTTCAGATTATTGTGTCAATAAGCCTATTACTAGTCAAGTTGTTAATCATTGGGTGTAAGATTGTTAATCATTAGGTTTAAGTTGTCCTGAGTACTTGTTAGCCAGTACTTTCACCAAGTAATCCATAACCGCGGAAAACACGGCTTCTCGAGAAGATTATCCCTGCAGGGTTGCACCAATTTGGCCGTACACGCAAGAATAACCCGCCAGACGGGGGATCAACCCACCAAGCGAGGTACTCTACACAACTCAACTCTTCTTCGCATCAAGCCCAAAGAACCTTGGGCGCACGGCTAATCGAGCCCCGAAGAAAAGGGACCCTCATAGCACTCTAAGACCGTGTCCCCCTATATGCCGACTATGAAAGTTCCACCCGGGATCCAAGGGTTCGCAAGATCATGCATGCAGCAAATGGAAAACCCGAACTAAATGAGGCGATTTGGACGAGATGCGAATCGAGTCAAGTTGAGGGGGGCGCCCATACTCGCTTCCCACATGCGGGTAGTGCGCTCATCATGGATCAGTAGACAAGACCCTTTTCCTATTAGGGTCGACACTAGCAGGCCTCAAAACCACTTAGGGCCTCCTGCCGGTGCCTTATCATCAAATTATTATTACCATTAGCATTAACAGGATTGATTGATTAACATCGAGCCCCCAGAACGATAATAGTAAAAGAAGTAACCGACAACAGACTCGAGCAAAAGCAACCCTAAGCATGCATCTACGACATGAAGGCCAACGAGGTAAACAAACAACAGTTAATAGGAAGTGGAAGGAAAAAAGGCTATATCATGGCGGCAAGGTAAACAATATGATAGGTTCGAGACACAATCATCGTATCAACAGGCTAGAATAAGAACAACGGAAAGAATCGGTAACAAGTGATGAAAGGCAGCCATTTGGCAGCAAGTGAGTATACTTGCCTGAGATCCCGCAAGGTAGCAGAACTTGTCGTTGCTCACATCATCTCAACGTCCTATCCGGGAAGAAGCAATGAACCTCGAACAAACACCGGATGCAACAATTACTACTACGGCAAAAGATCCAGCATGATCCTACTTTATATGCATGACATGGCGAGATGCAACAGGGGAAACAACTTAAGCAATTTAATCGGAACCGGAGTCCGGAGAAATAGGAATTGGTTCAAGTTGTTTAGCTAACCACCAATTTAATTGTTATTTAGCATGGCAACATTGGAATAGATGAGTTAGGAAATTTAAATGGAAGGGGCAACAGCTGGAAATAATTAGCCCACACATTCCATATGTTGTCATATAGGTGAACATGCATAACAAGATCTAAAATGCACAAGATAAGATGCAAAAAGAGATATGGATGGCATGAACATATTCCTTGCAATCTTCTGATTGAAAAACATATTTTATTTGTTTGATTTGGAATCAAAATGAATTAGTTATGAATTTTGGCAATTTAAATTGCATTAAATAAGAGGTGAAGCAATTATTCAAATTAATTGTTGCAAACCAGAAAACAAAGTTGATATCCAAGTGTGGCATTTGATTTTGGATGAAAAACATGTTTTGAGTATTTAATTTGGAGCAACCATTTGAAAGTTATTAATTATGCCATTTTAATTAACCAATTTAAGGATTATTAAATAACATTAATTTTAATTGCCCAAAATGCAAAAAAAAGTTGATAAACAGGAAGTACAAAGAATTTGGACTGAAAAACATATTTTATTTCGGTTAATTGAATTAAGTATGAATTAATTATGGATTAATCAAAGTTAAGAGGATTTGTTTGAATTTGAAATTTGGATGTTTTTGAAATAATCAAAACAGAAAACAAAAAGCATATTTGAAAAGAGCATTTAATTTTGATTGCTGTACATATTTTATTTTTTGAATTTGGAGTTTAAATGGATTTATTAGATGCATTTGAATGGCAGGGACCAATCTGTGATTTGTTAGGGGCCTAGAGGTGAAGGAAACAGGGGGACAGGGGCCTCTCTGTGAGACAGCGCCAAAATAAACGGAGTGCACCGAGCCACGGTGACCCTGGGACGCTGCCAAGCGGGACCAGGCCACGCTGGCGTATGCACGGCGCGGGTGGAGCCACGTAGGCCACCGCAGTGCATGGCAGGTGGGCCTGCCCTTCTGCGAAGAAAAGTAAGAAAAAAAGGTGGGCTTGCGCCCTCGGGGGGTCGAACCCGCGCGCGAGTCTGTCCGCTGAAGGGACCGTACCAGTGCGATGCTGCTGTGGTTTTGATTCAGATACAGATGTTGCGCTTTTGAGGTTCAGCTGCGACAGATTCATAAACTGAACAAGGTTCAGATGCAGATAACGGTTTAGCAGAGGAGCAAGGCGGCCGGCGGTGATCCAACTTGCATCGGGGCGTGCTGTGCTCGCCGGGGTGTGGTCGTGCGAGGTGCAGGAAGGATCGGGAGGGAGAGGGCAAGGACAGTGGGCGCTCACCTTGGAGGATGTCGAGGAGGTGAGCTGCTGTCGATGGCAGCCGCGGCGAGGTCTTGCCGGCGACGGCGCGGCCACCTCGGGGGCTCCCGGCAGCGGACGAGGGGACGGTGATGTGCAGGACAACGCCGCGGTTCCATTCCCGGGGAGAGGAGCTCCTCGAGGTGCCCATGGCGGTGGGGGCGACGGGAGGCAGTGGTGCTCACGGGTGTTGTGGTGATCGGCTGGGTTCAGAGAACAGAGGAACTCGGGGGGGAAGAGAGGTGAGATGCGGCGCTAGGGTTAGAGGAGAGGGGGGTCTAGGGCTAGGCAGAGGGTGGAGGTGTAGGTTTTAAGGGGGGAGGAGCAATGGTACGGAGCCCATCGGGTGGAGGAGGAGGTTGAACAGAGGGATGCGATGGAGTCGTACGGGGGGGAGGAAGACGACAAGAAAGGAGGGGGGTATGGGCCAGAAGGAAGAAAAAGGAAATGGGCTTTGGGGGGAAAAAGAGGATGGGTGGGCTGCTTCCCTCTCCTTTGTTATTTTTTTTCCTTTCCCCCTTTTTTTTGCAAGAGATCAAAGAGGGAGAGAGAGAAAGGATTTGGGGTTTTTCTTTTATAATTATTTGTGATAATTTTCAAAGCAGGAACTTAAAGCAATGTTAACATATTTTTCACAAGATTGAAAATTCTAATTGATTTAAAGTTGTTTAGTTGAAATTTTCAAATAGGGTGTGAGGGTGTTTATTTGATAATTAAAGTTTATTAATTTGCAAAACAATAATTAAAAACAAGTTTAGTTATTGATTTCAAGATTGGTAATATTAGTTTGATTTTCAAGTGGTTAGTTGAATTTCAAATAATGTTTGCTTTGGGAATTTTGGAAATAATCAAATTCTATTTAATAAGCTCAAGTAATTAAACAAACATTATTGAATTTAATTTGTTTGCCAAATTTTAATCTTTAAACCCATATTGAAATATGACAAGTAGGATTGGTTGGATTTGAATTATGGTTATTTGAATTTACCATTAGGGTTTTAATAACAGGGAAAATTTTATTAACAAGCAAGTTGATTAAAACAACTTCAAATTATTGAACAACAATTGAGTGGTAAAGTTTGCAATTTTGAAATTGGAAATTTTGAACATGTTGTGAAAGTTTTAATTGTTTTTGAATTTGAGTTGGTTTGAAAAACAGAATGCAATGCTCATGTGAGGTATGTGATGCAAGCAAAAGAAACAAACAACTTCCTATTAGGGTAACACCCCAGGTGTTACAAAATGCTACAAGTACGAATAAGTAGAGAGTGAGGAACGAGGTAACCGATGGAAGCACACAGAGACACGATGTATTCCCGAGTTCCTCCTTTTTAGCGGAGTACGTCTCGTTGGAGGGGTGTGAGCTCGCCACGAAGGCCTACTCAACGCCACAAAGGCCTCACCCTATTCTCCGATGAACTTCCGCCACAAAGGCCTAGGTCACCTCTCACTATTGAACCCCTTTGAGGCGGGGATCGAATCCTTTACAAACACTTAGAGCACACACCCACAACTTAATTGGGGGCTCCCAACTCTTCTTGAATCACCACTAGAAACAAGAAGCCTAGGTTCTCCACATGAGGAAACCCTAGGTAAAGATCTCTCAAGTAAATGAGAGGGAAATGGAAATCCGGTTGGTGAAGATGTAGATCCGGTGGTCCTCCTTCAATCCTCAAAGAATCAACAAGTTTGGGTGGAGGAGGAGGGAGATCTATCTTGGTGGGTGAGCTCAATCAATGGAGGCTTCAATGCTGGTGGAGCTAACCCTTGGGGAAGAAAGATAGGGGCTATTTATAGCCCCCACTCAAACTAGCCGTTTTTCTGACCAAAATGCGACCAGCCCGGATTGCTCCGGATTTTTCCGGATTCCCGGATTCATCCGGACTGATTCCGGATTGCAACAGAGAAATTCACGTTGCAGTCGGAATCATCCGGACTGAATCCGGATTGCAACAGAGAAAATCACGTTGCAGTCGGATTCGTCCGGACTCAATCCGGATCCCGGAATCACCCGGAATAATCCGGATTGCAACAGAGAAAAACGCGTTGCACTCGGACTCATTCGGACTGAATCCGGATTCCGGACTCCTCCGGAATAATCCGGATTGCAAACTGAAAACCCTTTTTCTGGCCCGGAATAGTTTGTTGATCTTCGATTTCTTCACCATTTCTTTGACACTGTTTATGTGCTGATTTAAGACCAAATCCTTTGACAAAATAGCACATACGGTTAGTAACTTCTTCATGTTGTCAACAAACACAGAAAACATCAAGATATCGAGAATGCACTTTCAATCTCCCCCTTTTTGGTGTTTGATGACAACATAAAGATTTCACGGGGATAAATCAATGTGAACTAAAGAAATGGTGTCCAAAAAATAGACGGAGTTCTTCCTCGATGTGTGTCGTGAGGCACACACTTCATAGGCTTTGCTCCCCCTATGTTTTAGACACCAAGCCGTCTAAACAAGTTCATACAACATGCATATATAATGATAGAAATAATAGCACGCATGATAATAGTAGCAAAACCACGGGAAGGGTGACACAAATACGTCACGAGGTTCCACACAAATAATACAAAGTTCCAAACGAAAGAAACAAAATAAAGATACCGGAGCACAAGCCTATAAGATCGAAATAAAAAGGCAAAAGACTTGTGCCCCAACCCTTGCAAAGCCCGTGGAATCCTAATATGGGACTCCTTCTCTCCCTTTGCCATCAAGACGCCAAAAAGGGAAAACGAGTACAACTAACGACCCAAGAAATCACACGTCATCTTCATCTTCATCATCCTCGTCTTCTTCTTCTTCCTCCTCCGGCTCATGAGTACCACCACCACCAAGCCCAACAGCATCAAAGTCATCTTCAGCAGATCCTGACTCCGCATCCTCATCCTCAACATCAGCAGGAGGCACACCAAAGTAGAAGTCCTCGTCGTGGATCTCAGGCATCTCAAATGGCACATAGACAGTGGGCTCAAGAGAAGGAGGATCATCAGGTATCTGAATCCCACCAGCTCGGCGGTCGGAGTTCTGAATGCGGCGGGTCTCCTTAGCCAACTCTCTTGCCTCATGAGCAATCGCCCTGGTGTCACTGCACATGTTGAACATAGCCTTGAATAACTTGGCAATGCCACTGGGAGGATGCTGAGAGGCACTGCCACCACTAGTGGAAGCGGAAGGAGTGGCCATAGGAGATTTGGACTTGGACCTCGAGTATTCCGGAATCTCCACTCCATGAATGAGAGATGGAACCATCCTCTTGACTTTGACCACGGGATAGGAATCCATGATGTCAACCCCAACCTTGTGATTGATGAAACTCTGAATAAGTGGACCATAAGCAGGCTTCCTCTTCTCACAGATCCCAAGGCACACCTCACGATATATGAAATCCATCACATCAATCTTCCTCTGGTTCTCAGGCCTAGTGATGAACATGAGGTTCACCATGTAAGCCCTGATGGCAGACTTATCACCAGCCTTGACCATAATGGTGTTGCGGAAGATCTTGGACAGCAGATTGTAGTAGGGATACATAGCAGAGTTGAAGGACAGAGTCTTGCCCTGAGCATCAGGAGGATAGCAGAAAGCCAGGCTAGAGTTGTCAAACTCAGAATTTTCATGGATTTTGAAACCATGATTAGCATAAGTGAAAGTCCACCTGTATCCAAGAGCCTCAGCCCACTCACCCAAATTTCTAGTGATCTTTTGGTCCCCAGTCATCCAAGTCACAGTACGAGAGGCATCACCATGGGCATGGAAAGTGCAGTAGAACTGGGCAATCAAGTCCGGGCAATACTCACACTGTACATCTAGCAGAGGAATCAGACCCATCTTTGTAAGGCAACCATGCACATGACGGAGATCACTGTATTTGTGCTGGTTATAGAACTCCATGTCCATCTGGGACTGCTTGCAGACAAGAGGACTAGCAACTGAGTAGAACTCTTCCCAACACTTCAGTTGAAGGTTCGTCCAGAAACGAGGATCATCAGAGGTAGTGTCACGAAAGCGGTATGGATTCTTCCTCTTGATATGCTTCCACTGAGGGACAGAGCAACCAGCAAGGTCCAGTGTGGGAACCCTCTCCTCCTGATCATCACGGTTACCACCCCCATGAGCTGTGCGCCCCCTGACGGGACGCGAACCCCTTCCAGCCAACTGCTTCCTCTTGGTACCCGGTTTTGAGCTGTCACCTGTGAATAGAGGACATGGGAACAGCAGAAGATATGTGCATATGCCAAACGGGAACAATAGGAACTCTAATGGTTTGAAACAGTGCAAATTCTCATAATTTCTGGCAGCATCCGGACAGATTCCGGAGGCCCAGAATTTTCCGGCTGAGCCCGAAAAAATCCGACTGGGTCGGACTGGTCCGGATTGAATCCGGGCTCCTCGATCTGACTCGAGAAAATGCCCAAAAACTCGAGATTTTGACTTAAAACTGTTCCAAACAATTAGGGGTACCAAAGGGATGATCCTAGAGGGGTTCTAAGTGCTGGAAAAAAACATGGGATTGGCACGAGATTTGAGATGGATCTAAGTCTAGATTGTGATGTGGTTAGACTAGATCTACGAATCCATGGCATCTAGGTACGGATTAGCATGATGAACATGTTGATAGAACTTGAATCTAGATCAAACCCTAGGTGAGATTTCATCTAGAACCAAAAACAACCAACAAAAACGAAAAAGAAGCGATGCCGAACACAATACCTTCCATGGGGAAGTCCTTGACCAAAGGAAGGATCAAACTATCCTCCCTAGGGGCAACGGGGACGAAAACCGCGGATTTTGGTGGCTAGGGCACGGGAGGGGTGGAAAGAGTGGAAAGAAAACTGCCTTTCGTGCGTGTGGGGGTATTTATAAGGGAAACTGTCTCGTCCGGAATGGCCCGGAAAAATCCGGCTGCCGGAATATTCCGGACCCAATCCGACCTACTCGGAAAAATCCGGGCTTGGCCGGAATGAATCAGGGACAGGCCAGAAAAAAGGCCAAACCATTCCAAAAAGACAGTTTTGACAAGGCTAGGACAGATGTGATGTTGTGTGGAGTAAGGCATATGCATAGATGAACATGAGAGAGGACAAATAGAGAAAAAACACAAGGGGTTAGATTTCCTAGTCTTACTTCTCGGGAAAAACAAACAAGATAGAAATAGCGATGAGAAGTAGTATTCGGAAGGATAACACAATAAGCCACAAGATATCCAACTACGAACCAACTCTTCAAACGAGAAGAGGTTGGTGGCCTAAGCCACCATGTAAGAGTTCATGGTATGCAACCGCGAAGATATATCTTGGGGGCATTGCCAATACTCAACATTGAAGCTCACAATTCAACATTAGAAATAGAGAGATAACAATGAAATTTTTGTTTTGGGAATAATGGGGGGGAGGGAGAATCCAATGTGTTAGGATAACACTCCCCCTATGTCCATGCCTACACCTAAGCTCAAACACGATTCATCTATAGGGGTGTGTGCAAGATCTTCAAGTCAAACTCCTAGAATCAATCACATTTAGTTCATTCCTCAAGAACAAGAATCTTGCATCATCAAGTGGCTTCGTGAAAATATCCGCAAGATTGTCCTTGGTGGGCACATAAGATAGTGCAATGTCTCCTCTTGCCACATGGTCACGGATGAAGTGGTGGCGGATCTCAATGTGTTTGGTCCTTGTATGTTGCACCGGATTGTATGCAATCTTGATGGCACTTTCATTGTCACACAAAAGAGGCACCTTATCCAAATGAACTCCATATTCCTTGAGAGTTTGCCTCATCCATAACAATTGAGTGCATGCACTTGCGGCGGCAACATACTCGGCTTCGGCGGTGGAGAGAGATATGCAATTTTTCTTCTTGGAGGACCAACTCACAAGGGACCTACCAAGAAATTGGCAAGCCCCGGAAGTAGACTTCCTATCATCTTGATCACCCGCCCAATCGAAATCCGTATATCCATTGAGAGAAAATTGTGCCCCCTTTGGGTACCACAAACCAAATCTTGGGGTATGAACCAAATAACGAAAGATCCTATGGACCGCCATCAAATGGCTATCCTTAGGAGCCGCTTGATACCTTGCACACACACCTACACTCAAAATGATATCGGGCCTAGATTCACAAAGATAGATCAAAGAACCAATCATAGAACAATAAATCTTTTGATCCACATCCTTACTCCCCTTTGGATTACGTGATAAGTGGCACTTGACTTGCATATAGGAGAGGTCTTGATCTTTGCATCTTGGAAGTTAAACCTCTTGATCATGTCTTGGGTATACTTGGCTTGAGAAATGAAGGTCCCACGAGCCAATTGCTTGATCTCAAAGTCAAGGAAGAATTTAAGCTCTCCCATCATGGACATCTCAAACCTGTCATTCATAAGCTTAGAGAACTCATTATTGAAAGCTTGGTTAGTTGAGCCAAAGATGATATCGGCCACATATAGTTGGCATATGAAAATCTCTCCCTTTACTCTCTTGGTGAAGAGAGTGGGGTCAATCTTCCCAACTTCGAAACCACGATCATCTAACAACTCCCTAAGGTGCTCATACCAAGCACGAGGTGCTTGTTTGAGACCATAGAGAGCCTTGTCAAGTTTGTAAACGTGGTTAGGAAAGTTGAGATTCTCGAACCCCGGAGGTTGCTTAACATATACCTCCTCTTTTAGTGGACCATTCAAGAAAGCACTTTTCACATCCATTTGTTGCAATTTGAAATTGTGAGAGGATGCATAAGCAAGGAGGATACGGATGGACTCAAGGCGAGCCACGGGTGCGTAGGTTTCATCAAAGTCAATGCCTTCAACTTGAGTGTAACCTTGAGCAACCAATCTTGCCTTATTCCTAATGACAATGCCATGCTCATCTTGCTTGTTCTTGAAAATCCACTTAGTGCCAATAACATTGTGGCAATCTTTGGGCTTCTCAACCAATCTCCAAACTTTGTTGCGCTCAAAGTTATTGAGCTCATCATGCATAGCTTCAACCCAATCGGAGTCCTCAAGAGCTTCATACACTTTCTTAGGCTCCACCATAGAGATATGAGCTTGATGCTCACAAAAATGTGCCAATTGCCTTCTTGTGGATATTCGAGTTTGAACATCTTCCAATACCTTGTTGTCTTGGGCATCAATTTGCTTCAAAGCTCTTCTTATCCTTTTGACACGACGGGCTTCGATCTCCTCATTATTGCGAGGAGGGATCACTTGATCATCTTGATCATTTGGGTCCCCATCTTGACCAACTTGGCCTTGATTATCATCATCAACAATATCTTCAACACTTGCTTCTACTTGAGGAGAGGATGAAGAGGATGGTTGATCTTGGCCTTGACCTTGACTCGCATTAGTGAGAGGAGTGGGTACGACTTGCGGAGTCACTTGGTCAATGAGAGGAGGGTCTTGAACATGTTCTTGGATAGGTGTAATAGTTGGCTCCTTGGCTTGTTCTTCTATTGTAGAGGAGGGCTCCACTTGTGTAGAGCATAGTCCTTCTCGAGTCGCCATAAGGTGTCCCTCAATGGGGCGGAAAAATCCCACACCCATCCTTCCTATGGCTTCTTGAGGTATTTTTTCAACATCTACATTAGAAACATGAAATTGCGCCACTTGGGAGCCATCATTTTCCTCGAAAACCACACTACAAGATTCTATGACAATCCGAGAAGTTTAGTCATAGACCCTATAAGTGTGGGATTCGGCACCGTAACCAACAAAAATAACCTCAATAGTTTTGGATTAAAATTTAGACAACCTAACACCCTTGATCAAATAAAAGCATTTACAACCGAATACACGGAAGTAGGAGGCATTGGGATTGTTGCCGGTGAGGATCTCATATGGGGTCTTGTCCAAGCCTTTGCGGATGTAGAGGCGGTTGGAGGAGTGGCATGCGGTGGATATGGCCTCGGCCCATAAATATTGGGGAGAAGAGTACTCCGCCAACATGGTCCTTGCCATATCCAAGAGGGTGCGACTCTTCCTTTCGGCAACACCATTTTGTTGAGGAGTGTAAGTGATAGAGGGATGATAACCCGGTAGGCTAACGCCAAGGTGTAACTCGGCCCAAAGGGCGCTGCGCAAGACCCGGCTTAGGGAAAAGGAGTTTCTAGAAGGCCCAAGAGTGTAGGCCTCGTAACCCGGATTGTGGGCTCCGATAAGGAAATTTAGGGTTTGTAAGCAGTGTCCAGGTAGGACTCCGAGTATGCCTTGGATAGTAAGCCATGGGGTCCGGATATTATATAAGCCGGCCCCTAGGGTTAGATTAGACACAATCACACGATCACGAGATATTCGAGTATCCTTTGTAACACGAGAGTTGAGATAATATATTCAGATCGGAGACTCGGCGACTCGATTGCCGGCTACCAGATCGCATATCACCATGGTTTCCCTTGAGCTAAACCCTCTCCCAAACACTAGAGTCGAATTTCCCCAAGATAAGTTACCCCCGATAACGTCTGCCGTGATTATCCCACGACAGTTGGCGCCCACCGTGGGGCCTACGTCCAAGGGTGTTTACATCACGGGAGAAGCTCAGGAGAACATGAAGAACCTCGTCATCGGCGAGATCTACACCAGCCCCGAGGGAGAAAAGATGGTGGACGATTTTGGCTGGGGGCCAGAGTCGGATCTGCTCGAGTCCGGATCTGTCATTACGATCGGCCGGGTCAACGTCTTCATCGGCATGGTACGTACGTCCGGTTCAATCCCTGATGATTTTGGATTTGATTCTGTGTCAGGAGAGACCACCTGCGTTCAGTCGGATGGAGAAGAATCGGTCGGGACAGTAGATCCGATTGAAGAGCCCACCACGGAGAGGGAACAGCCGGAGGAGCCGGCATGGACCCCGCGTGGCCGGGTCACGAGAGAAGATGATACCGAGTCTATCTTGCAGCTGCTGGAGGACCGGTACGAGGAGGATAGTTGTGATGAAGAAGAATATGAGTCTTCACCAAGCATTGCGCGCCAGGTCGCGGTCTACACGGCCCCTGCAACCAATCTCAACCAGGGGAACGTGACTACGGCCGCGGTCGGAGCGGCGCAAGCATTGGCTCAGCAGCAAAACCCGGCTGACGGAAATCCGGTTCCGGCCCGGGTTGACGGAGAGTCGGCTTCAGTTACCATCCGGGCGGCGGATAGCGAGTTGCAGGCGAATATGTTCGGGTATCTGGCAAACCGGACGCCAGGGGCGGGTCCTTCAAATCCACAACACCCGGCCCTGTTCAATAACAACATGATCCTGGATCCCACCGTGTTAGCCACAGTCATAACCCCGGAGAATGCAGCGGCACGGGCTAGGGATTTGGATGTAGCCCGTCGTGCATTGGAGCAACAGAGGAGAGAAGTGGAAGCAGAGAAGCAAGGGGTAGCCACACGCCAACGTGAGCTGGACGCATTGGAGAACCGGCTCCGGGCTGAGACAAGCAGGGTGCATCAGAGACACCAGACCAGATTACCGGCAATGGGTGGAGTCATAAACCCGGCCGCGCTATTCATCACACCTCAGGATCAGCCGATCCCAGCCGCGAACCAAGGAACTGTGCATCAGCCCGCAACTGGAGGAGGACAGCCGGCAAACGTGCAGGCCGGGTTACCCACATTGCAGACTGGGGTCACTGCCGGCAATACAGTACCACCACCACCACCATCACGATTTCGTACGCCGCCAGGTCACTTTAACAACCCCATGGACAACGTATACGCAGCAACAATCGCATTGAATCAGATCCCGGTCAGAGAGTCACCCCACGGAGAGGAGACCCGGCGGGCGATAGATCTATTATGCACGGCAGTGGCACAGCAAGTAAATTATCCGGATAACAGGAGTGGAATGCATGGGACGCCATATATCAGCCGGCATCAGGGCAACACCGGCAACATTCAAACAAGTTCAGCACGGCGGAGGGCAGAGCAGCAGCAAATGCCGCCTCCTCCCCGCGTTCAGGCAGCACCAGCAGTATCAGCAGCACAAGCTATTGTAGATAGTTCCAGAGCCAGGCGAGCCGCGGCCGGGTCTGCGGTGCACGGACCAGCAGTAGCGCCACGTCCAGCCGTACCCCCCACAGGATCGCATGTTTCCCGGGAGAGGCCAGTACCGACTAATCTCGCTAGGCCCAAGTGTCTGTCGGATAATATCAGGGCTGAACCTTACCCGGATAAATTCAAGGAACCGGGTAAAGTAGTGAATTATGAGCCGACTATGGATCCAGAAACATGGTTGAGCAGTTATGAGATGGCTATGTCGATTCGCAACACATCTGAAAATCTTCAAGCCAAGTTCATATACTTAATGATGTCAGAAGGAGCAGCAAAGCTGTGGTTCAACAATTTACCTGAAGGATCTATCAAATCTTGGAGTGAATTAAAAACTGCGTTCATCAAGCACTTTCACGGAACATGCAGGAAGTTGTTCACTATCGACGATCTAGAACGGTGTGTGCAAAAGAAGGGAGAGTCGCCGCGCAGCTGGGTGCGCCGGGTTATGGAGATACTTCATTCATCTACAGATATCCAGCCAAAGGACACGTTGCAAGCTATGGCCAAGACATGCAAGTACACACCTTTAGTGGAGAAGTTAACTCGCATGAAATCTAGTCGGAATGCTTCAGAGGTTACGATGGGAGAGCTAATGGATGCGTGCAACAAACACGCTGCTACGGATACCACGGAAGAGGATGTTGATGACAAGAAAGCAAAAGCAAACACGGGTAATAATGGAAGAACCGGCAATGGATCTACGTCGGGTAACCATGGAGGAAATAACGGAAACAACCAGAATAAATGCCCGTTTGAGGGGAGTTCCGAGTTTGTCGGCAACACAGAAGCCGGGTCTTCGAGACCCAGAGCAGAAGGAAATTTCAACGGAGGAAACCATAATGGAGGAAACTATCAAGGGCCACCAAGGCCGGGTAATAACTGGGATATTTTCAGAATGGCGTGCCCAAAGCACATCAGGAACGGAAGGCCGGCTAACCACTCATTGGAGCAGTGTGTGGATCTACAGAGATGGAAAAACGAGGAAGTAAATAAGGCTATGCGAGGTGCAGGTCGGGGAGCAGGGCCGGGTCCAGGCGGTAACCCGGGCAATGGCCCACCCCCAGCAGGAAACCCGGGAGGCGGCAATCCGGGTAACAATCAGGGAGGAGCTGGAGGTTTCCAAGCCAACCCCAAGAAATTCGGCCAGTACCACGTTCACACTACAGGAACTTCTAACAAGGATAGAAAGATACTAAAAAAAGGCAGTAAACTCGGTCTCCTCGGCTGTCCCGAGATACCTGAGGTGGTCGGAGCAAGATGTAACATGGAGCAGAAGAGATCACCCGGAAAGGATAGAACACCCGGGAGTCCTAGCATTGGTGGTTGCACCACAGGTTAATGGTTATGAGCTGAAAAAGGTTTTAATGGACGACGGAAGCAGCATCAACATCCTATATTGGGAAACTTTCTTACGTATGGGTCTCAAGGAGTCTCAGCTACAGAAAAGTTCAACAGTTTTTCACGGGATTGTGTCGGGTCACTCGGCGTGCCCTGAAGGAAAGATTACCTTGGAGGTTGCTTTTGGAGAATCAAAGGATAATTTCCGGGTGGAGTGGCTCACGTTCGAAGTGGTAAAATTGCACAGCCCTTATCACGCGCTATTTGGAAGGCCGGCTTACGCCAAGTTCATGGCCAGGCCGTGTTACGTGTACCTACAGCTAAAAATCCCGGGTCCTAAGCAGACCATCACCATACATGGGAGCCGGGATATAGCGGATGAGTGTGACGAAGGAGACGCGGCAATGGCGGAACAAGCGTGCAGAAAGGAGGAGCTCAAATACTACCGGTCTCAAGTAGACCCGGATGACAGGACAGCGTTAAAAAGGCCAAATACGGAGGATGAGCGAGCGAAATTCAAAGCAGCACAGGATACCAAGATGGTGGCCTTTGTCGAAGGTGATCCCTCTAAGCAATTTGCTATAGGATCTAACCTGGACAATGAGCAGGAAAAAGCACTCGTGGAGTTTATTCGTTCCAATCAGGATGTTTTTGCTTGGACGCCTAGCGGTATGCCGGGTATCCCTACAGAGTTAGCAGAGCATAGTTTGCATGTTGATCCCAGGTCTAGGCCCGTGAAGCAGGGCCTGAGAAAGATGAATGAGGAAAGAAGGAAAGCTATAGGGGAAGAAATTGCTCGGCTATTAACAGCCGGCTTTATCATGGAAGTATTTCACCCGGATTGGTTGGCAAATACGGTTCTCGTTATGAAAAAGACCAATGAGTGGAGGATGTGCATTGATTATACGAGTCTCAACAAGCATTGCCCAAAGGATCCGTTTGCCCTTCCAAGGATAGATCAGATCATAGATGCAGTGGCTGGAAGTGACCTATTATGTTTCCTGGATGCATATTCCGGGTATCATCAGATCAAGCTCAAGAAGGAGGACTGGGAGAAAACGTCATTCATAACCCCTTTTGGGGCCTTTTGTTACAAGACCATGACTTTTGGATTGAAGAACGCTGGCGCAACTTATCAACGGTGTATTCAGAAGTGCTTTGAGGACCAAATCGGGCGCAATGTTCATGCTTATGTGGATGATGTGGTGATCAAGACCAGAAAAGCGGAGACATTTATTGACGATCTAAAGGAAACATTCAAGAACCTGAGAAGATACCAGATGAAGCTTAACCCGACAAAATGTGTGTTTGGAGTTCCAGCAGGGAAGTTACTCGGCTTTATCGTTTCAGAGAGAGGGATTGAGGAAAATCCGGATAAAATGAAAGCTATCCAGAGTCTGAAAAAGCCGGAAAACCTGAAGCATGTTCAGAAGCTTACAGGGTGTGTAGCAGCGCTGAGCCAGTTTATATCAAGACTCGGAGAGAAGGCAATACCCTTGTACCAGCTCTTGAGGAAATCTGATAAATTCGTTTGGGACCAAGAGGCGGATGAGGCGTTCGAGGCACTAAAGAAGCAGCTATCTGAGGCACCGGTTCTAGCAGCCTCGGGTCCTAAAGAGCCCATGTTATTGTACGTCGCAGCCGGGCCCCGGGCGGTTAGCGGGGTAGTTGTTGTTGAACGCAAGGAGGATGGGAAAGATCACCCGGTTCAGAGGCCGGTTTATTACGTCAGTGAGGTATTATCGGAGGCAAAGCAGCGCTACCCACATTGGCAGAAGCTGGTTTTCGGGGTCTTCATGGACAGCCGGAAATTGAAGCCATATTTTCAGGAACACCCCATAAAAGTGGTTAGCTCTATACCAATGTCGGATATCATCAGAAACTCGGATGCAACAGGTAGAATAGCCAAGTGGGCGATCGAGATGGGAGATTATCATATCAACTACGAGCCCAGGTCAGCAATCAAATCTCAAGCTCTAGTTGATTTCATTAATGATTGGACTCACACAGGCATGCCCACAATGACTCCAAGTTCCGAGTCTTGGATAATGCACTTTGATGGTTCCAAGCAATACGAGGGATCAGGAGCTGGAGTGGTGCTCACATCACCCAGAGGAGACAAGTTGAGCTACGTGTTGCAGATTCACTTTGATTGTTCCAATAACGTGGCCGAGTATGAGGCATTATTGCATGGATTGAAGATAGCCAAGGAGATGAACATTAAGAGGATACGATGCTATGGAGATTCGGACCTTGTGGTACAGCAGGTCTCGGGAACTTGGGATAGAAAAGATGCAACTATGGCAGCATACCGCAGAGAAGTGGACAGGGTTGCCGGGTGTTTTTCCGGGTATGAGGTGGAGCATATTGACAGGCGGAAGAACGAGGCAGCAAATGCACTCGCAAGACTCGGCTCGCGCAGAGAGCCGGTTCCACCCAACGTTTTCCTGGACGAGCTATGGCGGCCGTCAGTAAAAACCGAGTCTGAGGAAGAGGTGGCTAACAAAGACCCGGATTTGGAGCTCGTGGCCGCAATACGCACTGTTCCCGAGTGGACAGAGCCGTTTTTGGCTTACTTGTCACGGGGCGAGTTACCACAGCAAGAGGTATTAGCAAGGCAAATTCTGAGGCGAGCAAAAGGTTATTCCATCATCAATGGGGAGTTATATAAAAGGAGTGCTGCAGGAGTATTTTTGCGCTGTGTGGCACCAGAAGAAGGCCGGCAAATCCTGAAAGAAATCCACGAAGGCGACTGTGGGCATCACGCATCCACAAGGTCCCTTGTGGCCAAAGCATATAGGCACGGTTTCTTCTGGCTCACAGCCTTAGCAGACGCGGAACGCTTGGTGGAGAGGTGCGATGGATGTCAAAGATATGCCCGCCAAATCCATGTGTCGGCTATGGAGTTGCAAACAATTCCTTTAACCTGGCCGTTCGCCGTTTGGGGTATGGACATGGTTGGTCCCTTTCACATGTAACCTTGCAAAAAGACACATCTCTTGGTGGCTATTGATAAATTTACCAAGTGGGTTGAAGTTATGCCAGTCACCAATTATGAAGCAATCACGGCAGTCAAGTTCCTGAAAAGGATTATCTATCGGTTTGGGTACCCTCACAGCATAATTACGAACAATGGAACTAACATGTCCTTAGGTGAGATGGAGAAATTCCCTGGGAACAATGGAATCCGGCTTGACATAGCCTCAGTAGCCCATCCACAAGCTAATGGACAAGTGGAAAGGGCAAATCAGGAATTACTTCATGGATTAAAGCCACGGCTACGAGTCCCATGCATCAGAGCTGCTGGAGCATGGGTTAAGGAGTTACCTTCAGTGGTTTGGGGAATTAACACCACACCTAACAGATCTACTCAGATGACACCGTTTTTCATGGTTTATGGTGCAGAGGCGGTATTACCGAGTGATATTATCCATGACTCGCCTCGAGGGTCGGCTTACGTCGAGGTGGAGAACGAGAAGACCCGGCAGGACGCCGTGGATATGTTAGAAGAACACAGGGAAAAAGCTTTGGAGAGATCAGCCATATACCAGCAGGACCTAAGGAGATATCACAGCCGGAGAGTCTGGTTCTTCGCCTGGTACAGTCAAAGGAAGGAAAACACAAGCTATCCCCACCATGGGAAGGACCGTTCATCATAAGCCGGAATCTGCACAATCGATCGTATTACTTGGTAGATGCAAGGGAAGAGTCGGATACCGTCAATGACACCGCTCATACCACTTCATCTATGCAAGAAAAAGAAAGACCATGGAACGTAGCTCAGCTGCGTCCCTACTATACCTAGAATAGACTAGATTCACAAGTGGAATTACACGATGTAAACAGGCAGCAGGTTTCAGACGCACTCTTTTCCTGTCCAGGGTACCTAAGGGGACTGGAGGGTTTTTAATGAGGCGGCTTGCTGACCTAACTTTTCTCGTATCAATAAAGAGATGGTTAAACAATATATTGTTCATTTTTTGTGTGTGTTTTCTATGAAGTTTTTATATTTCTATTGTGTTCTTATTTTTCTTCCAGGTAAGTATTATTTATTGTTCTTAGTATATTAGTTTCTCTAGTAAATTGCATATATCTAGGTCTTGGGGGCTGATTGCTTGAATAGCACAGTTGCAAACTCAAAGACCCGGCCACGATGCCATTGAGTTATAAGGGCCGATTACTTGTAATAAGTACGGCTGCAAGCTTATAACCGGACAAAGGAGCCAAACTTTCTTGACTTTTCTTACTTAAGCTTGATGTGACTTGCACTAATGTGGCATGCTTTGCTAGCGTATGATTACAATCAGTCATGATGCCCAATGGGACTTGCCTGACCCTGTCTTCGTACAGCTGTAGCAACATTGATTATCCACGCGAAAGCCGGCTTATAGTAGAAGAAGGTCAAAAGGGTCATCTAAACCACAAGTTATGCATAGTACAAGGTTAATAGCCGGAAACTCAAAGTATATTAAGTATAACTTCAAAGCCTATGTGAAACGGCTCTAGGTTTTGGGCTTAGCAGAAACAATTTGTTCCTTTCGAAAGACCCAACACCCTAGACTCGGAATTTCGGGCCTTGGGGACTTGGGAATTTGAAAAAAGAAACAAATTATCTAGCTATTCAGCTCAAAAACCCAAAAATCTGAGTCTTGGGGACTTGGGGACTTAGAAAAAAGCCCACTTGTCAAAACCCACGAGACCCGGAAACCGAGTCTCACAAAAGGAACCATAGCGGAAAGTCGGAAAATCAGGAATGACAAAATTCAAAATACAGGGAAATATCAAATTTACGCAAAGGCCAGAAGGGCCACGAAAACTATTAAGGTTTTACAAGCCACGATAGTAGTATCAAAAAGTGCACAGGCGCACTATCAAAAGAATAATTGTTTTAAACGCCCATCGGCCAAATGAAGTGTTTGAGACGGTAGCGGATAAAAGTTTACTCGGCCTCCCGGGTCGGGTCTACAGCCTTGCCCTTGTCTTCCGGGTCTTGGTCCTGGTTTCGCTCCTCAGGGGCCTTCCCAGCACCTTCACCCGGATGGGCAGTGTCAGGACGAACAGGCAGGCGGACAGCCGGAATAGAGGTGGTAGGCGCAGACTCAAGCTCGGCTTTCCTCTTCGCAGCCTCCTCCTTCCTCTTGGCCGAGTCTGCGTTCCACTTCTCCAGGATATCAAAGGGCAAGGGCATATCTTCCTTCATCGGTTTATCTTCGGCATCATATGGAGTTGCAAATCTATCCAGGTCCAGAGTATCGGCAATTGTAGATGCCGAGTGGCGCATCTCATGCTGTATAGCCTTGAAGTCCTTAGCGGAGAATTTGGAGCCATCGACCTTGAATTCTGGAAACCCGGCCACCAGCTTTGCCGGCTCAAGCTTAGGAAAGTAAGCCTTAGCCAGCATGAGCCCCCGGGTCATCCCAACCCGGCATGCCGAGCGTTTCCAGAGCTCAATCCATGAGGGGACAGTGGAGCACGCATGGATCAAGGTGTCCATACCCGGATATCCATCAGCCGGCCACTGCACGGCGTCTAGGATATATTTAGTGCCGGCGCAGAACCTCCGGAGCACAGTCTTCAAGTTCTTCGCCTTCTGGACATCATCTTCTTCTGGGGGCGCAAGACCAGGGCCTACAGTATAAACAGCAAAGATTAAAGCAAAAATCCCGGGTATCATGGTTCAAGAAGAAACCGAGTTACAAAACAGCAAGTAACAAAATCTTACCAAGTAGGACACGATAAGTGTCGGCAACTTGAGCTGATAGTTTCTTCAGCGCAGATTGAGCGGTGGTGTATTTTTTCTTGTACTTCGTGGCATCTTTCTTAAGCGTTTCCACCTCAGCCTCAAGCGCCTCTCGCAGCTTTACCTCGATTTCCAGGAGTTGATTGGTCTTGGCCAAAACTTCCTCGGACCGGGCCATCTGTGCCTATAAGGGCAGGAAAGGTAAAGGTTAGCCGGATATAACAATAAGCCGAATATCAAAGGAAGTACCGAGTAAAACTCTGACAAGTTAAACTCGGAACTTGGGGACTAGTATATCAGTCTACCTGGTGTTCAGCAGCCATGCGTTCTAGTATATCTTTTTCTGTGGCCTTCATGGCGAGGAGGGCGCTCATCATCTGGTCAAAAGAGTGGTTGCCCAGACCCAGATTGGAAGACCCGGGATCCTGGTCACCCAGAGACGGAGTTTTTTCCTTTGCGGGGGAAGGCACCCGAGTCGCTTGAGTGTCGGAGTACGGCTCGCCTCCCCCTGTGCCCAGGATTATGACCTCTTCATCCTCGCGTGCATGCGAGGCCATCGGATACTCGGCCTCTTGATCAGCCGGGTCCTTCGGTGGCACTTGCTGCTCTTCGTCGCCGCCGGCCGCGGCCTTCACGTCATCAACCGGATCTTCTTTGGCCGGGTCATCAGTCTCTATATTATCCGGGTCACTTGTTGTGAACAAGTAAACAGTTAGTATATAACTGGAGGAAATTATGGAAAAGTGTTAGAATAGCAGGAGAGAATCTTACCCGGAGTTCACCATGAAATCTGAGGGGAACTCGTTGCTAGACCCGGACGAGGCTGATAAAGATTGAGAAAGTGAAACTTGGAGTTGTCCCGCTAAGGGGTGATTGGGAGAAGGAAATCTTTGAGGTAAATTGGAAGGTTGAGATTGAGAAGTACCGGCGCGCCGGGCTGGAGATGATGGGATACCCGGGTTGAGTGTGGTTTCACCCGGAGAGTTCCGGGTCACCCTGCGCTTGACCATGTGGGGCTCCTTCAAGTATGGCCAGTCGGATAATTCTCGGTTTAGCTCGCACATATTAGCAAAAGTGTATGGTTTGGAAGCGAGGGAGCGATATGGAACCTTAAAAACAACCCCTCTGGGTTTCCTCTTGGCTCCGACCTCGATGACCAGTTCTGCTTCGCTCTCATCACTTTGGGTTTCCTTCCCATCCTCCGGATCTTCTTTCTCCTCCTTGTCCTCATTGTCCTCCATTCCTGAGAAACATAGTATACAGTCGGGAAAAGAGAAAGTATAGGAAAACAAGTTAGCAGAAATTGAGTTGGGTGAAACTCGGAAAGTACCTTCCTCTGAGTTAGCCGCCTCCTCGTCCTCCTCTGGGTTCCCGGAGGAAGGAGGAGTCTCGATGTTCCAAAAGGCGCTATTTTCCTGAAATAAGGTATCAAGATAAAAGTTAGTAATTGCATCGGGTAAAAGCATGAGAATAGTAGAGCAAGAGTCGGATCTTACCGCTGGGGCTGGGTTGTCCCGAGTGTATGGCTCTAACCCGGCTATGTTCCGGATTACTTCCACCTTCTCAGTCGGGAAACTTTTGATGGTCTTGTTCGTATCACCAGCCGGATAGTTCTTTGAAGAATAACGGAGGGAATCCGTCACGTGCCCGGAATACTCGGACATCAGCTTAGGCCGGATGGCGTTGGGCTGAATCCGGAAATCTACCCAAGTCTTGACTAAGTTGAGCCCAAGGAGACCATGGGCGGAAAGGGCGGCTATCTTGGCTAGGAAGGGCTGGATGGACTCCCTGTCCGACTCTGAGGCGAAGGCATTAAAGGTGTCCGAGATATCAAGGAGGCCCTCCGAGAAACCCGGCAATCTCTTTTCACCGGGTGGGGAGGTGTCCCGGCAATAAAAGAAGGATTTTTGCCAATGTTTGACGTGGGAGTTTAAACTAAGAGTCGGCATAGGTGAATTTTTTCGGCGTTGAATGGACACCCCGCCGCAGGCCAAAAGGGCCCGTCACCGCTTTCGCGGCACGGTTTGCATTGGAATAGTTCGATAAATAGAGCAAGGTTTGGTGGGATGCACAGGTAGGATTCACAAAGGACTATGAAGTGAGTTATATTCAACATAGAGTTAGGCCCTATGTCGAAGACCCGGAGGCCGTAGTGGCTGAGGACTTCGCGGAAAAAAGAGTGACCCGGGGGACGGAATCCCCGGATCACGTGCTCTACAAAACATATTACCTCATTTGGACCAGGGGATGGCCGGGTTTCATCACCCGGAACACGCCAGTGGATCTCCTTTTGAGGAGGAAGGACGCCTGACTCGGCAAGCTCCTCCAGCTTGGCTTGGGTCACGGTGGACTTAGCCCATTTGGCGGAAATGGCTTGAGCCGTCTTAGCTTTTGCCGGCTGTTTTCCCTTGTTCTTGGGAGCCATGTGTGCGGCCTACAAAACAGGGGATAAAAGAGTGCAGAACATGAGTGACTAAGACCCGGAAACTACAGGTTATCCGAGTATCAACGAGCAGTTACGGAAATTACAGGTAATCCTAGTATCAGTGAGCAACTATGGAAGAGGGTTGGTTGTATGGTTAACTAGAGAGTAACTGAAAGATCCGGAAATAGTAGATTATCCGGGTAACGAAGAACAACTACGGAAAAATCTTAACAGATTACACCTAGATCGGGAAATTTGCAGAGAAATTTGCGGAGAAATTAATGGTTACGAGCGACAGGAGAGTATTATTGGATCTATCATTGAGCAATTGGACAAGCAATAGTGGATTTGAGCGATCTAAATCGGTACGAGGTAAGGAAATAATCTACAGGTGGACCTAGATTCGATCTAGTTCGAGCAAAATGCTTGGAGATGAAATTCATGGCGGAGGAAAGCTTACCAGCGAGGTCCGGAGGAGGGCGCGGCGGCGGCAAACGGCGCAGTTGCGGTGGCCCTCTGGGTCCTCCGGTGTGCAGCTCGTCGGCGCGGTAGCGGCGGTTGGCGGCGGCGCGGTGCGGGTGGAAGCGGAGCGCAGGACACGGCGGCTCGCTTCCGGCTGCTCCCTCGCGGGCTCCGTGGTGGCGCGGCGTCGAGGTTGAGCTTGAGCACGAGCGCACGGGGAGAGGAAGAAGATAGTGGAGTGTTCGATCTAGGTTACCCCCCTAGGGCACCTATTTATAGGTGCGGGCGGGAAAACCTAGACTAAGAAGCGGGAGCCGAAATTTTTGGAGATGGATACCCGCCCGGATTTTTTTGGATAGGCGTTGAAGTACCCGTGCGCGATATCCGGAAAGGATAGGAACCAAAGCATTCCCGCGATATCCGGGATAATTAGCGAATGAAGTAAGCCGGTTCTTCTATGTTTTCTTCGGAATGTAGACCCGGGAAGATGAAGATGAATTCGGAGAGAGCCGGGTTATTATATGGACCACCAGTGGAGTTAGGCCTAGCTGTTTATCAAAGCAACCTAACCCGGCCTCTATGGACTTGTATCTTTGTTATTTTTTGCAGGGAATAGCATGCGCTTCAAGGAGGATCCCGTGAAGCCCAAGCTATTCTGGGGACTACTGATGGAGGGATGATAACCCGGTAGGCTAACGCCAAGGTGTAACTCGGCCCAAAGGGCGCTGCGCAAGACCCGGCTTAGGGAAAAGGAGTTTCTAGAAGGCCCAAGAGTGTAGGCCTCGTAAGCCGGATTGTGGGTTCTGATAAGGAAATTTAGGGTTTGTAAGCAGTGTCCAGGTAGGACTCCGAGTATGCCTTGGATAGTAAGCCAGGGGGTCCGGATATTATATAAGCCGGCCCCTAGGGTTAGATTAGACACAATCACACGATCACGAGATATTCGAGTATCCTTTGTAACACGAGAGTTGAGATAATATATTCAGATCGGAGACTCGGCGACTCGATTGCCGGCTACCAGATCGCATATCACCATGGTTTCCCTTGAGCTAAACCCTCTCCCAAACACCAGAGTCGAATTGCCCCAAGATAAGTTACCCCCGGTAACGTCTGCCGTGATTATCCCACGACATGTATAGTTCTTGAACTCCGAGCCATTATCACTCCTAATAGCCATGATTTGCACATTGTGTTGACGTTGCACTTTGTTGGAGAAATCGATGATGGTTTGTTGAGTTTCGCTCTTGCACTTGAAGAAATAAACCCAAGTGTATCTTGAATAATCATCGACAATCACCAAGCAATACTTCTTGCCACCAAGACTTGCCTCGGGCACGGCACCAAAGAGATCAACATGGAGAAGCTCCAAGATCCTCTTTGATGAGATAATAGTCTTGGCCTTGTGCACCGTGTCATGCATCTTCCCTTCAACACACGACCTACACACACGATCCTTTGCAAAGGAAACATTTTCTTTTAGTCCGAGAATAAGGCCACCTTTGTGAAGACTTCGCAAAGTTCTCATGTTGACATGGGATAGGCGGGGATGCCACAACCATCCCAAGTACGCCTTCCCGAAAAGACACATTGCTTGAGAGTTGGTTGACTTCGAAAAGTCCACCACGAACAACTCATTTTCAACATGTCCCACGTGAGTGACGTCAAGAGTCTTGCTCCTCAAAAGGACCACAATATCACCATCGAAAAAGACGGAAAAACCCATCTTTCCAAGAGAGCGGACGGAAAGTAAATTGTAACCAAGGGATTCGACAAGCATGACATTCACGATAGTTATATCGGGAGCCACCACAACCTTGCCAAACCCATATACCTTAGACTTGGACGAGTCTCCATATGTGACGGTTGCTTGGATGTCATTTGGTCGCAACTCCGTCACAAGCTCTTTGCTTCCGGTCATATGATTAGTGCATCCACTATCGAGAATCCATTTAGTCCCACAGGAAGCATAGCCCTGCAAGAGATCATTGACCAGAGTTAGGACCCGAGATGGGTCCCTTCATATTAGCAACAAGGGTCTTTGGAACCCAAATAGTATAGTCAATGAAACCTTCAATAGGACCAACATATTTAGCTTGCACAACACCATAATAATCAACGTATAAGAAATGGTGTGGATTGTTAGTTCCCGCGGATGTGCTACGAGTAGTGTTGTCCCTCATGACACTACTACTCGAGGCAATGTTGTTTGCTTGAGCGGGTGTACTAGGAGTAGTGTTGTCCCTAATGACAACACCACTCGAAGCACCATTGTTGGTCTTCTTCTTGCTCTTCTTCTTCTTCTTCTTGGCTACATAGCCTAGACCTTGCTTGCCCACTTGTTGTCTTGGTGCACTCAATTGTGGTCTAGCAATGACCGCATTAGAGTTAGGGGCAACCACTTGTGGGGAAGGGGTCACAAACTTCACAACTTGTGGGTCTTTACCCTTGAGCCTTGCTAGCTCATCCTTCAACCTAGCATTTTCCTCAATAATATTTGCATGATCACAAGAAGAAGTAGAGGTGCTAGCATTGTTAGTTTGATTAAGTTGAGTTTGAAGTTGTCCATGCAACTCTTTGAGGGATGAGTCTTGGCTTTCCAAAGCTTTGTGAGCCTCGGTTATCTTTTCAAACTCCTCGGTTAGTTTACCATGACCAACCCCAAACTCGACCTTATCCTTTTTAGCCTTTTTATATTTAGCAATAGCAAGATCACGTTCCTTAGTGATGTTTGAGACAAGTTCATTATGAGTTAATTCAATAGATTCAAGTTCATCCTCTAGAGAGACTCTACCATCATGCTCTTCCTCAAGAGTCATAGAGAGAGATGCAATTTCATCCGCATCCCTTCTCTCAATCTCACCTTTCTTCTCAAGAGCATCTTGGGCCTCTCCCAATTGCCTCATGAGATACTCAACGTACTTCTTGGTCTCCCCTTGCATGTTAGACATAAAACGGTCCAAGGAGACCCTTTCTTCTTCTTCTCTAAGACTAGCAAGATGTTCAAGTTCACTAGGGGTCTTAGAGTTGGGGGAAGGTGATACCTCCGTGGCCTTAGCCATGAAGCACTTGCTATTGCGTTGAGGAAGATCGTCATTGGGGTATTCAAAGAGGGATGAAGATGATGGAGTAGAATCAATAGCTAGAGCGGCCACTTCACTTGTGGTTTCTTCTTCTTCATCACTCTCGGAATCATATTCCTCTTGAGTCAAGAGCACAAACTTGGTGGGAGACTTCTTGTTGAAAGGCTTCTTCTTGAAATGAGGTTTCTTGTAATCAACCTTGGACTTGTCCTTGCGAATGAGATTGCCACTATGAAGCTCTCTATTCTCATAAGGGCACTCCGCAATGAAGTGATGCTTATCTTGACAATTGAAGCAAGACCTCACTTTTGAGCCCCATCATTTCCATAGCGAGACCTTGTCTTCTCCTCAACAAATCTCTTGCCCTTGGGAGGATTGCTCCAAAACTTTTGCACGGTGAGATCAATGAGATCCTTTAGAACGGGATCATAGTCTTGTTCCTTCAAAGGAGGCAATGCCTCTTCTCCTTCTTCTTTATTCTCAACCTCTCTTGACAACACCTTGGCCTTCAAAGCAACGGATGCTCCTTGGTGCATTCCAATGGCCCCAGCACGGTTGTCAAGCGCATTCTTGGTTTGCACTTTGTAGGAGCACATCTCCTGCATCACTTGAGTTGAGGTCATGGAGGAGAAATCATGTCTCCCTTGAATGCTCTTCATGTCCGCGTCCTCAAATGGCATAATGGCAATCATGTACTTTCTCTTGATCCAAGCATCATCAATATACTTGACACCAACATTTGAGAAGGCGGTGGAAAGAGTCTTGAGTCTCCGGTACATGTCCACATGATCCTCTCCATCATGCATATAGAACCCTTCGGCCTCATTGGTCATGGCATCATATCTATTCCTTTGCATGCTTTCATTGCCCACAAACATGACGACAAGAGCGTCCCATGTTTCCTTGGCGGTGGAATATTGTTGAAGATGCGGCATGTGGTTAGGACCCACGGCTTGTTGAAGAATGGACAAGGCGGTGTAGTTGAGTTGGCAATCTACGGCTTCTCTTCTTGTGAGATTCTTGGGATAAAATGGTTTGTATCCATCACGAGTGATCCTCCAAAGATCTATACAAGAAGAATTCAAGTGAGTCTCCATGTAGTATTGCCATTCACGAAAGGAAAAAGCATCAATTTTAGGTGGATCTCCTCTAGGGATTATATGGGGATGAGGAACGGGAGGATCGGGAGAATAACTTCCGGGAACGGCATAAAATCCTCCACCTCCTTCCGTACCCGACTTAGCGGATTGTTCGGCGGAAGCATTTTTAGGTAGATCACCCTCTACCCCATTCTTGGCACCCTCCGGATTAACTTCCGGAAGAGAAGATTCGACTACCTCCGGTCCTTTGGCTTTGAGGAGTTGTGCCATGAGTTGACGCAACTCATCAAATTTGGTGTCTATGGATGAGGTCAATGAATTTCTCAAGGCATTGAGATCATCCATGGTCACCTTGCCAACGGACGGTTCGGTATCCAAATCATCTCCCATACTAAAACTCTTAGGAGGTTAAGCCCGATACAAGAGCCGAGGCTCTGATACCAACTGAAAGTAAAGTATGGGCACCTAGAGGGGGGTGAATAGGTGCTACGTCCAATTTTAATTTTTAACAAGGTTTAGGCTTGACTCAAAGGTAAATTCTCTAGATAGTGCAACTAATGGTGAATTTACCTATATGGCAAGGCAAGCAATTAATGCAACTAGGAGAACACTTAATACAACAAGTACTACAATAAATGCTACAAGTACGAGTAAGTAGAGAGTGAGGAACGAGGTAACCGATGGAAGCACACGGAGACACGATGTATTCCCGAGTTCCTCCTTTTTAGGGGACTACGTCTCGTTGGAGGGGTGTGAGCTTGCCACGAAGGCCTACTCAACGCCACAAAGGCCTCGCCCTATTCTCCGATGAACTTCCGCCACAAAGGCCTCGCCCTATTCTCCGATGAACTTCCGCCACAAAGGCCTAGTTCACCTCTCACTATTGAACCCCTTTGAGGCGGGGATCGAATCCTCTACAAACACTTGGGGCACACACCCACAACTTAATTGGGGGCTCCCAACTCTTCTTGAATCACCACTAGCAACAAGAAGCCTAGGTTCTCCACATGAGGAAACCCTAGGCAAAGATCTCTCAAGTAAATGAGAGGGAAATGGAAATCCGGTTGCTGAAGATGTAGATCCGGTGGTCCTCCTTCGATCCTCAAAGAATCAACAAGTTTGGGTGGAGGAGGAGGGAGATCTATCTTGGTGGGTGAGCTCAATCAATGGAGGCTTCAATGCTGGTGGAGCTAACCCTTGGGGAAGAAAGAGAGGGGCTATTTATAGCCCCCACTCAAACTAGCCGTTTTTCTGCCCAAAATGCGACCAGCCCGGATTGCTCCGGATTCCCGGATTCATCCGGACTGATTCCGGATTGCAACAGAGAAATTCACGTTACAGTCGGAATCATCCGGACTGAATCCGGATTGCAACAGAGAAAATCACGTTGCAGTCGGATTAGTCCGGACTCAATCTGGATCCCGGAATCACCTGGAATAATCCGGATTGCAACAGAGAAAAACGCGTTGCACTCGGACTCATCCGGACTGAATCCGGATTCCGGACTCCTCCGGAATAATCCGGATTGCACACTGAAAACCCTTTTTCTGGCCCGGAAAAGTTCGTTGATCTTCGATTTCTTCACCATTTCTTTGACACCGTTTATGTGCTGATTTAAGACCAAATCCTTTGACAAAATAGCACATACGGTTAGTAACTTCTTCATGTTGTCAACAAACACACAAAACAGCGAGATATCGAGAATGCACTTTCAACGTGTACATCTAAAAAATATGTGTACGTGCATGGCTACCAATGGGATTTTTGTATAGAATCAAAACCAGACCCAAATAACAATATTGAGAAATTTGATTTTAACAACTTCAAATACATTAAAATATTTATTTATTGTGACAAAACATATTTTGCATAAAAGAATTTTTTGGCACCAATTAAATCAGGACATTACACACTACAAATGAAGAAACCAGAGAGGGAAAATAGATGATTTCTTGTGGATGCTTCGTACAAAATAAATAGATTATGAGGTATAAGATGGTTAAAATCTATGCACAAAAAGATGGGAAAAGGGCCCCACATTATGTTTTCATGCATTAGCAAGCTTCTTAGATATAGGTACCACGAGCTCAGCTCGACTAATTTTGGTCGCCACCTCGGAGATGGTAACAACAAACTCCTAGAAGGTGAGGAGGCATCTAGGCGACCTTCTAAATAGCTCGTTATCTCGATATTATAGAAATGGAAAACATAGAGATGGGCATAGTGGCGGCACACCCCTAAATCGTCTCTCATCTCCGGCAATACCAAGGGTATTTATGGGATGTGGCCATTTAAATTTTTTAAATTACGTTCGAGAATGCGGTTTCACACTTCCGTTAACCGATCTGACTTTTTCCTAATACTAATTTGTACTGTATTTTATATTTTTATTTTATGAAATGATACTCTCTGATATATATATTACTTTTCCGTAGCAACGCAGGGCAGTTTGCTAGTTATATATTATGTGCATTTGATATTAGTGATGACGGTAGAAGTTGGAAGGTGCAGAAATTGCACCAACCTTAGGTATGCGTTAAAAAAAATTGTACACTTTTGATACTCACATAAATAACGGTCATAAATATGGTTGGTTGATGAGCTGGTCAACACTGAAATTTGAGTTGCTCCATACACTCACGGCCTATAAATGTTTCCGAACTCCACACGATAGAATCCTCAACTAAATTGCAGAAGGAATATCCATTTGTTCGTAGGGGACTGATAGATATATGAAGAAAGCATGAACATGTGTGGAATCACATGGGATTTAGTTGCAAGAATTTCTATGAATAGGATGCACCGGGAAATCCTGCGCAAAACATCAACTTACATGTATACGTTAGCTTCCTCGGTGTCTTGGCTTACCGCACATAAGTTGGCGAGGATTTCATCACGATCAAACTATGGTCAAGGAGCACAATTAGGATGAGTGCAACTTCCTAACACTCTGAGAAAGTTAAGGTAGCACAACACACAGCTCTTGACATATGAGAGAGAAGCTGACCTAAATTTGTGATACGTCACATTTTGTGCAATCACACTCGTTTATCAAGAGTACATGATACCCTCCGTACAACAACTTGAAAAGCAAGTGTATTTTAGTCCATTAACCTACAAAACAAGTTATTGGAACCCAAAACTTTGCACATGAGAGTATATACGACTAAAATAATGCCATGCTCTCATTATTTTGTCGACTTGTCGCACGAAAATATTAAAACATGACTTCTGATCATGGATAAATGATTTTAAGAGCTACCACTCTCCACCCACTTGACATCCTAGTGGACCAAGTCGACATCCAATTGTCTCTTACATACCCTCTCTTTAAAAATAATCACACCTCCACGGGAATGTGTGTGAGAGCTGCAACAATGACAATACATTGCATTGGTTAAGGGGCAACAACACCATACAACATGATGAACTTGATTGACCTTTGACAATAGTTTCAACAAACAAGTATAGTCAAATTAACACAACAACATAAAACTTTTCATCAAAACAATTTACATGGACAACCTCCTTAAGATGATGAGTTAAAACAACATGCAAACACATTGAATACAAATTAAACTACTAGAAAAAACATAAATTAATCGACATCCAGATGATCACAATATCACAAACACACATTATGACTTGTTATGAGAGGATAAGAGGTAGCCAAAATCGTCTAAACAGAGGAAAACGTTTTTTTTATACTCTTCTATTTGAGATGAGTCCTCTTAAATCACTATCCCAAGTTGTGTGAAACTTGGCATATATGTAGTACGGTAGTACTCAACCTGTTATCATAATTATAACTCAATTTTATAATGTTTGAACCTCTATCTTATAATATCTCAAGACTATCTTCTCTAAGTTCTCATCAATCAATTACGTCTCACAAACCACTTTCTAGTCCGATCTTCAAACCAACTAATTATCAAAATAATTGGCCCAATTGAAGTTCTCTAAGTGTGGAGTGAAACCATCAATAATGAAGATAGGCCAACCACAACTAAGCCTCATCTAACAAGCTTGATGAAGATAAATAAGGAGCCCCAAATCTTGACATAACTTCCCCTATTATCCTTTATCTTCTCCAAGTTGTGTATGGGTGTACTGTGTGAAGGACGATATGCACAATATAAGCATCTCAAATTGTAGTACATTGTGGAGATATCTTCAGCCAACAAGTAATAAGCGCATTGAATACAACAACATGCACATGCAACACACGTGATCTAAATGAAAACCTTGTTAGCAGGGGGTAAGAACCATGAGACCAACTAGCTCACTCAAAATTCGTATTGTTAGCAAAATGTACACAATACAATATTCTATGAAAAATTTAAAGGATCACAAAATCATATGTGTGTAACCATCAACACCAGAAAAAACTCTTAATAAGACGAAACGATAGATAATTAAAATATGAGAAACATATAAATATAATTGTGTGCTCTTCAATTTTGAGATTATTATTCTTGAACCGCAAGTTATTTGTGAATGTGTATATGAGTCCTCTATGTATTGTCATAAGTTTATATAAATCTGACAACATGTCATCCATCTAACTAATAATAGTCTAGATTCTAGAAGTACACACATTTGATTTCTCAACAAGCAAACATATTTGACAAATCACTTCAATCTACTATAATCAAGTAATCCACATGCCCACTAACAAAAAATGTTACAAATGCCAAACTAACTCACCAAGTTTATACTATATATAGTGTAGTACCAAACCACAGCAAAAAAAAACTTAAAAATAGGATGACTATATATATAGTGTAAAATTATACTATATCACACTAAAATAGGTGGAGGGAAAACGTGTAGTTTCTGGCCTACACGCAGAAATAACAAGTGGTAGCAAATATATATGAATATAAAATTTATCAAAAAATTTTTTTTTGTTTCTCTCAAATAGCAATACCGATTAACCTTAGACTTCACGGATCAATTTAACTCTTGTTAAAATGCGAAGATTTTTTTTTTACAAATTTTTGGTACACGGAAAATATCTAAAACAAGTGAAGGCGTAGGTGTACCCTTGCTTAGAAAAAACCCATCTACTAGCTCACTACAATATCGAAACGGGCGCCATCCATAACTGTTGATTCATTGTCCTGGTCAAAAGTAGGCTTTGCATCTTTGCGACGCCTGAGAGTATCTCCAGTCTCAGCCCCCAAACGCGCCCCAAGGCCTCTTCCCGTCCGGAGAGGACCCGAGCGTGCCCACTCGTGTCCCCCAATGGGCCTTCCCGTCCGGACGCCCCCTTATTCCCGTCCGGCAAACCCAGCCCAACCCCGCCGCGTAGGGGCTCTCGTGGGGGCGCCGGGCGAGAAGAAACGGGCGCGTGGCGTCCGTGGGCCCGCCCCGTTAGTGAGACGGGTTCGCAGTCAAAGCGGCGCCCGGTCTTCGTCTTCTCCCGAGACGGCGCAGAAGCGCAGGGGGCGCAGCGAGCCCTCGCTTCGGTCAGTCGTGTTGCCCACGCCGCGGGCGCCGGTGTTAATGTGGGGACGGCCTTTAGGCCTGCCAGGCCGGGTATAAAATGCCCCCCCCCCCCCGCTCTTGCCGCACACCGCTCCTCTCTCGCCGCCCTCTGCCTCTCCCCTCGCCGCGCGCCCATGGATCCTCTCGCCGCCAACGGCTTCCCCCGCCGTTCTGTCCTCAAGCACTAGGCGCACGCCCTCTTCGACGCCTGGTACACGTGCCCGCCAGACATCCGCGCCGGGCACGGGTTCACCATTGGGCTCGCCGGCGTGTCCATCCCCAACGCGCCGTCGGTGAGCGACACCTCCTGGGGGCAGGCGGTGCGCCCCCACTTCTACGGGCACCTCACGCCGGAACAGCGCGCCGACCCCACTGGGACCCGGCGAACCCGGCTAGCACGGTGCGCTACGAGCGCGAGTTCAGGCGCCTCCACGAGCAGCGCTGGAACCGCTGGGACGGCTCGGGGCGGCGCCGCCTGCCAACGAGCGCAACAGGTACGGGCGCGAAGCGTTCTGGTCGCAGGACGGCTTCTCCCTCGACGCCTTACTCGACTACATCGCCGCCGGCGACAACCCGCGCCTCCCGTGGGCGCCGGCCCCCAAGGCGAACGACGGCGACTCCTGAAGGGGAACGTAGCATAGAAAACAAAAATTTTCCTACGCGAGAGACACCCGAAAGGCCAAGATCTAATCTAGGAGACAAAGTGCAACGGGCAACAAGAGGGTTAAGGAGAACACATACCCTCGAAGACTCAAAGTGGTACGAGATCAAATCTCGTTGTTGGCGTAGTCGTACTCACACCGATCCCGATAGCGAGAAGATGGCACCGCAACCGGCGGTGCATCCGTGATCGGTCACACGTACGGTTGATGACGACCTCCGTTCCCTCGTTCCAGCGGGGCGCGGAAGTAGAGGATCCCTCGGAACTCCAGCAGCACGACGACGTGGTGGTGAAGAATCCCACGGTCAGGGCTTCGCCAAGCCGGAGATCATGAAATGGAGCAGTGGGTGGAGGGAAAGGGAAGTGGCGAAGTGTGTGGAGGAGGGAGAGCTCTCACCCTCCTTTTATAGGAGAGGGGGAGGCAGACCAAGGGGGGTGCGGCCAGCCCCATGGTGTGCCCCCACCTCTTCCCTCATGATGTGAGTGGACACTCCACTCACCTCCACTCATTTTCCCATTATTTCCCACTTGGAAAATCCAAAGGTTTTCTTTTAATAAATAAATAAAACCTTTTTATTTCTTTATTTCAGCATTTGTTAATTCTATTAACAAACTTTTTCATATAGCACCTCGAATCATTTGTTAATTCTATTAACAACCATTCGACGAAAAACCCCTTGAACTATTTCAATTTTCCCCGAAACAATTTCGGTGCTGTCCAAAATATTCTTCGATATTCCATATCCTCTCAAACGCGTCATCGAACCTTAAGTGTGTCACCCTACGGTTCGCGAATAAGATAGACATGATCGAGACTCCTCTCCGATCAATAATCAACAGCGGGATCTGGAGATCCGTGATGACTCCTATATATTCAACGATGACTCTCGTGATCGTGTGAACCAACAATGTCCTGAACTATTCCCTTTGTCTCGCGATATTTTACTTGTCCGAGATTCGATCATCGGTATCAACCATACCTTGTTCAATCTCGTTACCGACAAGTACTCTTTTCTCGTTCCCGTGATATAACATCCTTGTGATCATATCACGTGCTTGCAAGCGGTTTCGATGTGATATCACCGAGAGGGCCCAGAGTATATCTCTCCGTCATTTGGATGGACAAATCCCACTCTTGATCCATGATCCTCAACTAATACTTTCCGAATACTTAACGACACCTTTATAGTCACCCTGTTACGGTGTGACGTTTGATGCCATCAAAGCACTCTTCCGGTATCAGTGATTGACATGATCTCATGGTCTAAGGAATAAGTTACTTCGTATGTTTGATATAACAATGTAAATTAAATGACTTGATCGCATTGCTATATTCTCTTTGGGTATATGTTCATCACATCATTCTTCTAATGACATGACCCCGTTATTAATAACATCCAATGTTCATGATCAGGAAACCTTGATCATCTATTAATCAACGAGCTAGTTAAAAGAGAGGCTTTACTAGGAACCATTGTTTGTTTATTAAGCACACATGTATCAATGTTTCCGGTTAATACAATTCTAGCATGAGAAATAAACATTCATCATAAACAAGGAATAAGATAATAACCATTTTATTATTGCCTCTCGGGCATATTCCCTTCAGTCTCCCACTTGCACTAGAGTCAATAATCTAGTCTGTAAGCACTTAACACATATGGCGTACCAGTGTTATTACCATGCTTCGCATGCGGTAAACATCATCAAAAAGATCTGAACTGTTCAGGTCCTATTGTATTTGCATGTCCTTTGCGTCTACACGCATCACTCATTCTCTAAATGAGATGGCTTTGTATATATATGGTCAATTGGTGAAAACTTAATTCCTCAGCTTAAACTGATGTCACTAACATTGTGAAAATGTAGCTTCATAGTGTTAGCATTCTTGGAAACTCACCAAGTTCCGGTGATACCTTAATTCCTCAGCTTAAACTGATGTTACTAACATTGTGAAAATGTAGCTTCATAGTTTCATCATTCTTGGAAATTCACCAAGTTCAATAAAGAACTCCTTGACACAAAATACGCTTATAATCAGTTGTTTAACACAACGATATACTTTAGCCTTTGTTGTAGTATCTGTCACAATATTTTAATTTTGAAACTCTTTCAAATCCAGCATGGAACTTTCTTCCATCCTATTGTGCTACCCTTCATCACATATTTTAATTGAGATAAAATTACTTGAATAAATGACAAGACTATTAGTGTAACATATTACAACTATTATTTTGTCATTACTATATAGGAAAACATATCCTTAGTATTTCTAAAATGACACAAGGATCTCTCCCACTGTTGTCTAATCATCATATGAATTATCCTACTATAACATTTTATAGCATAGGACTCATCTGGTTGTGTACATAGCATGGAAACATGACTTAGAAATCTCATTTTCAATGATGCTCATCATGTGTCAAAACACATGAATCTTGCTCAATTATTTTCCATGTGACAAGAACTCCTTCTCATCAATTTTATATTGACTTACTTCAATATTTCATCTATGTAATTTGGCTTCAATCATATCAGGCTCTTCAATCCATCTTTTATAAATATCGATGCCCAATATCTTCTAAGCCTTTCATCAATATGAAATCGAAAATATTAACCGTGTTAATTTAAAATACATATTTTCCAATCAACCATATGTCATCTACATAAAGTATTGGAAATATGTCATAGCGCTCCCACTTAATTTCTTGTAACTCTACAAGCATCTTTACCATTCATGATGGAGTCAAACTCTTTTGATAACTTCATTAAGCTAAAGATTTCAACTTCGCTATGCTCACTTCAACCATTGAAGTGTGCATCCTTTATAGCAACCTTTTGAATTTTACAAAACTCTCAGACTGTGTCAAGTACACATCCTTGATCAAACTTCCTCGAGAGGAGTGTTGGTTTTGTTATTCAACTGCCATATCATAATATGTAACTTTTTGCTAGAACTATCCGCAAAGACTAAAGCATTACTACGGAAGATCGAAATCTTGTAGTAGTCAACTCTTTGAACTTCGTCGAAAAACAACTTTTCGATAAGTATCCATGTCTTTGTCGCTATATAGACCCTTTTGCTATCGTTAGGCATCATGCCTATTGAAAGGACTACCAAGTCACATACTTGATATTCATACAAGGATACTATGGCGGATATAATGACTCATAGTCAATTTTACGAAGTCAGGGCCCATCATTTGCTTCCTTTATAAGGTCCAGGTCCTTTTGTTGTCAAAACAACACTTTACACTTAAACCACAAGTTTTTCTAAGTACAAAGTTTTTGGACTTTTCTGGTACAGTTCGCAAACTCATTTGAAGTATCTACAACATTTGTAGTGTCTTCTACTTAGTCAAAATAGTAAACCCCGGAACAACTTCCAGTGCTGCGCTACTCTTGACATGATAACGAAGATTCTCTAATCTCGTTGAGTTTGTACTGTGCTCCCACTCACTTGTTTCGCAAGAACTACTTTCTCGAGAAATCAACCCTTTCTGACAAACAATATTTGTCTTTTGGTTCGGTGATAGGAGAAATACCCAATGTTTTATTTGGGATAACCTTATAAACATATATTTATCCTATTTTGGTTGTAAACATTTTACACATGCTATGCATACCAAAACTTAAGAAAAATGACAATTTGGGTCATTACCCAAACCATATCTTATATGTTGTCAATTTCAACGGATCATGATGGTGCTCTTTTCAGTGTAAAAGCGGTTGTCCTTAATGTATAACCTACAAAATTATAATGGCAATTTTATTAATCTCACCATGTCAAACAGGGTTTGATTTTGTCTTTTGAATACTCCAATCTAATGTGGAGTATTCGAGAAGTATAAGTTGTAGAACAATTCTGCAACTTCTCAGATGTTTTGCTAAACTTGTAACTCAAACTTTATCCTTTATGATCCAATCATAAATACTTGATTATCTTGTTACATTGATTTTAACTTCATATTAACAACCTTTTGAACCAATTCAAAATGTCAAACTCTGTTCCCTTTAAATAGATATACTCACATATCTACTTAAATCATCGACAGAATTTTATGAAGGAAAAATTAATCCACCATACATGACTACACATAATGGACTATATACATCAATATGTATAATCTCCACTAAATTAGTCGTCCATTCTACTTTGGCCTAAGAACGGAATTCTAGTCATCTTTTGGAAGAGGTCTCACAAGCGTCAATAAAATGACTCCGGAAGTCCATCAATATGGAATTCCTTCATGTTTTCCTTTCCGATATGAACTAAAATGGTGGTGTCGCAATTTAAGTGAAAATCTTCAACGTCTTGCAACGTTTAGCATTTAGTCTTATAGATGTTTACTTTACCAACATGATTTATATTAACATATCCATCAATTATGGAATATGATCATAGTTTGAACAATCTCATTTGTTCTCACAAAAGACTAGAACAAAATAACAAATTATTAAGTTCTTCAAATAAATCTTGACTGGTTGGTTCGATACGACAATGAACACAATAACACTTTATTTATGTTCTTGTCATAATCGATTCCACATCTATTACTAGTTCCTTTTAGGCCCTGGTATTTCTTGCATTGCGTTGCTTTGTATGACAACTCATACCAACCAATGTGGTATCAAAATACCCAAAAATACTTTGTTAACTAGTAATACATCTATAACTTGTATATCAAGTATATACTCCTGAGCTGGACTTTTCCAGTTATCTTCTTTTCTGCCATATATCTATTTGTAATTCTATTTTCAATATTCCCTTTCCTTTATAGAAGAATCATTCAACATCAAACAATGCTAGCCGTACTAGCTCATTTTCTTTGGCGTGTTAGTCATATACTATCACCCATTGAGTCATACTTTTAGTTTGATTGTTCTACTAATATCACCATATTAATAGCATTCTTCTAGATTCCACTCTTAGCAATCTCCATGTAAGGTAAACTACTTTACCCATACTTCTAATCCATCCCATCATAACAATTTTATGATTAAGCTACTATAGCTCGAAGGAAGGAATTTAGAGGATAATTTTTAGCATCCAATTTCTTGGAATATTCAAACGCCTAGCGTCTTCAATCATTGCATATATTCAGATAATATAAGCAAACATTGTCACGCTAAATTATACTCAGTCATGTTGCCACAAATAAGTTTCTAGATATCAATATATCTTTCACTTGATTGTTTCTGAAAACAACTCTTTTCAGTTCCTAAATCACCTTGATCAACAAAACATTCTTTTGAAGATAAAGTAATACGGAAGCAACCATGACTCTGGATTCTAAGTAGGAATTATTTGCTCTCTAGATTAATTAATCATTAATCACATGGAGCTAGGTAGGAAATACCGAAAATCTACAATAGGATTCAATTTTAAATTTCACTAATACGGTACCAATCTTAAATGGTATTTACCAGATCATAACAGTTATATCTCAATTAACAATCTAAGTGTAAGGTAGTTATGTGGATGCCAATGAATACTACAATTTGTGCAAATTCACTTTGATTTGTTGTTCATGATAAATAAGTTCAAGTTAATTCAAAAATGAAAGCATGAACTACCACTCAAAAACAACATCCCTCTTAGTCGTCTTTAGTGATTACACGAACCAAATTGACTACACCAAAACCGATCATCACGTGAGATGATGTAGCTTCAAAGGCGAACATCGACATGTTCATCATATCATCCATATGACTCATGCTTTACCTTTCGGTTACGTGTTCCGAGGCCATGTCTGTACATGCTAGGCTCGCCAAGTAGAACCGTAGTATTGCATGTGTTTCAAGGCCATGTCTGTACATGCTAGGCTTGAAAACACCCGTTGTATGCGAACGTTGAGTCTATCACACCCGATCATCACGTGGTGTCTCGAAACGACGAACTTTCTTAACGGTGCATACTTAAGGAAGAACACATTATTATCTTGATATTAAGTGAGAGGGATCATCTTATAATGCTACCATCGTTATCTAAGCAAAACAAGATGCATAAAAAGGATTAACATCACAGACATCACATGAAAGGATAACGTGATATGATATGGTCCTTCTTGCACTTGATCTCCATCATGTGCATTATGATATGATCTCAATCATTCCACCGGCGTGGTACCAAGTACCACGGCACCCCAAACTTGTTTGTCCATCAATAAGAAGACAACCATATGGATACCTTACGGTATATCAATAATTTACAAAATAGATCATCTCATAATCAAATTTGTAATATTGACCATATCACATCACATGCCCAGCAAAAACTAGTTAGACGCTTCTAATTTATTTTTGCATATTTTACGTGGCTTAGGGCTTTCGAGGATAGAACCGTTCATACCTACGAACATCAACCACAACGTTGATAAACACATTTTTAACAACCCTTCATAGATTAGATCTTAACTATAGTAGGAGAAACAGACACCCGCAAGCCACTTATGCAATACAAGTTGCATGTCAGTTGTGGAACAAGTCTCATGTACATGGACATGTAAGGTTAGTCCAGGCCGCTTCATCCCACTATGCCACTAAGATCATAAAATAATCAAGGAGGTAATAACATGATCATCAACGCCCACATACACCTATGTGTTCTACCCGTACAAAACATCTACGCATAGATCCGGCTCTGATACCACTGAAGGGGAACGTAGCATAGAAAACAAAAAATTTCCTACGCGAGAGACACCCGAAAGGCCAAGATCTAATCTAGAAGACGAAGTGCAACGGGCAACAAGAGGGTTAAGAAGAACACATACCCTCGAAGACTCAAAGTGGTACGAGATCAAATCTCGTTGTTGGCGTAGTCGTACTCACACCGATCCCGATAGCGAGAAGATGGCACCGCAATCCGGCGGTGCATCCGTGATCGGTCACACGTACGGTTGATGACGACCTCCGTTCCCTCGTTCCAGCGGGGCACGGAAGTAGAGGATCCCTCGGAACTCCAGCAGCACGACGACGTGGTGGTGAAGAATCCCACGGTCAGGGCTTCGCCAAGCCGGAGATCATGAAATGGAGCAGCGGGTGGAGGGAAAGGGAAGTGGCGAAGTGTGTGGAGGAGGGAGAGCTCTCACACTCCTTTTATAGGAGAGGGGGAGGCAGCCCAAGGGGGGTGCGGCCAGCCCCATGGTGTGCCCCCACCTCTTCCCTCATGATGTGAGTGGACACTCCACTCACCTCCACTCATTTTCCCATTATTTCCCACTTGGAAAATCCAAAGGTTTTCTTTTAATAAATAAATAAACCTTTTTATTTCTTTATTTCAGCATTTGTTAATTCTATTAACAAACTTTTGCATATAGCACCTCGAATCATTTGTTAATTCTATTAACAACCATTCGACGAAAAACCCCTTGAACTATTTCAATTTTCCCCGAAACAATTTCGGTGCTGTCCAAAATATTCTTCGATATTCCATATCCTCTCAAACACGTCATCGAACCTTAAGTGTGTCACCCTACGGTTCGCGAATAAGATAGACATGATCGAGACTCCTCTCCGATCAATAATCAACAGCGGGATCTGGAGATCCGTGATGACTCCTATATATTCAACGATGACTCTCGCGATCGTGTGAACCAACAATGTCGTGAACTATTCCCTTTGTCTCGCGATATTTTACTTGTCCGAGATTCGATCATCGGTATCAACCATACCTTGTTCAATCTCGTTACCGACAAGTACTCTTTTCTCGTTCCCGTGATATAACATCCTTGTGATCATATCACGTGCTTGCAAGCGGTTTCGATGTGATATCACCGAGAGGGCCCAGAGTATATCTCTCCGTCATTTGGATGGACAAATCCCACTCTTGATCCATGATCCTCAACTAATACTTTCCGAATACTTAACGACACCTTTATAGTCACCCTGTTACGGTGTGACGTTTGATGCCATCAAAGCACTCTTCCGGTATCAGTGATTGACATGATCTCATGGTCTAAGGAATAAGTTACTTCGTATGTTTGATATAACAATGTAAACTAAATGACTTGATCGCATTGCTATATTCTCTTTGGGTATATGTTCATCACATCATTCTTCTAATGACATGACCCCGTTATTAATAACATCCAATGTTCATGATCAGGAAACCTTGATCATCTATTAATCAACGAGCTAGTTAAAAGAGCGACTTTACTAGGAACCATTGTTTGTTTATTAAGCACACATGTATCAATGTTTCCGGTTAATACAATTCTAGCATGAGAAATAAACATTCATCATAAACAAGGAATAAGATAATAACCATTTTATTATTACCTCTCGGGCATATTCCCTTCAACTCCGACCTCCTCCGTCTCGCGCTCGTCCTCCTCCTCCGACGGCGGCTCGTCTAGGCACTCGGGCCCGGGCCCGTCTCTGCGCGTCCCCAAGACGGAGCCGGGGACGTCCACACCGCCTCACCTGCGTCCGCGTTCCAGAGGCATCCACATCGGCGGAGGCGGCGCGCAATCTTCCCGTCGCCGCCCTGCGCCGTCCCTCCTCGTGCCCAAGCCGGAGTCGGGCCTGCGTGTCCCCAAGCAGGAGCCGGGGCTAGAGCGCCCCCTCGGCCTCCTCGAACAGCTCCGGGCGCTCTAGGCGGCGTCGGCGACAGAGAGACGACCCGGAGGGTGTCCGGGCGGCGTAGGAGTAATCGTACAACACACCGCCCGCACTGCCCCTCCCCGCGGCGCGCGCGTGTCTGTGCGAGACACGGCGGCGATGACTGGCACGCTGCTGATCGACCTCGATCCACCGGCGACGGTCAACGACCACGAGGCGGGGCCGAGCCATTGGGGCGACGACGGCGGCGACGGCGAGGACGACGATAATGAGGACTACTTCGGAGCGACGCCAGCAGCGACGACGACTACGACGTGTTCAACCAGTGAACACGTCGTTTTAGTTTAATTTTAAGTCTTTAGTTTAATTTTAAATTTTTAGTTTAAATTTCATTTAAATTTTGTAATATATCCAAAAAATTTGAATAAAATCGTCCTTTAAAAAATTTGGCCGACTTTCTTTTTGTTTGGGAGGGCTCAGCCGCGCCTCCACCGTCGCCGTGCGGTCGAGCCCAAAGGGTCGATCCGGGCGCCCATCCGGACGCCTGTTGGGGGGCGGGACTGGAGATGCTCTGAGCGCTCACCGGCAGGCAAACGAGTCGTAGAACCATCCAAGAGATGAGCAACCATACAGACAGTATTTCAGATTTCATGCACAAGATTTGTAAGTAGAGTGTGTACAAGCTGTTGTGAGGCGAATTAATAAGGTTGGACGCCGCAGCAGCAGCCCCGACACCACCCCGCCTATTTCCCGCCGTGGGCTCGCCGGCGGCGCTGCCGCGTGTGCACCATCCAGACAACGATGGAGAGCATCACGGCGGCGGACATGAGCATGAGGCCGTCGTAGACGAGCCTGCTGTAGCGCTCGAGGCCGGGGCAGTTGTTGACGCTGATGGAGGTGAAGGTCTCCCTGACGAAGGTGCAGTCCTGCAGCTCCATGAGGAAGGGCCCGAACTCGTACAACCCCTTGCTGATGCTCGTCGCCGCCGTCATCTGGTTGTACGCCGGCGGCGTCACCCTACCCACGGTCGTGCACACCTCCGACCCGGGCGGGCCCGCGGCCTGGCACTGGAACCGCTTCCACTCGTCGGGCGCCGTGGTGAAGGTGACCTCGCCGGGGGCGCACGTGCGGGGGGTCACGTCCGGGTTGAACGGGTTGCAGAGCACCGGCATGAGCGGGCCGGACTGGTTGAACCAGAGCGGCTTGAGCGCCGGCGGGAAGTCCCGGTTGGAGATGTTGACGATGACGTTGTTGACGAGCGCGACGAGCTGCGACGTCACCTCCTGGCTCCGGCGCATGGACTCGTTGGCGGTGGCCACGTCGACGCAGGGCAGGATGTCGTCCAGCGCCGTGTGGTCCTGCGGGTGCGTCACCCACTCGTCCATGGCCACGCATGTGTCGCCCACCACGCTGCACGTCAGTCAGACAGTCAGTGACTGAACCTGAACGATAAACTGCACCTTCAGAAAGTTGGATTTTGGGCCGGAGCTTACTTGTGCAGGAGGATGAATCCGCCGGCCATCAAGATGGTAACGGTGACGAAAACCCATCCGGCGATCACAAGTCTGCACAACAGATATTATAGTGTCATATGAACTTGTTAATCGATCTTAAGGCTGGGAAAAATGCAGCAAGGAGACAGTTCAGACGGAATCTGCAGGGAAACGTCTGTACTTACAGGGAGACAAGGAACTGCAGCCCCAGCACGGAGAACACTGCAAAAAGGGCGCCAAGAACGGTAAGTTGAGGTAAATTACTGCAAGCCTACAAATTCCGGCCAAGGATTAATGCTTACGGAATCCAAGTAGCGCTAGGCCCAGCATTATAACTCCAACAGTCATCAAGTAGTACTGCCTAGAACCAGCAAAAGTAAACGAAATCACGTTACTGCATTCAGATTCAGAACATGTATTTGTTTGATCGGGCATATGTATACGCACATCTTGTCCACCACGTTCTTGATCTTGTCGGAGTTTTGCACGATGCGGACGGAGAACTCGTTGGCGGAGGAGCTGAGCTTCTCCTCCACGACGTCGATCTTTTGCTGCACGTCGACGGGGAGGAACATCTGGTCCACCCCGATGTTCTTGGCCGCAGCCAGGCTCCCCGCGAAGCTCAGCAGGTTGTCCACCGTCAGGTTGCCCTGCCCGACCACGTAGTCCACCGTGCCGATCGTGCTGCTGTGGAACGACTCCTGCCCGGTGTTCAACACCAAACACCCGGCGCTGGAATCGGCAAGGTGCAAGAGATCAGTTTTTAGAAGGTGCAAGAGATCATTAGTACTGCAGAATATCTGAACCGGTGAAGAGAAAAATCAGTTGCGTACATGGTGATGCAGGTGAGGATGATGAGGAGGACCAAGGAGACGATGTAGGAGGTGGGCGAGTATCTATCGCTCCTCCGGCAGAAGCAGCAGCAGCAGGATACGACGAGCATCACGACCCCAAAGCCGAAGAACCACACGGCGGCGACCAGGAAGAGGGTGGCTGCAGTGTACGCCACCGACTGCACAAAGGAATGTACGTGTAAGTGTAACAGAACATTGTACAGAAAAAATAGAGGATTACGCAACCATCATTTCATTCGATTTCATTAGGCAACTGAAATGTGACAAGGTTAGGGATAAGAATTAACATAACATACAACATATGTATTTGTTGGAATTTCAAATTAAATGACGTGTTCGATTTCATGACGAGCAAACAGGTTGGGTATGGAATCACACATGAATTTCACGAGCCACTCTCCAAATGATGGCTACCAAATGAAGAATTTGATAAACGGTGCGTACAGCCCAGTAATGTGTCTCACTGATGTTCCAGCCTCCGCCGTACATGGTGAGGTTGGCCATGGGGTCGCTACGGTGAGTCCTCGCGGCGGCCAGAACGAGGGAGTTGTTTGCCGGCAAGGGTGTCTCGGCCATCGATCTCCTCCATGATGATGCCACCGTGCTCGTCGCTTCTCCCTCTGCTCAGGATCCGAAGAAATTGTTAGCAATTGTTGTGCATAACCAAAGACAGGCCATAGACAGCTTTTAGGAAATTCAGTGCAACATTTCGCCGTGCACTTTCTGCACAGATAACTGAAGGCACTGCAAAGAACCATCAATTGAAGACAATGGCATTACGAGATGAGATGGGATCAATGTAAGGCAGTCAGGTAGGTAGTAGTACTAAAAGCAAAATCGAGAACCAAAATTGATCGCGATTGACAATTTACAGCCGTGCATGCAGCACTGAGAAATTAAACGGAGTTTAATTGGACCGGCAGAGCTGATTGGCCCTGCCTGAAACTGGGTCTGAAGGCAACGCCAGCATGCCAAATTAATCGAGAGACACTACCAAGAGAAAGGGTAAAATCAGAACAGAACCAACCTGGCAATACGCGCCTCTCCTCCAAATTAGCGTCTGAAGATGAGACATTGGTGACAACGAGCAAGAACAGAAGGACGGAGGCGACGCCGCCGACCGACGAGGCGGCGGCCAGCGCCATGCCCTTCCAAGAACAGCGCGTATCCTCGACCTCTTATTCCGCTCAAATCACGCTATATACGGGGCGAATATATTCCCGGGAAACCAGCCGGATCAACCGGCCGTTGGATCGATCGATCGACCGAGCTACCTAAATGCGTTGCCCCTTCTCCAACCTGTCGATCTCCCCTTTGCCTCTTTCTGCATCTTGCTCCCGTTACTGCTTCATGTTCGGGGGCTCCGTAATGGCGAAAGGGCGGAGGCGCAGGCGGATGGCCTGCTGTTTGCGCCCTCAAAAACCGCCATGGCCGTAAATAGCAACACGGAGAGTGCATGCCCGCCAGGCTGACCACCCGGCCGGAGTCTATTCCTGGTCGCTTTGCCTTATGATAAATTCGGAACAGATGACACGGCCCGATAAACTCAGCTGGAATACATGTTATTCTATGGGAAACGCTCGGCATCGCCCAGGCGATCCGAGTCCACCGTTTAGAGTAAGGACGTTGTCCGTGGGCCGGTTCATCTAGTTCCTTCCATTGCTTCGCTCGATCACGTGGAAAACAAAATCCAGGGTAGGTCAGCCAGTACTAGTAATCTCAGGTACATAACAGCAGAACTTGTAGTTAGGATCTCCTCGGTCTTTTTTCATATGTTTGTAGGTAGTTAGCATCGAATCAGTTTTTTTTTCTATCTATTTTCCTTCTTTTCTTTTATTCTTTTAAAATAGTAAAAACCATATGCATATTTTTTTCCTTTATTCACAATTTTTTTCATCTAGTTGTAAACATTTAGTTTCACGGTTTTCTCTTTTCTTTTCTTTTTCATATGTTTCATTCACTTCTTTTTTGCTAATATTTTGTTTTTAACGTTTTCGGACCTCCTTTACAATTTTGTTCTCTCTGGAAATCACTCCCCGTCGCTCGAGTGATGGCTTCTCTCATTTCGCTGAACGGTTTGTACGGTGGGCTCGGCCCATTAGATTTCTTTTTTGTTCGCTCGTACCTTTTTCTCCGGTCGCTTGGTGCAGGATTGTTCGCATCTAGTTCGCTCGCTGAGCGCAAGGGCATGAGCCTTCCTGTTGTTCCATCTTTTGTTCCTAGCTCTTGTATGGTTCTACCTGTTCCTTTTGATTTTCTTTCACTCATTTAATTATCTTAATTCGTTTCTTTTCTACTTTTTTACTTTCTTCTTTCTTTCATTTTGTGTCTTATGGTTCTATAGTTATTTTCTTATTCGTTCATCTACGGTTGTAAAACAATTATGGAAAATATTCAATTTGTGTTCATTTTTTTGTTTCCTTTATTTTTGTGATTTTGTTTTATTCGTAACTTTTTTGTTCCAGATTAAAAATTTGTTCCATAGGAGAAAAACTAGGAACAATTTGTTCCATAGGGGAAAAATTGCGTGTTCATTTTGCTAAAATTTTGCTCCTACCTTTGTTCATATATCTATAAGATTTTGTTACTATCTCTATAGATCTCTTGTTCCTATCTATATGGTGTTTTTGTTCCTAACTTTTGTTCCCATATTTGTATTCTAAGTTTTTCTTCATATCTCTTTGTAGCATTTTAATTCTATGTTTGTTCCTACCTTTGTTCCAAGGTTTTGTTCCTATGTCCGTGGAACTTTGTTCCTCTCTCTAAAGAGTTTTTCTTTTTATCTCTTTGAAGATTTTATTCCGAGCTTTGTTCCTACCTTTTCTTCCTATATCTATGGAGAATTTTGTTCCTAGATTTTTTCCGTGCCGATTTTTTTGCCTAGTTTTGCTCATGGCTTTATTCCTAGATTTATTACACTGGTACTAAGTTTTGTTTCATAGTGAAAAATTGTGTTCCTTCACTTGACCATTTTGGTTCCTATATCTATGGAGTTTTTCTTCCTAACTTTGTTTCCCGGTTTTTTGTTCCAAGATTTTGTTTCGATCTCTTTATTGCTTTTTATTCCTGTTTTGTTCCAACCTTTGTTCCGAGCTTTTTCCCTATGTCCATGGAACTTTGTTCCTCTCTATAGAGTTTTTGTTCTGATCTCTATGAACATTTTATTCCGAGATTTTGTTCCTATCTGTATGGAGATTTTTGTTCCTAGTTGTTTTATGCTGATTTTTGTTCCTAGTTTTGTTCATGGCTTTGTTCCTACATTTGTTCCACGGGTACTACAATATTGTCCCATAGTGGAAAATTGTGTCATTTAGTTGTCGCCATTTTTGTTCCTATCTCTATGGATTTTTTGTTCCCAACTTGTTTTCCAAGCTATTGTTCCTATCTCTATGGAGATTTTGTTCCTAACTTTGTTCCCAGCTTTTTTTCCAAGCTTTTGTTCATCTCTCTATAGAATTTTTGTTTATATATATATAAAGATTTTATTCTGAGCTTTGTTCCGAGGTTTGTTCCTATCTCTGTGGAGATCTTTGTTCCTAGATCTTTTTTTTTGTTCCGTGCTGATGTTTGTTCCTAGCTTTGTTCCTCGCTTTGTTCCTAGATTTGTCCCACGGGTATTAAAATTTTGTTCCATAGTTAAAAAAAATGTGTTCATTTAGTCGTCTACATTTTTGTTCCTATCTCTATGGAGTTTTTGTTCCTAACTTTGTTCCTGTCTATTGTTCCTATCTCTGTAGCTTTTTTCTATCTTTGTTCCAAGCGGTATATCCATGGAGATTTTTTTTTGTTTTTGTTCCCAGGGTTTGTTCTTATCTCTCTAGCTTTTTGTTCCTAACTTTGTGTTTGCTCCACATGATCGATATCATCTTATTGTAATGCTACATGTTGTGTTTGCTAGGATCCGATGAATATTGAATGCTATGTCTCTTGATTATCAATCTATCAAGTTATTTTCATGTGTATGTTATTTATGATCTTGCATGCTCTCCGTTGTTAATAGATGCTCTGGCCAAGTAGATGCTAGTGATTCCATGAGGGAGTATTTATGCTCGATAGTGGGTTCATGCCTCCTTTGCATATGTGCTCGACTGACAGAAATGTGACGGATAGAGGATGTGTTGTTGCCATTAGGGAGAAAACAACGATGTTTACATTTTTTACATTACACACTTTGCTTACTGCGATTATCTGTTGCTTGCAAATTAATACCCAAAGTTTGTTCGGATGATATTCTGAGGGTGGATTATTAGTCATAGATGCAGTTGGATAATGGTCTATGAGTCTTGTTGTAATGCCTGCATGAATCACATAGTAATCATCATGTCATTCATGTTTCAATATCTATAAATTGCCCAGCTATAATTTGTTCACTGATATGTCATAAACGTATCCCTAATTTCTGATACCCCATGATGATATTATGCCAATTGCTACATGTTTTCTCCCTTCTTTATGTCATTTTTATCGATTTTCTGGACTAACCTATTGGCAAGATGCCATAGAGCCAGTTCCCTGTTTTCTGCTGTTTTTAGTTTCAAAAAAGTTGTTCTGGAAATATTCTCGGAATTGGAAAATTCGAAGCCCGAAAGTCCAATTTTCCCCAGAAGCATCCAGAAGACCGAAGAGGAGTCGAAGAGGGGAAACAGGGGGGCCACACCATAGGCTGGAGCGTGTCCCCCTGACCGCGCCAGCTATGGGTGTGGGTTCACCTACTATTTTCCACACCATACATTTAAGCTCTTTGTTATCAGCAAAACCGATGAGATTGACAACCTCACTGCTTCGTTGAGGCAAAGTGAATTGATTGTGTTGTGTAGGTTCCACGTTGCTGCTGAACCGGTAGTGCGCCCTACCACATCAACTGCATCAGCCTTCAGAAGTTGCTTGTCCTCCTGTTGGTCGATTCAAGCTTGGTTTCTTTTATGAGGAAAAACTTGTTGATGCACTCTTCACAACCTTTCTCTTGGGGTTTACCAACGAGTGCAACTACGCACCCCATCAGCAGCCTACTAAGAGACTTCGAACTCCTACTAGATTGATCACCCTAGTTCCTTAACTGGGGGATATGCTGCTGGAATACATCATACCTTCCTCTTTGGGTTTCCGAACGGGTGTGTTCCTACGCCATCAAGTACCATGTAGTCTAGGTTCACATGATACCACTAGAAGAATAACACCACAACTTAAATATCAAACCATTAAACATTAATCAATTTAACATGTGTACTAACAACGAGACTTCTCCCATGTCCTAAAAAACTAAATGAACTACTCACAGGACATCATATGGTTCATAATCATAGGGGATGTATGAATGAATACAATCTGGTCATAACAATAATTTACCGATAAAACTCAATAGCATTAACCGAAACAAAGTGTTCAACACTGGGAGAGAGATCCCAATGAATACCACAAGTTAGAACCCTAGATGTTAGAGCAAGATGAGATGTGATGAAGGGGATGGTGGTTCTAGGGGTGGAGATGAAGCTGATGATGACGCTGATGATGCCCGGCGTGATGACCGTGACGACGGTGACAATTTCCTCCTTCGGGAGGGAATTTACCCGTTAGAATTCTGCCTACCAAAGAGGTCTCTTCTCTATGTTTTGTTTCCTCCCCAAGATGGTGGCAAAAAAATTATGTGAAGCGTCCCCCGTAGGAATTTGGTGTCTAGGAAGAAGTGCGCCAAAGGGGAGCCGGGGAAGTGACCCCACGCCACCAGGCGATTGGTGGGCGCGTCTGGGGGTGACCTGCGCCCCCTAGTGGCCTGATGGCTAGGAGTCCCTCCTCGAGGTGATTTTTAGCAGCCTCCGGTGGTTTTCCTCGAAAGTGCATTTTCTGATTTTCCCCGGATTTGTTGGATTCTGAAAGTGGACCCTCCTGACGGAGTTTTTCCTATTGTTTCTTGACTCTGACAGATGAACCCAAAAAACTGCAAAACATACGAAATAGGGCAAAAACAACATAAGTAATGCATTGTAATATAAAATAGATCAATGGATAAGCACAAACTATGATATAAAATAGTGATGCAAAATAGATGTATCATCCATCACCTATATCGTGGTGCGTCTTACCATGAATATCTATGCAACTAAAAAAATAATATTTCTAATTCTTTCAAGCAAATAAATATCATTGTGCTAATTTATCAGAATGACTCTATGTGGTTTGTTTACTGGTCAAAATATTTTTAGAAATAATGCCTCCAAAAAATGGACATGTTAACCAATTTGTTTCACATATTTGCTCATTCTAAAAGTCTGGGGCATCAGATTGTATGGTCTACAGAATCGCAAGAAAAAAATTGTATTTTTACATATATAATAAACACTAAACATGCAACAATATCCATTGGTGGTGAACTTGTACATGAATTATTGACTAGTGTGCTACCTCATCTAACCCCAACCAATTCATCTTGGAAGTTAACACACGCACAAAGTGCATGCTAATGAAATACAATTTATGTGCCCCTTAAGCCCGACGATTTAGTTCGTTCCATTTGGGACTTGTTTCGGTTGACTCAAAATGAACGATCCTCTACTGGATTACATCCCACGGGTAATGTGGCATCGTTGCACTAGTACTATATGGTCGACCATCACTAAGATGCTACATAACTTGTATGGCAATAACGAGCAAACGCTCAAGGAGGGTCACATTGCCCTGGCACCTTCCAAGATCTCAGAATTGTCAGCCCGATGATTTTGGTTTCCTCGAAGATCTTATTAGTTCTTCTATTAAAAGGAAAAAGGTGAATATATATAATAGGGAGAAATATGTAATACTTGAGAAATAACCTCACATATATATATACAGAGAGAGTTACATGTAGAGTTATGTTGCTCGGTTGTACCTCACTATTAGTGTGATAACCCGCCTTACAATTGGTGTGAATGACTTTGAAGCTCCAAACTAGTGTGACATTTTCTTTCAAAATTTAATCTTATCCTACCGAAAAGAAAGAATTGGTTCTTTTTGGTTAAGAAAAAAAGAATTATTTATCTGTTAACATCGGTGTGAAAATTAGCATGCCACAAGCATGGCATGACATGTCATCATATCCTATTTTCACTAGTATAGAACTACCCTAAGAACACCTTCATCAGATACAGGTCGCACATCAGACATGCAGGAACAAAAAAAAGAATGGTGTCTTGACGCATGAGAAATTGGTGACCCTAACCACCACACATCCGCAGTGGTCAATAATGAATGATTGCTTTCCATGTGGGTAGGGCCATAGAAATTTAACAATTTTTTTTTCTAAAATTGTGGTACCCTAACCAACGGTGGAAGAAGGTTAACATTTATCGATGTGAAAATGTTGTATTAACCAATAACACTCAGAAAACCGTAAGTATCACTCTATTCCTCGGTCTCCTGGATTTGTATGCGGTGTGGTGGTGGCGCTCATGGTGATCCCGGTGTTTCCCACTCTTCGACGGTAGTCGGAGCACATCGCATCCTCCTCCTCCGAAATAGATATGTGTGCTTCCCACTCCTTGTTGGTGGAGGCTCGTGTCATATCCATTGATCCTAGGTGACAATTTCCTATTTTGGGCCAATGAAATATATATTCTACGTATTAAGTTTTAGATGTAAATACCGAGAGACTTCAATATATACTTTCGTTTCTGTTTTTCTCTAGGGTGTGATCTAAGGTTAGAATTGTGCGGAATATCCGACACCGGAATGGAAAAGTTTAAAACCCCTTACACATGACAGTATTTAATGGAGGCGGGAAGTTGGTTTACCGACTCATTACCCGGCTTCATTGGATCCTGGTCTTTCCCACGTCATGCGACCAAACCACATCAATTGTAGGCGCATCCAATGTAGTACTCCCTCCGTCCACGAATAAGTACACGATTTTTCTTTTCTTTGGTCAAACTTATAGAACTTTGAATAATTTTATTGGAAACTATGCTAGCATTTATGGCACTGGATTAGTATCAATAGATTTATCTTGATATGAAGTTTCAAAATATATCATTTCTATATCATATATGTTGCTACATTTTTGTATAAAATTAGTCAAATTTATGTACTCCCTCCGATCCATATTAATAGGTGCTCAAGTGGATGTATTTAGACATGTTTTATTGCTAGATACATCCACTTCAGCACCTATTAATATGGATCGGAGGGAGTATAAAAGTGTATGTACCACTTATTCATGGACAGATGGAGTGTAGGCGGGTAATCATTTCAATGGAGGCGGGAAACCCAAGCAGTCCTCAATGTGTAATAATTAAAAAAAATACTAACATTTTTGTGGATTTATTCTTCTCCAACCCGCCGCCCTCTAAACTCTGTTAACGCAACACTCCTCTTGTACTAGCTGTGCTGGTGTGTGGACGTGTGAGTGTGTGACGCGCCCGAACATGGTCGCATTCCCGGTGGTCCGACTCGCCGTGTCTGGGCCGTGGAAAGCTCAAACAGTGTGCCCTGTCGACTATGGTGGGCCGCATTTTACTGACCATGTTTGGTGGTCGTGACATGCGGTGGGCCGCGTTTACACTGCCCATGCCGTGGGCCCGTAGAAATAACCACGGTGCATCAGGAGAGCATGGAGGTGCACTGAGAGCATATATGTACATCCGTCCTGTTCCATGTGAAACGCCATATTTTTTTCGCTGCCGATGAGAACGGCACGAGCAGGCAGGCAAGCGATCATAGAACGCGTCCGCGATCGTCATGATGGACTGTAGCCACACGGAAACACAAGCACCGAAAAACACTAAACAAAAAGGCTCCGTCAGAGCTGAATAACTGTTCGGTGGCTGAGTTCCCGCCGGTTCTTCTACGTCTGCTGCTCCGATCCTAGCTAGAACAGTACGCATCCCAAGGCAGGACAGGTAGAGAAGTGAAGGCGTAACTACTCCCTGTGGCCTGTGGTACCATCGAACACATCTACAGTAGCAAGATCGATGCATGCATGACAAGGTTGACATTCTGACAAGCATCATATCATAACGGCGTCTAGCTTCGTTCGTTGAGTGCAAAACAAGTTAAAGCCGGCCGGGTGCGGCGCGGCGCGGCGCTTGTCATTGGATCGCGCGGCGAGTCCACCGTCGACTCAGTGCACGGCCGGCGGGCGCCTCGCGCGCGCTCGTCTACCCCACGCCGATGATGCAGTTCCCCGACACCAGCTGACCAGCATGGCCACACCCAATCTCGGCGGGTGCGGTGGCGACATGGCTGGCGCAGTGTGGCTCCGGCCGTGTACTGAATAACACGCCCTGACGCACATGTGCATGCACCTCACGCTGCCACCAACGTCGCCTAGATCGCTCGCCGGAAAGCGACGGAGCGCCGCGCGCGACGGCAACGTGAACCAATGTATGCCAGGTGCATGCAGCTATGCTATGCATGATATGGATCGCCACCAGCGTACGGGCCGCGGCCATGCCGCTCATCACGTACGCACGCACCTGGCGACAACGTTAACCAACAGGCAGGCCGGGCCGCCTAGCTAATTAATCAGGAGGACATGAACACCGACAGTGCACACAAAGCTGCATGTGCCGGATCTCCCCCTGCCGTGTATCTCGCCGACCAAGCTCTTAACTAATTGAACAAGATCAGCTCGTTAATTAAGTGGAACACACTCCATTAATCCATCTCTTCGATTTGTCACATGCACATGAATGTGATCGGTGGATCGCACATCAAAAACGGGTGTGCAGTGGCGGTCAAGGTCGGTGTTACACTCGCGGGATACTCGAGAAGCGATGGAAAAACCAAGCCTTGTACAGTAATAGGAGTACTCCGTACGTAGGATCGAGTAGTATCATCCCCTTCACAAAAGGCGCAGCGTTTCCTGCAACGCTGTCCCGTATTTTAATTAGCTGTACGCATGCACTATTCTAGTCCATCACCAGGATGGAAGCCTACCCAATACTCTACGTAGTAGCTATCATACTAGTGCAAATAACTAATGCTCGATAGGCCAGTCGCGTAGTACTAATCTAATCCGGCGGAACGTGTTTGGATCCGGTGCACGCACGTACGTACGCATGCTCAGTTGTGGATGGGCGGCTTTCTGCTGGCCGGCGAGTAGTCCATCCCGGCGATGTCCAGGATGTCCGGGTACGTCGTCCTTGTCTGCTGCTGCGGCGGGAAGTGCCGCCGCCGCGCCTCGTCGCTCGCCGTGGCCAACTCCGCTACGTGCCGGCTCTGCGCGTCGCCGTTGATCCTCTTCGAGGTTGCTGGCTGTAAATGCGCGCACAAGTTTCAGCAGCCGCAAAACATGGAGGGAGAGACTGAGAAAATGCGCGCACTGTGTACACTGCACTGACCTGATGGTCCGCTGCGCCCGGTGCAGAAGCGTGCGGCGCCAGTGGCTTTCTCGCCTTTCCTGCACCAACACCTGCTCGAATGATTAAGGCTGCCAGAGGAAGGTAAAAATGCATACTGCCAAAGCTGCAAACATACTCTTAACTACACTGTTTTACCGATTCGCAAGAGAGCACTAGTTGTCTACAAGATATATCCCAAACGTGCTACTCTTGACATTTGACTTAACGGTAAACACTGTTTTTGTCCCTGCATGACCGGAATGCCTGGCTGATCCACGGGTCTTTTCTAGTACTACTACTACTTTTTTGCTATCCTGACATGTGACATATCCCTGAGTATACAAGTATATATCTCAGAATGGAACTATGGGCCATGCACATCGTCCAATGCATATGCATCCGAAAGAAACTTGAGAGATCACAACAGTGAAAACTGGCGACGCAGAGGTAAAACTCAAGAACACAATAGTAATGCCTCCTCCCCTGTTACATGATCCGAAACTCCAACAAGGCGTGGCACCAAGAACTACCACCACTACTACTGCTGCTGCTCCTGCGGCTAAGTTAACTTAAGATCAGTGATTAAGCTACAGAAGGGAGGAGGAGGAGGTAGATGCAGCTAGCTAGCTGTGCTTAGTGGTGGTTAGGTTCGTGGCCGCCTGGCCCGTAGTAATCTTCGTGGAACCTCGGCACAGGCCGCGCATACGCTCTAACAACCACTTTCTGCTCTCTATCCTCGGCAACGGCAGCAGCAGCGGCCGCAGGCGGAGTAGTCTGCTCCATTGCTGTACCTGAGCAATTCCCATCGGACGTGCAGGGCCGGCTAGTCGGGTGAGCCACGGTATCGGACGCCTTCGAATCGCCGGCGGCAAGTTCCTTCTGCATAAACGCAGCAAAGGGAAGCAAGGAAATGAGCACACCTTGTCTCAGTTTCAGGCTGGAAAGAGAGAACTGCCTGGATCAGGATCATATACAGACTACTGACCTTGCTGCTGACTGCTTCATGCAGCTGCCTGTCGAGCCGAATCCTGCATTTCATAAGAAAAGAGTTTTCAGATGAGCACCGAATCCAAGATGATGTACCTCCAAAAAAAGCCCCACCAAAATGCAGGAAGTAGATGAGTAGCCAACTGGCTATGGCCATGCATGAGGCATACCATGTGCTGTTGTAGCCAGAAGCTGGATGAGGAGGACAGAGGCCAGGACCATCAGAGAAGTCCTCATGATCAGTATGCCTGTCCAAACGACTTTGAGGGGTCCTGAAGTAATGCTAGTGCTGTGCTATTTATATGCGAAGCAATAGAGCAGGTGAAGGAGAATGGAAGCGAAGGCCTAAGAAGAAATGACCTCAGGAGCTTGTATTTATAGACAGGCCGGCAGGGGTCGCTCCACTCGGATCCACTGACCACACTGTACTGGCATGTCAAACTCTAAAACTAATGCCGGGGAGCTTAGAAAACAATTAGTTACGAATGCCACTTTATTTTGGTGTTGGTGGTTTGTTCTTTAACCTAGCTGGATCTGTATCTTGTGTTTGGGTTGGGCTGTCACTTTTTAAGGAAGGGTGTTCCCCAAAACTAGGTACCTGTTTTAATTACCTCTTTCTGCTTGTCCTGGCCTGACTCGGGTATAATTTATACCAGGATTGCCCTTTTAAGTGCTTCAAACTCCCCTGCAACTGGTTAGGCTTACCAGGAGCAGTGGCAGCTAGCATGGTCCCTACTTCTTGCAAGTTTGCTTGCATTATCAGCTGCTAATAACTGGACTTAGAAGCAGTCAAAGTGCTACTGCCAATCATGTTTGAAATTTTTACCTTTCTTTTCAGTTGATTGTGATTCCTTCTCCCCCTTTTTTTCTCTAGATGTACTATGTGAATTGTGCAACTGAGATTTAGTTCCATATGACCACACCGGATGTAAATTTAACCAATTGTTTCACCCCGGTCTGAGGTAAATCTTGGCGAGGAAGCATAAACAATCACAACATATCATCAAAAAAGCAATGGCAACAAGACAATAACAATTGTAGAAGAGTAAAATATTTTGAAAAACCGGTAACAATTTTCTATAGAGCACCTCAAAACCCAATAAGGTATAAGAGAACTTTGCGCTATTGTAACGACTTCAACCTTCTCGTGACCCTAAAAATTAGTGTTCTATAAAAGGCTATAGTGCCAAAGAATGTTGAGGAAGGGAAATTTTTTCACTAGTACTGATCAATCCATTCAAGGCCCCCAATAGAATCATTCCTTTCTCTTTGAAAAATAAAGTTAAAACTAAAAAGTTATGCAAAGCAATCGAACGCGGTTTTTTAAAATCATGTGCGATGTGGCAGGCAATCGTACACAATTTTAAAATAAAAATTTATTTGTGATGCACCATAAACGAATTTTCATCAATGAGTCCATTTTTTTTTTGCCACAAAGGTGATTTGTACATTCTAAACAATAGTGCCAAGGTAGTTTAAATTTTTGTTTTAAAGACAATGTTTTTTTCATTTTCAAAATGACATCATATTTAAGAATTTTCTAAATGGAAAAAGGGGATATTTTGTGCAACGCATTGCACACGGCTTTACAAAAACATGATGTCTGATGTAGGAGGCAACCACACAACGTCAAAGATAAAATTTGTGTGTGATGAGCCAGAAAACAATCTTCATCACAGCGGGCCTTTCTTTGCAAAACAATGTGTATTGTACCAAACTAAACAAGAGTGCCGAAGGAGTTTCCATTTTTTATAAAAAGCTAAATGCCGAAAGGGTGTATTATGTGAAGTAAGAAAAAAATACGGTGCAAAATGTCACCTCTCAACTTTTCACATAATGTAGATCATATGTAATGGCTATTGTCCAAATATTTTGAATTTTTATTCTTTTGAATTCCCAAGAGCACGTGAGATTAAACTAGAATGTGTGATAAGTTCTTCTAGAAATTTTCCAAAAATAATTTTAAGGTATCCAAGTAGGATTCTATGCACAAACAAAGTTGAAAGATTCAACCAATTTCTATTAATATCTATGACGGTCATTTTGATCACATTTTTCAAGAAATCAAAGAAAATGAATAAAATTCAAAAAAATGTAGTTCATGATAATTTTTAAAGAAAAAGTCCTCACAAGAAAGGTATCATGTATGAAATTCATGGGTTTCAATACAAATGACTAAGTCATGGCCATATCCATCACATAGTACATAATAATGTGCCTAGGTTTTGCACATAGGTGCATCTTGGCATGAAAAAAGAGTGCCAAAGGGAGCGTTCAACTTTTTTTTTTTGTAAAAACAACTATTTTCATTTTTTTTTCTAATTGCTAAAATATCGTTTTTTGAAGAAAGTTCAAATAGTATGGTGCAAAGTGGCAGCACTCCAGTTTCACATAAAGTAGACCATATTGAATAGAGGATGCCCAAATATTTTGGATTTTCTCACTTTTTAGCTAATCTTTCCTATTTTAACGAGTTTTTCATGATTTCTCGAATGCAATTCAAATTTGAACTATAAGTGTGCTCTATTTTGGTCCTAAAGAAACCAAACTTATTTTAAGTCACCCAAGTAGGATACTATGTAGTGGCCACAAATAAAGTTGAAGCATTCAACATGTTGCTATGAATAGCCATGCCAACCAAATTTTACCTAATTTTGGAAACAAATCAATGAGAATAATGAAAATTCATAAAATAAAATATTTCTACATGGATTCATTTTATGTGTACTAGTTGCTGAAATATAAAACTTGAAATATCAAAATTTAGAAAAAAAATGTCTTTGAAAAAATCCTATCATATATGAACATTAATGGGATTCAAACCAAATGATCATGGTCATGGCCATGTCCATGGTATATTTGATGATAATGTACCCATATTTAGCACATAGGTCCATCTTGCAATGACTAAAAAAATACCAAAGGGAGTGTTCAAATGCTTGCACAAAAAGTTATTTTCCTAAGTGACAAAACTGAGGTTTTTTTTTTGGGAAACAAGTGAAAATAATATATTGTGAAATGGCACCAAAACAAATTTTATACAAAGTAGAACATATTGTATGGCCAATGCCAAGATATTTGGAATTTTTTGCTAGCTTTGTAGCTACTCTTGCCCATTTAAAGGAGTTTCTTCTGATTTCCTTAACGTGATTCTAATTCGAACGACAAGTGTGTTCTAGTTTGGTCCTAAATATTGCAACAAAAATATTTTAAGATTCCCAAGTAGGATTCTATGTCAGGCCACAAAGAAATTTCAAATATCAACCCCTGATACGAATAGCTATGTCGGCCATTTTTTACTTTGTTTTAGTGATAAAGAAAAAATGAAGTGAAATGCAATCCTTTCGCATGGATTCATTTTATGTGTACTAATTAACAATCGATAGAAAATACCAAACTTGGAATATGAAAAATTTATAAATTATTCTTCACACAAAAGCTTAACATGTAGTCCCTCCGTCCCGAATTATTTGACGTGGATTTGTTAAAATATGGATGCATTTAGACATGTTCTAGTATTTTGACAAATCCACATCAACTAATTCGGGACGGAGGGAGTATGAACATTTTTTAGCTTCAAGCCAAATGTCAAAAGGTCATGGACATATTTATAGCATAGTTCATTATATTGTGCCCATACTTGGCACATGGTGCATCTTGGCCTAGAAAACAATAGAGCCAAAGTAAGTTTCAACTTATTTTTGTACACATTTTTTTATTTGAAAATGATTTTTTGTGTGAAAAAAGTGAAAAGAATATGGTGAAAAATGAAATCGATCCAATTCTCACAAAAAGTACACCATATTGCATGTCATTGTATTTTATTTTTCTTGTTTTGTAACTACTCTTAACCATTAAATGAGTATTGGGTAATTTCCCAAAAGTAATACAGAACAGTGTAATGTGCATTTCTGTACTAGTGTTTTTCTATTTTTTAACAAAGAAAAAGTTGTCATGTTTACACATGTCCTATGTAGGCTATCAAGAACATACCCAAGCCCTACAAGAAGATAATATTCACATGCTGCTTGGCACCTTCAGTAGCCAAATCGGCGGTCAACTCCTGCTTTATTTTACTTAGAAGGATAAGATGTATTCTTCATTGAGATTTATTTTGGAAAATTATCGCATTTGTTTCCTTCTATATATCCAAAGAGACGGGAACAATACCGACCTCTTGTCTTTACGGGGCATCTTTGCCTAGGAGGAAAGACCCATCCACCAATCAGCAGCAGAATGACATGAACAAGAAGCCCAGTTAGTATGGCAGCCAATACAAGACAGTGTAGTATTCCTTATACGCACTGAGAAAATATATTCGTCGAAAAGATGCACTCTTGTTTCTACGATCCCTCCAGAAAGAGCACTCTTTGTTTCATGATACCTACTACTATAGTTGATCTGAAAGTGGTTCTAGATAGAAAGCCAACCCTAGGATTTGCCCTTATGCGAGGTCTACTTTTCGAAGGTATCGAGTGGACATTTTTGGACGAGGCTCCAATGAATTACACATTGTCGATAGAGCTACGTAATGAATTCTGCTTTTTAAGATCCTCCAAGATGGTATCAAGGTTCTCATGTAGGACTCCTTGATGTACCCTAGTAGGGTGATGGATTTGAGGCTCTTATCAGAAAATCCTCTACGCTTCTTTTGCTTCCATATTTCTCTTTGTTAGTTGTTTGGTTGGTTTGTTGAGCTAGGTTATGAATGAAAGAGTTTGTTGCGGTACCAATCTTTATAGTAATGACTGAAAAACAAATGAAAAAAAATTATGTCCGTGTGTGTTGTCGAATATATGTGCAGATTTTTGGTAAGATTTACTCCACAAAAATAGTTGAAGCAAGTTACACAAACTAGAAGAGGAGACAAAAACGACATGTCCAAACTAACTGCTAGTAGCATAAATTCTAACATGATCTCCAACAAATGAGACAAGAATACATATTATGTGTTGCAAGATGACCCATATGCAGTACCATTGTTGCTCGCCATGTTGCTGAGAATGTTCTCAACGTCGGGGAAGAAGTTACGTACACGGTATTGGGGAAGAATCCAGTGTTCACATGAAGAGCGCTTCCAAATTATTATTTTTGATCCTACATCCATCGTACAAGATGACAAGAGGCAAGGTTCAAGAGGCCACGAGATAGGAAATCGTGAACGGCAGTGCAAGGCTTTGGAACCAGGAGACAGTCTCATGTGTATTCTACTCCCTTCGTTTCAAATAATCTAAGTTCTACAAATTTGAAGACAAATCAAAAAATCATGTAATAGTTGGAGTACTACTTAAGAGCAAGTTCAATAATATAGCCAACAATTGGCTATAAAAGTTGTCATGTCACTTATAGTCAACCATATAGACAAGAAGTACAATAATTAACCAAAAAAATGTGTTACTTTATGAGGACATGACCCACCTACCACTTTCACAAAGTGTCTAGGCGCACGTGCTGCAGCTGACTCTTGCATGAGAGTCCACCTCACTTCTCTCTCCTATTCTCTCTTCTCCATGTCATTTAAAATATATTATTTGAACTCTTATAGTCTGCTGACATAAGCTTATTATACTTACTCTTAGGGTGGTCACAGTGGGAGTAACATATGTGCCACCTAAGCCAAATAAGATAACGTGGCGGCTAATTAATGAAAAGAAAAGCAGATAGAGTAACATACTCCCCCCATCCACAAATAAGTGTACCTTTAGTATTCATAGAAAATAATATCAACATATAAGATATAAAATCTATATAATATAAAACTATATTTCAAAACAGATCTAATGATAATAATTTAGTGTCATAAATATTGTTACATTTTCCTATAAAGTTGGTCAAACTTTAAGATATTTGACTTTCAAAAAAAGGAAAACGTACACTTATTTGTGGACGGGGGGAAGTAGGTAGTTATCGTAACATCACACGTATTGAGATAATATGAGTCTACAGTGCAATAAATGAATCCTTGCATGACACCACATACTCCCTCCGTCCATGAATAAGTGTACGTTTTCCTTTTATGTCAGTCAAATTTATTAAACTTTCACTAACATTATTGGAGAATGTACTAGCAGTTATTACACCAAATTAGTATCAATAGATTTTTCTTGATGTGAAGTTTCAAAATATACTATATGTTACTATTCACTATGAAGGTGGTAATATAGTTTAGGAAAACGTGTATGTTACTTCCCACTGTGACTAGCCTTAGATAGAGAGAGCAAGATTGTTTCGTTTTGTATGTCGGTGTTGATTTTTGAGAATGCAATAAATGCCTAAAACTTAGGATATACTAGATCGATATGGAGCAAAATTTAAATCTAGAATTTAGATTATTGTTAAACAGAGGGATTATGTGTGTTGCGTGTGTAGGAAAAAGAACCAAAGAATTATAATATACTACCTCTGTCCCAAATTAGTTGTCGTAGATCTATCAAAATAGGGACTAGCTACGTCTCGGTCGACCAAGAAAAAATTAAGTCACAGTCGACTAGCAACCAACTATCGTCTACACTAGTAGCTAGCAGCATCTTATTAACTTTTTTTCTAAGTCCGCGCACAGCGCACCACCGGCACTTCTTTCGTTTCTGGTTTGCTGGTAGTGATCAACTGATCTGTCTGTGGGCTTGGACTGTACGTGGCTTATGTAGCTTTTGCTCCTTTTGTGGTTCTATGCAAATACACAATGGAATGAACACATGCAAGAAGATTACAAGAAATACCAAGAAAAAATTACTAGCTTCTAAACAATACACTTTACTAAAATGGAAGGAAAATGTAGTACTAAAAATCTTATTAAAAATACTAGCTTCATTTATTTTTTTGAGAAAAAATGCAACAACCTGTTACTAATTGCATTTTTTTAAAGAATGCACATCAAATAGAAAATCAGTTGGAGTGGCATATTTCATGTGAAAGGTCAGCCCATATTTAAAAACATTACCTAGTTGCACATTTTATGAAAAATCCACTCCATATTGAAAACTGACAGTATTTACAAATTCTTTAAGAAAAGTGCATCGTGTGTCGAATACTTCTGTGAAAACTAAATGTCGGTTGCACATTTTCTGTGGAACATATTAAAACTGTTCCGAGTTGCAGATTTCTTTGAGAAAAGTGCAACTCATGTCTAATAATTGTTTCTGAAAAAGTGCAACTCATATGAAAAACTGGTTTGACTTGCACATTTCTTTGAGAAAAATGCAAATCATATCCAGTAATGGTTGCTAGTTGCACATTTCTTCGAATAAATAGAACTCACATTAAAACTAGTTCGAGTTGCACATTCTTTGAGAAAAGTGCAACTTATATGAAAAACTGGTTCGCCTTGCACATTTCTTTGAGAAAAATGTAACTCATGTCCAATAATGGTTTTTAGTTGCACATTTCTTCAAAAAAATTGAAACTCAAATTAAAACCAGTCCGAGTTGCACATTTCTTCGGAAAAATAAAATTCACATTAAAACTAGTTCGAGTTGCACATTTCTTCGGAAAAGTGCAACTCGTTTGAAAAAGTGGTTCGAGTTGCACATTTCTTCGAGAAAAGTGCAACTCATATGAAAAACTGGTTCAAGGTGCACTTTTCTCGCACATTTCATTGAGAAAAGTGCAACTCATGTCCATTAAAGGTTTTTAGTTGCATATTTCTTCAAAAAAATGAAACTCATATTAAAACAAGTCCGAGTTTCACTTTTCGTCGGAAAAATAAAAATCACATTAAAACTAGTTCGAGTTACACATTTCTTTGAGAAAAGTGCAACTCGTTTGAAAAACTGGTTCGAGTTGCACATTTCTTTGAGAAAATTGCAACTCATGTCCAATAATGGTTTCTATTCTTCGAAAAAATAAAACTCATATTAAAACCAGTCCGAGTTGCACATTTCTTGAAGAAAAGTGCAACTCATGTCCAATAATGGTTTCTAGTTGCACTTCTCATATGAAAAACCGGTTCGAGTTCCACATTTTTTTTATAAAAGTTCAACTCGTCTCCAATAATGGTTTCTAGTTGCACATTTTCTAAAAAAGATGCAACTCATATGAAAAATTGGTTGCAAATCATGTCCAATAATGGTTTCTAGTTGCACATTTTTTGAAAAAATAGTGCAACTCATATGGAAAACCGGTTGCGAGTTGCACACTTTTAAGAAAAAGTGGAACTCATATTAAAAGTACAACTTGTATGAAAAATGGGTAGCTAGATGCATATTTAAATCGTAAGTCTTACTGAAAACTCGTTGGGTAGAAAGTGCAACTCATATAGCAACTCGGTTATTATTTACATATTTTTTTAATGTGCAATTAATTTAAAAAAACGGTCGCTAATTACACGCTTTTACTTGAAACCGTTGGTCTATAGAAAATTGGTACTCTCGGTTCTTGAGAAAAAAATTCCACCTAAAACAATAAAAAATATAGTAAGAAGAAGTTAAGAAAAGAAGAAAAATAAATAAAAACAACTTTGTAACTGACAATAAGCAAAGTATGTGGAATATAGTTTTCCGTACTGCTCAAATAGCAAAGGAACTCTTTGTCTGTTTGGCAATAGACGTTTGGTTCAGTAGGATCATACTGCCAGGCGCTGCATCGAATCCTAGTGTTACTTTTATTCCCTCAATTAGAAGCGGCACGAATCTCCAGCAAAATCCTATGGCTATTAGTGTCGAATGAGACTTAAAGAGTTCTCGGTTGACTGAGAAATAGCAAATCCGATCAAAATATGGTAACTAGACATATTTTAGTGTATAGATACATCCATATTTTGATAAATTCACGACACCTAATTTAGGACGGAGGGAGTAGTATTAAAGAGGCCCTAGCTAGATTTAGATCAATTAGCCCGTCAAGAGATAAGATTGGGTCAACTACTTAGATAGTTCTCCGCTTCTCCCCCACGAATTGCCCCCACGCATGCTCTTCGACAAATGGTGGTGTACATCCATGTCCACATAAACTGCAACAGCATGCCGATCCTGTGGTACGGCACAGTACGGTACGTACCGGAAGAAGCTGTAAAAAATGTGAGCGAACGTAGATTTGAACGGATGTGTTCCGGCGACAAATCTCCCGAGTTCCAACGGGGTCAATGCCGTCGATACACCGAACATGCATGCTACCAGTGTAGGAAACCTGATCACTGTGGACTGCGGTTATCCATCCATGCATCGGCACCACGCCCCTGTCTCTCGGGGCTTGAAAGGATTTGCCCTACGATCGATCGAACTGATCCTACCAATTTAATTAAAACTATCTAAGCCATGTCGAGTACAGTAGTATCTACCATGCATGCATCAAAAGCTGTAGTAGTATAATATTTGCGTGCGCGCGGTACTAGATCTTGTTCCTGTGGGTGGACATAGTATCTCTGAATGTTCGTCCTGAACTGTGCTAGCAGCCGAACGCTTTTGGCGTGAACAAGGACCCCGGTTCCCTCCCTCCCTGCATTGCCAGCACTGTGGTTATGTGGACGATGATGATCGTACATACTCAGGTGCATGTCTAACTGTAATAAGCCCATCCAGTCCAGATAATTGGGAGCGGTAGGGTAGATGCATGCATGCATGGCCAGGTGAGCGTGGGAGTTTGGGGACGTTGGGACTTGCATGCATCGTAGGCTAATCAAAGCTCCTGCGCTAGCTAGGCCGGGGGACGCAACGGGAGATCTCTGCGCCCCGCGCCAGCTTTGACCAGATGCTCTTCACTGCCCTCACCATCGGAGGCACTGAGCGTGTGCATACGTATCCCGCACTCTTCGAACATATTAGCAATTCAACATATGATTTAGTCTAAAGTAACACCGCGTAAATCGCAATTAAACTAATCATATAAACATTTAATGCAGTAGACGAATAGATGCAACTACAGCAAACGCTAGACATAGAAACGCTAGCAAAATCTTATACAAGTATGGCACAATTACGTATGGTGCAGTGGGAGTGGAGCTGCTGGTTTCCCCGTTGTCGGTCATGTCGCCGATGAAGAGATTGCGAGATCGTCGTCATCAGTCGTGCTCTCCTCAAAAATCTGATCGCCCCTCTCCCTACATAATCACAAAAGACGTGGTTCGGAAGCTTGTTGTCACCGGAAGGAGTGATGGAGAAGACGTGTGACGGCATAGAGATGGTGGAATTAATTCTTTCAACACGTACATCAACGAGGGTGTCGATTACTTGAGTGAGGAATGGTCATGCACAAAGTTTTCAAACGGTGCAAAACCATATAATGAGGAGGCATAAAAAGGGCTAAGAATTTATTATCCTAATGCACAAATTTTATCACGTACGTGTGTTTAGAGTGAGGTTATCATTTTTACATAGTCAAACGAATATGTAGACTCCTTCTAATATAGCCAGAATGATTGTACGATCGATTGATATGAAAAGAGAACCGCTGCATGCACGTCTCGTACAATCCGCTGCAGGCCGACATGTCGAGTTAGCTTCATGCCGAGAATGACCTGGGCTGGGCGATCGTGCGACGCAGGTAGCGCCGTCCAAGGGAGAAAGCGTCTTTGCTTTTCCGTTGCGCACTGTGCCACTTGGCTCAAGGCGTCGGGACAGGTACGACGCGCGCCGCTCGGCCACGCACGCGCTTTTTGACGCGCACCGGATTGGACGTCGTCTCGTCACACACCCAGCTGCATGCCTGTACCTGTACGTGGGGCAGGTACCAATTATCCGACTCCATCCTGCCCGCACGACTAATCAACGCTACTCAGCCCGCGTAACGCCAAATCAGTAACGATTATCACATAGAGTACTTATAAAAATCAGTATATGAACAACAATAACAAAAGAATAAGAACAGTACATTTTTTTTTTGCGGGCGAACAGTACAAATTAGTGTGAAAGGTTTTTTTTTTCCGAATTGAGGGGCTAAGGCCCCGGAGTGTTAAGTTTTACAGCTCGTCGCACCATCCTTCAGGAATCGGCACACAACTTTACTAGGAAAAACATGTACTCCGGGCATCCCTATGGAGAAAAAACAGCCGAAACACAAGTTCATGGCTCCAAGACTGAACTACAACAAAACAGAACAACTAACATCCAATTCCGAAACAAAGATAAAAGACCTAGATTTCCTATTCTTCAACGAACATAAAACAGCCCCAATCCTTTTAGTCATCGCCTCCCCCCCCCCCCCCCCCCCCCCATCCAGCCCGTTGGCTGAAGATTTCAGTAGCCAACCCGACAAGACGTCGCCCAACGTTGCGAAGCCCCCGCCGTGCGTTTGTTCTCTGCAATTTAGACCAATATTCAACCAAATTAGATATATTGTACAGTATGGCTGTAGGATCACGTGGGCAAACATGCGCAAACACAACAACATTTCTGGCATTCCAGATTGCCTAGAAAAATGCTGCAACACCCACAGAAACTATATTTCTATCTTTTACAGAAAATTGCATTACCCACTCACTCATATCTTGAAAATGTACAGGTATATACATGATACCTGTGGCACACTTAACTACACCACAAACATACCTAGCCGTGGAGCTGTCAAAACAAAGAGCTGTCAAAACAAAAGTGATCCAAGGTCTCCAAATTATCACAAGAGCAACACTTATTATCCTTACCTTTCCACCCTCTTCTAATGAAAAACATTGGTAAGAATACTCTTATGAAAGGCTGACTAGAGGAACACCTTGATTTTCAAAGGTATTCTTACAAAGCCATACATTCATATGTTTCCACTTAACATCAAACATTTTTAAAGCTAAGTGCATGGACTTAACTGAAAAGTTTTCAGACTTAGTTAATAGCCATCTACACGTGTTTTCTTCATTCTTTAAATTAAAATTACCACACAACTCTACCAGATTCGGCCACATTGCAGCAGTTCCACCCCAAAGAGCTCTTCTAAATTTAATAGTAGACCAATCAGAGTTAAAAATCTCAGCAATCGTTAAATTTTTGTTGAGAGTCAAATTATATACTCTACCAAACTGCACACACACACATGCTTATCTCCTAACCATAAGTCCTCCCAAAATCGGGTCCTTCTACAATTACCTACGATTTTTCTACATAACTTAAAAAAATTCTTAACCCCCATGAGGCCTTGCCAAAAATGCGGTTGGCCATGTTTTTAATACACATAGAAGGAGTTCTTTTTGCATAATATTTTCTAACAAATTGCTTCCACATCCTTGAAAGTAATATGCCTGAGAGGCAATAATAAATTGGTTATTATCTTATTCAATGTTTATTTCTCATGCTATAATTGTATTAATCGAATATGTTAGTATGTGTGTGTCTAATAAACAAAACAAGAGTTCCTAGTAACTCCTCTTGTTTAACTATCTTGTTGATTAACTGATGATTAAGCTTTTCTGATCATGAACATTGGATGTTATTAATAACGGGGTCATGTCAGTGGGAGAATGATGTGATGAACACATACACAAAGAAAGTATAGCAATGCGATCAAGTCATTAAGTTTATATTGTTATATTCATACAAAGTAAGCCCAATCCTTAGACCATGAGATCATGTCAATCACTAACACCGGAAGAGTTCTTTGATGACATCAAATGTCACACCTTAAGAGGGTGACTATAAAGGTGGATTTGGGTATTCAGAAAGTATTAGTTGAGACTCATGGATCAAGAGTGAGATTTGTCCATCCAAATAACAGAGAGATATACTCTGGGCCTCTCGGTGATATCACATCAAAACCGCTTGCAAGCACGTGACTAGGTCATAAGGATATCATATCAAAAACGAGTAAAAGAGTACTTGTCAGTAACGGGATAGAACTAAGTATGGTTGATACAAATGATCGGATCTCAAACAAGTAAAATAGATAAAATCATCGACCTTATCTCCCCCCCCTCCTCCCTTCTTGGTTTTTGCCCGAAAATCTTCCGGAACCCTATGACCCCAATAGATAAAATAATTGACCTTATGTACTGCCGGGACATCTCATGTCCTCCGTTTATTTCATATAAAATTCTGCCTAACACCAGCATTATTTCTCTCTTATAGCAACTTCCTTGAAATCTCTCCGAATGAGACCAAACTTGTTTCTATGTATCGTATCTAAAATTCACAAAATAAATATCAAAAACTTTATTCTCTCAATTAAAGATTGACACGGGTTAAGAGTGTGACCCGTAAAGACTCGATAACACACAGACATATTCGGTTACTTACCGAACAATAACCACTAGCGGAGCCGTGGACCCCACATGATGGTTTTGTGTGTTCACGAAGATCGAGGGAACCTTACAATACTCACTGCACTTATTCCCTTAATTTCACGATATCAACAATATCCCGAGGCGAGACTACGTGCTCTAATATGGTCAAACTCTTTGATCATAACACATATAAAACTCATTACCGATATTGTCCTCTTTCTCATCCATATCCCCAGTGTCCTTGTGATAAGTCGCACTATGTCTGGCCATGCGATTGGTTGATATCGGTGATACTGAGAGGGCCCAGATCATGTATCTCTCTATCGTTTAGAGGAGTTAAGTACATGCCTTGGATGATCTCAGTTCCTTTACACACTCTAGATTATACTCAGGCGTCAACATTATGATCCCCTGTTAGGGTGGAAGGTTGAAGAAATCCAACGTATAACTTTAGATTGTGCGGTCTCTAGATATTCTCATAATATAGGAATTATAGCCAATGACAACTTCATATGTACTTTCTAAGTACATTACAATTGTTTAGTCTCTTTTAGCAAGATCATATACTTGGATCGGTTCAGTACTATTGTTACTCTAACAATAAACTCTTATTTTTGGTAGACTTTAGCGAAGTCCATGACCAGGATAACGTGATCATCTTATTAACCATAAGCTAATCTTAGAGACAACATTAGTAACTCTGTTTTGTTTATGTCTTCACACCCGCACACAGACTTTACTTTAAAAACTCACTTTTCAAGTGCTATAGTAGCTGTAGCATGATTATATAAACTTAATTCCAAAATTGGAGATAAAATAATAACTGAATATTATTGTCTCTAAGTCATATCTCGAACAACTTCCCCTCCCCCCAAGGCAAGTTTTCCCCTTCCTCCACCTATAAAAGGACCGCAATCCCTTGAGGCAAAACATATCAATTGGCCCGCAAGGCACTCTCTCTCTCTCTCTCTCTCTCTCTCTCTCTCTCTCTCTCTCTCTCTCTCTCTCTAATTGAATTAGGGTTTCTTATAATTGAGTTTTTGAGGTGTCCTCTCCCGATTAGAGCTAGTTCTAATTGCTCTTCTCTCTCATGTGTTGAGAACTTTCAGAATCATATAAGTCTAATCATAATTGATTAGAGCTACAAATTAGTAACGACGGAAGACTGTCTCTTTTCCTTAGTGCCATGTCCTGGACGGTGTAGTGTTTTCGGGTCGACACGAGAGTACGCATGCACACAATAAGAGGGATTACATGTGTGATCCTTAACGAGAGAAGCTCAGCGACATCATTGCAACTAGGCTTAGTTGTGAGGATATACGATTTTTCAGAACTCTTCTACGACTACATCGATCTTCCGCTAACGGTGAGTCATGGTTCTGGATCTTTGCATGTATGGTCATGCGTCGTTATATCCATAGTGATCTTGGCGGTTACGTAGGGAAATTTTTTAAATTCTACAATGTACACTGGTATATGTGTCCTATGGTCAAATGATCATAGTGAATGTAATAATAAAACTACTGATAACCATATTGAAGATGTATTTCAACGGTATATTAATTGGATCTTATCGTCGTTGTTTCCCAATCAACTTCGACCCTATATATTATTGGAAACCTCACAACACCTTATTTCTTGCCACATAGTAAGTAAACCATTATTATTAGAATATACGAGCCAATTAAATACGCATAACTGGGGATATCTCTGGCGTTTATATTCCACACAAGTACTAGGGTTTTCCTCCGAATACTTATTATTCAGGGATAATACAGTTATAACATAAAACATAAACTTAATCATGAAACAGAAATATGAATAATAACATATTCCATCACATAACATATTCCATCACATACGTGTGTGGGAACAACATCATATGTGATATAGTGTGCAAGATCTGGCTTTCGCCTTTATTACGATGGGCGGCGGCTGTCAAGTAGAGTAGGTTGGAAGGCTTTGTTGCCGGTCCTCGACTGATAAAAGGATAAAAAAGGTTCAGTGTCGGTGCTCGATGATTGTGATGAAATAGGGGATGATTGTTGTCGATGCCGGTTCCAACAGGACACTGATGCTCTTTGTTGGGAACCCCAAGAGGAGGGTGTGATGAGCAAAGCGGTAGGATTTTTTCCCTTAGTTAAGAACCAGGATTATCAATCCAGTAGGAGAAAGAGGACCTTCGGAAGGTTGATGCCACTGACGGTGGTGCTGGCGCTTCACCGGTGTCAGCAACAACGTGGAACCTGCACACAACACAACCAAAATACTTTGCCCCAACGATACTTGTCAATCTCACCGGTCTTGCTGAAACAAAGATTGGACGTATAGTGTGAAAAACAGTGTATGCTTGCAGTAAGTAAAGAGAGCAGGAAATTGTTGTGGTTTGTTTAACAGTATGAAAAATGGACCGGGGTTCATAATTTCACTAGTGGTGTCTCTCCATAAAAGATAGCATGCTGGGTGAACAAATTACAGTTGGGCAATTGACTAATAGAGGTTGCACCGTAGTGCACAATATGACATGAAGATTACTATGATATTTAGTGCGGGCATTACAACAAGATACATAGACTGACATCCATCTGCATCTATGACTAATAATCCACCCTCAGGTTATCATCCGACGCCCTTAGGTATTAAGTTGCAAGCAACATATAATTTCATTAAACAAAGTGTGTAATGTAAGCAATGATTATGCACGCGGGTACTCTCACCACATTTTCTCCCTAATGGCAACATCACATCCCCCCCTTCACGTTTCTATCACTCGAGCAAGGCGAGAAGGAGGCATGAGCCCACTATCGAGCATAAATACTCCCTCTTGGAGTCACTATCGACTACTTGGCCAGAGTAACCACTAGCAACGGAAAGCATGCAAGATCACAAATAGCATATGCAAATAAAGACTATAATCAACTTGGCATAAGTTCAATATTCATCGGATCCCAGCAAACACATCATATAGAATTACATAAGATCAATCTCGATCATGATAGGCAGCTCAAGAGATCTAAACATGGAGGCATATGAGGAGAAGACAACCATCTAGCTACAGCTACGAACCCGTAGTCCAAGGATGAACTACTCACGCATCACTCCGGAGGCAGGCATGGTGATGTAGAAGCCTCCGGTGATGATCTCCTCTCCGACAGGGTGCCGGAAACAGCTTCAGAACCCCCCTGATCTAGGGTTGACAGTAACGGCGGCTGCGGAACTTTTCGGGGTTTTTTGATCAGGTGTTTAGGATTTTCCATCCGGGGGGCTTAAATAGGCGAAAGGGCAAAGGCAGTGGAGCTCCAGGGGCCCCACACCTATAGGTGGCACGACCAGGGGGACCCGCGCCACCCTATGGTGTGGCCCCCCTATTGCCCCTTTTCGACTCCTCTTCGGTGTTCTGGATGCTTCTGGGGAAAATAGGATCCTCAGGCTTTGTGGGGTCAAATTCCGAGAATGTTTGTAGAACAACTTTTTTGAAACCAAAAAAGCAGAAAACAGGGAACTGGCACTTGGCATCTTGTTAATAGGTTAGTCCCGGAAAACGTATAAAAATGCTATAAATAAGGGAGAAAACAAGTAGCAATTGGCAAAATATGATCATGGAGCATCAGAAATTATAGATACGTTGGAGACGTATCAAGCATCCCCAAGCTTAGTTCGTACTCGTCCTCGAGTAGGTAAACGATAAAACAATAATTTCTGAGGTGACATGCTACTAACATAAACTTGATCAATCTAATGTAAAATCATATGCACGCTGAGATCATAAAACTTTAAACACAGGCATGATAAATAAAACTTTAATAATAAAGCATAGCAATTACTTTGCATCACGAAGAGTAACTCAAATAAAGGATCATGAATAATAATGCAAAGAAAGGTAAACGTTTGTTTCAGGTATAGAGAAAGAATGGCAAAGTGATATTTCGATAGTCCTTAAGAGTGGGAAAACATAAATGCCAGGAAACCTTCAAAATTCATGAGGAAGACTAGAACAAATAATATCACATCATGAAGTAATTATTGATGCTTATGGGACAAATGCACATAGAACTCAGAATGGAAAAAATGCTCTCTCAACTGTGCATAAAGTTAGAAGATGGAGACTCAACATAAAAGTAAAAGAAAGGCCCTTCGCAGAGTGAAGCAGGGATCACTCATGTGCTATAGATTTTATTTTATTAAACAAAGGTATTAAAATTTTGACACTCCTCCCATCCATCTTTCACAAACCATGCCTAACAGAATCCTCGGGTGCCTGCCAACAATCACATACCGTGGAGGAGAGTCTATATTTTGGGAGATGTATGCTAATGTCAACGAATGGTAAACAGAAAATACAGTACGTCACAAGTCAACTGGATTTACAAGAGCGTCTCCCATGGTGAAGGACGCAACTGGTGTACAAAGTCATTCCTCTTTCTCTTTTGTTTACACAATTATGCTTTGACTGATAAATCAGGGGCAAAAATAGTGAAGAGAATTTGTTTTCATTAATTTGGGGCTGGGCACCCCGCTGCCAGCTCTTCTATCATTTGGATAAGTGGATGAAGCCACTAGTACAGGGTGTGAAATCCAATCAACAAGTGAGATAAAGATTCTCTATTTACGTCCTCATGAGGAAAACAGGAACATAAAGTAGGAGTAATTTTGTAGGTTTTAAAGGTAACACATGAGCAATTTACTATGGAATGGCAGTTAAGTACCACATGTAGGTAGGTATGGTGGACACACTGGGAAAAACTTTGGTTTAAGGGAGTTTGGATGCACAAGTAGAGCTCATACTCAATATAGGTGGAGGATAGTAAAAGACTGGGAGCGACAAATCAAGAGAGCATAAGACCCATAATCATGCATAGCGACATAAGCATCATTAATTAAAACATAAGCAGTATCACAAGTTCAAAAACTAAGTGGACATGGAGGCTATTTGTGACTGGTTTGTAGTCATAAACATGGTGTGAGCATGCGCCAAGTCAACCAAATAAAACATTCGAAAGAGAATACCATATATTGATGCTTTACTATGACATGAACAATTCATGAATCTTTCAAGAAATATTAAACACTCTCAGCTATTTGAGGCTAATCATGCTAATCAATAAACACAAGTCTTTAAAACTAAAATAACATTTAGCATGGCATGAAAAAGTTCTAGCCATAGTCTATACAAGTTTCTACTAGCACTGTTATAGATTCTACTTCAAGCAGCAGTTTTCTTCACCCAACAAGCATCATACAAAACATGCTTTAACAAAAATACTCTTTATGATACATCAAGAAAACATGATAGTACTCACAGAACACTACTAAAACTAACAACTCTAATAAGAGATGCATGCAAAACAAGAGCTAAATAAATGCAATAGCCAGACAGAGATTAAGAATACAAAGTATTCTCATGAAAAAAGTGGAGCGTGTCACTCTCCAATAAAAGAATGCTGGGGTCCAACCAATCTTATTGAAAAAGTAAAAACAAACTGAAATCCAAAAAAAAAAACTGAAAACAAAAATAAAAGACGCTCCAAGTAAAGCACATAAGATGCGACCGAATGAAAATATAGTTTCACTAGAAGTGACCTGATAATTTGTTGATGAAGAAGGGGATGCCTTGGGCATCCCCAAACTTAGACGCTTGTGTCTTCTTGGAATTTTCTGGGATGTACCACCGGGGCATCCCAAGCTTAGGAATTTCACTCTTCTTGGTAACATCATATCATCCTCTTCTCTTGACCTTGAAAACTTCCTTCACACCAAAATTCTCACAATCTTCATTAGCAACGTTAGTGCAATTGAAATAATAAATCCACATGGTTCAATTTCAACACAAGTCTAATACTCAAAAACACATTAGCTATTGTCACAACTTTTTTTAAAAATCTTTTTCTCAAAATAACACCAAAAGAAAGAGATTAAGATGCAAATGCGATAAATGGCAGAAATCTGTCAAAACAGAACAACAGGTAAAGATAGATTTTTTAAAAAATCTTCTGTTGCTCAAATCAAAAAGTGGTCAACTAAGAAAGGTTGCGTATATAACTCAGGATTAAGCACAAACAAACTCAGGTCATTTTGAATTTTGTGTGATTTTTTTCGGAATTAAAAGTGGACAGCAGAATTCTGTTTCCTGCGCAGAAATCCGAAATATAGTCTCAACTTTCCACCAGAGGCTTTACTTGGATCAACAAAAACAAAAAATAAAAGATATAGCAGGGTTGCCAAGGAAATAGACAACACCCAGGTGCAAAGCACACCAAAGAAAACGGGTTGAAAACAGCGAAATAAAACGGGTTGTCTCCCGGTAGCGCTTTTCTTTAACGCCTTTCAGCTAGGCATAAAAGGGGAAACTCAAGTATTTTCAAGTGAATAAGCATCAACATCAATAACTTCCTCTAGATCATTGTTTGCAGCATTAGGCACTCTAGGTGTTTCTGAAGATTCAACATGGAGGTCACTTTTAGTTTCACTAATTGTTTTAGCAATTTTCAGCACATATTGAGATTTAGGTTTAGTTATCTTGGGAACATACATGAATCTTTGCTCCTTTCCCACAAAGGTTTGCTCCTTTTTGAATTTAAGATATGAAAAAGTTGAGCTTAAATTTTCCATAGCCTTCTCTAGTTTACCGATCCTAAAATTTTGATCATCATGAGTGTTGCTAGCTTCTAGAGCAGTGATTCTTTTATCAATAGTACTTACTGATTCATTAACTTTGCTAGAATTATCATGGAAAATTTGTAAGTTCATTTCCAAAGAGTTTAGTTTATTAATAACATCCTCCAAAGCGGTCTCAGTTTTAACACCTGTAACGGGGGGTGCTCCTAATAAACTTTCAATCAAATTGCATGCTTCCAAGGCAGGAGTTCCTAGAAAATTTCCACCTGTAAGATTATCTAACACATGCCTATACCAGCCAGAAATACCAACATAAAAATTTCTCAGGACTATCAAGGTAGAATATTTTCTTGTGCACCTATTATGAGCATCATTTATTCTATACCAAGCATCTTTTAAACTCTCTCCTGCTTGTTGCCTAAAAGAACGAACCTCTACTTCAGGAATACTCATTTTCAGCAAAATAAAAGCAAACAAATAAATAACAACTATAAAGTAAACTAATTTTTTCGTGTTTTTAATATAGAGAAGAAAAACAAGACAAAATAAAAAACAAGACAATAAACAAAATAAAGTGGTTGAGAGTGAGAGACTCCCCTTGCAAGAAGACTTCCTTCTCCCCGGCAACGGCGCCAGAAAAATCCTTGATGCGCTTTGTTGGGAACCCCAAGAGGAGGGTGTGATGAGCACAACGGTAGGAATTTTCCCCTTAGTTAAGAACCAGGGTTATTAATCCAGTAGGAGAAAGAGGACCTTCGGAAGGTTGATGCCACTGACGGTGGTGCTGGCGCTTCACAGGTGTCAGCAACAACGTGGAACCTGCACACAACACAACCAAAATACTTTGCCCCAATGGTACAGTGAGGTTGTCAATCTCACTGGTCTTGCTGAAAATAAAGATTAGACGTATAGTGTGGAAAATAGTGTATGCTTGCAGTAAGTAAAGATAGTAGGAAATTGTTGTGGTTTGTTTAACAGTGTGGAAAATGGACCGGGGTTCATAGTTTCACTAGTGGTGTCTCTCCCTAAAAGATAGCATGCTGGGTGAACAAATTACTGCTGGGCAATTGACAAATAGAGGTTGCACCGTAGTGCACAATATGACATAAAGATTACTATGATATTTAGTGCGGGCATTACAACAAGATACATAGACTGACATCCATCTGCATCAATGACTAATAATCCACCCTCAGGTTATCATCTGAACCCCCTTAGGTATTAAGTTGCAAGCAACAGATAATTGCATTAAACCAAGTGTGTAATGTAAGAAATGATTATGCACGTGGGCACTCTCACCGCTGTTTTCTCCCTAATGGAAACAACATATCCTCCTCCTTCACGTTTCTGTCACTCGAGCAAGGCGAAAAGGAGGCATGAACCCACTATCGAGCATAAATACTCCCTCTTGGAGTCACTAGAAACTACTTGGCCATAGTAACCAATAGCAACGGAAAGCATGCAAGATCACAAATAACATATGCAAATAAATACTATAATCAACTTGGCATAAGTTCAATATTCATCGGATCCTAGTAAACACAACATATAGAATTACATAAGATCAATCTTGATCATGATAGGCAGCTCACGAGATCTAAACATGGAGGCATATGAGGAGAAGAAAACCATCTAGCTACAGCTACAAACCCGTAGTCCAAGGATGAACTACTCACGCATCACTCCGGAGTCAGGCATGGTGATGTAGAAGCCTCCGGTGATGATCTCCTCTCCGGCAGGGTGCCGGAAACAGCTTCAGAACCCCCTGATCTAGGGTTGACGGTGACGGCGGCTGCGGAACTTTTCGGGGATATTTGATCAGGTGTTTAGGGTTTTCCATCCGGGGGGCTTAAATAGGCGAAAGGGCAAAGGCGGTGGAGCTCCAGGGGCCCTACACTTATAGGTGGCGCAGCCAGGGGGACCCGCGCCACTCTATGGTGCGTCCCCCTGTTGCCCCTCTTCGACTCCTCTTCGGTGTTCTGGATGCTTCGGGGGAAAATAGGAACTTTGGGCTTTGTGAGGTCCAATTCCGAGAATTTTCGCAGAACAACTTTTCTTAAACCAAAAACAGTAGAAAACAGGGAACTGACACTTGGCATCTTGTTAGTAGGTTAGTCCCAGAAAACGTATAAAAATGCTATAAATAAGGGAGAAAACAAGTAGCAATTGGCAAAATATGATCATGGAGCATCAGAAATTATAGATACGTTGGAGACGTATCAGACACTTATCAGATGCGTGTTTGATTTTTATGGGTCACATGTAAGGCGGCATCGAATGGTCAACGAGGTGACTTCTGCATTGTTGACAGTTTGAATGGGCGATGCCTTTGTGATTACAGGTATGTAACATAGTTTATGTCGATGGTTCCAATGAACAAGAATTGCTTGCGGCTTGGTTCGATAATAGCCAAGCATTATGCATGCTTCGGTTATTTCGGTTTAACCACACAAAAGTTGGTCTTAAAAGAAATTAAGTGGTCAGGAGGCTTATGGTTATGTGTTTCACTTACTATAACTGTAAAAACTGAAATTTGGTTGCATGTAGGTTATTTTTTATTTGGTTACACACATTTGGGGATTGGGGGCGGGGGAGGAGGGAGGGGGAGGTTTCAAAGCAAGAAAAATGGGGGTCGAGACAGGGGATCAATAGGGGGAATGGTTTTTTTCCTTTTTCATTCGTGGTCCTCAGGGGTACAATGGTCAATATTTAATATGAAAAGGTTTCCACGGAATCATGGTCAAACTGACGGAAGCGACAAATCTATACTCGATGTAAAACTTCATTCGTATATCTAGAACAGAGAAAATCCTAAGTGGCGTTAGGTATGTATAATTTTCTGTCGAAAAGAAAAGGCATGTGTAGGGCATATACAAATGGGGTGACGTCAGTCTTCTTTTAGAGTTGCCATGCCGGATTTTTACTTAATGAAAGAGAGATATAATTAAAAGAAAGAAGGTTGTCTTTCCTTAACTAAGGGACGATCTTTTACATAATAAGAGAATGATATTTCTCCATTGTAGTATATGTCTTTCTCTTAGGCTGCTCATAGTGGGTGGTAACATCACACATATTTACGCAACAAAGATGATATGGCACATTATTAATGAAGAGAGAAATGGTTGTGATATACCGTAACAAGTACAATAGTATAGTCTCCTCTTGGCTATAAGAAAACGCGATGTCATCTATAGCTTACCTATAGCCAACATGTACAACAGTTAGCTATAAAAATATGCTACTTTATCAATGCATGACCCACATGCCACTCTCACATAGTCCCTAGGACCACGCACTGCAGCTGGCTCTTGCACGAGAGCCCGCTTCTATTCTCTCTCCTCTCCTCTCTCCTCCACCTAAGCACAAATATATTTGTTAAATGCTGACCGTACCTTATTGTACTTGCTCTAACACCACACATTCATATGCAATATGAGTCTCCAAGATAATAAATGAGTACATTACTAACATTTGCATGTTACTGCTTTATGTTACTCCCCACCATGACCAGGCAAACATAATTTCCAACCAAAATACAATTAATTATCAATAATTGCTAAAGATGACAATAAGGCCCATACCAATTGGGGTTTCTTAGCGTTGTATTCTAGGCAAATTGCTTATGTGGCATAGGAATTAATGAAGAAAGAGGGAGACATTGTATCTTAGACTAGTCATAGTGGGGAGTATCATATGGTAGTATCATGCATATGATACTAGTCTATGTTACTAGTTCTATAGTGGGTAGTAACATGTTTGTGGTATCATAGACTAGTGTATTTATTAGGCCATAGACACATTTTTTTTGAATTTCGTTATGTTACGGTATCTACCTATGATACCACTATCACCTCTCTCATCATTAATTGCAGTGCCACATCAGATTTTTGCCAACATGGCATGCATGATACTACCTATGATACCCCCACTATGACTAGTCTTAGCTAAATACAACCCTTGCACGTGGCCATAGGCAAAAAATGTTGCTAGTCCAATCATATGCATGCATGAGATCCAAATCATTAATTTAGATACAACTAGTAAGAAACAATGCATTGGACTAGTTGTCTCTTAGGCCTATCCCAATGCAAGTCTCTTAGCACGGTTTCATAGGCATTTTGCATATGTGGCATTATAGTTAATAAAGAGAGATAGTGAGGTTGTATCTTAGCTAAGATACAACCTTGGCACGTGGCCATAGGCAAAAAAAGGCTTTAGACCAATCAAATGCATGCATGAGCCCAAAATCATTAATTTAGATACAACACTTAAGATACTCCCTCCGATTCTTTTTAGTATGCGTCTAATTTTTTTTCCTGTTTCTTCCATATTACTCAGCGGGCTACGGTGTTTGACCAATTCTTTCCAGCCATGCCCTTCCGACTAGTTTACCTCCGCAACTTTGTGCTCCAATCACTGATGGAGAGATGTGCACGCAGCATGCAAAGGCTGGCTGGCTGAGTAATTGGGCGCGAGAATCAAGGGGACTGAAGGACTCGACCAATTGTTTACATGCACCCAATAAATAACCAACCAATTGTTTGCATGCACACAATAACTACCCCCAATTTTCTCCGTAATACACAGGGACAAAATCGTCCAATTTTCAGTGAGTAATTCCCTCCTTGGTATGCGAGCTGGACCTTATGCGCTCAGAAAAAAGAATCGGAGGGAGTACAATGCATTGTACATGTTGTCTCTTAAGTTTTTATTAGACATATGATAACGTGCTAAGAGACGGTGCATTGGGATAGGCCTTAGATTTTTAAGACTCCTATAGGCATAAGAGCAAGTACAATAAGGTGACGTAAGCAGACTATAAGGATTAAAATAGCATTTTTGTGATGATGTGGAGGAGAGAGAAGATGAGAGATAAGGTGAGTGGGCTCTCATGCAAGAGCCAGCTGCAACACGTGCTCCTAGGCAACTTGTAAGAGTGGAATGTAGGCCATGTCTTAATAAAGCAACCTACTTTTTTATCTAACTATTGTACATGTTGGCTCTATGGTTGGCTATAGATGACATGGCAAGTTCTTATAGCCAACTGTTGGCTATACTATTAAACTTGCTCTAAGCCTGTTCACAGTGGGAATAACATAGCTAGTAACATCAGTGCCACATAGGCAAAAAAGATGACCTGACACATATTTAATAAGGAGAGAGATGAGGATGGTAACTAGCTATGCTACTATAACATCACACATTCCAATACACAATGAGTCTATAGGCTAATAAATGCAGTTTTGCATGACACCACTTGTTAGTTACTACCCACTGTGGAGGTAGTAACATAGTTTAGAAAAATGTGATGTTACTGCACTATGTTACTTCCCATTGTGACAAGTCTAAGAGATGATGTGTTGTAGTCAGAACGTCTCTTTTCCGGTTGACCATGCACACGACCACCTGGTAATGCATCTCCCCCGTGGGCCTACCACTCCTCTCTTTCCTTCCCTCACCCCGTGTGACAACTGCTGGTGCTACTGTGCTGGTCGTAAAATCAACCGGTGACCGTCAGCTAGTCAGCTAGCAATGCCCTTTTGTACTTCCTCCGTCTCAAATTAATTGTCGTAAAGTTTGACAAAAATAGATGTATCTAGACATAATTTAGTGTTAGGTACATCCACTTTTATCAAACTTTCTGAAAATTAATTTGAGACGGGGGGAGTAGTATAACTTATGGCTTTTGGCTCTCTAGATGTCGTGGATAAGTAAGAGAAGTCACACCTTCTCTATTATTGTAGGAAAAGGCTACTAATCACCCGGGGATCCCGCGCTCGCGTCCCCCGGCTCCCTGGTCATACGATGGCAGGGCATCATGTGGCTCTCGTTACTCGCGTGCGCAGCAACATGGGTCTCGCCATTTGCTCTTATCCGCTTAGATTTTTCTCTTCCACTCGTTGTGTCCGTAGACACAGCCATATGCGCCGCCGTCGCTGTTTGTACCCGTGAGGCGCTGCCGCGCCATAGCCAGGCGCCGCCGCCTCCCCCCTCATGCTCCTGCGCGCGGCGCCACCCTTTTTCCGCGCCATAGACATGCGTCGCCGCCTCTCCCCTCACGCGTCGGCGCGGCCTCCCATCGTACTCCCCCATCCTCTCTTCCTCCAACGACCTCTCGCTGCTGACGAGGATCCGACGCATCATGAGGTGGGCGTCGCATCTCTCTAGATGGAAGAGGCTGGAGAGGAGCAAGAAGGGCGAGCTCGAGGGCGCGAAGTCACCGGCGTCCGCGACAATGGCCGGCGAGAGATTACCAGTGCCAAGGCACGATGCTTCCATGCCATGGCGGATGTGCTTCCGACAGACCGCACGGGCCGGTGGTGCTCCCATGGGAGCTTGGCGGTGCTCCCAAGGCCGATAGTTTGGATTTTGTGTGTTTTGGGCAATTTTTACGGCGGCGACAAAAATTTGCTACATACCTGTGTTTTTTTTTTGCTATTTTTGTACGATTTTTTTATCTCCGGCGAGGTCAATTATTTGCTACAATACAACAATTTTGTTAATATAATTATTCTAAAATTTTGCTATCACAGTCCAATTTTTTTGCTATGCTATACCGGCGCCGTCTCCGGCGAAGTTGATCTTTGCTACAACAGCACTATTTTAATTGCTACGGTGTCTCCGGTGAGATCTCCGTCGAGGTTTTACTTTTCCTTTTATTTTCTAGGATGAAACGTTTTTTGCTACATAGGAGCAAAGCGGGACCTTTTTTTTTAATTACTACACAGAACAAATACGAGATTTAGAAAAAAAATGGACACGTGTCAGCCAGGGGATCCGGGGATGGAAAATTTTGTGCTCCCGGGAGACGCCCAGCGCTATCCATTATTGTACATGCCCCAATTTCCTCTCTTTTGCCCGTATTTCGCAGTTGACTAAACGTGACTCGATCACAAGAACGTAGAAGACCTGCGGATTAATAGATTTAATTGAAGGAGCAGTTAGCCCGAAGGGTCGCCAACTCGGTGACCCCAGGTGTTGGATCCTGTTCCAGCTGCATGCAGCAGGCCAGGTACGTAGGCATACAAAGTCGTCGTCGTCGCCTCGTGACCCTGTCGACTGGTCACGCGCGCGATCACATCGCGCGGAACAGCGACCGTTTACGACCGATCACAACGTTAACACGATCATATCCCTCTCGATCTCTCTGCTGGTCTGGTCCGGTCCCGTATATACTTTTCTGCAGCTATCTGCATGCATGCGGACACCGGCCGTCAGCGACGTGCACGACGACGGACGGATCACATCGCGCCCACGTCAATAGATGCATGCTTGGCCGGCCGGCGGCTACCTGTACGCGGCAGCTGTTGCGAGAGACGCTCCTTTCGATCGACGACCCGGCTGTCCGGTCCGTACGCCTGCGTCGTGGCCACCACGACTGTTGCCGCGCCGACCGCCAGAAAGGAGAGGGCGTTTCGACGTGTCGGGCGAGCGTACGTAGGGCCGGCCGGCCTTGCCGGACAGTACAGTCCGGTGCCGCCCCGGTCTGGCCTCAATATGGCATGGCCCCGCACTCAGAAAATCTCTACCAGCGCACGATCGTCCGGTTGTCGTTCGTGTGTGCTCATTTTCCCGCGCTCGATCGGTGCGCGGACGAGGGCGCGGCCGTGTTCTACCGACGGTTGGTTGCGTCGTCGCTTCCCTCGTGGATCGCTCGCCCACGCCGTCCTGTCGCTCACGCGCGCACGCGGCCAGCTCGTTGCCCGGCCGGTCGCGATCTGCACCCACTCCGAATGTCTTGGACATGTCCCCGGGCCCGGCCCGCGTCGTGGCGCCATTGCTCCATCCGATCCCCGTGGCCGGTGCGGCCATTCAAGCACGTACGCCCCGCGGCCGCCGCCTGACCTGACGTACCGCTGATCGATTCATGTCCCAGGTGCAAGTGGAACAACCGCCTATATGTCGTTGCCGCGTACCACGGATATGGCCCATCTCGCTCCGGCTCATGGAAATGTCGCTGTACCCGGCGTCCCGGCCACAAGCCGCCATCGGAGACAAGTCGACAGTGTGCCCGCCGGCCGTGTACGCGCGCCTGCAGACACCGTATGTACATACAGTACATTCCGTCGCCGACGCAGTACTGGCGTGCACAGGAAGCAAGGAACGCTCGCGCGCGCGCGTACAGGAACAGTCGAGTCCGGTAAGGCTGTCGGCTGACATAGATAGCGAATCCACTCAGGTTTGTCTCGCATGGATGGATAATCTAGCAAACCTCGGCTCCGGACTTCACGTGGTCGATTGATACGCTCTACACTATGTCTACAGATCATGACAAATCCACGGCACAGCTCCAACCTCATCATGTGTACAAACCAAACGGTGGAGCTACTCCAACTGACAGATCTTATTCAGAAGCCACCAGCCACAGTGTCGCGCCGATTCATTTGAAATAGATTGTCAGGTATGAATCCACAGGCCACAGCATTCTTCTTGCGGTGTGTGAACCGAACCAAACTTTGGAGTGGAGCCCAGCGTAAGGCAGCCCAAGCAGAAAGAAACAAGCCCGATTGGCCGGACTCAAAATCAGAAAAGAAGCCAACCAAGGAATTGAACCGCTTCTCGCGTCAGAGGACAGAAGCGATGCCACCAAATGTGTGGAACCGGTTCGATGTTCAGTTTGAACCGCTTTCAGACCACAGTATGGCTGGTCTAAAACATGTGTATTATCCGTATATAAAGCATGTCTGCAGGCTGCATCTTCGTTGCTCCAGAATCATCGGCGATTCCTACGTGCACCTTAAACACATTCTTCGCCCGTTTCAAAATGTAAGCCTTTTTAGCGAGCTAAACTAGCTCGCTAAAAAGGCTTATATTATGGAACAGAGGTTGTACTATTTTGGCAGCACCAGGAACTGTTTGTTTTCGACAACGTACCCTATTTTGCTAGAAAGAAGGTAGAAACAAGTTTAGAAGAAGCAAACACACTATGCAAACAGTGAGTGTAGTTTGTTTTCTAAAAGTAAAACCACTATATTAATCAAGCATGGTGCTTCTTTAAAAACCTTACAGTCCTCTTCGATACCCGGTAAGGAAAATGATGCGTAAAAAACTTGTTGTCCCGAGATCAAATTACAAGACTGTCTCATAGTCACAACCTATATAGCTACCGACTCACACACACTAGAAATCCACCGCTTCATGTGACCGAAGCTCGGGATGCCACATTATTCTCGGTGCACTGTTGAGTGACATTGGCAAACATTCGCGGCGCGTTTCTTTGTTTCCACAAATTCTGTGAAACCTGATTTCTTCTAGACTTCGCCCACCATTTCTCAACACTATCTGTAGATTCAGGAGTAAGGGCACTGATGCCCAAGGTGCTAAAGCATTCGAACTAGACTTGGCGAAGAAAGACACAGTGAACACGAATGTGATATGATGTGTTTCCTCCTCATGAAGATAGAGATGACAGCCATCCGCTATTTCTTGCAGTCCATGTCCTATGTGCCTATCCGACATCCAGATCCAGTGCTGAATGCCGCCTACAACAAGTCCTTCAAGCCATCAATCTCCACAGAACAATGTTTTTTCCCCATCCCCAAGCTGAATTTTGACTATGCCATCGGACCATGTCATTTTTTATCTAGGACATACCAAGCCATGGACTTGTAGGATCCGCCCTCAAAAGCCACTCTGCTTTCGTCAGAGGACCGAGCGCTAACCGGAGCCCCAATTATTTGATGACTGGACACTTGATGGAGTGGTATTGTGATGTTTCTCTTGCATTCTAAACACACCTAATACAATGGCAATTGTATAGATGCACTAGTTCAGCGAAAAGATAGTTAATGTGGTAAAATATGGAGTGAAACAAGTGATATGTGTAATATGTAATAAACAGACCAGCAAGGGAAAAAGTAGTAAAAGCATGTAAAAATAGTAGCAATAATAGTAAAAGATGGACCGGTGTTCATAGGTTCACTAGTGGCAACTCTCCAAACAATAGAACAAGTGTTGGGTAAAACAAATTACAGCTAAGCAATTGAAAAATCACGGGGGCATAAAAATGATATTATGACGACATATAGTTCACATGTTCTAACATGGTAGACATCTAGTGAAGACATATAGACCGCTATCCAGCATGCATCTATATCTAATGGTCCACCTCAAGAAAGGTATCCAGCAAATCTCGCGGGTATTAAGTTGTAGCAACGAAGTGATTACTTTGTGTGCAACAGACAAGTGCATTAAGAACAATACATAATGTAAGCAATGGTTCTCATCCGTAGACAAAAGCACCGCTGTTTTCTCCTTAGTGGCAGCATCACATCCCCACCCGTCACGTTTCTGTCACTCGAGCACAGATGTAAGGGAGGCATGAACCCACTATCTAGTATAAATAATTCCTCTTAGAGATGCATACAACAATGTGATCAAGATAGTGATACACATCGGAGAGCATGCAAGAACATATTGAAACACCCTAAGGATATAAGTGAAGATTCTCATATAAGGACATGAACAAAATAATCATAATTTCATGGTTCATCGGATCTCAGCAACACAACACAGAGCATCACATCAGATGGATCTCGGTGATGTGAGGCATAACATGAGACCGTGGTATGGATCAACAAAGGGGAAGAGAGTGCCATCTAGATACCGCTATGAACCCATAGTCCATGGGGGAACTACTCATGAGGCATCACAGAGGAAGAACGGTCGATGGAGATGGCACTGGGGGCACTTCCCCATCCCGGAAGGGTGCCAGAACAGGAAATTTTGTTCCTCGGATTAGGGTTTTCGATGGAAGCGGAGCTCGAATGCGTTCTGGAAAAATCGCTGAAAGTGCACTATGGTCAACTAGAGGGGGGGGTGAATAGGTTGACTACCAATTTTTCTTTTCTTTTCCTTTTAAGGGGCCTAGTAAGATAAGATACGATTCTCTAGATGTGCAACTAGGTGAACAACCTATGTGAAGAGAGTAGTATGCGCAACGGAAGTAAAGCGTAAGGTAGTAAAGCAAACAACAAGTGTAAACAAGGAGACAAGGATATGATTCACCGTAGTTCCTTCTCAAAGAGAAGTACGTCTACGTTGGAGAGGTGGGGAGCCACCTAGGCGCTCCTCAATAGCACGGTTGTGCACACCTTGTTCTCCTTGAGCTTCTCCGGTGAGGGAGATGCTCGTTTCCACTATGAGGTCGACTTGAAGGCGTTGACCAAACCTTTACAAGGGCTTGAGGTCACTCCACAAGATAGATGGAGGCTCTCAAGCAATCCGTAGCTTCTTGCAACAAGGTGGAAACTACAAGCACGAGATCTACTAAGGTTTCTAGGCCTCAAGTAGGATTCTAGATCTACTAGGTTGTGGTGGATGGATTTGAGATTCCTTTGGTGGAAGTGTGGATCTAGGTCTCCTCTAGCTCTCCACCAAGTTTGGGAGTGATTGGGTGGACGGAGTGGGAGATCTAGGTGGTTGAAGCTTTCATTAATGGCTAGGAGAGAGAATGGGAAAAGCTTGGCATTTATGAGGTAGGTGAAGGGGTATTTATACTCTTGGTGTCCAAGTGGCCGTTTGCAGTCCAGGGCACCGGAGGCTCCGGTGGGTCTTCTGTGCACTGCGCAACTGCGCAGTGCCTTATCCTTTGCGCGCTGCTGAGGAGGACGGAGGCTCCGGTGGATCGAGCGGAGGTTCCGCCCACCGGACCCGCACCGGAGGCTCCGGTGGAACCTCCGCCACTTTCCAACAGAAGGGGTAGCTGGCGGAGCTACCACCGGACCCTTCACCGGAGTCCATTTGCACTTGGGCCAGGGGGCCACCGGATGTCCACCGGAGCCTCCGGTGGAACCTCCGCCACTTTCCAACAGAAGGGCATTTTAGCGGAGGAACCACCGGATGCGCACCGGAGCCTATTTGAGCACAGGCTGAGTGGCAGCAGCGGGCTGAGCCTCCGGTGGATTCACCGGAGCCTCCGGTGGATTTACCGGAGCCTCCGGTGGGTTCACCGGAGCTTCCGCCCATGCACATTTTGGTTCCCTGGCTTTCTTTCTCTTAGCACTTTTCGAATATCTCAAGCATTAGCCCCATAAGTATAGTGAACCTAATAACCTGGGCATTTTCATCATTTGAACAAACATTAGATCAAACAGTTATGTTGTCATATAATTACCAAAACGGACGATGATCTTTCAATCTCCCCCTTTTTGGTAATTGATGACAACATAATTATTTGCATGATTACGGACTCAATATGAACGGAGCTCCCCCTAAAGATATGCTCTTTTCATATTGAAATTACTAAGGCATGATATATAATAGCAGTATGACAATGATAGCGCATAACACACACAATACATAGATAATATGAAACGAGGTTCACACATGATCATAATATAACGAGGTTCACGAAAGATACGAATAACGAAAACAAACGAAGTTCCAACTAGTTCAAATCAAACTCCCTCAAGCAAAAGAGAGATGCAAATCAAAGAAAGCTTGAGGGACCATGCAAATGCCCGTTTCCTAATATATCGTTCTCTCCCCCTTTGGCATCAAGATACCAAAAAGAGAGAGACCAAGATACAAACGTCCGAAATCACTCGGAGGATGAGGAAGAGGCTTCCGGAGCCGGGGAGGGATCACGGTGGCGAGAGCTAGTGGCTTCGTCTCCTTCTTCCTCGGACCATTCAATGAGCTTGCCCTTGGAGTCCTTAGCTTGCCAAGCATCCCAATCTGTGATGCTATCAAGAACCGGGGATTCAATGGAGAGACCCTCTTCACGGAGACGTTCACGAGATGCTTGAGCCTTTTTGCGTGCCTTGAGTTCCGCATCATAATGTGCTTCCCATTGATGTTGCTCAATCTTCTTGTTCAAGCAAAACACTTTCTTGAGAGCCCGTGCCATCCATTTGAAAGCATTGCTAGAGGGAGGGGGTTGAGATGGACCCTCGGCTTCTTCCTCATCCACAATGATGCGAGGCCTAGCCTTGTGCTTGCGGACAGCTGTAGTGGGATGCACAACGGGCTCAGTGTGATTCTTCATGAGAAGCCGCTTTTCCGTGTGAGAGATCCAAAGCGCATCATCCAAAGGAGCATCCGGAAACTTATCATTCCACACGTGCAATATGATCTTCATGATGAAAGGCCCAAAACAAGCATTCTTGCGGTTGGCAATGGCATGCCACAACTCGTTCCATATGTAGTCAAGCACATCAAGCTTGCGAGGAGTGGCATCCATACGGTATTGATGAGTAAGAAGCAGCAAGTTCTTCATGTAACCTTGAATCTCATCCACATTGCCCGCCTTTGGATTGATAGTCTCTCTATAGATCCGTAACATGATGTCATAAGTGGGAAAGAGACCCTTGACGAACCCCACGGCATATTTCTTCCAATGATAGAGGGGAGTGAGGTCATCCTTCGAACGAGATTGAGCGGAGTGAACTCGAAACCATCCATTAGCAAATTCTTCTCCGTTGGCAAAAGGGCCAAAATCTGGGTAGCCACCAAGAATAGTTCCAACATCCTTCCAAGTGATGTCAAGTTGTTTGTCCTTGGTCATCCAAATGAGGTTGTGGTTGGTCTCATTGCCAAGATGAACTGTGGCAAGGAACTGACAGACGAGCTCTTCATCAAAGTCTTGTTGAAGGGTGATAATGGGACCGAGACCAAACTTCTCAATGAGCTCGAGGGCCTCCCCAAAGTACTTGTGATTGCGTTCCATGTGTCCAATACTTATAGCATCTTGGGGAACAACATTCTCCTTCGACTTCCTCATTAAGACCTCATGATAAATTTTCCCTTGGAAGACGGTGTGAAAGCGCGGATCTTTGCCCCGGAATTGGGGCATTAGGCGGTCACGAGCAATCACATACGGATTTTCCCTTCTTTCCTTCACAAATGCCGCATCGGACATCTTGGATGCGGTTGGTGTGGTGTTCTTCCTTGGCAAAGTCTTCTCGGGAGCCGGAAAACGCTTGCGCTTGCCATGAGTGCTGTCAAGTTCGGCTTGAACCTCATCCACGGGTGGAGGTTTGCGGCGGCCGGTGGACTTGTACCGTAGCCCTTTTCCCTTGGAACCGGAAGCATCTAAAGAGAGAAAGCAAGGAGAATATGAAGAACGAGTAAAGCTCGAGAGGATAAAGCACGCACAAAACCAAGAACCCAACATACTCATGGTGTTAGGAAGGAATAATCTAGGGTTAGGGTAATGGAGCCCATATACCCACAATGATTCAAACCTAACATACACTTTCTAGGTTACTAGGGTTTGTACTAGGGAAATTCCACTCCAAACACCAAATCCACAAATCTAGAAGGCTAGAACATGAGCTCTTATGCATCTCATCTATCAACTAGATGAGAGAGAGAGAGAGCACGTACCGGCGGCATCCATGGTGAAAAAGGGAGGAGGGAAGAGTCCCGGGGCGTCCTGAGGCAGGGAGGAGGTCTCCCCGCGGTGGAGCGCCCGAATCCGGCGGCGGTGAGCTTGGGGGCGGGGGCGGTTTGAGAGGAGGAAGATGGGGGCGGGTGGGGGAAAATGAGATTGGATCTCACTTACCCCCGCGCCCCCACAACTTATCCGCTGTAATTTTTCCGCCGGCGGAGCCTCCGGTGGTTTCACCGGAGCCTCCGCTCCCGCCAGCGGAGCTTCCGGTGGATTCCACCGGAGCCTCCGCCCCTGTCCCAAAACGTTAAGTTTTGGCCCGCTGAGCCGCATGGACCCAGCGGAGCCTCCGGTGAGGTTCCGGTGGACAGGCCCAGCGGAGCCTCCGGTGGTTTCACCGGAGGTTCCGCCCAGATGATATTTCAGCGCGCCAAGATTAGAAAAACTCGAGCAATACTATAAGAGCGAGGGTTTGGGCAAGTGGGGCTTGGGTTGGAAAAACGTTACTGTCATACGAGAGACATTGCTCGACGGGGTTCGCAAGAACCATAAAACGAGTGAAAAAAAACCGAACCCGTACGAGTTGTCAAGATGAGGATATAAAGTGAGAAAATGATCAAAAACACCTCAAGGGTTGGTGGCCGAGGCCACCATGTTTGAGTGTGTAACTTGGCACCGCGAAGATATATCTTGGGTCCAAAATTACTACTCACAATTAAGCACAATGAGTCACAAATTGACTAGATATGCAATGATTGATTGATTTTCGCATAATAAAAGGAGTGCATACTCATGAGTTGAGTAGCGCTCCCCCTATATCCATGCCTACACCTAGACTAGATAGCAAGTATAATGAGGGTAGATATGCAAGGTCTCAAGTGAAGTTGGAGGAATCGATGACATTTAGTTCATTCCTCAAAGCTCGAAATCTTGGTTCATCAAGGGCCTTCGTGAAAATATCGGCAAGTTGATCCGTGGTGGAGACATAAGAGAGATCAATATCACCTTTCTCAACATGATCCCGAATAAAGTGATGACGAATCTCAATATGCTTCGTCTTGGAGTGAAGAACCGGGTTGTAGGCGATCTTGATAGCACTCTCATTGTCACAAAGAAGAGGCACCTTGTCAAAATGAATACCATAATCCTTCAAGGTTTGCCTCATCCATAGCAATTGGGCACAACAACTTGCCGCGGAGATATACTCGGCCTCGGTGGTGGAGAGAGCAATACAATTTTGCTTCTTGGAAGACCAACAAACCAAGGAGCGGCCAAGAAATTGGCAACCCCCGGATGTGGACTTCCTATCCGTCTTCTCTCCCGCATAATCCGCATCCGAGTAACCAATGAGCTGAAAGCTTGAACCCTTGGGGTACCAAAGACCGAAGTTTGGGGTATGAACTAGATATCGAAAGATTCGTTTCACAGCTTCCAAATGACTTTGCCTCGGAGAGGCTTGAAACCTTGCACATTTACCTACGCTATACATGATATCGGGTCTAGATGCACAAAGGTAAAGCAAAGAGCCAATCATGGAGCGGTATACCTTTTGATCTACCTCTTTCCCATTAGGGTCGGGTTTCAAGTCGGTGGTTGTGGACATAGGGGTCTTCATAGGTTTGGCATCATTCATATTAAATCTCTTGAGCATGTCTTGAGTATATTTGGCTTGTTTGATGAAGGTTCCTTCATAATATTGATTCACTTCGAAGCCAAGAAAGAACTCCAACTCTCCCATCATAGACATCTCAAACCTATCGGTCATAAGCTTGCAAAACTCCTCATTGAACAAGGTGTTAGTAGACCCAAAAATGATGTCATCCACGTAGAGTTGGCATATGAACAAGTCACCTCCAACCGTCTTGGTAAAGAGGGTGGGATCGATTAAACCAACATTAAACCCGCGATCTACTAGAAACTCTTTAAGGTGCTCATACCACGCACGTGGAGCTTGTTTAAGTCCATAGAGCGCCTTATCAAGTTTATAGACATGATCGGGGTGGTTGGGATCCTCGAAACCCGGAGGTTGCTTGACATATACTAACTCATTAATGGGACCATTAAGAAAAGCACTTTTGACATCCATTTGTTGTAATTTGAAGTTATGATGAGATGCATAGGCAAGTAAGATACGAATGGATTCAAGGCGAGCTACGGGGGCAAAGGTTTCACCGAAATCGATACCTTCGACTTGAGAAAAACCTTGGGCCACCAATCTTGCCTTATTGCGAATGACAATACCATCTTTGTCTTGCTTGTTCTTGAACACCCATTTGGTGCCAATGACATTTTTGCAATCCTTGGGTCTTGGCACTAATTTCCACACCTTGTTGCGCTCGAAGTTATTGAGTTCATCATGCATGGCTTCAAGCCAATCTTGATCTTCGAGAGCTTCATATACCTTCTTAGGTTCAATGAAGGAGACAAATGCATGAGCCTTGCTAAAATCCGCCAATTGCCTTCTAGTGACCACTCTTCCACGAACTTGACCAAGAATCATGTCCTCCGTATGACCCGCTCGTTCAAGATTCTCTAGCCTTCTCTTTGCTCTTCGAGCCAGTATCTCCTCCAAAGATTCCTTGGATATTGATTGAGAATCACCTTCTTCATCGGAGACATGTCCATCTTCATTTCGTCCTTGATCAAAGATGGGTGACGAATCATCACTAGGTTGAGCATTCTCAACAATAATAGAGTCTTGATCAAGATTTAGGTGTGTTGCTTGGCCTTGTTCATTAGCTTGGCCTTGATCATTAGCTTGGCCTTGATCGTTAGCTTGAGGGCTTGGTGCATCTTGTTGGAATGCTTGATCGTCAATGGGTGTAGTCAATGGCTCCACTTGAGTGGGGCATAGTCCTTCTCCCTCCGTCATCCGGTAACCCTCAATGGGGATTATTTCACCAATCCCCATTCTTCTTATGACGATGGGAGGAATTGCATCTCCTACAACACCATGATCTATACGCCCCCCTTGGGAGCCATTATCCTCAACAAACACCACGTCTATAGCTTCTTCAACTTGTCCGGTGGACTTGTTGTAGACTCTATAGGCGTGAGCGTTTGTGGCATAACCAACAAAAATGCCCTCATAAGATCTAGTCTCAAATTTTGACAACCGTTTACCTTTCTTGCGAATGAAGCACTTGCAACCGAAGACCTTGAAGTAAGATACATCCGGTTTCTTACCCGTGAGAATCTCATAGGGGGTCTTGTTCAAGATCTTGCGAAGATATAACCGGTTGGTGGCGTGACATGCGGTGGAGACGGCTTCGGCCCAAAAGTTATAGGGAGAAGAGAACTCCGCAATCATAGTTCTAGCCGCATCCATCAAAGTCCGGTTCTTTCTCTCCGCAACACCATTTTGTTGAGGGGTATATGGAGTGGAGTATTGATGAGCAATGCCCTCTTCACTAAGAAAACCCTCAACGGTGTAGTTCTTGAACTCCGAGCCATTATCACTCCGGATTGCCAATATGGTAGCATTGTGTTGGCGCTCAACAAGAGTGATGAACTCGATGACTCTACTTTGAGTTTCACTTTTCCTCTTGAAGAAATACACCCAACAATATCTTGAATAGTCATCCACAATCACCAAACAATACTTCTTTCCTCCGAGACTATCATAGGATAGTGGACCAAAGAGATCTAAGTGAATGAGCTCGAGAATTCTTGTAGTGGAGATTGTTGTCTTGGTTGGGTGTTGTTCTCCATGTTGCTTCCCAAAGGTGCAAGAGCTACACACACGATCTTTAGCAAATTTAGCTTTGGTTAGTCCTAGAACGTGATTGCCACTTTGGAGATCATGTAACATTCTCATATTGGTGTGGGCTAGTCGGCGATGCCAAAGCCACCCCACATCAACTTTAGCCATTAGGCATGTCGCGGCACACGTGTCTTCTTTAGAGAAGTCCACTACATACATGCCGTTCTCGACAAACCCAACAAAGGCTACTTTAAGAGATGTCTCCCAAGTGACAATCACACTCTCTCTATTAAAGAACGAGGTGAAACCACAATTCGCAAGTTGAAGAACGGACATCAAATTATAGCCAAGGGACTCAACAAGGAGAACATTCTCGATTGATAAATCGTTTGAGATTGCTACCTTGCCTCGTCCCAATACCTTAAGCTCGGACTTATCACCAATAGTGACGCAATTGAGATGAGGTAGAGGAGGTTCAAGATTGCTTATTGCGTCATGGCTTCCGGTCATATGTTGGGATGCACCACTATCCACTGTCCATTTGTTAGACCCGGAAGCTTTTCCCTACAAGAGATCAATTTCTTGATTTAGGTACCCATCCTTCAATGGGTCCTCTTTTGTTAGTAACAAGGGTCTTAGGAACCCAAATAGTCCAATGATAATCATCACCATACGAAGTACCAACGTATTTAGCATAAACATGTCCATCCCTAGATTTCATAAGAACATAAGATGGATTATATTTTCCGGCGAAATCATTATGAGTGATGCTCCCCCTAGAGGTATCACCACCCGTAATGGCGTTGGTCTCCTTTTCTTTGGTCACCTCACCCTCTTTCACAAAAACAACCTTTTGAGGGGGAGTAGTGACATTCTTGGATATCTTCTTTGACTTGGAAATAAACCCAAGTCCCTGTTTTCCTTTCTTGGCACCTTGAGAGCTTATTGCATCGTGGTGAATTCTTTCCTTCCCTACATTGTTAGTCTTAGTAGAAGAGGTAGGTGCAATAACAATGCTATTTGATGAAGATGCAACATGCTTATTTGATTGTTGAGCTAGAAGCTTGATTCGAGACTTGGCAAGTTTGTCATGAATTTCCTTAAGAGATTTAAATTCTTCTTTTAGTTTGTCATGCTCCTCGTCAAGTTTTTGATGAGCTATTCCTAGCTTCAACTCTTCCTCTTCAAATTCTTTAAGCAAAACAAGAGATTTAGCATGTTCTTTCTTAAGTTTGGCAAGAGATTTTTCATTATCTTTCCTAAGCTTAGAAACACTAATAGCATAAGAGTCTTGTAAACTAGATAGTCTTTCTTCAAGAGAGGCTCTCATGGATCTCTCCTTTTCGAGAGCCTTAATTAGTTCACCATCATGATTCTCATTGGCACCACCATGATTCTCCAAGGTCATGATGATTTCCTCTTTCTCATCAATGAGAGAGTTGGCATCATCAAGTTGCCTTAGG